>CM055963.1:16790000-17497500 GCA_029531755.1 Holothuria leucospilota
TATCTCAGCTCACGAATTCCTGTAAAGATGGCAGTTAGACCATTTGGATTCATTTTTCAAGCTTTGCAACATATGTTTTTGAATTTTTAGTCTTTAGGTACACTTTAAATTTAGCTAAAATTGGCAGTTCTTTGTAGACCAAAAATGCATTTTCTATGCGCGTTTCTTTCAATATAAAAAGTTGATTTAACTGTATTTTCAAAGCAAAGAGAACTCAAAGCAAGATGGAGGGATTTCACATTCTCACACTGATGAGCAGTTCTCCCTTTTCTGTGCCTTTCAATCGTTTTGACTTACAGACCCTTAAGGGTGCAATTTGCAAAATTTCAATATCTCCTATGCATATTACGTAATGATACCATACGATTATGAAGGACACTAAATCGGATTTAAATTTAACGATATACATAAACCAGTCTATTAATGTGAGGAAATGACGTCACTCCTGTTTGCGTAAAGTTTGCTTTAGCTTGCAAATTTGGTTACATCATTGGTTCAAAAACTCGAAAAACTATAGGTAAAAATTTAATGTTATCTCATAAGAGTTATGATTCCTCTCCCTTTTATAAAATTCAATTTTGCATATAACCCTTCCTCAGTGATTCGGCTTTTCTATAAGCAAGAAAAAAAAATCATATGATCAGGATTAATTTTTTCTCATAAATTAAGAAATTGCAGACATGAGATCCATATTTTGAAGGATGAATACATACAGTTTAGAACACCCGGAAAGTGCCGTTTCCAGCCATCTGGAGGGTTTGCAAAGTCAAAAATTTTCTTGAACACCCCGTGCCAACTGATGGTGGCGCTCTGCTTAGAAATATGTATTACCATTTTTGATAGATTTATTTTTTCTCCTTAATTGAGAAATTGCAGACATATGATCCATATTTCAAGGCTGGCTACATGCAGCTTAGAACACTCGGGAAGTGCCATTTCCGGCCATCTGGAGGGTTTGTGAAGCCAAAAATTTTCTTGTACGCTCCGCGCCAACTGATGGTGGAGCTCCGCTTAGATAGTCTTGCTGCACTCAGCCCCCCCCCCCCAATATTTTTTCGTTCCGCCGCGCCTGCTGCATAGTTGAAGCGTCTCATTCAGTGAGGGGCCGATTTTCACTGACAGACAAACAACCCTTCTCACAGTTCGTACTTATTTTAGAAAAAAAAAAGTTTTTTTTGAGAGAGAAAAATAAGTCCAAGAAAATGAAAACGCCAAAAATGCAGGTTCAAACACGGGGGGGGGGGGGCGGGGGGGGTGGGGGGGGTAGAGTGAGGATTGGAAGTCTTCAATGCCTGCACCCCTATACAATAAAGCTGGGTCCGACCCAGCATGCTTTGCCCCCCCCCCATCGAAAAACCCTGGCGTCGCCCCTGTCCTCATGGTACTATAATCACCTTTAGAAAACTGCCAGATAAGCCTACGAGGTTGCCTAATCTTTGGAAGGATACACTTCAGCAGGCGCGGTTTTACGGGGGGGGGGGCTTTGGGGGCTCAGGGGGGGCGCCCCCCCCCCCCCCCCCCCAAAAAAAAAAAAATTTCAGAGGTTGTGTTATGCTATATTTGCGTGTACTGAGAAAAACAAAATTGCCCAATACACTTGTGCACATCTTGGTTCAGTGGATTTGTTTGTCAAGGGAAACTGTCGTCTGTGTCTCGAAATCACATATTAGGTTCACGATTTCATACAATGGAAGATGGGTCAGATAAGTAACATAAGTAACATCTATGACAGTATGTACGCACATGTAAATCAAGTTAACGGATTAATCATCTGTTGGAAGTTCAAAACGAGTCATTTCGTCGCTGATCTCGTCAAGCCATACTAGCAGTCCTTTCAAGTCAAATCTACAGGCCGAATCGTTATATTCCCATTAATGTGAACAGGTCCAGTTGCTCGTATCTCTCAGTAACGTTTGCTACATTCTTCCAAATAAAAAAATATATGCCTGTATATACGTTACATCTATGTCATGGTCAGGGGCGGTGCCACTCAGGGGGAAGGGAGGCCTATCCCCCTGTAATTTGCAGGAAAAGAGAGAAAGAGTAGGAAAAGAAGATGAAAAGGAGAAGAAAAGAGGAGGGCGGGGTAGGCCTATATCTGATCCATATAGTTAATCCAAAGCTTCCAAGAGGCCATATTCCGGTTTCTACCAGTCTTTAGATACGATTTTATAATACACAAATGAAGCAAGGCAAATTTTCTTAATAGTTCGAGAATATTTCTGTGGACTCCACGCACGTATATTGCGTAAAACTTTCCCCGACTAGAAGGCAGAAATGTGTCCAAAAGGGGACTTCAGGAGGTTTGTTGATACCCTTAGACAAAAAGGCTCCTCTTTCACCTAACCAAAAATATTAAGAATGTTTTGAAGCCATATGATCGGGTCCAAAAATATCCCAAAGACAACACCATTTTTGCATCTAAGCAACCTTCAAGTAACCAAAATTTCTCAAAAGGGGGAGGGGGACCCCTCCCCTTAGTCCTATCCACTAGAACAGCCCTCTTTTACCCAACCAAAAATTAGAATTCACGAAGTTATGAACATTTTCCAGCCATATATCAGTCAAAACTGTCCCGAAGACCGCACCATTTTGCATCTTAGCAACCTTCAAGTAACCAAAATTTCTCACAGAAGAGGGGAACACCCCTCCCTTTAGACCTCTCTCCTAGGACCGCCCTCTTTCCCCCAACCAAAAATTAGAATTCACAAAATTATGAACATTTTCTAGCCATATATATCAGTCAAAAAATAACCAAAGACCGCACCATTTTGCATCTTAGCAACCTTTAATTAGCAAAAATCTCTCAAAGGGAGGGGACTACCCTTCCCCTTAGACCTCTCCCCTAAGAAGGCCCTCTTTCCCCCAACCAAAAATTAGAATTCACAAAGTTATGGACATTTTCCAGTCATATAGTCAAAAAATTACCCAAAGGACGCACCATTTTGCATCTTAGCAACCTTAAATTAGCAAAAAATTTTCATTTTCTCCATCTTTTACAATCTCTCTTTTCCCTTCAGTCCCTTCCTTAAATTTCGTTCTTTTTCTTTCCCTCCCTCCTCTCGTTTTTCTCTTTCTTTTTTCTTAGCATCCGGCCCATGGCAGCCATGTACCGAGCGGCCCCTTTTGTAGCCTCTGTCGAGTCTTTCCTGCGACAGGTTTCCTCCTCCCTCTGGAAACATTAGCAGGAAATATTGGCTGTTACCTTCTGGGTGTTGTACTCCCCCTGAAAATCGCTACGCAGGAAACGCGAGATCGTTTGCTCAGCAGTCAGTGTTAGCTTCAATGGTTGGAGCGCGTAGGCTACTCAGTCAAATCGAAATAGGCCTACTAAATAAAGTGAGGGATAACAAACTGTCTCGCTCACCTGTATTTGTTGTAAATTGTTAGAACACATTATTAGCTCAAACTTAATGGACTTCTTTGAATCCAAGAATGTCCTTTCATCAAAGCAGCATGCCTTTAGAAAATCGCACAGCTGCGATACTCAGTTGATGTCAGTCATTGAAGACTGGGCTTCTTCCCTGGATTCAAACAAGCAAATTGATGTTTTCATTCTGGACTTTGAAAAGGCTTTCGACACGGTGCCTCATGAGCTCTTAAAAACCAAGCTTTTTAGTCTTGGTGTTTCAAGACAGATCCTCCAGTGGGTTGATGATTTCCTCTCGGATCGTAAACAGGCTGTCGTAGTAAATGGTACTAGGTCTTCTTTTGACGATGTTGTGTCTGGAGTCCCTCAGGGGTCCGTTTTAGGACCAATTCTCTTTTTAGCGCACATCAACGATATCGTTAGTAGTGCCAGTTCTAATGTCAGGCTTTTTGCTGATGATTGTGTTTGCTACCGAGTTATTGATGATGCTAGTGACTGTCGTAAGCTTCAGGTTGACATTGATAATCTAGGTCTCTGGGCTAAGACATGGGGTATGAGATTCCAGCCTTCAAAGTGCAATATCATCACCTTTGCCAGAAAAAAGAAGCCTGTCTGTTTCGATTATGTCTTAAACGGTGAAAAGTTACTTAAGGTTGATTCAATTAAGTACTTAGGGTTTTTTTTTACTAGTGACCTTAGTTGGGATAAACATGTCCAATTTATTTGTAATAAAGGTAATAGAATCTTAGGGGTACTTCAAAGAAATCTGTCTTTTTGCCCTAGCGATGTGAAGCTAACTGCTTATAAGGGCCTTCTCCGGCCTATTTTGGAATATGCCAGCAGCGTGTGGGATCCACACCAGATTTACTTACAGGATAAGCTGGAGAGTATTCAAAGGAGATCGGCTCGTTTTATCAGTTCTACCTTTTCACGTGAGCCTGGGTCTATGACTTCTGTACTGAAAGACCTCGATCTCCCTTCGTTATCGGAACGTCGTAGGCAAAATAGACTAATTCTTTTTACTAAGGGTGTTTTTGGTAAGGCTCAGATCCCTGTTGATAGACTTCGGCATCCCACTCGCAAAATTCGTGGCATGCATAACCTACACTTTTGCCATCTTTATACTAGGACTAACTGCTACAAGTATAGTTTTCTGCCTAACACAGTCAAGGATTGGAATAGTCTCCCTGCCTCTCTAGTCGAAAATTCTGTGCATCATAAAGACCCCGTTCAGTTTATTACAAATAGCATTAGGGCTTAGGTACCCCTCGACGCATGCGTGGTGAAGTAATGTCCCTCTGGATGTGTCACCGTATTCCGAAAGAAGAAGAAGAAGAAGAAGGCAGAGAAGCCTTGACAAAGGCTACCCCTTTTGGCGATCGCCACATCGCCACAACGGCCAGTCCGCCTATGGAATAGTACGTATTACTTGTAGACAGTACACAACGTACATTGGGAACTACTTTAGAGATTCCTCTGTCAAGCCTCCTGGTCCAACCTAACAAACCTCCTTCTGAAAATCTTGGTACGCCTATTCGCAACTTTTGCAAGCGGTACCCTTGAGAAGCTTTGTCTGGTTCGACTACTGTAGAATATTACAGTGGATGATTTTGAAAGTAGAAAAATCATCAAAGACCGGACATAAGAGGGACGCCGAAAGACTTTTAACATTAGGGGTCCATCTTTTAAACTGGGTTTTGGCACTTCTAGAGTAATTTTTTACTCTCTTGGGGTACAAATTTTTGGACGAATGACTTCAAACTGAAAATTATTGGGAATTTAGCCCAATTTTTCCTTCTACCTCCTTTCTGGCTCCAACGGCCCTGTACGATCGAAGATAAATTTAGTACCGCGTATCGATCGAAGGCAACTTGGGAGGGTGGAAGCACGCGGAAAGTTTCCTCTTAAGTGTATTAAAGGCACCCGTATTTACGAAATATCACACAAAGCAATTTCACAAATGCATTTTCAGTAGCTTTGGCTTTTGACAGTGTCGCGTGCGATTTGGTGCACTTATATGCCACAGAACCGTATGCTAGTAGGGTAACTAGGCCTAGCTGCCATATATAGTACAATACAGTACAGTTAGACTGGATATGTGTGGTGCCACAATATACAGTAGACGCACGTGTGAACTTCAACAGCTAAGAAGAGGACGCTCGGAGTTGCTAATTAAGCCATACTTTTTGTTAAAATTGTCTTAAATTCTGCTACAATGGCAGAGCAAAGTGGTGTAAGTAATAAGGATTTCATGTTAGTTGGTATTATATGAAAAGAAACGAGGAAAAAATTCTTTTGCCTCTCTTGGATACAATTAAAAAGAAGCGTGCGTCATGACGTCTAATAATGGCATAACCTAACGTTAGGCCCTAAACCCGTTGCATACTACTTCAACGTTAGGATACGGTATTAAGACTGTTCGGCTCGCACACAGCAGTGTAGGCTAGGTAGCCTTGGTCCACGATCAGGGCTTTGGATGTATATAGCCTTTATGTTGGCTACAGAAGTTAGGAAGTAGAGTATGGTTTTAATATTGCCCATTTTTTGTATTTTTTGGTAGCAGCCCACGTAAACTCACCATTCATATAGCCTATGGCCACATGCACAGGCGTTCCGATTTATATGTACATATATAATACACTATACATATATATACTAACAAGGTACGACAATTTTCTGGACTAGGCTTACAACTTGGCCTATTTTTACACTCTTACACTCACTGTGAACCTCTCTGATTTCTTGCAATCACGTCATTCGATGTGAAAGAACATTCAACATCCCTTCGGGCACAACTGCGGGCATAAAATCACTTCTAATCAGAATTATTGGTAAAAAAATGGGCTCGGCGCAACTTGGTGGTTACACAGACAGATGACGTATGATTATAACCTGCGCAACCATGTATGCCGTCTCGTAAGCGAAAACACGCAGCGCAAGGTAAAGCAAATCAAAAGAACGTACGTTCGCTGTGCAGATAGCACTTGTCCTTGAACGCGAACGTACGTTCTTTTGATTTGCTTTACCTTGCGCTGCGTGTTTTCGCTTATGAGACGGCATAGATGGTTGCGCAGGTTATAATCATACGTCATCTGTCTGTGTAACCACCAAGTTGCGGAGAGTCCATTTTTTTACGAATAATTCTGATTAGAAGTGATTTTATGCCCGCAGTTGTGTCCGAAGGAATGTTGAATGTTCTTTCTCGTCAAATGACGTGATTGAAAGAAATCAGGGAGGTTCACAGTGAGTGTAAGAGTGTAAAAATAGGCCAAGTTGTAAGCTTCGTCCAGAAAATTGTCGTACCTTGTCAGTATATATATGTATAGTGTATTATATATGTACATATAAATCGGAACGCCTGTGGCCACATGGACCTTATCATGCTAGGGCCTAGGCCTAAATCAAAGCTGTATTCTGGGAAAGATTATACGAAAAGACAATTGGCTAGGCTTAGCCTAGGCCTAGGTAGGGTTGGCGATATATAGTGAGTAGGGCTGTGCATTTCCGGTTAATTCACTATCCGTTTAACCGTTTTTATTAACCGAACGGTTAACGGTTAACTGAAAATAAAAACAAGTCAAGGAATATAAACAAAATAAACATTTTGGAAGAGCGCCACCACTATAAATACCAAAGTTTCTACATTTAAAATGGCGCAGGTAGTGATGATCGTCGAAGTAGCGTGCAAGTTAAAACGTTTGCATTATTTGCGATGTTTTGGCAAGCAGTCCGTACGCATGGGCGAATCACGCATTTATTCAAACTTATCACAAAAATGCATACTTTTTGTTATGCCACTGATTACAGTTTTCGAGATTTTTGCGGTCTAACATAGCACCGTAAGATGAAAAGCCTATGGATATCACTGGCATTATTGCAGTTCCAGACACACTTCTCCGGCTACAGCGATACAGTATCACACACACCTAAGAGCAGTGTCGAGTACAAACGTACCACATACAGTGTACTATAGTGTGCCTTGTGACCTTGCTGTAATTCATACGTAATATACGTGTGTCTGCTAAGAATTCCAGCACTGTTATGTCGTAAAAGTGTGAAAAGTTTTACCCATATGTATTACTGCATGCTCCGTAAAAAATTGTAACGTTGAATTTTAACTTACCTTACATCGCATGCATTTTTACCTAATACCTACTAAAAATACCAGTTTCTTCGTAATTATGAACGGCGAAACTTTTTGGTAACGGTCGCTACCCTTATACTTAATGTTATAACGGGACTCGGGGCATAGTTGTCTCGTACGCAATACTGTACTGTACAATGTACGTACGGTATGTCATGAACGATCGTTCATGCAACGTGCGAAGCAGCGAAGCACATGGCTGGCCGACCGGCCCGGTTCGTTCAGCAAGCTCAATCAGCTCTGCTAATTACAAATGCTGTATTGTACTGTATAATGCACGTACGTACAGTGCGCCGGTTCGTTCAGCAAGTCCAACGAACTATGCTAATTATGTTCGAAAATAATATGATTATTCGTGAAGTTCACCATTGGAATGCTCCATATTTTATAATTTGGGGTTAATAAATGAAATGGCCGAAAGAATTTCACTCATCTTTGCGAATTTTGGGGGTTGAAACTTTTCCAAGAATTATACTAACGTTGAAAAAATTATAAAAAATGTTTAATCCTCTTTTGATAAAATTATTAAGTCAGCTCAAATGGGAAGGCTAACGTAGTTACAAATATTTTAGTTGCACCCACAAGGCTTGCAAGCCATGGTTGCATAATTAAGCCCAGAGCTACATAGCTTGGTCCCTTTTTTGTACAGATTCCATATGTTTTGAGACTGATGAACTGTAAACACGTAACCTTGGAAGTTACGCCCGGGAAAATTCCCGAAGTGCATTTATCTTGAACAATATTAAGTATATATTTTTCTGCCGGCTAGAGGTAACTTTTTAAGTCTTATCTATCAAGTTTACAGTGCTCCACACTTAAAAAGGTATGGTGGATTGTTGAAGTGTGTACTGCATAGTTTAATCCCTGCACCTTTGATAATTTTAATCCTTTCAACAAGTTGCGTGAAAGAGTTTATTGTCACATTATTTCGGCAAACCACTCCCAGATCATGGGGCGAACGGATCGATATACCAGTCAAAGCAACGCAACGCAGACTGTACAACTGACATTATAAAGGTCTTTTTTTAAACCTTTTGTAATTTTTCATCCAAAGTTTACCCATTGTTACGTGGTTTTGGGTAAGCGACTTCTGCGGTTTGATGCATAAACGAGTTTAGGTATAATGGTGAACTGTGGCGACAGATTTATTAGGATGCAAAACGGTTAAACGAAACAACATTTGGCGGCCGTTTAACCGACCGATCGGTCGGTTAACCGGTTAACCGTTTAACCGTCGCAGCCCTAATAGTGAGTGTACCTTGAGTCGGTCGGTACCTTGAGTCGGTCCCTGCATATAAAATGTAAGAGAGGCGTGCTATGGCCAACAAATAAACATATGACAGTGAAGCAACTCCAGCACGACATGACAACAACTCAAACTGTCAAAAATATGCGTTCATTCCATTTTTAGAAGAAATTTACCCAGCTTAGCCTAGGCCTACATCTAGTGTTACCTAAAGTTGGCTTGAGACCTTCTTTAAATGGCCTAAAAATTATTTTAAAAAATTCTCCAAATCGCTGCAAATGGTCTCCTTCCATCATCGAATGATTTGTTTTTGTAATGGTGATATTCATGGAATAGCCTATATTTTGATATAACTCTAATGGGCTTTCATAATGTTTGGGTGGCCGAGTGACCGACTTAAAGACAGACAGTCATCACCCCAAAGTATATTTTTAGTGTATGTATATCAAAATTCTCAGTTGGTGACTACTCTTTGATTGACATCAAAGTTTGAAAATTTGAAAGATGCAGAGTAGCTCACATTCCACACAAGGCAGAGAGGGTACTTTTTATTACATTTTATAGCCTTGTATGCTCACCAGGACATGGCCTTAAGCAATAAAACAGGTTTATTCTTGCACAAGGAAGAGCCTCATACAGTTATGGGAGGAGCTAGAAGTTGGGAGAATTGGAACTGTCTGGGATCATGAAAATTCCCCTTTAAGGTACTGTTCTTGAACCTAAGGCATCTGAAACTCGTGCCGGGAATTTCTCCATCTCATTTAAGTTTGCCAACGAAATTCACTCTAACTTTCAGGGTTAAGAGAAAACATGTTCATGACAATAATGAATAAGTTTTAATTACATATTACTACCTTTTGTGTATGTTTTTCGTGAAAATTCCCTTAATTGACCGACTCATGGTACCACCATCATACAATATAGGCTATATCAATATAGGCTATAACACCAGTTCATATCGCGTTACACGATATGAAATACCCCGGTGCTGTGACTTGCCTCTGGCCAGATTGGAAAGCTTGTGATGGTGCGCCGGGGATTTAAATAACGGCCAGGAGAATTGCGCGGCCGATACTATCTAAGCGGAGCACCACCATCGGTTTGGCGCGCGAGCTAGTCCTCAGTAAAGGCCCGTGTATAGCCGGTCGCCGATAGCTCCCTATACACGGTCCTTACTCCGACTCATTGAAAACCCGGGGTCTTCGACCAGCACAGTGCTGGTCGAAATTGATTTTCTTCTTATTGCAAAGTTAGGTCCTAAAGTCTTAAGAAACTACCATAACTTTTCCTTTCCATGTCTTACACTTATATTGCAGTTGTTTTTTATCACTTTAAACCTCGGAAAAGTTCCGAAAATTTGAAATAAAATCATCAACTTGGCCGCTTCTTAACAATTTACTGTAGCACTCGAAATATTTGTTGACATCTGAATGCCGTGTGCGTAACATTGTGATGTCATGCAAAACATTTTGATTACTGTAGTTCCTATGCATACACATGGCAACTGCCTCTGCAGGCATTCTATACTGACATAACGACGTAGCTCATTAGCATACTGTTGTAAACAAAGTTCTAACGTCACACAGTAAATTTTGCAGAGCGAAAAAAGTTGCTAATTTCATTTCATATTTTTGGCACTTTCCGGAAGTTCTTGGTGATCCAGAACAGCTGCAATACTCTTGTAAGATCTGGAGAAGAAAATTCCTGGTTGTAAATTAGGATTTTTCTTTCAGAATTTGCTGTGAGAAGCAGGGCTGGTCATATGACCCGGGCGATCGATCGCCCGTGCCCGCCTAAACGCCCGCCTTGGAAGCAAAAACACTTGCCAAGGTGTGCAACAAAATGCCCTCCTTAAATTGTGTGCCGGGCAACAAACAGCCCACCTTGAGAAAATATGATCGCCCGTGTGAAAATACAATGCTAAAACCATCAAAATACATGCAAATTAGTACATTTAAAGACCCAAATTTAATGACTTTTCAGGCCAAAATATTCGGCAACTTCCCTAGCGAAAACGGCCAGCCATACAATCTGACAACACCGCACAAACTAGCATGCTGCACAGCTTGATTTTACATGGTTCAGTTGCACAAGTAAGCTACAGCTTGCCGCATGCATCTTGTACTGCAGAGAGTACAATTTCAAAATACATCGTTTTTGAGTGTCAATTATCTGTCAAACATTACTAAATTTGTCAGAAATGACAAAACCATTGTCCTGACATGTTCAAAAGACTCTCAAACAAGTATCTACATAATACTGACAATTTTTGATTGGAAGGTTTTCACCACGAGGCAAATTTCTCTAGGGGGGCTTTGCAATTTTGCTGTTGCCTAACGTTTAAAATAGATGGATAGGCCTACTAGGATGCTGCAATATGCAGAAGTAGTGTCTGCTTACTCGTAGAGCTACAGGGTCTAAAATTTACCAATCATTTTTGTTTGAAAGTGTTATCAAATGTTGTCTGAGATGTTGGTATGAGAGTTCAGACATATTTATGGCCAGAATAGGTCTTTGCTTATCAAACCAACATGAATATTTTCTAAGCCTTTTGCCATACATATTACTGTTACGAGAAGCAAATAGTTTTAGTCTCTTGAAGTCCTTAAAGTGATATGAACATAACACTCTAAATCCTCATTTTGTTGCTATGTCGGGGTGGAGGATTCATCAGTTACCACCAGACGAAAACATTGTGGCCCGGCCATGGCCCCAACCTAGCGCCCCCACTCCTGTCGGAAGATAATGGTCAAAGTATATACCCATTATATTAAAGGGGAACAAGTGTGATTTTTGTGCATACTTCACTTAATTACTCACAAGAAAGACACAAAGCTCTGAGATTAGATCTAACTTGTCACTGCCATTTTCCGGACTGCAGGCCTGGGCCCGACTACAGTAGGTGCGAATCCAAGGGAAGGGGGGCTTTCCCAGCCTCAGCCCCCCCTTTTTCACCACATCAACAATAACGAATGCGCAAAAATTAGCATGTTAATGTAGGAGAATACTGAAGGGGGCTGTTAGCCCTTCCCTCCCCCTTTTCGAAATTTCTGGATCTGCGCCTGGACTACATTACGTACCATTGAAGAAGGAATATAGGCCCAACTGTGTGGATGTCAGATGATCTTTGGACCCTTACTGGCACCATTCATGGAGTGGCTCTGCCATATGTTACCCTGGACTTGGTCCACCCAGTGTCCACAGTGGTGCATAAGGTAGAAGGGAATAGAGCACCAACTCTACCCTGAAGGGTGCCATGATGTTGCTAATTTGGGTATTTGTGGCACGGTGAGATAAAGTCAATTTTATTTTTTGACTGATTTATAACATGATTTTAGAAAACATGGCACCACTGTTTTTGTTATGAGTGTTGCATATCTAAGTTTGGATCTGGCTGGGGTGGGGGTGGGGGGTGCTTCCCCCTAACATTTATTTTCAGCGAGGGTTATGGCGCCATGACCCCCATGATTTGTGCTCCAGGTGATTTGTGGTACATACTGCCCTTTGCTCATGTCAAAACCTCCCCATTGGTTACATGGGGTGGTTGAGTCAAGCCTGAGTTTTGCGCAGTTCTTGTAATTAAACATGAAAGTGTTCATCCTCATTCTTGTTTTTATTATACAACAAGGTTTCTTTGCAGTTCAGTTTGTACAATACTGTTATGCTTTTAGCTAAGAAAAGTTTAAATTTAAATTTTATATTTACACAACTGCCCGCCTAAAATCTTGGGTGGGCAACTAATTGCCCGCCTTGAAGTGTAACAGCTTAAGCAAGGCGGGCAGTTGCTTGCCCTCCTGAAAAATTCTCATGACCAGCCCTGGTGAGAAGACAGAAAATTTCAACCATTACACAGACGGCTGATCCCCCTGCTATTTTCAATGGTCGGTGTAAGGACTGTGTATAGAGAGCTGTAGGCAAACGACCACAGTCCTTTACTGAGGACTAGCGCAGAGCCTACTGAGAACATTTTGGCCAAAACCACCTCCTATATTGCAGGTAATTGCCTTTCCCAGGCAACTTGTGTGCTTGTTGCCAACAAGTTTGTGCGGTTGCAGTTTGACGTTGTTATGCGGCTGGCAACTTTGAAATTCATATTCTTGCACGGGGGATTTATCCCCCGCGCAGGGCAAACTTTCCAATCTGGGCCTCTGGTACTTACCGCCCCTAAAAAATGGTTCAAACCGCCCCTGTCATATTGGGAAACTTTGAATCATTTTTAACGTAGGCTAGGTGCATTTCATCCTATTTTTCAAGCCTTGCATACTGAGGTTTTGTTGTGCAAATGGATCAAGATAACGAACTGGTGATTTAATCTGTTGATGCTTTTGCAGTCTGTAGAGCCAAGATGCATGTAGGTAGGCCTGGTATAGGCCATGCTTTGTGATTTTACCATGAATGAAATTTTATAGCTATTAATTTATTTTCCAGTGAAAATATGGGTATTTATATGGGAAAGTGGTACTTCACAAAAAAAAGCTGCGATTCATACTAGTAACATGAAATTCAGGGTTGAAAAGGTTAGTGGTCATTTTCTTTGTCTTTGTCTAAATTAGATTTAGAACTTAGAGCAGTGATTTTTCTGCACACCCGTTAGGTAAAGACAAACAAAGGCTTGATCCCTTAAATTTACCTACAGAACAAGAAGATGAAAAAAATCATGCAAAATTTATGTATTGGCATTATTCATACACATGATCAGAAACACAGCAACCGTCACAGAGCGATTCGCCCCTTATGCACTTATCAATTGAATGACGCACCTTACTACTCCTGGACATGGTCAGTCATTGTCCACAACTTCATTGACAAAACATATACATTTACGTACCCCTCAGTCACTTCCATGAAGGACAATTTGTGTAAAACGATACACCCCTCAGTCACCAAACTGATGACCAATTTGTGATTTTGACTGACATGTGTGTCACCAAAGTGACTGGCAGTGGTTATTGTACATGAGGAGCAATGCTGAAGGCTGTCATCTTTGCAGGCTTCAAAGTGATCCTATATTTCCTATAAATTTCAAAAAATCCTGTATTTCCTATATTTGTATGATTTTAGGCTTGTTTTCCTATATTCTCCTATATTTTTCTAATCTTGTCAAAGAAGTATGTTTTTGGTTTCGATGAAAAGAGAAACCTATGCGGTCATGATGGCGTGTGTATGTATGTGTGTATGTGCGTGTGTGTGTTTGTGACACTTTGCTCGTTAACACGATATCTCAAGAAGGGAAACTCTGACAGTTTTCAAACTTGGTACATAGATGCCCCATATTGAGAGGAAGAACCCTATTGTTTTTGGTGGGGGTCAAAGGTCACTTGGGGTCACCGGGGGTTAAAACCTGAAAACCTTGTTAACACAATATCTCGAGGTAGGAAGCTTGGATGAGTTTCATACTTTGTATGTAGATGCGTTACGGTAAGAGGAAGAACCCTATCATTTTTGGTGCAGGTCAAAGGTCATCTGGGGTCACCGGGGGTCAAACCCTAAAAACTTCGTTAACACGATATCTCAAGAAGGGAACCTCTGACAGTTCTCAAACTTAGTACATAGATGCCCAATATTGAGAGGAAGAACCCTATTGTTTTTGGTGGAGGTCAAAGGTCACCTGGGGTCACCAGGGGTCAAAACCTGAAAACATTGTTAACACAATATCTTGAGGTAGGAAGCTTGGATGAATTTCATACTTAGTATGTAGATGCGTTATGGTAAGAGGAAGAACCCTATCATTTTTGGTGGAGGTCAAAGGTCATCTGGGGTCACCGGGGGTCAAACCCTAAAAACTTCGTTAACACGATATCTCAAGAAGGGAACCTCTGACAGTTCTCAAACTTAGTACATAGATGCCCCATATTGAGAGGAAGAACCCTATTGTTTTTGGTGGAGGTCAAAGGTCACCTGGGGTCACCAGGGGTCAAAACCTGAAAACATTGTTAACACAATATCTTGAGGTAGGAAGCTTGGATGAATTTCATACTTAGTATGTAGATGCGTTATGGTAAGAGGAAGAACCCTATCATTTTTGGTGGAGGTCAAAGGTCATCTGGGGTCACCGGGAGTCAAACCCTGAAAACTTTGTTAACACGATATCTCAAGAAGGGAAGCTCTTACAGTTCTCAAACTTGGTACATAGATGCCCCATATTAAGAGGAAGAACCCTATCACTTTTGGTGGAGGTCAAAGGTCACCTGGGGTCACCGGGGGTCAAACTCTGAAAACCATGTTAACATGATATCTCAAGAAAGAAAGCTCTGACAGTTCTCAAATGTAGTACATGGATGCCCCATATTGAGAGGAAGCACCCTATTGTTTTTGGTGGAGGTTAAAGGTCACCTGGGGTCAAACCCTGAAAACATTGTTAACACAATATCTTGAGGTAGGAAGCTTGGATGAGTTTCATACTTTGTATGTAGATGTGTCACGGTAAGAGGAAGAACCCTATCATTTTTGGTGGAGGTCAAAGGTCATCTGGGGTCACCGGGGGTCAAAGCCTGAAAACTTAACACGATATCTCAAGAAGGGAACCTCTGACAGTTCTCAAACTTAGTACATAGATGCTCCATACTGAGAGGAAGAACCCTATTGTTTTTGGTGGAGGTCAAAGGTCACCTGGGGTCACCGGGGGTCAAACCCTGAAAACATTGTTAACACAATACCTTGAGGTAGGAAGCTTGGGTGAATTTCATACTTTGTATGTAGATGCGTTATGGTAAGAGGAAGAACCCTTTCACTTTTGGTGGAGGTCAGAGGTCATCTGGGGTCACCGGGGTCAAACTCTGAAATCTTTGTTAACACGATATCTCAAGAAGGGAAGCTCTGACAGTTCTCAAACGTGGTACATGGATCCCCCATATATTGAGAGGAAGAACCCTAATGTTTTGGTGGAGGTCAAAGGTCACCTGGGGTCACCGGGGGTCAAACCCTGAAAACATTGTTAACACAATATCTTGAGGTAGGAAGCTTGGATGAATTTCGTACTTATTATGTAGATGCGTTATGGTGAGAGGAAGAACCCTATCATTTTTGTTGGAGGTCTAAGGTCATCTGGGGTCACTGGGGGTCAAACTCTGAAAACCTTGTTAACACGATATCTCGAGGTAGGAAGCTTGGATAAATTTCATACCTTGTATTTTGATGCCTTATAGTAAGAGGAAAAACTCTATCATTTTTGGTGGGGATCAAAAGTCATCTGGGGTCACCAGGGGGGTCAAACCCTGAGACAGAGCTCCCAACCAGCACAGACTTTCCATATTCAGTACGGAAAATCATTGTAAATATGGGAATACGGATTTTTCCTTGATAATCCAAATTTTGAATGAGTAAATAGGTCCTTTCACGAACTTTATTATTCTTTAGCCAACATATCAAAAGACTGAGAATAGACTACAGTATTTCACTTTTCTGTACAGTACTGTAGTGTATTTATTTGAGCCCAGTAATCTATGCTGTTATGTTATTGGTTAAATTTTTGTCAACAAGTTGATGTTAAACCAATCAGTAGATAGTTTGCAGCAGATCCATGACATTCCATAAGCTACCATATCATTGGTTGATCAGTTGTAAACAGATCCACTTTCAACCAATCAAAAACTGTGTTAAAAGCTAGTTTCTGAGTGCAGTGACAGACTCCTGCCAAGGTCTGTTGAGCTGGCTGAGTAGCCCAACGTTAATGTTAGATTTGACTGTAACTGAATTGGAAAAATAGCACCAAGAAATCGAATAATAAAAATTACAGCAGGAATATCACAGTATGTTGTAATATGGCTCCTCTTCAGAGTAGCAGAGTAGTATGAGTAACTTTAGTGGAAAATTTACCAGGCAGATCAAGTTTTAACGTAGGCCTAGGCCTAACAGTTAGGGCCTAGCCTAGGCCTAAGTGTTGTTACAGAACCAACAACAAACATTAGCCTACACACACAATAACGTTAGACTCAGTACATAAATCTAATGCAGAGTTCCAGGTTTATGGGCTAGGCCTAGACAGTCCTAGTCCTGTGACTAAGTCCTAGCCTAACTGCCACAGTACAGGCTAGCCTAATTGTAGTACAGTATGTATGGGCTGATATTACTTATTAGAGGTAGGCCTACGTTACTGTAATAGCTATGGCCTAGGCTAGGGCTAGTCAAAGCAGTTATTGCCTGTCAAATGTTGGTACCCATCATCAAAGTTTGTAGTATTTACAGAGAGATTTCTGTGACCAGCTGTGCATAGGCCTAGGCTAGGTTTATACTTATAGCTAGGCCTAGGCTAGACCTAGGCTAATGTTACTTAGGGAGTTGCCAAGTATTTAGCATAGCCTCTAGGCTATACTGTAACGTTAGGCCTTGGGAATACTTGGGATATTTTGCATTTTGTTCTTTGGTGACCCTGATGACTATCTTGGGAATTCTTGGGAAATTTTGCTTTTTGACCTCTCGTAACCCCAGATGATGATCTTGGGAATTCTTGGGAAATTTTGACCAGTGACTGAAAGATATGGGACATCATGGCATTATTTGGAATAGAACATATATCATCGAAACCTCAATGCATTTTTGCATTCTGGTTTCAAGATAGTTTTGTAGACTCAGAGTAGCTTATTCAGACAGTTAGCAGTGTATAGATGCCAAGTATCTTAAAAGGGAGTTTTCATGATTTCAGACAGTACCAATTCTCCCAACTATGCAACCTCCAGCTCCTCCCATAACTGTCTGAACCCCCCCCCCCCCCTTGTGCAGGAATAAACTTGTTTTATTGCTTAAGGCCATGTCCTGGTGAGCATACGTACAAGGCTATAAAATGTAATAAAAGCACTCTCTCTGCCTTGTATGGAATGTGAGCTACTCTGCATCTTTCAAATTTTCAAACTTTGATGTCAATCAAAGAGCAGGCACCAACTGAGAATTTTGATACCCCCACACTAAAAATGTACTCTGGGGTGATGACTGTCTGTCTTTAATTAGATGCAAGTACACAATGGCCAATTATAGGAGTCAGAAATATTCTCATATGAAACAGCATTGGGCACTAATGAACACTTATTTCATCACCCATAAATGTTCCACTCTCACACCTATGATTTTAAGTACTCTGTGATTTTATCTCTTTGAGGGAATTTTAGTGGTATTGTAAGGGGGTAGATTAGAGCCTTTTGCCTGGCATTCCCTGTAGTCATGCAGTCTCCCACATTTTAAAACCCTTACCTATGCTTTGTATGCACAGATACAGTAGCTGGTCTGCAATATAACTGATTCTTTCATTAAAAATATTGTAGTACAATGGTTTGAAATACCCATATTTTCCCTGTCATCTGCCATCTTTGCTCAAACTTTGTTAACCATTTAGGGCTGTGCATTTCCGGTTAATTCACTATCCGTTTAACCGTTTTTATTAACCGAACGGTTAACGGTTAACCGAAAATAAAAGCAAGTCAAGGTATATAAACAAAATAAACATTTCGGAAGAGCGCCACCACTTTAAATACCAAAGTTTCTACACTTAAAATGGCGCCGGTAGTGATGATCGTCAAAGTAGCGTGCAAGTTAAAACGTTTCCATTCTTTGCGATGTTTTGGCAAGCAGTCCGCACGCATGGGCGAATCACACATTTATTCAAACTTTTCACAAACATGCATACTTTTTGTTATGCCACTGATTACCGTTTTCGAGATTTTTGCGGTCTAACATAGCACCGTGAGATGAAAAGCCTATGGATATCACTGGCATTATCTCAGTTCAAGACACTTCTCTGGCTACAGCGATACAGTATCACACACGCCTAGAGCAGTGTCGAGTACAAACGTACCACATACAGTGTACTATAAGTATAGTGTGCCTTGTGACCTTGCTGCAATTCATACGTAACATACGTGTGTTGGCTAAGAATTCCAGCACCGTTATGTCGTAATGGTGTGAAAATTTTTACCCATATGTATTACTGCATGCCTCCGTAAAAAAATCGTAACGTTGAATTTTAACTTGCCTTACATCGCATGCCTTTTTACCTAATACCTACTGAAAATACCAGTTTCTTCGTAATTATGAACGGCGAAACTTTTCGATAACGGCAGCTACCCTCATACTTTATGTTATAACGGGACTCGGGCATAGTTGTCTCGTACGCAATACTGTACTGTACAATGCACGCATGGTATGTCATGAACGATCGTTCATGCAACGTGCGAAGCAGCGAAGCACATTGCTGGCCGGTCGGCCCGGTTCGTTCAGCAAGCTCAATCAGCTCTGCTAATTGCAAATACTGTATTGTACTGTACAATGCACGTACGTACAGTGTGCCGGTTCGTTCAGCAAGTCCAACGAACTGTGCTAATTATGTCCGAAATTAATATGATTATTCATGAAGTACACCATTGGAATGCTCCATATTTAATAATTTGGGGTTAATAAATGAAATGGCCGAAAGAATTTCACTCATCTTTGCAAATTTTGGGGGTTGAAACTTTTCCAGGAATTATACTAACGTTGAAAAAATTATAAAAAATGTTTAATCGTCTTTTGTTAAAATTATTAAGTCAGCTTAAATGGGGAGGCTAACGTAGTTACAAATATTTTAGTTGCACCTTCAAGGCTTGCAAGCCAGGGTTGCATAATTACACCCAGAGCTACATAGCTTGGTCACTTTTTTGTGCAGATTGCATATGTTTTGAGACTGATGAACTGTAAACACGTAACCTTGGAAGTTACGCCCGGGAAAATTCCCAAAGTGCATTCATCATGAACGATATTAAGCATATATTTTTCTGCCGTCTAGAGGTAACTTTTTTAGTGTTATCTAGATCAAGTTTACGGTGCTCCACACTTAAAGTTATGGTAGATTGTTGTAGCGTGTACTGCATAGTTTAATCCCTGCACCTTTGATAATTTTAATCCTTTTAAAAAGTTGCGTGCAAGAGGTTATCATCACATTATTTCGGCAAACCACTCCCAGATCATGGGGCGAACGGATCGATATACCAGTCAAAGCAACGCAATGCAGACTGTGCAACTGACATTATAAAGGTCTTTTTTTAAACCTTTTGTAATTTTTCATCCAAAGTTTCCCCATTGTTACATGGTTTTGGGCAAGCAACTTCTGCGGTTTACTGCATAAACGAGTTTAGGTATAATGGTGAACTGCGGCGACAGATTTATTAGGATGCAAAAACGGTTAAATGAAACAACATTTGGCGTTCGTTTATCTGATCAATCGGTCGGTTAACCGTTTAACCGTCGCAGCCCTATAACCATTAAATCAGTTGATTGTTCAAAGTTGTACAATTAAAATTTTCCCCTAAAGAATAAGAACTTAGTGCTTTGAGAAAATTAAGAATCTCACTAGACTCACTGTAATGTTTACAAGTTTACAACTTGCAGATCTCTAAGGAGGTTTTCCCTAAACTCCACAAGAAGCTCTGTGGTAGGTCTCTGTATGCCACATCAATTTGTCCAGCAGACCAAAATGGAAAATCAAATCCATGTATGGGTCTGGTGCTGCAGTGCCCATCATTGGTGACAAGTGGGACACTTGCCAAGTTGCCCTTTCCCTAATTTTGTCATGTAATTTCCTCAGTTGAGATTTTAGATGTTAAGGACTGTATGTTAATGCATAGACAGTTTTACACACTGTAGGCATCTTGACATATGTGGACTAGTTGCCAAGTTGTATAGATTCAAAGTGAGCAGTGGCATTTTTAGGTTGAGGGACCATTGGGCCATGCCCACTTTCCTTCCCTAATGCTGATTTTTTTCTTTTAATTTAGTAACGTAAAATCTGATTTTGAAAATAAATTTTACTTCAAAAAGATAACACATTTAGCACAGATTGCATGTGAGTACACCCAATCAGTCAAAAAATTTTCAAAGGGGAGGGGGACACCGCCTGCCCTGAGAACCCTCCCCATGGTGGTAATCACAAAATAAACTGCATGGCCCCCATGAGAAAGTTCTGGCTATGCCACTGGGAAAGTGAGTTGGAAGGTATTCATAGCAACCATACAGTTGTCATAGGCCTGTGGTCTTGGTCTGACTATCATCACCCATGTGTCACACTTTATATCAAGATTGACTAGCAATACAGTGGATAGTTTATAGCGAAATGTTGTATTGAGAGACAATTTCCTGTTATTTAAGCAGCAAAAAATTTAAAAAATTTCCTCACCTCAACCCCATTATTATTGGAGCTGAGGTGAATTGTCTGTGTACTTTAGGACATAAACAACAGTTTATTCACATTAACTACCCATCAATTCAAAGCACCATCATGGTTACATTCTGTGTTCTCACCATCTGATATTGCAAAGTTTGGTGCCTTTTTGGTATGCACTATGCACAAATAATAAGATTTATGGATACTTTATTCCTGGGTTAAAATATGCAAATACACCACCTTCAGGGGATTTACTCTTTCCCTTCCACCAAAATATTTAGGTGGTTTTCTTAATTCCATGTTGATGGTAGAACCACACTTTTCTGCCACATAGCACACTTGTGATACTGTTAATCACATTTGTATCATTTAAACAGTATAGTTCATTAGTTTCCTAAGGTACCATGTTTTCCACATCCACAACTTTGAGGTATTTTGAAGATAATTAGAACCGCTAGTGTATGACGTTCCTATATTTACTTTATATTTTCGTGGAAAAATTCTATAAAACCCTATATATTCATCAGTATCCTTCCTATAAAACCTATATTTCTGTGATGGACCACTTTGAAGCCTGTCTTTGTACAATGGGAAACAAGTGACCCCGCAATGACTCACCCCTTTGTCACTCCAGTGACAGACAATTTTGGTACAATGACCGACATGTGAGTCACACAGTCACTGGTCAATGACCCACATTAATCAGGGTTGGGTTTTTGCCGGGACAGCGGTAGAAACTGGTAATAACTAGTTATTACCAGTAAAAACCGGGAGAAAATGGAAAAACCTCTTCTGGCAGTTGTTGTACCCCATTGCAGATGATGGATAAATCAGTTGAGATAAAATTATTTACATTCATTTACACTTTCTATTTTGCCTAAAAAGTGGGCACTAAAACTTGTCAAACACAGAATAAAGAGTGAAATATTCTCAGTTATTACAATAGTACTGTAAGCCCTAACATGTTAAGTGTAACCATAAACAAAGCAACTACTTGCCTACAGGAATAGTTTGAAAATTACAGTTGGTTTGCAAAATGACTAGATTTATCAAGCAAAGTTTTTCAAAATGAGGATTAATAAAATTATGTGTAAAGTTTTGAAAGTTCTCAATATAAGTTCAGTCACAAATTTGGCAGGGCATATCTGTTACACGTATTGAGTATAATAGAATAAGGTGGACGACCAGCTTCCTTTACCATATCAGAAACTTCAGTTTGACACAGCAGAGAAGCAAATTACAGTGTCATACATGCTGCTCGACTAAGCAGCAACTTGAAGTAAATGAGTTTCATCAAGGGAGCTTCTCTGGGTATTTCAAGTCCACCATACTGAGAGATTATTAAGTAAGAATTCATCGACAACCAAACAAATACGAAGAGTCTATTTTTTTTGACTTAGTAATCTTCATTGAAAAAATTGATTAACCACAAATAGTAATGTTAGAATGAAAGAAACTTAAGTGGATAGCCAGCACTTTATTTTTGATTCCTTGCCGAAGGCCGAAGGAATCTATGCGATGGTGATGTGTGTGTGTGTATGTGTGTGTGTGTGTATGCGTGTGTGTGTGTATGTGACACCATTGGAATTTGAGGTATGTGATGCGATAACTCGATAATCAAGTGATCAATTTTTTATCTCAATACATAACATGTATTGAGATATTGTCAGGCTAGCTGGTGGTAAAAATATCTTTAAAACAGTAGATGTCCCTTGATCTGTGGTCAATGTCTTTCAGAGTTTGACAGCATGCCCTTTGAGTTCAGGGCAGAAGAAGTTATCCATTTTGGTGTGAAAAAAATGATGGTTTCTAAGTGTTTTTACGGTTTTTTGTGCAAATTTTGGCCCAAAACGCTCAGTTGTCAAGGTAGCTGTCCATTCTATGCACACGGCACATTTGGTTGCTAGGCACATGTTTTTTTCCTGCAAAACAAAGAAGTCAACAAAGGTTTGAACTATTTGTACCGCATTAGTACCGAGAAAAAAATTTGGCAAATGACGTCACGAGCTCAATCACAGCATTTGTTAGATTCAAGGTGTCTCATTCCTAAGTAGGCAGTACAATGCGGGGCTTAATTGATTTGTTGGGCGAGGATGAAATGAAATGCCTTGAATATAAACACAGCCGTTCAATCACAGCTGGAACCTGTTTTGGTTTTGTATGCGTACATCATCAGATCTTCTTCTTTCGGAATATTATACGGTGACACAACCAAATGGAGATTACTTCACCACGTCTGCCGATCGTAGAGTTAAAAATAAATGGAATTATTCATGGATTGAGAAGAATATTTCAACAGATATCCAAAACATACTGCCTGAAACTGGAAACGCAGTGCAGTTGTGTATCATTTCAGCGATTTCTTCCAAGTTCAATTAAGGTGAACAACTTAGTAACGTCATAGCCTAGCCTACTAACGTTAACGTTAGGCCTAATGTTATAGTTATACCATATGCATAACCAAGCATAGGCCTAGTAACGTTAGAGCTAGCCCACGGTATGAATCGCGCCAACTAACTTACAATAGAACAACTTTCTAATTGGGGTTGAGGGACTCGCGACTACTGAGACATGAACATGAAGAGTCCCGAAACAATTCGGCACCTGAGACAGGCTCATTGGATAACTCGACCACAGCCTCACAGGGAACTCTTTGTAATTTGTAAATAGCCTAGGCCTAGACTAGTTAGTGTTACCTAGTCTTGGTTTTTTGTATCTGGTTGATAAAAGATTGATTATAATTACAGCCATATTGGATCATGGCCACTAGGCCTACACTGTAGCCTTTGCCTTGACTAGGCTTAGGCCTAAATTAAGGCTAGGCCTAGCCTACAGGCTGGGTCCATTTATTCTTGGACCATACAATATCAGAGAATAATTTTTCATTCCACATTTTTCCATTGAGAAGAGCACAAAATGAATTTGTGAAGGCATTAGCCTAAATGTATATTTTTCATAGGTCTGTAATGTATGCAAACTCCGATACTGTACGCCATGTCCGTGTTCTGTATAGGCCAAGGCCTAGTACAGAAGTTAAGGTGAAGCACTATGAAACTACGTCACAGTTAAGTAAGTGTATGTGTAGGTCCGTAATTGTATGCAAACACCCATACATAGGCTACACACCTGTTCCGTAGAGAAGTTGACATGTACATCGCAAGAACATGTCCGGGATGAGACATGATAATTGAAGTTCAGTAATTTTTCGATTGCTGCTTGTTTCGATTAATTTCTAGTTGTTAGCTAATATGCAGCAGTAGGAGTGGTGGGGCCTTTTTTGTATAAAACATGCATGTTAATTTGTGTAGTGGTGAAAGTGTACCTTGTACATTTATGATTTACGCAACTTGACAGTGACTGAAAAGTAGCCCCCGTTACATGAGCTATGCACGAAAGTTTGACAAACCGGATTTCGTGCTCAACTTGTAAGTAATTTACGTACGTAGTCAACTAAGAAACCATACTAGCTCCATTGATTTGTGCGCAGTATCAAAATACATAGTGTGTGCATGCTTTAAGTACCGCTGTATATCATACTAAAAAGACAGACAGGTGTGAGCACACACCCTTTCAATGTATAGGTAATACACGGTAGGATGGTGTGAAATAGCCAAGTAGCTACATTGAAATACTGAAGGCTTCAAAGTATTTACGTTTATAGTTGTGTGAGAGACTTGGGTTACAATGACGGTCTAAACTGGGAAGGATTAAAATTAGCTAGGGGTGTGGCGGCAGTATTTTTTACTCATCTTATCAGTTCTAGTCAGCATAGTTTTCTGCATGAATGTCACACAAGACATAAAATACTGTACGTCATACAAAAATCTTCAATTCCAGGATTTTTGGGCACATAAAAAATAAGAGAAGGGAAGACTTGACTGACAATAAGAACAGAAAGAATTGTTAGATTGCATTATCTTGTCACTGCCATTTTCCCAACTGTTGGCTTAGGCCCGACTATGTACTATCGAAAATGGAATATTGGTACATGGGTGTCAGTTAATGGTTCCTTGGACCCTTATTGGCAACATTTCATGGAGTGGCCCCGCCATACGTTACCCTGGACTTGGTCCAACCTGAGTCCACTGTGGTGGTATGGTAGAAGGGAATAGAGCGCCAACTCTACCCTTAAGGGTGCCATGATATTGCTATAAACAGGGTTTGTGGCAATTGTGATGCAGTCATTTTCATTTTTCACTGATTTATAAACATCAAAACATGACATCAGATCATGACAAAGCTGTAGGCCTATGTTTTCATAGGTAATTTGTTATATATATTGTTGTAATCCGTCATTGGTTAATAATATTTTCTATGGTAGTTTCAAGTTTAGATGAGTTACAAATAAAACACAAAGCTGTTTGCAAACTTTGTTCTCCTTCAAGTTAAAACAAACATCACAAGTGTACTCTTTAACCATGTAGGATAGCAGTTAAAATTTGCTTTTTCCCAGGTGAAAAATTTGTGACTGAAATGGTGGAATATGATTATCAAAAGAACATTTTGTGTTTATGTTTTAATATAAAACAACATATAATGGATATACAGTAGTATGCCTATTTATATTTCAGTATATCATTTCATTCAATTGTAGTATTTTTAAAAAATATTTTCAGGGTTACCGTAAGGTGCAGTTCTCGGCGATACTTCGGTACTTCTTTATACTTGGTTGTATGGTACTGTATGACACTATATAACACATTTGTGTTGGTGTGTCGTTAAATTTCATTTAACTAACTGTATCAGTACAGGTACTGTACATGCAGGCCGCTTACAAAAATACTGTGAAACCTTAGTACCAGTGTTTCCTCTAAGAAATTATCCATTGGGTCAATTATACCCAATGTGACAAAATTTGACTCACTACAAATTTCAGTGCTATGTGCTTACACTGCATCAACTTAAGGAAGGAATGGACACCCTCTTTTTGTATTTTTTGTGAAGAACATCAGTGCGTCAAATCCAAAAGTCACTGCGTCAAAATCGCGTCATAGCCGCTTAGCGGAAACACTGCTTAGTACTGTTATCAATTGTTTTTCATCTCTTGCCTGGGTGCCCTGCCACACAAAAACTTTTGGCCTTGGTGCCCTACCCGATGGCCTTGGTGCCCTCCAAAATTTATGAATGACCAAGGCCAAATGGCCGTGCCCTCCTCCAACCTTAATTCCAACCCTGTAGTTGTATTTACTATTCTTAAAGAAGGTGATTTATAGCATTTTATTTGCTTGTTTTTTGTAGCAATTGACTCAAGATTCCTTCATAAGTATTGTTGCATGTACTGCCAACTACATTTCACAATTTATTTTCTACAAATTACGCAATACGGACAACACCAATAAAGCACAATGACGGAGGCATACTACAAAATTTTCCAGTAAACTTTTATTGATTTTTGTAAATGTTTTAAGATTTTTGTAGTCACAATGTTCCTTAAGTAATCGACTCATGATAAGCCCAGTATATATTTTTTATGATAATCATTTTGAACATAAAATGTATCAGGACACTAACTTTGCATAATTTCTTAATACAAGTATAATTTGAAGGAGCATACCACAACAATTGTCCTAATCGCACATATGAAACTCATGATGAAGGACAGAATTTACTTTGAATCGCATCAGCAATGGTATGAAAATTGTCTAATGTTTCACTTTCATGCCATGCTACCAGTTCATCAAAACAATGTTTTTGTTACATCATACTTTGATACATATACGTACCTTTCCTTCAACATTACCCTTCATAACATTTATAAAAGTATTGAGATTCTGCAGCATTGCTGCTCTAGTCTCAAACTTGGTGTGTATGTGTATCATATTGAGTAGATGTGCCCTATTGTTTTTGGTGGAGGTCAAAGGTCACTAGGGGTCACTAGAGGCAATATTTAGTGAATTTCTTTCAGTAGCTATAACTCGGTGACCGTTATTCAAACTGCAGGGCTGAACATTAACGATTGCCCGGGGCAAGTAAAAATTACGTCGGGCAGGTCATTTCTTACCTCTGCTTGCCCGACTGGGCAAGTCCCAGATCGTGGGTAGGCCTAGTTCACATGCACACACCTGTACAAGAAAGTGTAACACACTGAAAACACAACAGACGACTGTTAAATATTATCACATTGCCACAGAGTGATTTAGCCAGCCCCGTTTCTAAATGCGACAGAAAATAAACCACGACAGTTAAAAAAGTTTAAAACTATTACTGAACGAAAAAGGTTTCATTTTGCAACTCCGAAAACAATCGCACTGTTGATTTAGCTTTAGTGCACCGGTTCCACGAAACTCGGTGAAATCGTTCGAAGAACGTTACTTCGACGATCGTTTTTCACTATTGCATACAAGTCAATTACATATGTGTGTGCATATACGGAGCTTTATTGTACTGTACATACTTAATATACAGTGTAGTAAGGATTAGTTACGCACTACATCTGAGAACTTTCTACTTCGCTACTGCGTAATGACCCATCTACACATGTGTACATATTACTGTGAGGGAGAACGAACTGCGTACCGGAATAGACGGATTGAATGATACAGTAGCATCATAGTGTAATTGTGCACTGCATGTACAACTCAATGATATATCAACCGCACATGACCTCGTGTTCAAAATGAAAACTAAGCTCCGCCGCGCCAGCTAGTTACGCTGCAATTGTACTAGCATTTAAGTTTTAACTGGACCATAGATAGGGCCAGGCCTATGTGTAGTGAAAAACATGGCGGAACAAATATCATTACTGAACTTCGGATTTACGAATGCTGCAGCGCAAAACAAAGCTCCACCAAAGGGAAAAGCAGCAACAAAGAGAGAGTATGATGTCAACAAGCGATCGCGCGGCTTCGTTGCATCGTGGGTAGACGAATTCCCAGGGATATTACATGACAATGATGCAGGGGTTATATTCTGTTCTACATGCCAAAATCATCCAAATATTGCTGATCAGCAGTCTGTCTTTTTTACTGGTGGATGTGGAACATACCGAAAGCAAAGCTTACAGGCACATTGGCTGTCACCTCGCCACATTATGTGTGTGGAAGCCAAAGTAGCCAAGAAAAGGGCTCAGGGAAATGACCTTGTCGGACCAATAGACATCAACAAATGAAAGAAACACAAGAAAAAGATGTTGAGTTCAATCGTTCAGCTTTTTCTTTTCACTGTTTTATTTTAATCAGTACATAATCATTCTTCCTGTTACAATTGTTTTGAACAGCTACAGTATGTCATATATGATTACTTCAAAATTATAATCATATAATCAAACTGTAAAGGTATGTTACAATAAAAATCTATGATGATCGTTACCAGTGAAATTTGAGTTTCTTGTTTTTTTTTGTCTGCCGTTTCAGGGCAAGTGAAAATTTATCAGGGCAAGTGAATCCTGGGTGCTACTTGCCCGACTGGGCAAGTTGTTTTAAAAGTTAATGTTTAGCCCTGAACTGTGACATAATTTTAGGATAAGATAGATTGGTAGGAGGTGCATGTACTGTAACATTTTCCAAAATGATCTCAAAAGGTCAAAAAGTAATGTTTTATTGATATCTTGCCAACGAAACATTTTAGGGGGATGGTGTAATGGAAAGTTGTGTTCGTCTCAGTGAAGTGCACATGATGACCTTCTTTGACCTTACTTGACCTCATTTGACCTTTGTGACTTTTTGTGATGCCTGGATTTGTCTTGTTGAGACGAACAAAAAAGGCAATTACACTACCCTCGTATGATGTTCCTTACTCGAGTTATTGACATTTGAGTGAAAGGTTAGTAGTGTGTGCGTTATATATGCGAGGTATGCGGTGCAGTAACTCCATAACCAAGTGACATAGGATGATGACATAATGGAAAGTTTTGTTCATCTCAGTGAAGTGCACATGATGACCTACTTTGACCTCACTTGACCTCATTTGACCTTTGTGATTTTTTGTGACGCCTGGATTCGTCTTGTTGAGACGAGCAAAAAAGGCAATTATACTACCCTCGTACGATGTTCCTAACTCAAGTTATTGACATTTAAGTGAAAGGTTAGTAGTGTGTGTGCGTTATATGCATTGCAATGCTAGGTATATAGTGCGATAACTCAATAACCAAGTGACACAGGGGGATGGCATAATGAAAAGTTGTGTTCGTCTAAATGAAGTGCACGTGATGACTTTCTTTGACCTCATTTGACGTTTTGACCTTTGTGCCTTTCTTGTGATGCCTGGATAAATCTTGTTGAGACGAACCAAAAAGGCAATTACACTACCCTTGAACGATGCTCCTAACTCAAGTAATTGACATTTTAGTAAAGGTAATGAGTGTGTGTGTGATGCATTGGAATGGGAGGTATGTGATGCAGTAAATCAATATATAACCAAGTGGTCAGTTCTTCTTAAATTTGCAAGTATGTGTATGATTTTCAGATATGTTCCCTAATGTTTTTGGTGGAGGTCAAAAGTCATTGGGGTTGAAGGAGCACATGCCTTCCCTTACTACTCCCTTTGTGCAAAATAATCTTAAAGACAAGGAACCATAGTGCCCTTGGGCTCTTGTTTAATAATATTGCCTACTAATTTTAGTTATCTACTAAGTTTAGGCTTATTTAATTTCCAACCAGTTTTAAAATAGATTCATGCTTAGATTCATGCTGACTATGACCTTAATCGAACCCTTTCAATCACATCGTTTGTTGAAGCAGAATATCCAACACCACTTTGGACACAACTTTGGACATTAAAACACTTCTAAATGGAATTATTCCTAAAAAATGGCAATTCTGAGGCTTCACAACAAACACAATTCACAGCGCTTGGCAGATTACAGTAGCCTGCACAGCTATCTATGCTGTTTCTCACGTAGAGCTGTTTGGTTTTCCTAAAAATGGAAACGGGTTTTCGGCAGGCCAAAAAACAGACCCTAAGTCAAATTAGTTTTACGTCAAAAACTTAATGCTTGTTAACTTGCACTTACTCACACTAAACACATATGCACATATGATCACGCACATCAGCACACTGTTAACTGCATGCTAGGCATATCATGTAAGTTGCCTGAAAACTGAGGAATAATTAAAAAAATAAACTGCTTTAATGAAAATCCTGTTATCAAAATTTTACATTAGTATATAATTCTAATGAGTTTTCAAACTTTTACCGTCATAAATGACATTATCAGCATGGGAATAGATTGACTGTCAATCACATTTCCAAGTGGCACTGGAGGGGTGTCGAAAAGAAAAATTGATTTTGACCCCTCTTAAATGCAAAATGTGCAAAATTTCAACTTATTTGGCACCTGCACCCATGACCCAAACATAAGGGTTATTGTAAATTTGTAATGGATATTCTGTCAAAAATTCAAGAACACAGTTAAAAAATGTATGATTAAGTGATGTACAGAAGCACACCTTTACAACGCCCCTGGTATACTGCGTATTCCATCAGCATCCGTGAAGAACCAGGTGTGATATGTTTTTGCCGTTTTTGATTGGCTAGTAAGTTCATCCCATACAATCTTGTCAAAAGAACGAGAAAATTTCTCATTGCGCATGTCAGGGTTAGTGCCAGCTCAAAACTTTGGGGGCAAATTCTCCTCTCCCCCCCACATCCCTTGGTCTAAAATTTGGGGGGATCTGTGAATCTTGGGGGGGATTGTAGCCATGTCAAGATCATACAAAAAAATTGACACCTAACTGCCAGGGGGTACAAATTTTCTAACGGAAAGTGACGTAACCTTACCCTGTACCCACCTCACCCCACCCACCCCTGCCAATATTTCCAAGTTGGCCAAAGTGTGGCCTACAGTATGGTATACTCATTTTGGAATGACAGTACACATAACATCAGGATAGATGTAGGATCATGATTCTGGGTGTCTAGATGGAGCTTTTGGTGCAGGGTATTCTGCAGTTGTACCAGTTGCCCAAAATTTGTGGGGAATAAATGATGCACCTCTCCAGGGTGTCCTGGTGATCCTTGCAAATGACAGCTGCACACACAAGAGGCTAGCCTTGGGCTGTACAAGAAATGTCCAAGTTCATGTACAATATAGTTGCAAATCATGCTAAGTTGTTTCTTGAAGAGTTTCTTGCATGTTTGGTCTTTGTCCCGTACAAAGTAAAGAAGCTAGTTTGGTCAGACTTCTAACTGAAAAGAACAGGTGTATTCCAGGACAACTTTAAGGAGTCTCAAGCTGCCATGCTTGTATTGTTAGAGAGCAGTGCTTTTTGTCTACCGTGAATTCTGTCCTTACTTCATCTACTTTCCACTCACAGGTCTGTTGATAGAATCCAAATCTGAACTCAAAATGTTGTATTGGAATCCATCTTTTAAAAGGTTGCAATGTCAGCCAGTGTGGTATTCTCCCACATTGTGGATCCAACCACCCATCCCACCCATCCACCCCCACCTCCCCCCAAAAAAGAAGGGTTTTGCCTTCAGACCTTGATGTGAAAATATAATTTGAGAGTTCTCACAGCAGCATCTTCACTTACTGTGGTTGGGGATAGAAGTATGGGATTTCATATCAGTTACACTGTATGTGATACTAAACATTTTCATTATACTATTAAAAGTGATGAAAAATGGGCAACTGGTTACAGTTAAGAGTTATTTCCCCCTCCTAAATTTTATTATTTTAATGAAGAATGCTATGCCAAGTATTTATGCCTTCCTATTACAGCCTGAAAATGAGCAGACAAGGAAAATCTTCCTGGGTGGTCTCAGCTCTAAAACAGATGAAGCATCACTTAAGAGACACTTTGCAGACTTTGGTGACATAGAAGACTGTTGTGTGATTAGAACGTCGGGTCCAGATTCCCAAAAGAGGTCAAGAGGTTTTGGATTTGTAACTTTCACTGCTTCAAAATGTGTAGATGCTGTAATGGATTCTAGAGTTAATGACAAAATAACCATTGATGACAAAGAGGTAGAGGTGAAACGTGCAGTCTCTCGAGCGGTAAGAGACTCTTTTTCTTTTCTCTTATATTGTTTGCTTAACGTGGGAAACATGAAGGCCGTGCTTGTGTGGTGAATAGGTGTTGTGTATGTATTGTATATTTGCTGCGTTTATTTTTCTTGAGGAGACTTGGACATGTTGTTCTAGCAAAAAATTGTATGTAATTACCCTGATGCAAAATCTGTAAGCTTTTCTCGTTTACCAACAGCAAGTGGGGTAGGAGCTGGGTTTAACAATTCATGAAACAAACTCCTAATGTTAAGAGATGGCTGTTTGTAGTGTGCAGAGAACTTTGTCTGTAGGTGCACACAGTGATACTAAAACATTTCTTGTGAGCAGAAGAAAGCAAGAATTATCAAAGCACCAAATGTTGTGTTACACTATAGCTACTGATCCAATACATGGCCTCTACAACTGAGTTGTCCCAATCATGAAGGCAACTTTGCAGTTGGCATTAACAGAATCCTCAATGTAAATTCTGGTTTGAAGGGTAACTTTAGTAAAGCGAAAATGGTTTGTAACTTTAGGATTTCTTTTTGCTTAATCCATGATGTCAGTGAATCATTGCTTTCCTGCAGTGTTGTGTAATGAATTAACTGCAATGTTGTTCTTTCAGGATGCTGCTGAAAACCCTAGTGCCAAAGAAAAAATCAAAAAAGTATTTGTAGGGGGTATTGGGCATCTTACAGAAGAGCAGCTCCAAGAATTTTTCTCAACATTTGGGACAGTTACTTCTACGGCTATACCACAAAACCAGAATAAAGATAGTAAAGATAACAAGAGGAGAGGGTTTGCTTTTGTCACCTTTGATGATTATGATGTTGTGGACAAAGTTGTAGGTGAGTTCAAGCACTTATTTCTCATTCTGTACAACATTGTCATTTTGTTAAGAGTGGATTATAGTTGTAGACTTGGAATAAAACTCAGCTATTTGGTATTCATTTAACATCTGTGCCAGGAAGTTTTATAAACCTTTCCCATCTCTGATGAATCTGCCCAGCCTTAACAAAATTTTATTACCTTCAGTTTTGTGTGTTTTTCACACCCATTTTAAAGGTATCCTCTGTCTTCACATGATGATACTTCCCAAATATCCCTAATAATGTAAATATGTTGACAGTGTCACATGTCCAGGAATTTCTCATTGTGTGAGTTCCTGATTGGTATGAGCTGTTGGGTATCAGTTCCAGTCAATAGGTTTAAATGCATTTCCTTTTTTTTTTCAACAGCTATCAAGATCCATAAAATTGATGGTGTATCAGTTGAGTGTAAGAAAGCCAGACCACCTGGCCAGAATCCAAGAGGTGGCCCAGGAGGAAGACGGAATGGTCAGTACTGTTAAGTTGAAATTTTGAGACCGCTGTTTTAAGTTTGGAGTTCAGAAAGTAACACATCAGTTGTATTTCTAGATACGCTTAGCGTAATTTAACTATACTTGTTTAGGATGAACATGAGTGTTGGCACTAGGTCTCAAAATTTGGGGAGGGGAAGGAATTCACCCTCCAAACTAAGGTTTGGATGGGGATTGTGGTTCAAAGGGGGGATCTCCATAAGTTTTAACACAAAGAATCAACTTTTTCCCAACAGGTGCAGGATATTTGGGCATGTGGTTTTAAAACTTGTGAGATTATTCAGGAAAGTGTTGGAATCTGGTGAATCCAACTGCCTAATGCGAACACTGGTGTACATGTCATATGTGTTTTCTTGCAAAGTTTTGGCAAGGATTCAGTTTGTACCAGGAATATTTCAGTGCTTACATTAAGAGGCACAAAATGAGGTTTTGCTCAGAAAAGCAAAATTCTACCATCTGTCCATTTGAAATTGTAGTATTTGCATTGAGTGTCTTGGGAAGGGTTGATAACATTGTTCGATAGTAATCATATCATTGCCAGATGATGTGGTTAAAATCAGTTTGAATTGTCAAAATAAGAAAATGTGAAAACTGTGACTTGCGTAAGATAGATACTATCTCTTGATCAATGTCATTCATTTCAGATTTCAATGGATATGGTGGAGGAGGAGGAAGGTACCAAGGGGGTGGCAACTTTGGTGGTCCTGGTGGATATGGTGGGGGTGATGGATTTTATGGTGGTGGTAAGTGGTGTTCATATTGATGATAAGAAACATGTATGCTAGAGAAGTTAAGAAAATTTTTACAATGCAGACTTATAGCAAACAGGTAGCAGATGATAGTAATGAGATTACCATATATGTTCACTTTAAGATGTGAAAGGAAGTTCATAGGTATGTTGTACAAGAAAGAAGAAACTCATCACATACCCTTAAAGCCCTGTGGAAATATATCACTTTTCTCAGGGTTCAAGTTTAACACTCTATGAGTTGTTCATGACGATAGAAATTTTCTGTTGTCAAGTAGTCAGAAGCTCTGTAGCTTTCTGACTCTTAAAAGTGACTTTATGGTTTAGCCTCATAATTTAGTACCATTTGAGTGTTAAGTTGCTTTCCAAGGGCATGGTGTATAATACTAGCATGTAGTCTTAATACTTAGCATGTACAGTAGTAAAATAGCACAAAGGATGGAAAGCTCTTTTCAAAAGTATTCCACTCAGTTGTATTGATGTTATTTGATATAAAGTTGAAGATTCCTGAGATAACACCAATTATTCATCATTCACTTAAGTCTTGAAAGCACCCAATCCATACCCTTCTGTCCTCATGTACTGAAACAACTGTGCTCCCTTATTATTACTTACTTATATACAGGTGGAGGAGGATTTGGAGGTGGAAACTACAATGGAGGTGGAAGCGGATTTGGAGGTGGTTATGGCGGAGGTGGTGGTGGTTATGGAGGCGGCTATGGAGGAGGCGGTGGCTATGGAGGAGGTGGCTACGGCGGAGGTGGCTACGGAGGTGGTGGCGGTGGCTACGGAGGTGGCGGCGGCGGTGGTGGGAGATATGGTAAATAAACAGTTCTCTTTGTAATATATTTGTATTTGTTTTGCCAGAGTTCTACCTTGAAGTTGAGATGGTGTTGTTTAATTACTGCTGTTGTAGTATGGTACTGAAAGTATATCATCTAGGTGAAGAGCTTCATCTGGGTAACCAAGACCTGCTGCACATTGCTTCCTGTTGCAATTTGAAGCATGGGTTATGAAATACATTTAATCTACGCAAGTTCAAGACATTAGCAAAAGTCTTTCTCCCTTCAGTAACAACCATGACATTTCATGTAAAGTAAAACCCCCTTTGCTGGAACCTGAATGGTAATGAATTTAGCAGTGTCTTCATATACTATTTGCGTTATGCACTTGTCAGTTGTAACCATGCCATATTCCCCCTCTTGGATGATAGTGGGGCTGTTTCAACACTTTTGCAGTGAATGTGCTATTTATTAAGTTTCCACTTTACTGGAAACTTGATGGTACTTTAAGTTGGGATGTACATTGTAAAGAATGGGCCACAAAAATTGGAGGGGACTTACTGCACATACTTTGAAACTATGCAGAGACTGCATAGATATAAACTGGGATGCAGCTTAATGATGCCTTGCCCTACTGGGACTTAATTTGGATGTAGCTGGGAATGAACACACTTGTTACATTTCTATAAATAATGTCATCCCTGCTTCAGTTGCTGCTGTGCCCAGGTATTGGTTGGCCACAGATACAGTTGACCAGTACATTACGTTTGATATTGGCATAGTTTACACCTGTGTTCTTGCTGTGGTGCTAGATTCCTGTACCTGAATTGGATTATCTCATAAAGAGTATAATTATCTGCAGGAAGTTGCTAGACTGCCAGTTATGTAGGGGTTACGAGTAGTCTCCAAACCGTGGCAATGGTTAACAAACATTGATGTTGTTTACACTTTTAGATCTTGTTAGTAATATCTGGGTAACTCTTACGTTTATTCAGGTGGATATGGTGGAAATGGTGGAGGTAACTTTGGATCTAACTATGGCACACAAAACTCTAGTTATGGACCAGTGAGGCAAAGTGGTGGACGTTATGGAGGTGGACAGTCTGGAGGACCATATGGTGGCAGTAAGTGTTACGTACATTAAGGGAATTGTTACTGGTAAATTAAATCCATGATAACTTTACTGGGCAAATGATCTCTACAGAATACTCTCTGACTCTCTGTAAAAGCGGGTAGAACACACTGAAAGGCCCTAGTCTGGCAAATAATAACATTTCTGGTAAGGTTTAAATAATACCTCCCTAGAACAAATCTATAAGCTGATTTGAGCAGTGACCACCTGTAATGCACTTATCAATTGAATGACGCACCCCACTACCCCCGGACATGGTCAGTCATTGTCCACAACTTCATTGACAAAACATGTACATTGACGTACCCCTCAGTCACTTTTGTGATGGACGATTTGTGTAAAATGACACACCCCTGAGTCACCAAATTGATGAACAGTTTGCGATTTTGACCGACACGTGCATCACCAAACTGACTGACAAAACTAAGCAAGTATATGAGGAGCAATGCTTAAGGTTGTCATCTTCGAACAGTTGATAACAAATGACCGACAATGACTCAACCCTTAGTCAGTAAAGTGACTGACATCTGAGGTTAAATGACTCACCCCTTTGTCACTCTAGTGGAGGACAATATTGGTACAATGACGGACATGTGAGTCACACTGTCACTGGTCATTGACCCACATTTGACTGACCATGCCCGGGAGTGGGGTGCGTCATTCAATTGATAAGTGCATAAGTTTACATATCTTGTCAGTGTCTATCTCAGGATCAGTAAGAAAACTCAGTTTTTTGTCGCTGTTGCATCTATTTTGTATTTTTACACAACATTTTGAAGATTCCAAAGTTAACCGCAGGAATTCCTCTTCAGTCTTGTATATCATCTTTGTAGGTTAATTGCAGTGTTTATACATCTCCATATAAATAACTTAAAGTGGCATTTTATCCATTTTCTTATCACAGGGCATGTTCAATACACATTTTCAACCTTTGCATTTTGTGATGTATCAAAGTGTCATTCTGCCATTTGGGATGATCTGCTGAAGGCAAAAAAAAAAAAAAATACAGTTTTCAACATCCCTTCCTGAAAAGTTAGGATGAGAAACTGGTTTTGTTTTTTATTTTGCCTTAATTGTCAAATTGTTTGGCCACTTGACATGAACTTGCAATTTTAAAGCTGTAGGCTTTTGCATATTAGTGGCTCTTAAATTTTTGTAATGACTGTCCTTGTTGGCTTACCTGTGAAGGCTACAATGATGTGTCCCTCTTTTCCATTTGTTTTAGACTTTGGTGGTGGTGGAGGTTTTGGTGGCAGGAAATACTAAGGTAAGAGAAAAGTCTACCAAGAGTAAGTTCCATTATGTGAATGAATACTGTGTTTGCCCCACCTGTACATGTACATCCTAAGCTCGTGGCAGCCATCAGCTTGATTGACCGAGAGAAGAAGTTGACCAGTGGAGGAGCATGGGTCTTTCTCATGGTTCATAGGTGGATGAGGAAAAGGAACTGCCTTAATTTGTTTGCATATGCAGGGAAAAATAAAGCAGTACTTCATATCCTCGTTACCGGTTATTTACATGTAACCCCTGTTGTTTCAAAAGTTGACTTTTGAAATGAAGTTATGTCAACCCAATTTTTTTCTTGGAGACATGCCACCAGGGGCGGCCCTTAATTATGGGGTTGTCGGGGAGTGAAAAGACGTGTCAGAAGGCTCTAGTGACATAATTTTAGGGGATCAGGAAGTGCCACTTAAAAAATTTGAATATTTGATGTTAAATGGTGTATGTTTATGCATTTAGGGTTTATCCTTTGAACACTGAGTGAAAAGATGTTATGATGGCTAAAAGTTTCTTTGTAATATTTGGTGTAATCCATTGTTCTTGAAATGATACTCAGACATGAATGTTTCAGTTAGTGTCTTCAAGACATGCAAATAACTGTTAATTGAACTCATTTTCAAGGCTCCCAATCAAGGCATGTGCCAGTGATGTATCTTGCCATCTTTAGACATTTAAATTGTAATGGGGGCGGCCAAATTTATGCAGGAAGGCTTCTGAGAAGGCCAAAAATTTGATAGGCATAGCCATTCAAATTGATTATACAGCTGAAGTTGTTCAGCTCAGGCATGAATTAAATCTCATCGATTTCAAGAACCAAACTTACCCCACTAAATAGGCTTAACATAAACATTTAGTATTGGAGGAATCATGTTGACAAATCTTTTCAGAATGTCTGGACCCTCTATGTGGTGCCAGTATGACAGAAGGCATTTCATACACAACAACTGAGATGCCCAATTTCTGAATTTTTGCCAAGTTCCTGCTCCAAACACTTCATATTTGAAGTCAATATCAACAAAACACTTATTCTAAGGCAATATGAAAAGAAAACGTGAAACTTTGTGGTGGAATGGCATGATGGACAGCAAGTGCTCTCACATACCCTAATCCCAAATGCATATTCAGTAAGGTGTGCAGAATTTAACAGTATTGTCAAAAACAAAAAAGATTTAAACAGATGAAGTTTCCTGTTCAATGTCTTAAAATAAGAACCAATTCTAAGGAAAAAATGGCAAAGATTGTTTTAGTATTTCACTTAGCCCAGCCTTCCATACAGTGTGTAGTAAAACAAGAGTTAAAAAACAGCCTTCCAAACCCACCTTAAATTAATCTTTCTTTTCAATTGTTGAGAAGATCATTGCATAAAGGAATGGTTTCCACAATACAAAAAAGGCTTCATCATAGTCCTGAACCTTTGGTTACAGGGTATGGTAGTTGTTAGAATTCAAAAGCTTCAGCTGTGGAGCTTTGAACTTTTCAAGGTGACCTGAAATGTTTGAAAGAGAAGCCCAGTTGAAGAAATACCCATTTGCTGCAAAGTGTCTCTATCAGTGCAAATCTTGGATAATTGGGGTTGGGGTGGGAGATGTGTTCAAATTTTAAGACTTGGCATAGTCGATAAGTTGTGATAAGAATCATAGATTTTTTGATTCCTTGCACAAGCAAAAGGAATCTATTGGATGGTGATGTCTTGTGCTTGTGTGTGTCTGTATGTGACGCTGCTTGTAAACACATTGTCTCAAGAGTGGTAAGTGTGAGTGATCTCATACTTGGCATGTAGGTACCCCTTATAAAGTAGATGATCCCTATTGTTTTTGGTGGAGGTCAAAGACCATTCAGGGTCAGGAGAGGTCAAAAGGTCAAAACATGATATCTCAAGAAGGGTAACTGTGAGGAATGCTATACTTGGCATGTAGATGGCCCGTATTGAGTGGATGATTCCTATTGTTTTTTGTGGAGGTCAAAGGTCATTTGGGGTTACCAGAGGTCAAAAGGGTAAAAACCTTGGGAATTGCTTGTAAACATGATATCTCAAGACAGATAAATGTGAGGGATCTCATACTTAGCATGTGGATTTCCCATATTTAGTAGATGATCCCTATTGTTTTTGGTGGAGGTCAAGGTCATTTGGGGTCACAGGAAGTCAAATGGTAAAATCTTGGGAATTGCTTGTAAACATGCTATCTTAAGATTAGAAGGATAAATGTGAGGGATTTCACACTTACCATGTAGATTGCTCACATTGAGTAGATAATTGCTGTTGTTTTTGGTGGAGGTCAAAGGTCATTTAGGGTCACCAGAGGTCAAAGGGTAAAACCTTGGGAATTGCATGTAAACATGGTATCTCAAGAACGATAAATGTGAGGGATCTCATAATTATGTGGATTGCCCATATTTAGTAGATAATCCCTGTTGCTTTTGGTGGAGGTGAAAGGTCATTTGGGGTCACCAGAGATCAAAAGGAAAAAAACTTTGTAAACACCATATCTCAAGGAAGGGTCATTCTCTGCCAAAAATCATTCAATGTGATTTATGATATTTGGACCCCTGTGGTTCAATCGACTTCTATCAGATGGGTCAAACATGGTCCCAGAGCCAAAATTTTTTAGTTTGAGAAGGTGGTCAATGTCACATACACATTGTACAGTATGTGCTAGGCCTACTGTACATACATATAATAGTACAAATCCTGTAGCACACATGACCTTATATCATGGCCTAAGCCATGAGCTGTGCTTAAAAGAATGATGATCATTAATTGTATTTACCACACTGCAAACAAGATATATACATGTGAGCTATTGGGCTACACTTGTGGTACACTCACTACTAATTTCTATATACATGTGTACAGTATATACACAGTACATACACTGTACACTGCCAAATGGGGGGGAAACCCCTCTCTGAAATTTTAACCAGATATAGAAAAGGGATAGAGCTGTTGGTAGAAAAAAATTTTAGTTCATGGGAGGTGATAAACAAGGTCAAAGGTCACCCTGAAAAACATCAAAATTTTGTTTTTTTGGCTCTGGGACCATGTTTGACCCCCAACCATTTTGTCATGAGTTATTTCAAGGTATTATATATATGAAAAATGGTACTTATCTGATAGAAGTTGGTTGAACCACACACATGGACGCTTAAATGAAATGCAACGTTTAGAGCTCTTTATCTTCATAATTAAGCCAGATACAGTGTGTCTGAAGCCAGATTCTGAAAATTTGGGCAGAAAATACCCCAGGTAGGTACTTACAGCTTTGTATCTTTATTCTCTGGGAAGTTATAGGCCCTCAAAAATGATCGAAATGGCATGCGCACAAATTGGGCATGAAAAGATGGGGTCTGGGCCATTTTTCAATGGGCCATAACTCCCAAACGGTTTAGAATTTTGACCTGAAATTTTTGATGTGTTCTTTCCATAAGTGGAACTATGCTTCATAAAAGTTTCAGCAAAATCTGAGTCGGTGCCCGACCGACCTATTTGTTGAGTTGGCAGAGAATGACCCGGAAGGCAAATGTGAGGGATCTCTTAATTACCATGTGGATTGCCCATATTGAGTAGATGATCCCTCTTGTTTTTGGTGGAGGTTAATGGTCATTTGGGGTCACCAGAGGTCAAAACCTTTAAGGCATGATATCTCAAGAAGGGTAACTGTGAAGGAACTCCTGCTTGAAATGTGGATTGTGGCTTGGCTTGTGGATTGTTCATATTTTTTTGTTTCATATTTGGCATGTAGATGGCCATATAGGGTAGGTGATCCCTATTGTTTTAAGTGGAGGGGAAAGGTCATTTGGGGTCACAAGATACAAAAGGTCAAAACCTTATTAACATGATATCAAGTAGGATAACTGTGAGGGATCTCATGCTTGCCATGTGTATGATTCATGTTTGTTACAAGATATCCATATGGCAAGGAATTACTAAGCCTTTTGGCTTTCTGGTTTGTGTAGGAAGCCTTAATAGAGGAGTGGAAGTGTGTGCTGTCACTTATGTATAGAGTATCTTGTGTCTTTTTCTCTCAAGAACATTTCTAGAATTACTGACCTATAGTTTTGATCTCTTTTCACCTATCCTATCACAGGCTTTTCTAATGCTAGGAGTTAGCTTAGCTCCTCAGAGGTTTTCTACATGGGAATTGAACTCATAGACCTACCTTCTCGAAACTAGAAACCCCCAAAGGCTTAGCCTAGGGTCTTCATCGCAGGACAGGAATGCTCTTAGGCGACTGAGTGCCATAGGAGTTTTAGCATACCACGTCCATCAGCCATTTTAGTTACTCAACACCAAGAAGAACTGTCGTCTGACTAGCAAGCCTTAGAAACCCACAAATAGGATCTGCATTTTTAGAGCTGTACCCTGGAAATGTGTCACTCCATATTATGGTAGGAGGGTTACTGACTTATATAATGCTCTCACCAAGGATATCTACTAGACTGTGCTTCCAGATGATGAACAATTGAACTTAGGATGATGTCATTCAAAAATATTTCAAGTGTCTAAACGTTGAATGTTTTCTTTGCTCAGCTTACAGAGGAGTGAATTTAATAGACCAGTACCCAGTACTCTCTAGGATGTGGTGCCATGTATGGCAATGTATTATTGATAGCAAAGCATTTCCTTTTGTAATGGACAATTCATAACACTTTAATAGTTGTATTCCCATTCAGGTGGCCTGCTACTTACTTGTGAGGAGATACTTAAAGCACCCACATTAATTTTTGTCATCTGTCAGTTTTCAAAGCAACCTGTCCCTCTGTCATTGTGCCCAATCCTTTAACTGTACATCAAGTTCCTATGTCATTAGTGTTTTCATCACAATTTATGAAAACATTTTACATGCTACATGTTATGCAAATTCTTGGCATAGAAACTTGTTGCCTGTAAAAAACCTCTTGCATAGCTTTCTTCTTTTTCAAATTGTAAATATTTGTGCAGTATTTTTAATAATTGTTGATCCGCAGATCATTTTTTTTCTATGAGACTGGACATCTTTCTCAAAATTTCCTTCCCGATGCCATAAATCTTGTAACCTTATCAGTCTTGTAATGAAATGGAATAAATTCTCCCTGAATTTGGCTTTTGACAATTAAGGCAGGAAGCTTTACTTTTGAAACTCTGTAAAATATTTGTGTGATGATTAAGTTTGTGAAGTCCTTGTAAGTAGTACAGAACAATGTAGGTATACTTATTTATTTGTTAACAAATTTTGTGTGTAAGAAAAGTTTGAAATTGTGCTTCCTCCAAAATTCTTGATTGACTTGTAAAGACATCAATGTTTTGGTGATTTCTTGTTACATTCAGTCATTATGGAGGGAAAACTGACCATTTTTCATTCCATTTGAAAGTAGTTCTAGCTAAGTTATTTTGTGTTATTTACTTTTGCCTCTTATTGTCCCCATGCATCTAGACTCCTAAAAAGAGGAATTTGTTGTTATTTAATGTTTTAAATTTGTAATTATTCTTTGTTTTGGCAAATTGATGTTTCTAGCAAGTGAAGAGTTAATAGTCAATAAATTAACAGGAAGACTGTATTTTCTTGATTTATATTTTGTTAGTTGGGATTCTATTATAAGTTTTGGTAGAAATTTGCCAGTTGGGAAGGATATCAATTCCACTAAACACAGCTAGTGGGAATTTTGTTAAATTTACATTTACAACCAGCGAGAGAGCTTTCTTCAATTTTATTTTAGCTGGTTGTTGTTGCCCAATTGATTTGAATCTGGCATGTTAGTCTATTCGCAAACAACAGTAACAATTGTTAATTGACCTTAATATAGTGCTTATGGTGCTTTATGAACAAAAGCATAATAGCAATGATAATTGATAATAATAAATACAGGTATCCCTGGTAACTGGCTTTCCATTTGATTAACAGTTTTGCATACAAAGAAAGAATTGGTTGCCATGAATAGTAGATGAAAGGAGCATTGAAAAGTAAACCTGTGCCACTCTTTTACCATGTATCCGAAAAATAGTCATGAACTTCCACTAGGTGCCAAAAGTTGATATTTGGAATTAAATGCATTGCTGAATTGGCAGTGACCAACACTCAGATCATATTCTCTTCTTCTGTACCATTAATGCAGAAATGCATAGAATACTTTGTGCCCTAGTAGTCTGGGGGCATATAGGCAGTCCTTGATTTTTCCTTGCAACAGTAAGGGAAACAAATACCCACAGGAAAATGCCATGAGTATCCTCATACTGGAATGAACACTTGTAAACCACTTTAGGAGAAAGTCAGCTGTGTGTTCATTGCTATGGATTAGCCTAAAGTCTGATATTAGGCAATTATCATGGTAGGTTGGTTTTATTTACTCAAATGATTTCCTTACTTCAAAAGCATGAAAGGTTTCAATATCTGCTGGAACACTGCTGGAATACATTAGGACCTCATATAAAAGAGTTTAATGGATTAGGACCATGTTGTGGAAGGTAAAGGCCAATTAGTTGACAGCAGAAAGGAAAATATTGAAGGGCAGGCAATCATCTTGAAGAAAGATGCCTTTTGACATCTTGTGTGTAATACAAGGATTGGGTAGAAGAGTAATGCATGATAAAAGAAATAACAGTTCTGCTGTTAAAGTTGAAACAGTTATGGGAAGACATGAAAATACCACAGATTTAAATAGTTTGTAACCTTAAGTATATAATATAGAGTATATAATGAAGTGTCAAGTCTAATGTATACTAAACTGTTTAAACTAGTAATAGCTTGAGGGAGGATTGCTAACACTATGTGTATTTTCTCTCCAATCCAGGGTGGTGCACATTTTGGCTGTTCTGATAGTTTTCTGAAGTCAGTACTGTAACCATGATTACTGACAGGGATGAAATTACAAAACTGTTTTAGCAGTGGAGAACCTATGCACAGTTGGTTGAAAAAGGTAAGATGTTTTGTTTTAGAACATCTTGCAAACAACAGTTCATTTGGACCTCATCTTGAAGCATCTTCTGTTGTTGATGTTGTCTCTACCAAGTGGCACTAATGTGTCCCCACAAATGTTCTGTAATCATTTGTAAGAAAGTAGACACCAAGTTAAAGTGGACCTAAAGTCTAAAAATTCAAAAATATATATTTTAGAGGTTACAAAATTAATCTTATTGGTCCAACTCCCATTGTCATAGCTTATTCCATTGCTGAGATATTAAATGTTAAAATTTATTCACTTAAATCCAAACAGTTCATTGCGCAATAATTTTTGACATTCTTGTTGTACAACTCACGTTAAATGCTTTGTTTTCTTTTAAAATTAAAAATGTTTATATGACTTTGACCGCTTCCTGTTTTTTTGCATGACATGCTGTACAGAGAGGGCTTATATAGTCAAGTCACCCCAAAGCAGTAAGAACGCGATCACATTTTGGCACAAGGTGCGGTGGCGTTCAGAAAAACAAAGAAATACAAAGATTGTAATTTGAGTAGTACAACAATGACATCACAAATTATTGCACAATCTACCTTTTTAAATCGAGTGAATAAACTTCAACATTTTATATCTCAGCTTAAGAAAGTCCTGTGAAGATGGCAACTGGACCATTGGAGTTCAGTTTTCATGCTCTGTAATATATATTTTTGAATTTTCAGACTTTAGGTACACTTTAAATAAGCGCACATTATGGGGTGAGTTTGCCCATTAGGTTAGCTTTCCATAGATCTTCATGTATCGAGTCCAAATGTCACAGTCCACATTACATCACAAGTGACAAGCGTGACTCTCTTGAAGGCATCTTTTTGTTCATGACACACTCTCCAATGGTTGAAATATGTGTATCATTGTGTATTTGGTTACCTGTTAGTTCATAACTTCATTAGTTGTCGTGTGTCAGCAGTTATAAGTTTGAAAATGTAAAGATGATGCCCTCCAGATGGCAAGTACCCAACAAAACTTAAGAAATAACATGATGACACTTCTACACTTCTTGCTATAGTTTGCATATAGCTGTTACGCAAAACTTTAGTACACCTTAGAAAAGATGTTGAAAATTCAACCCATTATTTCATGGAAAAATGATATTTTGGCTGATGCAGCTCTTGCATGAGATCTTTGACTTTAAGCTGCAGTTGTACATTGTCCATTTTGTCAATTCACAGACAGGATCACTTTTGCCAATAATGGACAAGAGTTTCCTCAGCAGTGTCCAGATTTGCTGAATGCATGGATCATGAAGAAAATGTGGGAAACAGTCCCAAACGAAAGGGAACTATTATCCAACATTAGAATATTACTCAACATTTTAAGCTAGAGGACCACTACCCATTTTGGGGAGACCTCTTGGTGGTTGACAACACTGCATTTATTGTTCAGTGCTTTCTTGTACTTACTTGTTAAAATTTCATATGGAGAAGTGTCCTTAACAGTTGTTACCAAGAGTGGAAAGATTTCCAGGATTCATTAAAATTGGAAACAACAGTGAAGAGGGGAAGAAAATGGTAATCACAGAGAGGCAAGGAAAATCACATTTTTAACAAAAGCAAAATGAAAAGAAATATGGAGACCTCCAAAACACAAACATGTGGGCAACATTTTAAATGAGATGTTTGAAAACTTCATGTTAGCAATGTTCCAGGCTAAAACACAGAAAAGTACAGTATGGAATCACCACCACCAAAAAAGGTGGTTGGAGCCACTTGGCCTGGTAAGACCATAGAAAACATTATTAGAAACTGGCCAAGACCTTTAAGAACACTGAATCCTTTCTACCAAAGTCCAGTACCTGATACTGAATATATCAAGTTGGAGCTGTTTGCTATTGAACAACAGAAGAGGAACCAGCTACTCGTGACAGAATTAAGAGTTCTAAATTTTGATCCCTTAACATCAAAGTTTCAATCTGGATCCATTGTCCTTCCAGTGGCTTTAGCACAGGAACTTTATACAACACAACAGTACGTTGTTGTGTTGCATAAAGCTAATCCTGTAGAAAGTCTCGTAGCTCATCATATCGGAGGATATATGCTTCCCTTTTTTTTTTGTCTATCAGTCCTTATGATTATTCAGTCATTGCCTCACTAAAGAAACTAAATCTTGACATTCAGAATTTGTCTTTTGTAAATGATGACTTGTGTATTAAACTTCAAACAAGTAAGATACTTTCATCATGGTATAATATTTTCCTTCGTTTTGTCAGTCTCGTTCCTCTTTTGTGCAGATGTGCTGCTGATGTAACCTATTTTGTCTGTGGAGTCATTTGATACAATGAAAAATGCAATATTTGAATACATGTGATGATTTGTGATAATTGCAGCTTTTTTTTCATTTGTCTTTCATCAAACTTCACATCTATTTTATCAAACTATAATCATGAACTAGAAAGCAAAAAGGCTTAGTGATTCCTTGCCAATGAAATGTAAGTCTATTACAGTGTTTTCAAACTGACAGTGTTTCATAAATTACTGTCTTTACAATTTTGGCATAGAAGGGATCCCTGGGCATAGATCAAATACCATATTAATAACCTTTTGACCTCCAATGACCTTCACTTAATATGGGCCATCTACATTCAACTATGGGATTCATGGATTGTCTGCTCAAGGTAGTGATTACAGTGTTTCAACCCTCTGACCTCTGGTAACCCCAGACCTCCACCAAAAATGAGGGGTCCCCAACTCAGTAAGGGCCATCTGCATGTCAAGTGTGAGATCCCTTCAAGTTTCCTGCATGAGATACAAGGTTTTAAAGGGGAATTTTCATCATCCCAGACAGTTCCAATTCTCCCAACTATGCAACTTCTAGCTCCTCCCATAACTGTATGAAGCTCCTCCTTGTGCAGGAATAAACCTATTTTATTGCTTAAGGCCATGTCCTGGTGAGCATACAAGGCTATAAAATGTAACCAGAAAGCCAAAAGGCTTAGTGATTCCTTGCCATATTGATATATTGTAACAAACATGAATCACCCACATGACAAGCATGAGATCCCTCACAGTTATCCTACTTGAGATATCATGTTAATACGGTCAAAAGCTTTTGAAATCTTGCGACCCAAAATGACCTACATGCTAAATATTAACAATCCACAGGCCAAGTATGTGATCCCTCATAGTTATCCTCCTTGAAATATGTTTACTAGCTCTTGACCTTTTGTGACCTTAAATAACCTTTGACCTGCATGAAAAATAGTAGGGATCATCCACATGTCAAGTGTGAGATCCCTCACAGTTATCGTGTTTACAAGGTTTTGACCTTTTGGCCTCTGGTGACCCGAAATGACCTTTGACCTGCACCAAAAATTATAGAGATGATCTACTCAATAAGGGCAATACACAAGCTAAGTATGAGATCCCTAACCATTACCCTTCTTGAGATACCATGTTAACAATGTTTTGACCTGTGGTGACTACATGACCTTTGACCTCCACCAAAAATAATTGGGATCATCTACTCAATATGGGCAATCCACGTGCTAACTATGAGATCCCTTACAGTTACCCTTCTTGACATATAGTATTTACAAGGTTTTGACCACTAGTGACCCCAAATGACCTTTGACCACCACCAAAAACAATGGGGATCATCCACTCAATATGGACAATCCACATGGTGAGTATGAGATCCCTCACACTTATCCTTCTGGAGATTTAGTGTTTACAAGGTTTTGACCTTTTGACCACTGGTGACCCCAAATGACCTTTGACCTCCACCAAAAACAATAGGGATAATCTACTCAATATGGGCAATCCACATGCTAAATATGAGATCCATCACAGTTACCTTTCTTGAGATATCATGTTCACAAGGTTTTGATCTTTTGAACACTAGGGATCCCAAATGACCTTTGACCTCCACCACAAACAATAGGGATCATCTACTCAATACAGACAGTCCACATGGGAAGTATGAGATCCCTCACACTTATCCTTCTGGAGATATCGTGTTTACAAGGTTTTGATGTTTTGACCTCTGATGACCCCAAATGACCTTTGACCTCCACCAAAATAATAGGAATTATCTTCTAAATATGGGCAATCCAAATGCTAAGTATGAGATCCCTCACAGTTATCCTCCTTGAGAAATAGTGTTTACAATGTTTTGACCACTGGTGACCCCAAATGACCTTTGACCTCCACCAAAAATTATAGGGATCATCTACTCAATATGGACAATCCACATGCTAAGTATGAGATCCCTCACAGTTACCCTTCTTGAGATATCATGTTTACAAGGTTTTAATGTTTTGACCTCTGATGACCCCAAATGACCTTTGACCTCCACCAAAAACAGTAGGGATCATCTACTCCATATGGACAATCCACACGCTAAGTATGAGATCCCTCACAGTTACCCTTCTTGAGATACCATGTTTACAAGGTTTTGACCTCTGATGACCCCAGATGACCTTTGACCTCCACCAAAAATGATAGAAATCATTTACCTAATATGGGTAATCCACATGCTAAGTATGAGATCCCTCAAAGTTACCCTTCTTGAGATTTAGTGTTTACAAGGTTTTGACCTTTTGACCACTGGTGACCCCAAATGACCTTTGACCTCCACCAAAAACAATAGGGATCATCTACTCAATATGGGCAATGAACATGGTAAGTATGAGATCCCTCACATTTACCCTTCTGGAGATACCATGTTTACAAGCAATTTGCAGGGTATTTACTATTTGACCTCTGGTGACCCCAAATGACCTTTGACCTCCACCAAAAAGAATAGGGATCATCTACTTAATATGGGCAACCTACCTGCCACGTATGAGATCCCTCGGAGTTACCCATCTTGAGATATCGCGTTTACAAGGTTTTGACCTCTTGACCTCCTGTGACCCCAAATGACCTTTGACCTCCATCAAAAACAATAGGGATCATCTACTCAATATGACCAACCCACACACCAAGTATGAGCTCAGTCATAGTTACCCTTCTTGAGATATCGTGTTTACAAGCAAAGCGTCACACACACACACACACATACACGCATACATACACACACACACATGACATCACCATCGCATAGATTCCTTCTGCCTTTGGCAAGGAATCAATAAAAGCACTCTCCTCTGCCTTGTGTGGAATGTGAGCTACTCTGCATCTTTCAAATTTTCAAACTTTGATGTCAATCAAAGAGCAGTCACCAACTGAGCATTTTGATACCCCCACACTAAAAATATGCTTTGGGGTGATGATTGTCTGTCTTTAAGCTTTTGACTTCTGATGAACCCAAAAGACATTTGACCCCCACCAAAAATGATGATGATCACTTACTCCATATGGGCCATCCACGTGCTAAGTATGAGGTTCATGAAAGTTCCCTTGCTTGAAATATGTTAACAAGATTTTAACCTCTGGTGACCTCAAATGAACTTTCACCCCCACAAAAAACAACAGGGATCATCTACTCCATGTGGGCCACCTACATGTCAAGTATGAGACCCTTGAAGTTTCCCTGCATGAGATATACAAGGTTGTGACCTTTGATGACCTTTTACCTCCAACAATGATGAGGAACATTTCCACAATATGGGCCATCTACATGCAAAGTATGAGATTCAAAGTTACCTTGCTTCAAATATCATGTCAACATATGTTAAGATTTTGACCTCAAATGACCTTTGACCTCCACAAGAAGAAGGAATTATTTACAATGTGGGCCACCAACATGTCAAGGATGAAGTTTCCTGCAGGAGATAGTGTATACAAAGTTTTGACCTTTGGACCTCAAGAGGGTGACCCCAAATGACCTTTGACCTTCACCAAAACAATAGGGATCATCTACACAATAAGGGGTATCTCTACATGCCAAGTATGAGATCCCTTGAGGTTACAAGCAGTGTCACACGCACACACACATACAGCATCACCTTTGCATATATCCATCGACTACATCAAGGAATCAAAAATAAAATGGAGGTTGATGTGAAGTAGCAAAGAGCTTATGCTTTTCAATACACCGTCTCTTGTCATTCACTGCTCTTCAACAAAGGCATGAGGAGGCGGGAGGGAGTAACAATGTAAATCCAGTCTCATAAAAAAGAAAAAAAAGCACAATGGACAATATTCAATTTCTGATGTATTTTCACTAAGAGAATCAATGGTATTGATCTTGTCAACCAGATGTATTCCAAACAAGTTATGCTTTTATACATCCCTTACAACATTTGCATTGCTTCAGTATCTTCCTCCAGTAAACACTAATACCTACAAATCACAATATAGCAGTGTAAAAATATAGAAATATTGTATTTTTTATTAATTTTATGTCATGATTTCTTTAAATAAGCTACAAACACTGAAGGGGATCTATAGCTAGAAAATGGCACAAACTACAAAACCATAGAATTTCCAGGGAAGTTATCTGCAGTCACACTACACTACTTCATAAACTGGACTTTACAGAAATGCTGAAGACAAGTAAATTGTAAAACAAGTTAATTGCACTCTTGCACAGACCAAGACAAATACATCTGCCCTGCTAGGTAACTAGCACATCACTCTGTCAGAAGGATTCAAAACTACATTAAAATAATCATACCATACTTTCTTACAAACACTGCATTGCCATCCCCTCCAAAACAGATGCAACCTTAGTATTTGTAGGAAAGCTTACAGACATGAATGAAGTGGCCTGTGTAGATGATGTAGCATTATATACAGATAGTGTTATAGGCTTACCATACACATGGGAGGGGGTGAGGGGAAGGCAGCATACCAAAGGAGTACCTTTTTAATGTTTTGGAATGAAACAATGGGGCAATCATGCAACTATTTTGTCAGGACCTACCAACACCATTGCACTCATGATTATTTATCTCTTCAAAACAAGTTATAGGTTTATGTGCAAAGTCTAGGAGATTCTATTGGTGGGTGCTTCAGAAGACGGACCTAGAGAAGAAAATGCATTTCTGTAGCCAGGATGCTTGACTTCTCCCATGGAAATATTACTGCAAGTTGCATTTTATTTGGTCAAGTATCTGCTTTCATATATCTATGTACTGATTAGTTTGTACTTTGTAGCCACGTTCTCATTATCAAGTAGTGTTAATTATGAGAAATTAAAGGCCACATGCATTCCCATTGCATACATTTAACACAAAATGGGCTAAAATTGCTGTTTACAAAAGTCCTGCAGGATATTTCCCACAGCATACAGCAGCCAAAACACTGAAATCTACCCCAAGGGACTTGCCAAGAAGCCTGCAGATACTCCTACCACAGTGCAAACAAAATCATCTTTATAAGCAGTTTAATGTCTACTTTTGGGACTTCCAAAGTCCTATCAACAAAAGGCCAAAACCCAAACAGATCCCTTTCAAATAGAGTTATGATCCCAAAAGAGAGGCCAAACTAAATCAGACCGTCCAATCAGCTTTAAGACTGCAAATGAGGGTCTGGCATGCATTCTAGACTGGCTAAAAAGAACATCTACACATGATCTTAGCTAAAAAACCAAGAAGCCATCTGTGCTTCAACAAAGTAAAATTTATTTAAAATTTCCTTCCCTGAAAGCCTTTAATTCAAGTAATATATAACAGACAAGCAAGCTGATTTGCTTTTCAAAGTTGATTATCCAATGGCACCTGTCTTAAGAAGTTTAGCTAATGACACTTTTAGCATGTAGTGTAATAGCAAGGACCATTTAATTTATGCAGTGTTGCTACTATAGTAAAGTGCAATGTAAAGAGGCTAATGAAATCCTAACACTGAATATTTCAGTTAAATTTTCTGCATAATTAACAATGCTTTCAGGAAACATTTTCTTTCTTGATAGTGATACATCAGAGAGGGAGAGAGATTTTGAGTAAATAACTGTTTAATGCCTGTGTTAAATTGAGTGATTTCCATTACACAATGACCACAGGCACCTGATATTTCAAACATGCAAGTTTTGCAAATTATGACAAGGCATAGAACAGACAATAAAGTTAATACATTAAGTACAAATTGATATTTTAATGTTGGAGGCCTTAACAGGTACAATTACAATGTATGACAACTCTATCTTCACTAGATTGTATAGTTTAACACATACACATGTAATAAGGGAACCGTTTTTGTATACATTGCAGATTTTGGTTGTCAGTGCATTCATTTTGAGTTACATTCATTGAAAACTTATCCTATAAATGGAACTATACATTTATCATACACTATCATGCAGATACCAGCAACATGTCACACATACACTGTATGGTTAGCTTACTTAATTTTTCATGCAGAAAGACAGTTTGTCAGGTTTATGATCAGCAGGGCAGTTCCCTATTTTAGTTGCTTATTTAAAGGGAGAAAGCAGTCACTTCCAGCTTATTTTTTTTTCAATGTCTCTTTCTAAAAGCAGTGAACACTGAAGGTAAACCAAGGAGTTATTCTGCATGAATTAAGTAAGGAAGTACAAAATATATTGTCACATGATTGAAAGCAGCCATTCCTAAAGTAGGATGATGTGGTACACTAATTCAACTTGAGGGGGACTGCATTTTTCCTTTAAATAATGATGAAAATGAGTGCATTTAAAGTTCTCCAACACATTATGGGACAAATGAAACTTTCTTGGTATTAATAGTGTAAAACCTAGTTGAGTTTTCAACCACAATCCCTATGCCCGTCTCAGCACTACTCTGCTAGACATACACTGTATCAGGTTGAATTAAAGGCACAACCAACTCAAAGCAGCTTGTTTATCTTTAGGAGGCAATGGCTGTAAAATTGATAAAAAAAAAAAAGAAAAAAAAAAACTTTCTACAGAATCTCACTTTTTTTTTGAATAGTAGAATGGACATAAGATTGACTTGTGTTGCAGTTTTGTAAGCATTTCAAAAACAAATACTGTAAGAAAGAATGTTGGATTGAGACTTGCCTTTATGGAGTGAGTACAAATCACTTTACTGTAGGGTATTACTGAGTTGACCGATAACCTTTCCTGTACTTCCCACAATTGCCAGTATATATGATACAGCATAAAAGGTTCTCCCTCTTGTTTGCAAAATATACTCTTTCTACATGGATTTTTTATTCATGATTTCACAAAGACATCCACCTTCATCACAGTAGTTACCTATTAAATGATACAAGATGGAACTTTTCAATCTGTTTTTCTAACAACTTATCAAGTTAACTTCATACAGTTTATCTGAGATGACAGGGATGATGGTATCCCATTCTGCAATCTGAAATTGCCACAATATCAATAGATTCCAGCCAGTGAGCTTATTGACACCAATTACCATTTAATTATTAAAATCCTTTCACCAAGTTGTCTTTCATCCAAAGCATCCCCCTTTTTCAACCCATTCAATATTGGAAGTTGCACAAGGATTTCAGAAGAATGCGTATCCCTGCTAAGATTCAGAAACCCCCAGTCCTGGCAATGTATGTCATAATAACTACAAAATTCCTGTAAGAGCCTGTTTTTTCACTATTCACCACTTGTGCACATTTTACATAACAGACTTCAGTAACAGACATTTCACACCACTATCTATTCATCCATGAGATACTTGCAGCATTGATTGATATTTCCTCTCACTCTGTATAACAGCATATAATAACCACCAGAGAGGAGCCTTATGATGAAATCAGGACAAAACTTGGTTTATATGCTGAAGATGTTAAACATTGAGACAGTAGACTTAACGTGATGGTGGTTGCCTTATTTCAGATGGTCAACATGCTGGCTTTAGCCTCTAGGACATGCCTCCATGATGTAGGGTCAGAGATGCTCCTATCTGCACTTCCACACGAACAAACTTAAATGAGAGGGAAAAACTACTACTGATATATGAGGCTTAAACTTATGATACACATTTTTTGGATTAAAGAATGAAATTAAAGGTAGATTATGTTTCAGTCCATATGCATTGGAAAACACGAGCATGTGAAACTTGACTGGCATCCACAACACAGAATATCTATTTCAGAAATGACACTGAACTGCTGCTCTTTTTAATGGGTGGGAATGGTGTAATCTGACATTTCAGACACACAAACCCATAAAAAGTGTGATGTGATAGTACATATGGTGTTGTCACACTGACAGAGGAGTGTTAGTTTTCCTGGTATACATGACACCAACTGACCTGTCAATCATCTGGACAAGGCTACTATTGCTTTGTAACCATAACTAGATACAACAGAATGAAGATATAGCTAAATATAGACTCACCTAAGCCACAAATGGATCAAGCGTCACCCTTGGGAAAAGTTTCACATCCAGGAATTTTTATATGGCAGCTGAGGTACCCCCAAGGTGAGTTCACCCCCCTCCCCATTCTGCCCTGAAATTTTCCTAAAAATAGGGTTTCAGATTGTCTAATTGAACATGTTTTTCAGAGATCAAAGCTTTGTTAAAGATTTCACCATTTTGCATGTAAGGTTACATAAAGGGTGGTGTCACATCTCTGCACACCCCTTCAAATGAGTCTTAACCCAACCCCACCACCACCACCAAAAAAAAAAAAAAAAAAAAAACCACCCTGACAGCCCAAGAGGATTTCAAATCTTATACTAAATGAGGCTCACATAATCTATAAGGACACTCAGAAAATTAAGTGTCCTTAATATGTTCATTATAAATTACATCATTGTGTTCCAGGTAGTACCTTATATTTCATATAAAATTTCAACTTTCAGCCATGCATAGCAGCAGACAGTGAATTAAGCACAAAGCTTATCGCTGAATTTGAGACAACGTAAAGAAGCAAGAGCTGTTGCTTCAGCTACTCACCAACAATCATCACCCCCTGCACTGACAAGGTGTCTGTCATCATAAGTGAAGCGCACATTTGTTACATGGGCAGAATGGCCAACATACTTCTGATGAGGTGCCTGGAAACAGACAGGAATATGTTGTAGTTACTAGTATTAGAAGTGATCATTTAAAATAGTTCCATGCAAATTATTTCTTCCGTGTAGAATATTTAATAGGAGAAATACTTCATTCTGAATAACCATTAACAATAAATTTGGGGATCATTCTTATTTATTCCAGGCTTCAAAGTCTCTTCAGTCAGAGATCCTAGGAAATTATAACTTCTTCCTAAACCTGTATTTCTTTGTCATAAAACAACTTTCACCGAATAGTAATGTGCTCATTTTAATTTGTTTAAACTTTGTTTACTTTTTTTAACTGTCATGGCTTGTAGGATAGCAGCACGACAACATTTATTAATGCTAAAAAAATTTTAAATGAAATCTAATTCTTACATATATCTCTGGACATGGAAAGTCAAAAAGTTTAACAAATCCGAAGTCATCTCCAGTTGCTATGGCATTTGTGTTGCCGCTAACATCAGCACAATTAACATCGGCTTTCTCAGCACTTCTAGGCCATATCCCGACCACCTCTTGACCAAGTACACTGAGAAATGAAAAAACGGCATCAATACTTAAAGGTAAATCAAGAACATGTGATAGCTGCTGCTTACCATCCATAAATGCTTAAAGGTAACAACACTCCAATAAAGCACTGGTATACTTCCCACCTCATAAACAAGGAATCTCCTAAAACCACACAGAATCAAAACATCATGAATAAAGTACTACTATCACAATGCTGGTATTGTGGTAGTAAGTAACCTTGGTCTACCAGAACAGGGAAAATGTATAAATGTAGCTCCCTCTGAATAGCTGTAAAGCCATAAATACTAACAACTTGTCCCACAAGTACACATTTGCTATGTGTAGATGACACCTGTCCACAAGCTCCTTTTAATCACGTGCCTGTCAGGCATTTCAATGAAGTGTTAACAAGCACATAGTGCAGCTCAGCATATAATGCATACTGTTGTATGCAGAACTGTATATCACTACTTGCTCAATTGAAGACTCAATACAGACAGCTGCTGCAAGGAAAAGTGGATGGATAGATACACACTGACATAAAGAGTTACCTGGTCCATGTTGCCCATGTGATCCTTTCTGTAACAGATTGATCAGTCACTGGGTTACCCTTTGGTACTTCATACACTAATCTCTTGTATGCACCTGTTCCTACCTGTACCAGGAAAAACAAACAAAATTCAGGACCTAACCAATTTTTGTTTTCTTTAAAAGCATGATAAATAGAACTGTATCTGAAATGCATTCTTCTGCAGACATCAGTCATGAATCGGCCCTTAAATGCATAATTTGATGTTAGATTATCAACGAGGGCAGTACCAGGTAGCATGATTACTAGCTCAAAGTACAACCCTTATTTCACTGAGTAACTACATAAGACATAGCCACTCTTAAAACAACAAGCACTGACCATTAACTACATAACCACTTGCTTGCACATATTTTCTTTTCCTAGTTTTAATGAAATTATACTTTTTGATTTCCACTGAACACTATCACTATCATTATCATTATTACATGACATTTGTCTCTCAACATTATATTGCCATAACCTAATGGAAAAAATTTTGTAAAGAAACTCATTCCTACCTGTATATACTTGCCATCTGCACTGAAGTCCAGCTGGAACACAAAGCTGGGAATACCTTTGCAGAAGCCTGTCCTTGTCAAAATTGGACCCTGGGAGACATCATACAGATCCACGTAACCATCATCGGAGCCCACCGCTAGAAATCTACCATCACAACTAAATCTGGAGGTAGTACAAGAGAAAACATTGGATACTACATGTGTCGCTACTTTTAACAACCCTACACTACAATACACTCACTATCAATGAGATTTCTAATCACATAGGCTATGATGCCTACATGCTTTACATCTGTTACGATACTTGAATGATACTGACCTTTTCAGATTATTCCTGTAAACCCTGGCCACTAATTCATATGGAAGACACCAGTTATAACAGCAATTGAGCAAACCCCCCTTCCAATCTCTAGCAAAAAAAAACTTTAAACAAAGGACTTAACTGAACATTTCCCTAAGAGCTTCTAAAAGCAACTATTTTATAGCAAAAAGTTCTAAGCATGCAGACAACATTCCATACCTACACCGGAAAGTAATTTTCTTCTACTACAAAAGTATTTCCTTAAAATGCACCAGCTTTAAACCTACTAAATCTTCCACACCCTCTACAAGTGTTACCATAAATCCCTCATGTTTGAAATCATATACATGATTAATCACATTTACAAATCAGACAGAAATCTAATGGCCTCTCATTTTCAAGTTAAGTGACTTCAGCTACCCTTTAAATGCACTCCCACAGAGCTATAAGAGAGAATAAATTCATTCACATTCTCACCATTCTTACATAAAGACGGTGAATCTTCACTTACTTCAAGTCCTGAATAGCTTTACTCCTATCTCTCTTCCTGGCCCACACTTCTAATGATTCTGTTTTGAGGATTAAGAACTCTCCATTCTTCAAGCCTACTGCTAGTTTCTCTCCATCTGGACTGAAAGTTACCGACCGAGCAGCTATGCCTATTGTAGCTTTCTTCAACATTTTCTGTTAAGGCAAAATATTTTGAGAGAAAAGTTACAGCAGTGCAAAGCTAATTCTGCTTTGAGAAACTTTCAAGAAGTGTATGTAACAAATGAGCAACACAGCATTGCACTACTTTCCTGGTAGTACCAGGGCTTGAAATAACTGGCAGCACCGACAGCCATGGCTATGCCCTGTATTACTCTTTGTAACATCAGTAAGCAGCTGAGATTTTGAAAGAATTAGACAACTTTTCAAATCCATCATTACAATTCCAGATTTAGCCAAGATGGAACCCTAAATGAACAAATTTGCTATATTTTGGAAGCTGATATTGAGGTGAAAATTCCAGTCCAGCTTAATCTTAAGCATATCTCCCTTAAGCCTTATACCTACCCTTTCTACAACATTCCATAACCTAACAGTAGTGTCATCACTGGCAGAGGCAAATATTTCTTGAGAGGGGTGAGTACCTAACCCCCACATCTCTCCTTCCCCATGTCCTTGGACTATCATGGATATAACAGGAGTTGTTTTTTCCTCAATTTCAAATATTTCACTGTCTTTGGTTCCAACCAGTATCTTGCCCTAAAAAGAAATGAAAAGAACACAGTGAGACACACACCTTTAAGTAACAAACACACAACCATATCAGTGTAGTCTAGCAAGGATAAGAAACGAAATGGCTGGAAATTGTAAAAGAGGCATACTTAAAGGAAGGGTTAAAGTAAAAAAAAAAAAAATCAATTTTCATATGTGAAAGAGGAACCAAATCTACGCAATTTGGTGAAACTTCCATTAAAATCGGTCATGTAGTACTTGAAATATCAGCAAATGAAGTTACTACATTTGTGACCCAATGTGAGCTTGAAGTGCGTAGGGGTTATATTACTTCCTCAAATTGATGATAAATGCTTTGTTTCATTTTTTTCAGTCTGTGCTGACCTTGAAGTAAATAAGGATAAGACCCCCCCCCAATGGGAAATGTGAAGTTTGTAAAATTACCATGCCTCTCATGCAATCACATTTCGATAACATGGGATTGTGGAGGAGAAAATTGGTTCTAAAGTTGAAAGAAAAACAAAAGACTGTTCATTAATGTAAAGTTATAACATCATATGGGCTTGCTTCAAGTTCAAATTGTGTTAAAAATGTGACAACTTTAACTGCTAGTATCTTGAGAACCACACAATGGATTTCAATGTCAATTTCACCAGAATGCTTAGAATAAGTACCTCTCCAACATATCAACACTTCATTTGAGCTTAGATCCTTCTTTTAAAGCTGGAAAATTGTTTCTTGTAATAAATGCTAAAAGGTAAGGTCATGAATCAGTGATGTGTCATCCAAGTTAGCTGGCCTGGGGGAGTGATCTAAGGGGAGGGGGTTATTGATGTCACCTGGGAGCCTAGGTGCACAATGGTACGACCATTTTCTGTTTTTCAAGGATGCCCATGCAAAAGAAATGTCCATTTTTTTTTCTTCTTGTAAAGAAGATTACTAAAAAAAATCTTACTGTTTCCCCACACCTGGCCTTTCCACCCACCTTGACCACTGCAAAATACTTATCTAAACAATTACCATAACATCAACCACAAGCAATATATACACTGAGCCTTGCTAAAGACCTTGCAATATTTAGGCTCCTGCACTGACTACAGTGTAGGACTTGGCTGGGCCCCTGCCTGGGCCCTATACTAGTATGAGATGGCTAACATTCTAACACACGATGATGTCCTTATGATTTATAAGATGGGCCACTTCTGAGTCCACAGAATATTCCACAAAAATTTGCTACACAGCTGTGTCGGGGTTGACATACCGCTATCTCCCTGAAAACTGACTGATCACAAAATATCCAAAGTGTGATTGATATTGCAGTGCTGATGTTCAATTGATGCTGTCTGCATACAGTACAGTGTTACACATGTGCTGTGCTTGCTTATATTGTGATAATATAGAACCAAAAGTTGCCTGCATAGCAGGCTGAGAGGTGGTAGCATTCATTGGTTAGTTTGTTAAGCTTTGATACAGAGTCTGAGTAAACATTCCCTTTTGCGGGTGTATGCAAAGTAATATACGCTTACTCTATGTGGCATTCAATACATGAATGCAACGCATGTCTTGCATTCAACAGTTGACGTTTTACCATCGTCTGGATCCCAAATGTTTGTCTAGCAAAATGGATTCCCAAGGAATTTTGCTCTAGACTTCCCATTTCCAGAAATCTGGAAATTCCAGAACAATTACATCTCTGATGAAAATACTGACAAGGTTCTTGAAATGTAAGTGGCTAGTCAGCTCAAACATTTTTCAGCATGTCCCACAACTTTAGAGTAAAACTTAAAGCATATTTACTAATTAATAGTATATGTACTACCAAACACTCATCATTCAGTAGTATGGAGAAAGTTTCAGAGCTTACCTTCACTCTGCATACAGATTTCACCACATCAACCCTGTTGTCAGTCTCCAACCTGAAGGCTTTGTTTTTCCTCATATCTTGATCCCATAACTTAACAGGAACACCTCCTTTACCCCTATAATTGAGGTAAGGGAAAAATGTATGCATATTTTTTTTTGGGGGGGGGGGAGGAGATGAGCTGGGGGTAGGGATGGCTGTGAAACATTGACCTTTGAAAAATATCTACGCAGAAAAACATACACAAATGCACATGTACAGTATTTAGTTCTTGGTCACAGACTCTTCAAAGTTTATTCATGTACCCATAACAGCTCCTGAATTATAGGTAAAGGTTCTAACTAAATGTAGCTGATAGCACTACCTTTACTGTCTATAAATACTTTTTATGGATTTTCATTAATAATTTTGTCACTTAGCATTAGTTTTCTACTTCCAGCTCTACCTCCACATCTTCTACAGATTCAAAACTCTCCTAAACTTTTTCCTGTTTATAAATAATTATCAAATTTATACTGGAATATATTTTTAATGTGTGAACTTCTAAATTTCAGTCAAGTTAAACATCTTAATAACACATGGGGGTTTTGTAACTCTATTCAAACAACATACATACAAAATATAAAATATGGTAACTTACGATCTATCCTTGCCTCCTGAAACAATAAGGCCATCCTTTAGTGTGGTGTACAAGGTGAAGACTGCATCATCATGGGCTCTTGAGATGATTCTGGCCAGAAAATGGTCCTTCCACACGAATACATCGCCACTCATTGCCCCAGTAAAGGTTATATTGTTCTGGAACCAGAAAGCCAAAAGATGTACTGATTCCTTGCCTCTGAAAATATTTCTTGAGTACTTCCACTTTCTGGGGTTTCAGCCAAAAAAAAAAAAACCCTCCTTCTGCACGCAAAAACCTAAAACTACTCCCAAAAGGAATTCCAACCCCATATGCTAAGTATAGCTCCATCGGTGGTGCCCCTTGTGAGATAAAATCGTGTTTGTAAGCAGTTTACAAGGTGTTCACCTCAGATAACCTTTGATCTCTACCAAATACAATAGGGTTCATTTACTGACTATAATGCATCCGCATTCCACGTGTGAAAAGTATACATAGTTCCTTCCTTGATATAATGTGTTTAGGTTTTGAGTTTTTGACCTCTGGTGACTTCACAACTTCTGTCCTCCACCACAAACAAAGGGGTTCTTTCTTCCTCTTAACATGAAAAATTTATGTCCCAAGTATGAAAAGTATCCATGCTTCCTACCTTGAGATATCCTGTGGTGACCTCACATGACTGCTGTTCTCTACCAAACAAATTATAGCATTCTTCCTCTCAGTATGATAAATCCATATACTAAATATGAGAAATGTCCATCATTCCCATCTTAAGATATGGTATTTACAAACACAAGCAATATCCAAGGATTTTGTAGTTATACCCATGATCACCTCACATAACCTTTGACCTCTACCAAAGACAATAGGGTTCATCTTCTGACTATAAAATATCCACCTGCAAAATGTGAAAAGTATGCATGCTTCCTATGTTCAGATATTGTGTTTACAAGGTTTTTAGTTTATTACCTCTGGTGACCTCATATGACCTCTAACCTCTGCCCAAAATACAGAGTCCTTACTCTCGATATGATGAATTCATATACTGAGTATGAAAAATATCCATCATTCCTATCTTGAGATATCATGTTTACAAGCTAAGCATCACAAACACAAAGACACAAACAGACACATATGCACACCATCGAGACTGCATAGATTTCATATGCCTTCAGCAAGGAATCAAAAAGAAAAATGCATACCAGCAATCACCTCAAAAAACACTGTAACGAGTAGTGTCTACATCCAATGAATGCCAATACCCAGAAAACTTGCACATTCCAACATGCATTATGTTAAAGTTCTTTCCCAGATGTGTGAAAGGATAGCACACCATTCCAGAACACAACTGCACACAGGGACTGCATTAAGGAAAATTGGGAGCTGGTGGCAACTTTGCAAATTTGGTAAAAACAAGAGATAGCCTTACATACATTTCTGTATCTCAAACAACTGAAAAGTACAAGAGACATCTTACATTACTGGAACAGTGAAAGAATGATGGTACCTACTCCACTCATGACTCCAAGTGCTACCCCCTCCCCAAATTCTCCAACTTACCCTCTCTCCATCACCTGCGTCCTATATTCTCATATTTCTTATTATTGAAATAATGGCTATGGTATAAAATCATCAAAATATCTACCCAAATCCATTCTATCTTATATCTGACACCTCCCAACACCTCCACTCTCTACCCCTTCCCCAACCCACCACACACCCACACACCTAGATAAATCTCAAGCTTACATACCGCACCAAATGCTAATGACAGCATGGTCTGCATCTGTACGTCCCTAGTATTTTCTCCTGATGTGTTCAAGATTCCACGTTTTCCCAGTAGGTGACTGCCAGCAACAGTCCAAAATTTAACATGTTTGACACCAACCGTTACAAACTGGTTGTCAGAATCAGGACGGAATTCTGCTAGGAAGATACGTTTTGTGTGACCTACTCCACTGGCAACCTTGCCACCTATTGTGAGAGATATGAAAAAGTTGCAGTTCAATGGCAAAAGCAAGTTACATTACAAAGCACTGATTCTAAAACCACAGCAGTACCTTCAACTCTAACCTTCACTTAACATGGGAGTATTTCACTTTATTACACCACACTTTACAAAGCACTTTACCTTTCAGAGCTAGATTAGTATTAACTGTGTCTTCAGCTGGTGCTTAACTGTTTTACAAGATTCTTCTACACATTTTTGTTTTCAAAGTGAATTTTGACCAAGAATGGTTGTTTTTTTTTTCAGTCAAGTGTTTCACATCAAAGTTTTACATGATAAGACTTCCACCATAGTAAGGATGTAAATGGCAAATTTCGTTCTTTGGATATAAAATCTAATTTATGCAAAACAGTAAGCCAATGATGGAAAAAGTTTACCTTCTTGCCACCTCCATACTGCTAATGAGTGGTTATTATCAATCCCAACTGTTAGCAGGTACCTGCCACTGCCACTGAAGTTGACAGAGCATACCCCCTTTGTGTGAAAACCTCGAATAATGGACAGGGTTTCCTTCGTTGCCGCATTCCAGATATTAACAGCTGGTGTCTGCCCAATCTGACCAGTGGCCACCACATTTGGAAATTTAGGGTGTCTGTTCACTGTCAGGCATATGATATCATCTGTGTGTTCTAAGTAAAATGTTTGGGAGCCTGAAAATTCAAAGCAAACACCAATGGCATATTAGATTGACTTAAAGCTGCAGAAAACAGAATATGCATATATGTATAAGCAAGATATGTGCTTATTCTTCAAGCAATGTCAATGAGAAATGTAAAATGCAGGAAGTATGGCATTGAATGGACTTGGTTTATGAACAACGTGTATCTTACCTTTTTCAAGGTTTTGTACAATGCCAGCTCCTGCAGCATGATAAACGATGTCAGCGCCATCATTGAGGTAATGAAGATTATTCCTGCAGTCAAATCCTCGGTAGCCATGAATGTAGGATAGTTCTAGTGACTGCGAATAGCGAAAATAACCAAGAACCTTAGCTTCAATCAATACACTGATTCAATGAAAACCAACTTTTCCTAGGTGGAAAGGGTTTACTGAGGGAAATGTTATAGTCCTGCAGATAGCTATAATATAGCAGCTAGCAGCTAAGACCAGCTGGCAGAGAGTAATACTGAAATACATACAAACTTAGAAGCCAATAAACACAACATTATGGATAGTTACATGACACTGGCTTGTAGACTGACAAAAGACAACCATGATGGTAAGAGGGTCACATGACTTATTCAGGTGAGGAGTAAGGAAGTCAAGATGATACAAGGCCTCATACTCACTTGCACCTTGGTTGGTCTTTTCCTGTTTCCAGTATCGACCTCTACCTTCTTTACTCTTGGTGGGAGGGCAGCACCCCGACTCACACTTGGCCTGTATAAGGAGAAATGTTGATGGTGAGTTAATCTGATTGATCACAGAGTTGTATGACTTCACACGCACACACTTTGAATGTAGTCATGCTTTTGAAGTTAAGAATACCACACTAACAGAGACAGAATCATAATGTTAAACAATGATGTTACATTGTTAATGTAAACCAAAATTTTGAGACTTAACATCACAAAACTCTGCATTTTCCACTAAAAACTCTGTTTTTAAGGCGTGCAGTCTTACCTTGACATGAAGGTCCACATATGGTTATACAGCAACCACAGTGCAATCAACCCTTAACCTCTTAGACTAACAGTTAAGGTCAATTTGTACCTCCAAATTTTTACCAACTATAAGCTGTAAGAGCAAGAGACACACAGGGTCATCCTTTGCTTTTCCAGGCCAATCACAGAAAGCTCAGAGTTGAAAGGCCGATTTATGTTTCAGTATAGCGCTACACAGCTATGAAATTTGAACAGCGTTCAACTAGGAGATATGTCCTTGACTGGCCCAAAAGAGGAAGGGACAACCATATATGGTGCTTACAGCTTAAAACACGTGAAAATTTGGAAGTAAGAACTAGCCTCAACTGTATTCAACTTCCATAGCCTTACAGCGCTATACTGAAATATAAATCAACCTTTACATTGTGAAATCTTGAACTCACATTACTGTAGAAGACTGATGTCTGTTATGCATGTAACTTAGGTACACTATCGTAACCTGTCAATGTGATATCACTGGTAACTGCTTTTGCTAGTGCATTACACGTTCCTCACAATTTTAGCATTGTTAGTAATAATACAAAATGCAGTATTCAAACAACAAGAGGTCAAAACTCCACACTCCACTTCCCCTTGTTCATGCATACACTGTGGGTGTTGGAAATAATGCACAAAGTTTCAAAGTAAGCTAATTTCACTTAGAGTTGAGTACAACTGTCAATTTAACTCATCTAGCATTGTTTCTTAAAGAGTTATGTTCCATCTTAAGTTTTGATTTCAATAAGATATTGCATGGGTTCACCAAACTTAATGGGTCCATAAGTCTTTATGAAACTGGGCTCAGGATATGCCCATCGGCCCTTTGGTTAAACAGCTAACAAGATAAGCTAGTAGTTCTGATATGAACACTTCCACTGAACTATTCAGAACTGTAATTATGATACAATCCCATCATTCCATTAGTCTTCCATACAGAATACGGAAAATCCACACTAACTCTGAAGATACAATAATTGCAATATTATTTCCTTCTACTACTCATCATTGTAGGTACTACAGTACACTTTAACTAACACTGAGAACACACATGAAGAACATTGGACTTACATTCAGAATATGATACACTCAGTGCATTGTGCTTACACTAACACCCATTGCACCCACACTCAGAATGTTCACACTTTCACTCACAACCATTGTACTTACACTTAGAACCACTGCACTCAAAACTGAGAATATTGTGCTTACAACCAACCTCATTATACTCACACTGAGAACTTTGTACTTACTAAAGACCACTGTACTCACACTCAGAACACTGCAATCATATTCATAACTATTTCATTCACACTTTAAACATTGTACTCACAATAAGAACCATTGCACTTACACTCACAGCACTTTACTTACACTCAGAACCATTGCAATCGCACTCAGAACATTTACTTTAAACTCAGAAACATTGTACCAACGCTTGTCTTGAAATGTCATTCTGCTACAACTGACACCTGTTATAAACCAAATATGAACCAACACAATTTCAGAGGTTATGAAGTAAGTATCACATCCCTCTCTCTCTGAGCCATCCAACCTCACCTTTCATCTTCCTCCACTTGTTGTAGGTGTGGTTTCACCCCCGCTGTTTCCCTGAGTGGGTTGCTGTAGGTTTTGGATGCATAATCCATATCCTTTTCTCTCTGTACATCACTGTCATAACCTACAAATACAATATGATACTGGAGTAATACAGAAGACTGCATAGGATGTTAGTTTCACTTCTTACAAAATGTTTGATTAATTCACGAATGAAACTAAGTTCAATGCACTCTTGAAATTTGTACACAAACTATTATCTCTTACACAGTTTATAAATTTAGAGATCTTGACAGAAAGAGCAGAGACATCCCTTGCCAATGCACATATCTAAACAAATTAATAGATCTTTTCCTCCCATAATATTAGTCTTCTCCTAATGCTCTTGTGAATTATTATGATCTTTTAAAACCAATTTATTAACTTCATACAGAAGTCTCACTTTCTAAAACTGAACACTTTGTACAGAGATGTTTCCCAAAGCCCCCCTGTAACTTCTGATCGAGGTTTGCAAATGAGCTGAAGATGATCAAACATTTCATATGTCACACTAAAACTTCAAAATAAAAACATTCTAATTTTTTCCTATAACTTCAATGACATAGTAACTCAGTTTGTGTGCTAGGAAATATATGGGAGATGGGAACTACTTCAATACTTGTCACTTTTTGTAGTGGTGTGCGCTTGTGCAATAAACTCTGACAACTAGGAGCTAAAATTTGTATCACTGCCCAATTTAAATCGAATATGAGAAAAGCTAGAAGACACATAAACAAAATCAAGCACTGAAAATACAGTTTGCAAGAATTCTTGAACAATTAGAAAAAAAACATACAGCTTGTGAGGTGACACACCACTCCTGGTTGACTCATAGTAGATCCCTGTACTTTCAAGTCTTCCATGGGAGCTGGAAGCTCTATTTTCATTTAACTTAACATATACCTTTGTAAAGTTTCACCCTTGCTAGTAAGTACTACATTCATTTTGTATCAAGTGACAACACAGCCAGCCAGGAGTGACCAGCGTAACTAAACTTTATTCTGACCACCTACAGGGAGGACAACCAATTCAGTTAACAAGGTTACCTTCTTCTTCTGAATCTGTGTCAGAGTCATCACTTTCTCCATGGATGTTTTCTCTATCTCCCGGCATCTCATGTGTCCAAACCATCAGTGAAGTGTCTGCTCCCCCTGCTGACACTAGTTTTCTGTCATCGAATGTCCACCTTACATTTGTTACATGAGCACTGTGTCCAACATACTTCTTAAATTTTGCATTTTTGCCCTGCAAATAAGAAGAGGCAAACCCAATTAACTGATCATTACAACAAAAATATTATAAACTGTCATGTTCCAGACTGCAAAGTTTAAAGCATTAATGTAATCATTACATTCACACATGGTAAATAGAAAGAAAACAACTTTGACTAGGCATAACCGCCTAGCCATTTACTTCACATTTATACAAAACAAACATTTTGTGCCTCGCAACTGCAAGAATATTAAGTAGGAAACTGTCATGTGATACTGGCTCAAATTCAATAATGCTTCTCTTCCTGACCTCTGGCTGTTCTTCTCAGCAAACTGCTGACCTGGCCAGCCTGAAGTTTATGGGTAACACTTTTAAAAAGACCTTTGATAGGTCCTTACGATTTCATTGGATTACCTCCAATGACCTTTGGTATCTTATTGTTGTATGACATTGACTTCGCTTCACTAACAAAAGATTTTTACCTACCGTTTGTCACAATGCATACAAGGAAAGCTGACATACAGTACTGTCATGTTTTAACAACTTATCTTTAACTCTTATACAAAATGTATACAGCTTAAAATCCCATGACATGACCTGTAGCAACCTAACATCGTCTCACATGTACTATTAAATCCAAACACAAATTTAATAAAGTCATTAATATCTGTAATAACTTTTGGCCCAAACTGCATCATGTCTGTTGGACAAATATTTCAAAAGGACCATTCATTCCCCTGTACAACCTATTGCAGTCTATTTGCTGTGTAGCTTTATTGTCAACTTAAACTTACTGCTATTTATCACTAACTTTGGTCAAAAAAGGATAAAGATCCTGGGAAATGAAAAAGCATTTTGAATAATATCATTATTTAAATGCTTGATGATACGGAGAGCAGTCTTTTTCTCATATGTTCATTAAGTCTACCTTTGCCTTCATTCTTGCTGAAAATTAAACATGTTCAATTGACCCACTTTATCATTAAATTTTTGACCATGTGTACATTCTTGACAAATTTCATGATTACAGGCTGGATGGTATGTAATCAGTAATTCTGTACCTTTCTAGAATTTCTGAGACTAAATGAACCCTTTACAACACAACAGGCAGTAATAGCTATTGACTACTTACATTTGCTGGCCATTCAAAGAGCTTCACAAATCCAAAGTCATCACCTGTAGCTAGGATCTTTTTGTCATGAGACAGGCATGTAGCATTAATATCAGTCACATCACTTTTAGGGGGCCAAATCCCTGTACATGTATGGCCCAGCACACATGTCCACGATGCCCAATTGAGGCTTTCTATTTCCCTGTTCCGTAATGCGTGTCTCTTCCCTCTTGGTGCTTCAAAGAAGAGTTGTTCTTTTGCTCCAGAGTTGAGCATTAACAGTTTGCCTGAGAGATGACCAAAACTTGAACTTGATTTCAAATACTATTGTTCTCATTTGCAAATTCTTCCGATAATTTTACTATAAAAGACAGCTCTAAGCTTTTACACAAAATATCACAGCACTAAAGAATGTACACCTTTTTCCAAATCCACTAATGATGGTACATTTCAACTAGGTACATTTATTTTAATACACTGTCAAGTTTTGATGTTTTATCCAAAGCAGTTGAAATACAACTCAGCAAGCAACCTTACAATCCTTCATGCTTCAATCCTTTTTCTAAACTTGAAACTAGCTTTGCAGTATCACTTAATGCTTATTGTTTGCCTTAATAAATGACAAGCTTAACAGCAAGTAATTGCAGTAATAAGGCAAGAAAAATGGTGAAAATATTTTAAAATTGTCAGAGTCCTAAAGTATAACAAGCAGCCTTACCTTGATTATCCCAGTCTGTATGTGTAATGTAGCTGGATGAACCTTTACAAGTCCCCACACGTTTACTGTTCATTACATTATAAATATCTACATAGTTATCATGAGATGCTACAGCTAAGTAACGTCCAGTTTCTGAAAAGCAATGAACAGATTGAAAAGATGACTATTCATGAATGCCTCCCACTCCTTTCTTACTTGATAATCTGTTCTTTTCTTCATCATCTGATGAACACTTTCCATTCCAGTAACAGCTACTAATCACATACAGGGTCTTTCATGTGTATGAAATTATACTAGTTTGTTTTCTTCCAATCAAACATATACAAATTATTTGGGAATTAACAATGTCAATTAAATTGCTAAAAGTGGTACACTTACTTACTACTGTATCTAAAGACCTGAGAAATAAGTTCCCATATCCAGTTCATCTCACATATAGCTGATAATGATAGACTGCACCACTACAGAGAAAAATAATAAGATTTAGTACTGATTTTACCTTCAACAGCAAAATACAAACTTAGGAACAAACCTGGAGAAAACTTGACATCTGATATTTCTTCTTTCCGGTGATGAAAGCCAGTGATGTCATTGAGGGTCTCTGAATCAACTACTGTGAAGCTACCTGTTTAGAAGAGAAAAAAGAATCACCTTCAATCAAAGTGGTTGTTGCTACTGTCATGGTTACCAGCAAAGTGTACATTCCTAACTTTTCAGAAGGAAAAAGATCCCTCTTTACTCCCTGAAAAATCTCCAAAATTCCAAGATAACTATTTTGCAGATTTTTGTTTACTATCTCTTCACGGTATTTGAACATGAAACAAAATGAAGCAGATGATCACTTCCTTAAGTCAAATTCCCTGACTTCTTCTGATTTGCAGCATCTCTTCCTGACCTTTCTCTGACTGGAAGAAGGGAGAACTATTTCCAGATTTTCCCTGATTTCCAAATTTTTTTTTCTAGTGTGTTAAATTCCTAGGGTGACGTCCTGAGCGGATATTCCCCATGAATAAGTGGTGTGCTACCTACAGGTGGCTCAGCTGCTGATTCAATTATGATTTCTGATTGGTCAGAACTTGGGCACGTTGCCGGAAAATTGATTTTGAATTATTTGACAACATGTGTCGATACATGTTGGGACACATGTTGCCAACTTTTTTTGCTCTGTACACACTTTCAACATTAACGGTAACAAGGTGTTGTAGCAACTTGTGTCGACACGTGTCCTGAAATGTTGAAAGTGTACACAGGCCTATACTAACCTCATACCTTTTCAGAGTTGAACTTCACTTAAACTATTACGTCTTAAAGTCCCAGTACGACTTTGTATAAAGAAATACTTAAACCATCAAAAATCGTCATAGCACAAGAGCCAGACATATGATATTGGTAACAGTTTAAGAGGCTCTAACATACCTAGAAGAACAGTCTTAGCTTCTTTCGGGAGTAATCTTTGTCCGAAATGCAGATGTTGAATTCGGCTTGCCAACTCAAATTCGAGTTCTCTCCTCGTAATGAGCTTATCAGTCAGGAGTATGAACCAATGAAAGTCTGTTTGTTTATGATTATTCATGAATAAACAACTATAGGTGCCTTGCCTACATGCTCAACTGCAGTGAAATGTACGCACGTAAACAGTGCAGAGCATTTGCTTGTATGTTCGAACGGATGGACTACACAAACAGCCTAGGACTATAACTCAGGTTAGTATAGGCTTAGAATTGAATTATAGTTAGAAATAATTACCCACGCCAACAAAAATGCAGCACAACTAACATGAAAAAGGAGGAAAACCTCACCTGAAATCCTAAGCAAGCAAACGTTGCCTGGCTGTCACGAGTATGCTTGGCACAAGTCTAAAAGTGCTTGATTCAAGTCTATCGTGCAGCTGTAAAAATTTACTCATGAATATTCATTTGCTTTCTGCCTGCAGGACTAGGTTCGCTGCAGCCAGGGTCGAAACTTTAATACTCTAATACTCTTTGTTTGCTTCACTGACTTTGCTACGGACGTTCACTGGGTTTATATATTTTTAGTAGCTTAATTTGCATAAAATGCAGAATTTGGGTGGTTTTAAGGAGACCAGGTGGAAAATCTAGGGTGTGACATTGAATTTCGGTTCTGGTAATGAGAGGGTTGCTGTGTGCGCCCACAGTCGTCATTGCAGGCCGATAGCAGTTGGACGTGATGTCCGTTGGGCGTTAGCCCGCAGCAGTTGCTAAGCGTCTTCGTGAGCTAGCTTGTAGTTTTAGGGGAAATTGTGGCTCCCCGCCGTCTGTCTTTTACGTAAAAATGTCTTGAACACCATCGTTGATTAAGCCTGTCGTTCTCCTGTCAAAAGCCGGAAACCTAACTAAGTTCCGTAAGTTTACTGTTTTAATTTGTTTCGTAATGTTACTTGCAAAGTTTATACTTAGCGACGGTAAAATGTTATTTTGGGTAGCATATGTACGAACGAGGCGATACTTTATTTAGAGCATTACACTGAAGTCAGCAAACAGAAAATTTGACGATAAAATATCGGTTGTCTTTAAGGAGAAAGCTGTACGTAGTAAAATAGAAGTGTGGATACTGTGTAAATCGCCAAAGGGCTTGAAATGTAAATATGTGATTAAAGGGTATGTTGCGAATCAAAAGACAAGGCAAAAAGAAGACAGGTCACTTTAAATGTTTTTGTGTTTATATTATTTTGGCTAAGGTTATCTTTGACTACCAAAAGAGTGTTTTCTGTAAAATATTTGTACATACATTTTGTATTATTTTACATTTATTCCAGGGTTTTTATTTTGGTGCAATAAACTTAGATGACTGAAGGTACCGTCGTATTGTGTAGTCATTCGTCCGGTCGTGTTTGCTTTACCCTACCCGTGACACTGGCACAGCCACAGGCGTTCAAACATTACGTGGCTGCACTGCCACCCAGTGCTTCCACACTCTAAATTCATTTTTCCTCAAATGGAATCTAAAATTACCTGAAATTGGCAATTTCAGGAAAAATGATTTAGAATGTGGAAGCCTGGCATTGAAGTGCGACTGGGCCTACTTCTTCTCAGTACAACTTATCCTTGTCTTATTATAGTGTATATAGTGTGTGTAGTGTATGTACGTTATGTTTCGAATGCCTGTGGGCACAGCGAGGCAAAATACTGGCAGGCTGTACGAACATGCACAGCTGCAGTCCGGGCGTTAATGTCACGCAAGTTGACTGCTCAGTTGTGTGTTACGGCCCTACAGCTACATTCTTCGTGCATCAAGCACATCGTAGCCTAGCGTTCGCCGTTGGCTGCATCGTGCTGCACAGTCTTCGACATGATGTGATCTCGAAGCAGCTGAGTAATGAATATTCATAATGATCTAGAACTTCCCACCGTGATGAACCTTGTGCATATTGAAACAGCCATTACATTTACAACCACGATTTGTTTAAAACAACCTTTCACTTTCGTAAATGTCTTTTTTCTCCAACAAATCATTTCTCTGGTTATGTTTTGGTTTAAGCAACCTTAAGCACCACTCATTTCTCTTACCCAAATTCGTATACAAAGTCGTACTGGGACTTTAAACTACTGTTGTGCTATATAACCTGATGTTAAACACATGCCTAATTTTCCTATATAGAGCTGTAAACATGGTATCACTGAAAACTGCTGTTGACACTGCATAGCAAAGTTAACCTGCCCCTATCAACAAAATGTTCTCAGTCAATGAAAATTTAAGAGTCATGATGCCATTTTTGGAAGACAATATTGTACACTTCAAGGGCAAATCACTTGTTTTCCCCAGCTTACTTTCAGCACTGGTGATAATTCCATGCATTCTTACCATCTTTGAATCCTACTGCAATAGCCTTCCCTTCTGGTGAGAAATCACAACATCTTGCTCCAGCCTTGAGTTGACGTAGATTGAGCATTCGATGTTCATCAAGGTCCCAAAGTCTCAAGGTAGCATCATCACTGACAGATGCACAAATGTTTTTGGAAGGGTGGGTCCCTAGACCCCAGATTTCACTCTCCATATGACCCTTTGAAGATGAAATAGCAATAACAAAATAAGCCAGTCCTTTAAAACAATTAGCATACACAACTCTAGAAAGATGTAAGCGAGCTCATGTAATTTCACCTTTATGCCTCACAAATTGTCAGTCAAGGTTTTGACTAAAATATGCCATGATTGTAGTTAGAGATGCCTGGGGAACGATGAAAATTCAGTAAGGTCCTATGCACACCACAACAGAAATGTACATGAATATAGGGAAAGATTCAAAAGTTGTTTTGGTTTGTACTATAAATGATGAGGCACTAATAATGTTAACTGCTTTACATATCAGTGCTGTACAAACCTATGGTTACTACATTAACACAGATCTGAAAAAGATTAACAAATTTGATTGGGGACGTGCCAAGAGAATGACCTTGTTTCCTTCTCCAACTTCTTGCAAAATTGTTGTATTGAACTGCATATTTATATTGTGGAGATAAACTCAAGCACATTTTGCCAAATGTGATTGGCTATCGTTGATAGGAAGCAAACCAATGGAGTCAGATTGTGCTAGTTTATTTTCAACACTGCTTTCTAAGAAATTCATAAGTTTTTGAAATTACTGACTAGGACGAGAATGACACTTGATGTCATTGGTGACAGGATGTACAACGAACGGTGATGCAGCTAAGATGTTGTTATTATCTGAAGATCTTTATTACTTTACAGGTTTTAAAACTGCTAAACCTGCTAAACCTTAGAATGCCAAGTTTAGGGCATCAGTTAGTTCAGTAATTCTCACCTATTTTTTCAAGCGACCCAAATTTCATGATTTGGCATTATTCATTGACTTTACTTAAGGGGCATGTGCAACATTTTCTGCAGGAAGGGGTATGAAATGTACTGTAAACAAATTCCAAGGCTACGGCCACCCCTGGGACCCTAGATGGGCTTGGGACCCATCAGTTTTTTATCTCACGACCCACTATTTGGGAATTGAGTTAGTTAATCTTCAGTCATGTCTAGTGATGAACCATTAGAAAAACATGTATGCATGTCTTTGCCAAACAGAAGAAACTGTGCCTAAACCTTTTGTATACTTCAACAACTAACCAAAAACATATATGCTTGTGCACCACAAGATTCACTTATCTTCACTGACTTAAACAATCACAGGATGCTTTCACAAATTGATTCATTCTAGCTCAAACTGAACTTTTTCAATTTAACAGGTCAATTCAGTTGTAAAAGAAATCTCACCTCCCTAAACAAAGGACTCCTTTGCCAAGTACATTACTATGCAGAGCAAATATCACATATAAGTACATTTAAATTGTAGTTGAGCTACTTCCTCTACTTAGAAGGCTAAACCTACACATAATTTGTTTTTAATTAAGCTCATTGTACACCATCATTCCCACAAACAAACTTAAAATCATCCCACAGTTTTACAACACAATTCTCACAATGAAACCAATTTTTAAATTATTTATTCTTATCCTTGTCACTTTAGGTACATGCTTTTTCATTACTCTGTCAATAATATGGCACAATATGAGTATGCTAAAGGCCTTCAAAGTCCTTCACAAGCTTTTTCTAAAAGTCCACCATTTAAAGAAAACTTAGAACCAACCTGTACAAGGATAGTAACTGGTCCACTCTTATCAATCTCTAAGATCTCTCCATTTTTGGTACCAACCAAGATATGGCCATGGCCAAGTACAACACTTCTGATAGGAGGGCAATCCTGGGTCAAGCTCCCCCTGGAATCTGGACTAAGGGTGGCTTTCTTTACAGGGTATGTTTTCAAACACCTCTCAAAGTTTTCATCCCACAATGCAACAGCCCCATCTTTGCCACCAGTAACAAAACCCTGCCATAAAATAATGGAAACAAGATGAGAGTTCTGTCTGTTGAAAAAGTCTTTCAATTAAAGTTTATTTGGTAAAAGACATGTAAAAGAACAGAAGAAACACAAGTTCTGTATCTTCATGAAATATTAAACTGGTGGAATAATACTTCACAATATTACTTAAGCTGTATCTTTTCTGAAGTGCAAAACTGAATAGCCATTCTCATTACTTCTTATACATCACACTGAGAAAAAGTACAGAACAAATAAAAAAAATAACCAAAATTACCCAAATACTATACTTAAACTCTGAATATCAGCCCTTACAAACACACAACCAATATTTTGGAAATGGGTCTAATTTACACAAACTATAGGTTAATATGCACTATGGAAGCTGTAACTATGTCACTGTACAAACATAAAGCTATTGTATGATGATACCACTGTTGATAGGTATATGACATGACATGAATTTTTGGTAATACTGGTGTAATTTCGATTAGTATCCATTTTGAAGTTGGGGCATTTCAGCAAAATTGCTCTGATACCGATTTACAATAAGTATATGGAAATGACAATCAGCCCAAAACAACTGATAATACCATATATATGGATGAGCAAACAGGCCTATCATACATCACCAAACCACATGTTAACTGATCATACCTTGTCTAAAGAGTGCATTGCTATACAAGGCCCCTCATGGGCTCTGAAGGTCTTGATAAGTTGAAATTCATTCCATATGTAAATGTTGCCGATAGCCCCACCTGAATACGTCATCTCCCCTGTCTTGCCAAATGTTACACACATCATGGTGTCTGGTTTACCCACATTACCAAATGTGCCCCTTTTTGAAGTGAACCCCCCACCTGTGGTGAAATAAAAAACATTTTGATATAATCAGCAAGCATAATGAACAATACTGTGACAAATCTTACATTGACTAAGCCAAATATTATCATGCTGTGTGTACTCTGAGACACACCATGTATCTGACAATGACTCACAGATTGATTAGAATCCAACCATCTACATCTCATAAATGGAAGTCATTCTTAACCAAAACTGGCATGTGCACATTTTGAAAACTGATCCTCTTCTTTGAATGCAAAAAACATAAAGCATAACATCTAGAAAGCAATGGATACAGTCAGAGAAAGCATTATTTTTATGCTAATTATCTGTCTAGGTGAAACAAAGAAAATGGATATTCTGCCAAATATCACCACAACAGAAAGATCCATTAATGTCAGCTTCAATAAACTATAGCCAGTCTCATTATTCCAAATAATTTTCAGAACACATCACTCACCTGCTTGTGTCCAAAATTTCAGATGTTTAACTCCTACAGTCACTAGCCTGTCTGACAAGACTGGATTCCATTTAATGACAAATATTTTATCTTTATGCCCCCTTGTTGTTGCGAGTTTCTCACCATGCTTCCAGTCCCAGACCACAATGCAATGGTTGTCATCCAGGCCCACACTGGCTAGTCTCTTACCATCACCTGTTCAAAGTAATCACAGACACTAATTACAAAAAGATGTTACTCACAGACAGAATCAAACACATATTACACATTTGTAGAGTCAAAAGATCAATGACTTCAGTAATTACAAGAAGAACAACAGCTTCAACTGTTTGATTATATCTTATATGTACACAGTAACAAGAGAACCTGAGAATATATTTTGTGAACTGTTACAACTTGTGCCTTATTAGATTGTAACCATCAAGATACCACAATGGAGTGCAAGACAACATTATTACCATGTATAATTCAATTTTACTTCAGCTCTATGAGAAACCAATTACTAAATGAACTGACATCTAGTTATGAATACATTGCTCTACAACTGACGCATTCAGCTACATCAAAATTTCACATAAAAGATCATCTCTTAGCGTTGAACTAAATTAATTTTGCCAATAAACCAAAAGGTTGAACTCTAGAGACAGAAACAAAAATGGAAACATGACAATGTTCATTTGAATTTCAATTATACTATACATTTTTTTGTACAACATTTGCTAAAATTGCAAACTACTTGTAAACCATTCAAAAAACAAAATTTGAGTAATCTAAACTTCGATGTACACTTGCAAGAAATGCTTAACTTGTTCAACTTCTATATATTATATTTACACCATCCTAACAGACCAACCAAACTCTCAGGAGATAGTCACATGAGTCTTACCTTTGGTTGGGAACTAAAATAGATAAAAGGTAAGGTTTTTAACAAAGACCATTCTAAAAGCTGCCTACATAATAAATCTAAAATCAAAACTTACAGGCATATAGTACTTACAAATCTGGCAGACACTGATAATTATACAATGCACACTACTACTATACCTAACGAGTACATTACCTACAGCTGTACCAGACCATCTCATACTGCAGCTGCCTTTTTGATTTTCTTGAATCAATGTTTTTGTTTCAAACATGGTATTTGTCACTGTGTCCAAACATAGTGATAGAGTTAGATACCCTGTAGTAACTTCTGTTGTAGTAGATACAACATCATGTTCATGGTACTGACTTTAAATCACAAACACACACACACACACCTGTCATAGATAATAAAACAAAAACACTTTCAAGAAACAGTCAACTACCTGAGAAGTCTACTGCACACACCCCCCTCTGGTGTTGGCCCTTGAGCACTGCCAGGGTTTTCATTGTGGTTGCATCCCAGATGTGTATGGTTGGGTCTCGGCCAACCTGTAAGAGAAATATTGACAGAAGTATGAAGAAAGCCATGCTATCTTATCTCTCCTCCAGACACTCACTTAAACCATTTGTCTTCACACCCAACTTAAAAATGATCTTTGCATCCAAGGATAGTGCACCTTCTTGTTTATACTATTTGCAGGTTTAAAGATGCTACATACACCAATTTTCTAACTCATCAATCACATCCTTCAGCTGCACCACTATAATGCAATTAGTGACCTTCTTATGTTTTTTTCTTAGTATGGAACTTTTTGCAAAATCTCATCAAAGACAACTTCAAATATTTCACCACTATTGTACAGATTTCTTAAATTTTTCCATTTCAACATTTCTGTGACTGACTTGCCACCCACTAAAAAGTGTACCAGAATTAGGAAAATTTATCACATCACAGTTTCAGCATGGGATTTAATGCGTGAGTACCATTCACTATGCCTGCATTAACTTCACACATTTAAGGAGTGTACATTCAAAGTGAAATTACACTAGTAAACATCCTTTGAAGTAATGAACATACCAACTGTAGAGCTTAATGAACAATCCAAATGTTTAGAGCTCGCATTACTCTGCTTGATAAGACTTAATTTGAGGCATTTAGTGTATATATATCAAAGCCATCAAGCAAAAGGCTTTCAGATTACTAGCCAACAGGAATTTCTGTATTCACTACGGTGGTTTCACAAAGAAAGTTTCATCCTGAAGTTACCATGTTTATACTTAGGTATTAAATGATAACAATCCATGTACACCGATTTCATTTCATTTTTGTTTTTCTCTTTGCACATATGAAGACAGGATTGAACAATTCAGATATTTTACAACGAACATAATGATGAATGGAAGAGAAAGGAAATACTCTAAAAACCTTAAATTGCTTAACAAGTAGATCCACTCCCCAAAAATGAAAAAGGGGAAACATAAAGAGCAAAGAACATCAATACATTAAATACATAAGTTTATGTGAGGTAAAGCATAGTGAAACCATAAGGAATGTAATTAAATACGTAACCATCGCTTTTTTAATAGTAAGTGCTAAAGATTTGTTTTAAATGAATGTGGTGAAGGATGAATTTTTATGGTATTTGCCTGGGAATTCCAAATTGTAATAGCTCAATAACATATGCTCTGTTTGTGCATTTACCAGCTTGCCTTGTATTACGATTATGAACATCCTTATTGGGTGTAAAAGAATCTTTGAAAATGGGGATTATGAACATTAACAGAATGGTATGCAAACATAGCAATGTGATCATCAATAATATCAGGGAATTTAAGAATATTGACACAAGCAAACAGCTTGCTGGTGTGATCACTGGAAGAAGCAAAAGAAATATGACAAATTGCTCTCTTTTGAAGGGTCAAAAGTATGGGACCATACAGTCACACAATAGGTTAGATGAGGGGTAGATGGGGATGAAGAAGAGTAAATATAAGGAATGCAGAACATACCTAGGTAAATAATGCTTCAACTTAGAGAGACAGTTCCAACTCCTTTGGCAATGTTTGTAGAGACAACTTTTACAAGATTATTCCACATTAAACCAGAGTCAATGATTACCCCCAGAAATGTAGTATACTGGACCCTTTTAAGATATTTTCCATCCTTGAAATATTAAACAGTAAATTATTTACACTACCTTTAATGTTATTAAAAATGACAAAGTTAGCCTTACTGACATTGTGATAAAGTTTCTTGGTAGAGAACCAGGTGTAGAATTTTGTAAGTTACAGATAAATTGTCTTTCAGTAAATTAACATTATGACCATTATGAAAATATAAATATCATCAGCAAACAAATTGCAGAACATTACTCTGAAACTTGATGAATGTCATTAACATGAATTACAAAAAGTAATCCTAAAATGGATCCTTGTGGGATACCACATACTACATTCATTGTATCTGAGTTCACATTGTTGAAAGTTGTCAACTTGACTGTGTGCAAAAGGAAAGTGATGCCTCTTGTATCACAATGAATAAGTTTTGTTAACAAAAGTTAGTGGTCAGCTGTATCAAAGACTTTCGGCAAATCTAAGCAGACATCCACAGAAATCAATTTATCATCCATAGCATTGCATAAACCATCCAAAGCATCTGTTCGAGCCAACTTGGTAAGGTATCCTGGTCAAAAGCTGTAGTGCCCCTTGAAAATTATGCTGTGTTTACTAGCAAAATTGTGAATACGACTATTAACTAATCTTCTGAAAATCTTGGAAAAAGCTGATAAGACTGAAACTTAACGATAATTGTCACCTTTTTTACAAATGGGAATGACTTTGGTTATTTTTACTTGTTTGGAAACAATACCAGTTGATAGAAAAAATTAATAAGATTACTATATTACACAACAAAAGGCATTACTGTTCTTAGTGTTATGAACATTATATTATCAAAACCAGCGGATTTATTCAGTTTCAAACTAGATATAGCAATCTTACATATATTTCACTTTCAATTTTAGGTGACATAAAAGAAGTTGAAGGATTAACATTCTTTAAATACTTGTTAATGGTTGTACTGCTATGAATACTGGAAGCAAGTGAAGGACCATTATTTACAAAAAACTCATTCAGTGCATTTCCTATTTGTTTAGGATCTGTAGGTTAATTAATACCAAACATTCACTGATCTGAAATAGCACTTTTGTTATTTTCAGTTTCATTATACCATTGATATCTGACCAAGTACGCTTAACATCATTCTTACAGTCACTGAACTTATCAGAAAATATAACTCCTTTTTTGAAATACGAATAAAATGATTCAACATAGTGACAGACACAAAATTTATCAGAGAATTTGTTAGAAGGAGCCAACAGACACTTTAAATATTTGTGATAAAGCTTGTTTTTGTTTTTATTAGACTGTAATATACCATTCGTAATCAATGGATGACGCTTCTTTGGACTTTTGGAGTCACTGATAAAAACCAAAGGGAAACATTTATACATATTTTGAAAACCTGCCATAAACTAATCATAAGCATTATCTAAATCATTTACCACTATAAAAAATCCTGGCTGGAATCCTACATGGAATGTATGAAATAATCTGTATTTTTACACGAATAGTCCCTCAAGAAGTAACCTTGGTCTTTAATTCATTTGTCAAGAAAAGTACTAAAGAATTTAGGGAAGTGGTCACTTGAATTTGTAGCTAAAACACTGGAACTAAAATTGCTGGTGTTTCTGCCATTTGTAAATATGTTGGCAATTAGGCCCTATAGATAGTGAACTTTCCCTTCTCACAGTAGGCTTTGTAATTGTTGGGAGAAAATACCTGGACAAAATAGTATTCCAAAATCAGAGGATCCTCCTTTGAGTAAATCAAAATTTTAAGTCACCCATTCTGAAACTATCCTTGTTTTCAGAAGAAATTTTATTCCTTATGACATTAATGTAATCACTGAAAGAAGACACTGACTTGTGAAAGTCTATAAACAACTCCAGTGATGTAACTCTTCCTATTTACTATTAAATTATTAATTTCTATGACATACTCTCAAACTCCAAGTTAAAAAAGGCAATACCACCTGTTTACAAACCTAAGCCTCTTAGAAGTAAACAGACCTATAAACTAGAAAATGTGGTCACGTACCGTTACCACACTGGACATGACCAAGTATACTTCTCTGGCGGTTAAGATGTATTGAAATTATTCGGCTCATATGTAGAGTTGGCAGTGTTATTTAAACTGGGGAGCCTTATTTGGACTAGGAATCTTACATGAGTTGGTGTGCGATAATGATCAAGGACATTGAAGGTGTAACTATTCTAGTAATTTGAAATGACATGAACCAGAGATTGCGCAGCAAGTGTGTAACCTACAGTGTGCTGACTGTAGCACAAAACGTAAGAGTACTAAGTACTTCAACTTGCTGCATGCATGCACTGAATTAACTGAACAATTGAATGCACGTACAGTAGCCTAGAGTATACCTGCGTTTACATTAGACTTAGCTAACGCTAGCCTGTCCAATTCGAAAACCTGACACTTTACTTTGGGTATCCTACTCGAAATACGAGACCTACAGCGAAAAGTCGCCCTTGAGTTTTGACAAACTCACCTTTTATACGACGTTATGTGAAATTCATTCTGTCAATTACGAAAATTACCTTAAACACTTAAGCGAATGACTGCGTATACGCCAGCCGAGTGCCCGCCGTAGATTTCCTTAATTGACTTCGCTGGATCATGCAATGCAATTATGCATTGGACGTGTTACGTATGCCATACTTCGTAGTGTAGGCATCTGCAGCTGTAGTACATAGTTTACACACACTGTACATTCATAACAAGAACTGCATGCAGCTCAGAGACCTTACCGCTCTGTCGAAATTCCAAGAAATTGCCAGAAAAAATAAATATGTATTCTTTTTAGTTTATGCACTTCTCCTTATAATCGCTTTGTTAACAGAATATTGAATGAATTTGTTTTTAAAACATTTTCAAATTAATTGATATTAAAAAAAAAAAATAAAATATGAACAAATACTGACGATCTGCAAAGACACTACTAGAAAGGCAGGCCTACGTTGAACAACATCATGTAATTAGTCTACTTAATATTTAAATGAAGCACTTTTGAGGAAAAAAGCCCTGCATTTCGTGATTAGCGATGTTTTCTTTACAATCTTGTCACATACACGTCTCTTCCACTGTACGAATCTTTTCTCAAAAGATCGGTATGTTTCTTGCTGGGAGCCATCCGATAAACTGAATGAAAGAAATGTGGTCACGTGACCATCTGAAAATGCGACCAACCACAATAATGGACATGTTGGTCATGTCCATTAATTAAAGTAAGGGAGAATGACACCTGGCAATATGGACTGAAGCCATTGAGTTGGTTCTCTGTAAGGTAACAAACCAATGGTATGTGACACAAACAACACATCGTTGCTTTTGCCCCAGTTACTGGCAGAGAAACCACAAGTTTTCACATTGGGAGTATAAAACAAAACACATAAGTCACCATGACTTATCCCTGTTGTGAAAATTACTCATAATATTGCAAAGAGCGGATAAAATTTCCCTTCTACAGTCCAATGCACACTGAATGTATGGAGACATGCCAATCAACCAGATGTTTGCTGTACAGGGGAAGAGGCTAACAATTTTAGAGGCTTCATTGCTTAAACATGCAGCGACACACTGTGTACTGTGTCAGTGTTCTACCTTACTTTACTTTCTATGAAACACACAGGTCCGTCCCCTTTTTCTACTATTTTGATAATTTTCTATTAGTGTTTGATTATAGAATTGTGTTAGAGGGGACGTCTGGTCATTGAACCACATTTTGCTGAATCCAAAATGGAGAATTTAAGAAGAGTAAGAAAATTAGAAATCAAACTGATATTTTGTTCAAAATACAAAAGTTGGGATGAAAAAGAGAGGACTCACTATCAAGGACACTAGGTGAGTCAACATCAAAATAATGAGAAGTTTCTATAGGCTCATCTGCACTGTCTGATTGCGTGCCAATTGAGCCAAAATGTGGTTTTCAATGAGAAAGAAGTGTATCCTGTACCACATCATTAATATCACTCTGATTATACTGTGACAAGGCAGATAGGAACTGCAAGTATTACAAGAGCCACAAATCCATGATCCACATATGCCATTACTATCATAACATAAAGTATGCAAATAAGTTTAAAATTTTCGCATTTAACATGATTAGTTGAATCAGTTTTAATAATTTTGCCATAATGCAATGGGGCATGATCTCACTTAGATCCTACACCCTTTGGCTGAGCATGATAAATTACATGTAGTTTTCAGTTACAGATGTTTCAAGTCATTTGGTGCATTAATTCTTTTTGCAAATTCATTATCATTCTAGTTGACCAACAAAATTATGTTGCCATCGTGGGAACATACTGATTTGACTAGAGGGTTGCTTTTCATTGCCTAAATTAGCTGAAGTTTGCATTTGTAAGGTTTTCTTAAATTACGATTTTCATACCCCTTAACTTTCGCCGATTCTTAATGTATTTCACACTCACCAATTCTTTAATGTATTTCTCTCTCACCTTCTAGTTCTGGAACTTTACAATTAAGGCCCCTGGCTTGCCTTGTTCCTTCTTGAGGACATGATGGGACCTGTCAACAACCAAGGGGTCTAGATTAAAACCCAGATTGGTGATGGTGGCATCAGTGTTTTCATTAGGCCATTCATCAATTCCAAAAACCCAAAGACAGTTTCTGCGTGCATACTGCTCTAGATGATTTATTTGGTTTGCAGCACAATAGCATTTGTCTTCCAGTGAGGTGATTTTATCCTGTATGGTTTCCATTTCTTTTGAAACTCTGTCAGTTTCCTTTTCCAGATCATGGATCTTCCCAGACTGGATCTGTTTCAGAAATTCGTCCATTTCGCTTTCCAATGCTTGATCAATACAAGCTTGTAGTTTGATTTCAAAGTCCTTACTGGTGAAGACTTGAACAACCACCACTGCAACCAGAGCAGCAATTTCCTTTTCTTTTGTTTGAGATCTTGGAAACATTGTCAATGGTGACTGGAGTAGCTACATTCAAACAGCAGTAGTATACACAAGTCCTGGTGATAAATCTACATGCTGAAAGTGCCCTGAATAATGCTTAGGCTGGATAGGATATCACTAACAAGGAGTCGGTCTGCAAGGTGTACTTTTACTGGCAAGCTTTTTAGTTTTTCTAGAAGACAGCCGGTCTTCCAAAGGTGTAAGAAGTGATATTCACCCTTTACAACATACCACACCAACTTTTCGTGAAGGGCAGGGTGAATTGAAATGTTTTGGACGAACCTCACTCTGCCCATTCTTCTCTGCCCAATCAGTCTGATTGGACTGAAGTGATGTTAACATGATCATGATTACCTTCTTGGATTTAAGGTACTACATGCCAGATAGCTTACAAATTTTCACAGTTTGACCACTAGTGACCATAAATGACCTTAAACCGCCACCAAAAATAACAGGCATCCTGTACTCCGTATGAGACACCCACATGCTATGTATGTGATCCATCATAGTCACCGATGTTGAAATGTCCTGTTTAAAAGGCTCACATACATGTAGTCACACACATACGACAACACCACCTTCCCATAGTTTCCTTTGGCATTCAGCAAGCCATCAAAACATACATCAATTCCATTAAAGTGGGCATGACACGGCCAAAATAACTTTTGTGTATTGCAAGATTGGGTACAGTATTGTAAAAGTATCATCTCACACACAATTAAAACCGGAGCAGTTCAGCATAAATAGAATTTGAAGAAAAACGTACAGAAATCCAATTTCGAAAAATGCTGCAACAGGTCACCTGACTTTTATGACGCAATTGGCAGCACCCCGCACTGCGCTATGTAAGGACGCACATCTAGATGTGGAACTAATACAACGCTTTGGGAAAGTTTCATATCTTAGCAACTTCATGAAAATACTTACATCACAATACAGAACACAAAGCGCGAACCAATGATGTGCATGCTAAGGCATGCGTGCACTCGAGCATGTGCGCTACGACGAGTTTACACACGTGCATACACGTCATTGGCGCGACCATGTCGGGGGTTTGAAAGCACATCATTGGCCAGAATGAACTTGTGCATACGAGCACGCGTGGTTTAGTTTTCCTACATACATAAACCTCAGTTCGGTTTCTGTGAAAAAAGACGTGGTATGGTCGCGCGTGCTCTACAGAACAGCTATGCACATGTAGTCCTAACAAGCGCTTGTTATAGGCTGTTCAGTGATAGTGTCATTGTGAATGCTAAACACGCGCTACTCAAGTATCATGATAGCACAGGTGTTAGTTGAGATGATGTACCTACTAACGCGCATTACTATGCCTATGATCCGGTGTGTGGAAATGATAGATGAGCTGTCTCGTACATGCACAGAAGTGCTACTGACCGTGTTGCCAATGACGTCACGATCTTGAGACACGCTCACTACGTTTTTTTGCTTTCGGATTTCAGATGGACTAAGTGTGGCCTGTTTTGAGAATTCACAAGGTCATATTCCGGTGTACATGGACGTAGTTTAGACAGAAAAACATTTGCTTTATTTCAAGATGTGCCCAAAGAATATTTACTGAGAAACTTGCTTTGGCCGTGTCATAACCACTTTAAGCTAATTTTAGGCAATGTTTCAGTACCATTTCACTCTCCATCTTTTAGGTAAACCTTTTTTACAAACATGACAATGTTTTTTGAAGAACAAATGAAAATAAGCAAATTGACAAATTCTCTTTCAGATGGGATGTAACTTACATAACTTTACTAAAACGATTTTCGTAAGGCTACAACTATTATGTCCATAATAAGCTTAGGTAGGTTACCCAACTCTACTTCAGAGTTCTGACTCCTAGCCAGGAGTCAAGCAGTAACTACAATTTCCTTGGAATCATGACTCATTGGGAATTTATAATACTGTCAAAAAAGCCCCAAAACAATACTTTGGAGTTCACAGTTGAGCTATTTCACAGGTTTTAATGAATTTAACACAACTGGCTCTTTTGGTCTTTTTATATTCGTACACAAGTTGGCCAATGCCGGCCATTCCTCGACATTTGCAGTTTAGTACCCCAGTTGTTGAGAAGCCTGTAGTGCAAGTCTTCTGGTGTATTAAATAAATCATTGCTAGTAACATACCATTTTGTGTTCCTGCATAAGTCATGGTCTCATTGTAGGAGTCACAACTTCCTTCAGGGTTGCGAAAAGTATGCCTATGGGTATCCAGCTTGAAAAATACTGGAGTTGCCCTACCTAGTCCAAAACCGCTACCTTTTGCTTCCAACACTTGCAACACTAGTCTCCATGATGAAAGTATACCTACTTAGGAATTACTATCAGGCTTAATCATATTACTTGCAGTATCATTAAGCCTAACATTAGCCATACTTAATTTAGGTATACTCAGTTCATTAGCTTCTTCCCTTACTCACTAGTTGTCAGAATCTAAGTCAAACATTAACTTTTAGGTTCACTTTCAAAGTCTTCATCATCATCTATCACATACAGCCATTACATGTATGATAAGCATTTTCCTGTTTCCAAAATGTTAAATCAGATGCAAGATTCAACAGCAATTTTCAATAAAAAACTATCCCTGAAATATTCACAGGGACTAGCCAGAAGGTACTGCATGGAAGTTGTGTCCTCTATTTAACTTCCAGGATTCATATACATTTTGAGGTGTGAGGGTGTGATGGAACTTTAGGTTGAATGACATGTGTTTCTCAGGCAGATATACCAGCTCATTGTGTGGAAAGTAGAATCTTATCCAGCAGATATAATAGTAGTAAATATAATAGTAGTACAGAATCAGTTAACAAACTGAAAACAGCAATTTCACTCTAAATGCCTTTTGTGTACATTACTGGATTTCCTGCCTTTGTGATGAGCTGCCACACTTTCATGTTCTGAAATAGAGCAAAACTGAACTTTAACTTTTTAAAACTTTTCTAGCACTATTAGTTTTCCTGCCAGCAAAGTTGCCAAGATTATTCTCACCTGTCCAGTGGCTGCAATGTCTTTCTGTGGATGAATACATAAGCATAGAATATCATCTGTGTGTTCCAAGTAGAATCGTTGTTTGTTGTTTTCTTTACTGTACACTATCCCAGCTGCAGCTACATGATATACAATTTCCCCTGTTTGCGTGTAAAAAAGGTTGTTCCGACAATCATAACCTCTGTACCTGTTAACAAACAAATGTTAAAGTTGATCAGCACTAGAATTTCTTTTAAAATTTACTTCATGATATAATATTTATGATTTGACTCTTTATCACAATGAAATATCCCTGAAATATTCATAGTTAACCACCATTTGCTAATGACAATTGGCATACAACATTCAAACTTTAGTCAATTTATACCACAAAATCCTTATCTACACCATTACCACACACTTTAGCTGCCCATGTGCTTTCTCATATTCATATTCTCCTTGCACATGTATTTACTTAATGTATTAATTTTCAGGCACTTCTTAATTCTTCACAGACTCATGAACATTTTAATTAGCTTTCATATACTTGCTGCTCATATTACCATTCATGTATGAATTTTTACTGGATGCCTACCTTTGGGATCAGTTTTTTCTCTTGGCATGTCTACCTAGCCTCCCATTTATCTTAAACCGGTGCCTTCCTACAACTCCTTACACATAAATTTAACCTGATACTTTTTCTAAGAGCAGTTTCTTATCTTAGCACACCTCCTAAGCCTCACATTCCATTTTCATATCTTTATATACCCCTCACCCATGAATAAATGTCACAACAGGCCTATGTTTGAGGCAGTTTCCCATACAAACATAACCTTAAACTTACAAGCAAAATAAATTCATGCCTCCACAGAGCAACTTTACAATGCATAAAATATAACTGAATCCTACATTCAGGGGGCATATCTCCTAAGCCTTACACACATACTAGCTTGATGCCTTACAGCACAGCTTACCCATGTATAAAGTCTAATTTGATGCCTTCATTTGGAGGCAGCTTTCTCTTCTCCCCTGTGTTGTTTTTCTCTTTCTGTTTTCTCTTCAGCTGGTTCAAGTCTTCTTTGTAAACACTCCTGTCATAGTCCATTTCTTTTTCCTTCTCAATGTCTGAATCCAGTTCAGCAACATCGGACATTTCAGAGTCGCTCTCTTCACTATTGGAATCCAGATAGCCTGTCCAAGAAAATCATGCCCCTTCATATCTTAGCTTATAAAGTGCTTTTTTCCACTGATGGATAAATTTAGGATAGAGTAATTGAGTTACTCTCAGAAAATACAGCAATTCTTTCATTCTACAGTGCAAGTAAAGGCAACTAAGGGGATGGAGAGGTCTGACTTATTTCCACACATTATATCAACTTTTGTTCATATTTGAAACCATTAAATTCACCCACATACCCTTCACTTATTGTGGATGTAGCTGGTGGCTGGGAAAATAAAACTTCATCAGTGTGTTTGAGGGTGTGACGATTAGCTTTGGCATTAACAAGTGGTCCAAGAGCCACCTCTAGGGACCCTAGAGGGTCACAAGGCAATGCAACAGTAGGTATGATACCTAGCACCTTTAATTTTATTGGGCCATTTAAAATCCTCACCCTCAGTTTTCCTCACATGATACCATAAAAACCACCTCTCCTACTTCTTGCAAGTCCAGCATCCCCAATTATATATAGCATAAACTGCTACCAACTGGGAAAGCTGGGGGAAATGAATTAGATGCAACTTTCATATTCCCTAAACCTTTACAACTATCATATTCACTCTCACTGATAATGTTAGCTAATGGCAATGACACTTTGTAATCCTGGCCCCAATACTGACGGTAAGGTAAGCTTTGGCCTAATGGAGACCTAACTCATTTTGATAAGGTAACAGAAGTCCACTCAAGACCTTTTCTTGTTCCAATACCATTTAGTATAGCACTGCCATCCACTGTATGCATTGTCCTGGACATTGTGCCCTCTGTCAGAGAATCATCAAATTTTCTTTCAAACTCACTAAGGTTGCTCTTGTTACACCATGAAGTCTTCATACTCATCTGGAAATGGCAATGGCAGAGCCCCAAGAGCAAATTGATTCTGTTCCACACCCTACTGTAAAGAACTCTTTCATGAGCTTAAAATGGGAAATCTCCATAACATCACTCGAAAGTGGAATTAAGCACTTTCAGGTGGAAGCAGCTATAGGGGCATTTTGGATTCAAACTGGTAACAAAGACATGAACATCAGTAGCTTCCCTGTCACATGCAAATTAAGTATCAACAACTCTATGGCTATGAAGAGGTAATGAACTTAAGTATTCCCTGGGGAAGGTCAGCTATGGTTCTAGAAGTTTGTCAGAATCACAGGTATAAAAGATATGCTTTGCCCAGATTAATGTCAAGAGAGCCTACAGCAACATTACATCAAGAAAATCCATGAGAAGCATGAAACTGACATAAAAGGAAGGTTCCTAAATAGCTACAAAAGTAGATAGGTATATACTTAGTTGCCATAAGACAATGGGGTACCATAATCTTCTAGTGTTCTCAAAACACCTGACCAATAAATCTGTGAAAATAGTTATCATCAACAAATCTCGCAACTTAAGAACTCCAAAAACCTCAAAGACTTCCACTTGAGGACAAGCACTGACTGCCATGATGAACTTTTACAAGTTCATGTGACACTGACAACTGGCTCTTAGAATATTTATCAAATTCAAACAATTCACCTTATGTCTAAAGAAAATAGAAAATGCAACTTTAACCATCACAAATAAGATCAACTGTAACAGCAGCACTTAAGCTCCAGCCTCCTCCTCCTCTGCTAATGAAGAAAACTTCAAAACCATCTATCCAAGCCTTTTTCCAGTGATCCCTTCCTTAAACAACATTTCTTACCTGTGTCATGCCCTAAATCTTCATCTAAATCCTCCTCCTGATCTGTACCCTTTGGAATGTATCGCCACTGGAAGATTGCATGATCACCTCCACCTACTGAGATCACCCGCTGTTTGTCATGAGAGAACCTAACATTGGTCACATGGGCTGAGTGACCAACATACTTCCTGAATTTTGCCCCTGTAAAGACAGAACAGTTCAAGAACCATTCACAAATCTTAGTGATAGGATGACACAAACAAATACATTCTGCTTTTAAAAGTTTTGGATAATATGCTGACTCTAGAATATTTCTAAAGTTAAAACTAATACCCAGATGTTCTCTGTGCAGTATTCTGAGCATAGAGCATATTACACATTTTCACTTCATTCTTACCCCTCTTTAGTGAAGGAAACCTAAATAACTTGACAAGCCCAAAGTCATCGCCAGTGACCATCACCTCTCCTGCAAAGTGAGCATCCACAGCATTGATGTCATTTGTGTCTGCATACTTGGCCCAGATGCCATTGGCCTCTGCACCCAGGACACCTGTCCATGTGGCCCATCGAATTGATCTAATAACATCTCTTGTTGTGACATGCTTCCCACCTGATAAATGAATCAAGCAGATGCAAAATTTACCAGTAAAGAAGATGATTTACTAAGGATAAAACTATTTTACATTTCATACATCTCTACAAATGTTCATGTTTTTGGAGTTCCCCATATCAGAGTTTACAACTGAGGTAGCAAGCCTACAAGCCAAATACTAAGAGTAAACCATACACAAAATTTTATACTGACAAGGTGTCACTTAACTGAAAATATTAACATGACTTGAAGCTTGATGGACAACTTTTGACTTAAATAAAGAAGGTCAATTTGTTGGACAAGATTTACCATATGTAAAGCACTGACATTTCCTGTGATACAGTTAACCAGACAGCTGCATAGCAACATCGGTTTCATCATTCCTGCCCAGCTATCCAACTGAAACTACAGCAATTCTGTCCATCACATCACATCATGGAAAATTAAAGTGTGAGCAATGATAAGCCACAAACACTACGTCATTAACACAAAACAAAAGGTACCTGGCATTTTATAAAATAATCTCTCTGCAGCTCCACTGTTTGTTTGTAAATATTTACTATCCTCTGACCAATCAAGGTGGGTAATGAAGCTGCTACTTCCGGAGCACTGGCCGACCTTCTTGTAGCGCTGGGTAGTGGCATAGATGTCCACATAGTTGTCGTTGGACCCCACAGCCAAATAGTTGCCATCAGGCGAGTACTTCATTTCATGAATTACTTCACTTCGATCTTTGATATGTACAACTTCTGAAAGATCTCTGTGAAAAAAACAAGAGCAAAGGCAGCCTTAGGTGATTAATCTAGATTAATCTCGTATCTGCAAAAAATATATACTGCTCCCAAGCACGGGTGACTCTGAAACTGTTTACAAACTAGGCTATGGTTGGCTGCCCAGGAGATAATAACTGGTTTACATAACCAAATCCAGTTTACAATTTTTCAACACTCACTTGCACAACACAGATGGCAAACATTAGGTATCTTTTCAAGTTTCTTGGTTGGAGGCATAACATACTTTACCAGCCGGAATGTTCAAAGTATTCATAGTATCATGCTTTATATCTCTATTATCTGCAAAAAGTAAGTAAATACTTATCTTTCTTCAAAGTTCCTTTCAATGAAGATTTTTGCCCTGTTTGCATTCTTTTGGCATTTCTGTTATTTTTGTCTTCAAATCACTATTTTCAGTAGGATTTTTGGAATTAAGGAGTTTTCAAGTGGTGATCAACCTGCCATATCACTGAAATGATAGTACTGATGTAAACTGCTCACCTGGTTGTGAGTACCATGAAAGACCCGTCCGCCATACCAGCAGCTAGATGGGACCCGTCACTGCTGAAGGCTACTGAACGAACACCATGCTCCATTTCTGTTTTTGCCAGGAGGGTGTTATCTCCTACACTCCAGATTCTGATAACAAAGGAAAACATATAAATCATGCCACCAATATAAACCACAGGAATATTAGAAAAACTCTTATAACATCATGCAAACAAAGTTAAAAGACTAGAACATCGCAAAGTGTTCGGCCCCTGTTTCATTTGGCAAACCTTTGATAATGGTTTTCAGGACTTGCAATACCAGACCAAGCCTATTTGAGTAAGTAATGTGTAATCACTGATGAAAATTCCACATTGACTACATATCATGCACACACAGTAGAGGACACTACATCAAACTTGTGGGGTATGACATATTTTATTTGCTAGGTCTATGTTCCTCTTTACTTTGTCATCTCTTTCCTGAAATGAACCAGGCTTGAAAAAACTGTTTACACCAATCCACAAATGGTATAAATGATTTTATTTGTCATTCATTACATATGTGATTTCCTTTCCTTTGTAATTTCTGCTATTACCATTGCTACAATCTGCTATGTTTGAATTGACATGGATGTATATGTTCAATACAAACAATGGCAAGCAAGACTAAGCATGAAATGCTTGGTTTGCCTGTATGACATGGATAACCAGTAAATGATATCCACACAAAGCCAATGTCCACACGTGGGTACAATCCACAGCCAATGAATTAATGTACATTAACAAATTTTCTACAGTGGGGAACTTATTTTTCTTCAGTGGTATAGGGCAGAAAAGAGAAAACATGTTCTTTCTCCATACTTCCCATCACTTCCTTGTGCCAAGATTGCCCTCTACATTACATGAGGTAAGCAATTAGCGAATCAGTTTGACACTGCCTCTGCTCTTACGATATACTATATCTATAAAAAAGAAAACATGAACCACTAGCTCAAGCCAAGATTTCCATAACAATTGAAGGTAGTACAATAAAGAACTCTTGATGCCATCCAGATGCTGCTGGGAGGCTGCCAACCAGAGCATCAAGGACAAAACGACTCAACCGACAAACTCATACCAGCGAAGTAGCACAGCAGTCATATCTGGACAGTAAAACTACACAGCTCAGATGCTGTATGTGAATGTTGGTACAATGTGCCGATAATCTTGACTTGTCATGCATGACTAACATCACAACTCCTGTGGTGGGTTTGACTATTGAGACACATCCTTCAAGAAGCTACATGAAGAGAAAAGCATCTTTCAAAAACATCTTCGGAATGAGCAATTTTCAGGCACCTACTTCAATACAAGAGGCACTGTCAGGTTACTATATTACAGTGTGCTTAACACTTAGCCTAAAGATTGCCATGTTTCTGATGAAGGGACTAAGTAAGTGTATGTGCTTTCTTTTAAACTGTGAAGAGGTCACATGAACAAAATCAATTCTGAACAGTGCTGCTTAAAAGTTGAACCTGGTCCTTTCAGACATGTAAACAAGATGCTAAAACTTTCATTACATGGTATGGAAATAGCAAGTATTATTATAAAGCCTATGAGGAATAGCTGAAAGGCCCTTGCCAAAATGAAACACAAGAAAATTTTATACAGCTCAGGGTGGTTAAATGGTAGTACCCTGCCTTCATCCAACCTACTATTCTTAATACATAAACTGGGACCCACAACATAACTTTAACTTGAAGTAACTTTTTTAAGGCCCTTATGAGTGTTCTACATCAGTTACAAATTACACAACTTGTCCCCAAAAGATTTAACTGTCACATCTCCCACTCACACCACAGGCTTGATGTTTAAGAAAACTTCAGGTTGTCTATTGGACAACCTTGAAGCCAAATTTTGGGTGTCCAAAATATTTTTAGGTTGTGCGATTTAAAATGCTAACAAAAGAATGAAAGATGATCAATTGTATTTCATGTCGCTGGCATGGTAAACAAACATTTTAAATTCTGTATGTTTTCCAGTGATCTTTTCCTTTTTTGGTTTCAATGATGAATCACAGCCTTACCATTGTCTCAATACCACTTTGACATACTTTTTTGCTGATGTAGTGTTCTGTTCAATTACACATAAAATTTACTTGTCCATCAGACAAGCTCAAAGAGAGAAAGCAGTTGTCCAATGCAATTTTTACTCGTCTCGGATGATAGGACGAGCGTTAAATTTCAGCCCTGCACACCCCTATCACTGTCACATCCAACGGAAAGATTATTGGAGAAGCAACAGAGATGAGTCATTTACTTTTGATTAGCATACCTGACACTCTGATCATCACTGCCAGTAGCAAATATTGGCTTCTTTGGGTGAACTGCTAGAGCCCATAGTTCCCCTTCAGCATGCCCCTGTACGACAACACGTGGTTTGTCCCGTTCCCTGACAAACACTTCCATCACCTCCCCATCATTGGTGCCAACAAGGATGCGGTCTCCCCTCCACTGCACACTCCTGATGGACATGCCTGCAAAATGTGGACAAAATATTCAACTTTCAATACAACATCCAACTGCATATAAAGACATAAGTTTTGACAAATGGCACAATAGCAGTTGCAGGGACTGAACAAACATATGAATCCTTTCAGAAGTACCTCTAACTATTTTGGAATTTTACAAATGCAGAGCTGTCAACCCTGTCAAACCAAAAAACAAAACACATAAGCCAAAAAGAATTGAGCCAAGACACAGAATTTTATTAGTTAAAATATATTTAGCAAAGGCTGCAACCAATTGGCTGAGCTGCCGAGCTCTAACTGCTGAACTCAAATTTCCTTCCAAAATCCATAGCCTACTGTCTATCTAAAATCCATAAGTAACTCACAATAGGCATGCAACTGAAACTGAAGTCTGTCAGCCTGTATTGACTGCACAGCTAATGATCCTCTATTCCTCTTAGCATAAGTTTTAAAAGTTGTAGTACGCCCTCAACAAAGCTAGGCTTTAGGGCCTAATGTTATGCACAACCTATGGTACATTACGTCACAATGTGATTTCTGTTGTCACAGTTGAACTCCCTCTACCCAAAACTGTCAGCATAACTTTTGTAGAAAATATAAATTTATGTACTGAAAACACCCAACCTGCAAACAACCACATATTAAGAATGCCCACTCACTTGTTTTGATAGAATATATATATTCTGTGCATGTGCACATCAAACTCAACTGCCAGTACCATACTGCACTTTGTGTACTGCTATACACACATGTATACCTCAACTCAAACACTACGTATTACATGTAATGTGCATGATTAAATGTACATGCAGAGCATGCATTTTACTAGTGCTTAAGTTACTGAGCTACCATCCATACAACTTTGTCTGATATTGTAGGCTTTATTCATCAGCCATTACTTAGAACACTACACCAATTTGAACTTAATATGCATTACATACCATACATAACCATACTAATCATATGACCAGAAAATAAAAAAAAAACCATTTTACAAATAAGAACTGTCCTGCCATATTCCAAAAATGGAACATTACAGCAAAAACTGAATGGTTGGAAGTTCTGCAAATGAAACCCCTTGCCAGCCTCCATCTCAACCATCTTGCATAATTAACCACAAATGTATTCATTAGGTAACAATTTGCTTCCAATCTCTCTGGATACAAGCATTTAGCATTCCAGAATACCCATTGACATTGCCTATCCTTAAGTTAAAATCATGATTAAGCAAGCATTTTTGATCACTCAGTGATCAATTTGTTGCCAAATTAGTATAGAAGTTAGCAATAGATGGCAGGCCAGTTTACAAGGGAGACTGAAAAGTGAGACAAGAAATTGTGAAGTGACTTGAGCTGGCACAACAACCTCTAGCTGATTTTATCGCAATTTATGGAAGCTTATCATAGCATACTGTACATGATGACCACAACGATTTTCCATATCTAAGGGTACGCATTCACTACTTTAGAATGGTCAAACTGAAATAAAATGTGCAGTTAATGCATATTTATAAAGTAACACCTCACAACGCAATATCAAATACAGCCTTCGATTTTAAGGAATTAGCAATGGTTATCCGAAGGCCTACCACATTGTAAAATTTGGTTGTACTGCTCAAAATACGATAGTCCCCAGTGTAACCATTTTGGCAAGTTCGCAACCATGGAATTGATAACGCCCCATTATCACCAGCCTTCCACAGTGGCTTTCACTTTTAGACAACCCCCCTCCCCCCCCCAAAAAAAAACAAAAACAGATATCCACTGTATAAGTGTAGTGCTGTCTTGTGGGGTGCATTAATTAGTGTACATTGTGTACATAGTTAATGTTATGATGTTCGCATTGCAGGTTAATAAATTAAACACAGATTGAAAGCACCTGTGTTGCAACACCAGCACTACAAATTTGTAGCTTGCACAAAGGAATTCATCTTCTCTGTGTACAGTGCAGGCCTAGTGGCCTATTAATGGAGTTTGTACGGGGCACATATTATGGCCTGATAGTGCTATGCACATTTCGATAAAGTGACTGTGGGAAGTTGTGGTGACCGTGCGTAATCACCACACTTTGCTGCAAATCTGTTGATGCAATTTTTAAAGTTCCTTGCTTGCACAATTCATCGAGCTGCTAAATGTAAACATCACATCACTTTCCTCAAAAGATTTGGTTGTCCCAATGGACAACCTTACACACCTGTTTTTGCGAAATGTGGTAGTCCTGCAGAACTTCTGGTTGTCTCAGGCGACAGGACTACCCTTAAAATGGAACACTGAAATAACTTACCACAAGTGTGCAAGACAATGCTACTTTTTAAAAGGGTCCTGGTTTACAGTACAATCAAACAAAGCGGACTACACACTTACTTGTAGGAGCACATATAACGTGACTACTAATCTACTGTTAAGTTCCATACGCAATGAATGGCAGGGAATGTACTTAATTATCATCTACAATCTCCAGATTAACCAAATAGTGACCATGGATACCTGGGTATCCTTCATTTGTCTCCCTGAGATTGATGGTGCTGATGGGTCGGAAATCAACATCCCAGAGGCGGACACACCCATCTTTACTTGCAGTAGAAAAACCATCTTCACAAGTATCCATTCCATAAATGCTACCCTGAGATGGGAGGAAAGAAACAATTGATAACATCACAGACGTAAGAAAAACAAATCTATTCATACATTAATTATTATGACAGGCCTCCCACAGCCTTAACTTGAAAGTTGGGTTCTTTTAAAGGTTGAAAACAAACAAAAATAAGTTTTTAAAGGTTTGATTTTAGTAAATTTGGCCTTCTAAAGGCTTGTAGTGGAAGGCCTAGATCTGCTTTCTGAGTGGCTTATTTTTACATTTGAACCAGGTGGGGTGGCATGTGACACTAGGGAGTGCCACTTTCAGATGGAATACAGTTTGTACAGAGAAATGATATGCCTAAAAATTTGAAATGGCAATTCCCAGGCCTCTACTGTTTCAACCTGCTTCACAAAATACTCTAGTTGCAATTCTTCTTTACACTCCCCCACCCCACTCTATGAAATGGTATACAACACACAAATTTGAATTATATAGTAAAATCACTTTGTAGGAGCAAAACGGGATTTTATACTGTAAACTCCAGTGCCTTCATAACACACAGGCAACTGAGGGTAACATTTTGATAGGTAATAAATATGATACTGTATGCATGCAGCACTAGCCAGATCCAGGATTTCAGTGTTTGTATGGGTAGTATGGGCTATTTTTTATGAATATGGGCCCAAAATTTCAACATAGGTTTTTACTGGATTTTATAGGTTTTATTATGGGTTCTTTGGGAGGCATGCTATTAGCTCAAGGAAATGGCTTTATCCCACAAAATGTCAAATTTGTATGGCCTACTCTTTTTTCCAAGGGAAGAGTAATGATGAATATCCAGCCATCAAAAAAGCAAGCATGTCATATCATAGAAAGCGCATTTTCAACAATGTCCATACTAGAGAAATTATGCTGATAAGGTACAGCAAGATGTATATATGTCAGCTATGTAAATAATCAGAACAGATATACATGTTGTAACACACATGGTATGGAACACATGCTACACACAGTATCTGAACAAAACTTCAAGGTAAAATATTAGAAAACCTCCACCCTTAGCATTACAAAGGTCACTCCTTCAGACTACCTAAAGGATAATCTTTGTCTTGAAATGGTTAACAAACGTACGCCTACATTACATTCAAATAACAAGATGAACTTTATCCTTCCCAATGGGTGACTCTACAATTTCAAACATTTGCAAAAGCAATTTGGTTTATCTTTAGCAAAGTCTTGATTAAAAAAAGTAACAAAAATATAAAAAGAAATCATAACACTAGAAAAACATGCAAGATGATGACCGCTTCATTATGGATGTAAGAACCACAAATTTCTTGCAAAACTGCACTTTACTGATAAAATAATTTTATTTTTATACACTACAACCCATTTATTAACTGCACATTTGGGTGGTATTTTCCAAATTTCCCCCAAAATGACAAAATAAAGGAAAATTTTCCTAAAAGTGGGAATACTAGTGTTAATGCCAAGTAACGGTTGTGACTAAATGACAGAAAACTGCAAAGAAAAAGTAAAATTTATACCTGGTGTGCATCATTGATAACTCGTAGTAAATTGATTCCCTTCCACACATAGATGTCTCCCCCAAGTGTACCAGTGTATGTAAGGTCCTCCGCACCAAATGCCAAGCATAGCATCGTCTGGATATCTCCTGCTTTGCCAAAGATTCCTTTCTTGGCAGAAAGAGCATTTCCACAGATGGACCAAAATTTGATATGCTTCACCCCACAGCTGACCAAAGCATTTAATTTGAAGGGATTGAACTGGCAATCAAATATCTGAAAAAAAAAAATCAAATGGTTTCCCACAGGTTTAGCAACTTCATTTTGTAACTTAACTCATCTTCATAACACACCTGTGATCACTTTATCAGATCATAACATCATTTCATACCACTTCATATTGAAGTTCATAAACTTGGTTGGTCAGATAAATGTTTCAATGACAGGACTAAAAAATATGAGAACATTACAAAGATGTAAATATTGAAAACAGCTATTACTCTAAAGGCTATACCATTATTCTGCAGTATCAATGTGCATCATTCAGAGTGTTGCTATAGCCCTATGTATGCATTACTTTGGACAGCAAAGCATTAACACAACGACCTCAAATTTGTTTAATAGTTATTGCAAAAGCATGCTAGTACTAGGTATGCATTGCAGTAGATCAAGTTCAGCAAAATTCTTTTTATGATCTGTTTGACTTTCAACTTTAACAGTCTTATGTATGCTCAATATGATTCTTGATTTTATTTTCTGAAAAATTATTGTTAGGAGAGAAATTAGAATGATAAGTAGGAACAACATTCAACAACACGCAGAAAAAAACTGGAATTTAACCACGTAATGTAAATATTTTATTTGATGAAAAAAAAAAAAATCTGCATACTGTTTACTCCCTTTGTCATTAAGTTTCCAAAAATACACATATTATAATGTACAAAGTGTTTTCTTCAAATAAAAGTATGTCTTAGTGTATGTGAAATGATAAGGCATGAGGATGAAAGCCTGTGACAAGTTAGAAATATGATAGATATACTTGTATATGGTTTTAAACAGCATCTTGTTAATTTGTTTGTTACTTCAAATACCTGACGCCCCCTGTGGGCTGGGGGGTTGTAGAATATGCCCACGGTATTTCCCGCCTGTCGTAAAAGGCGACTAAAGGGAAGGACTTGAAACATATTTTAACTTGTTGACACTATATATCACATTCGTGTTGGTGTGTCGTTAAATCTCATCTAACTAACTCAAATACCTGACAAAACACTGTGGTCCCTAACTGAATAATTAATGAGTATTGATAAATAGCTCGGCTGTAAATTGCAAGACTTACCAACAAAAGCAATTGAATAATAGTAAGCTCAAAAAGTTCAGATGACTGTCAATTCTTCTGATCACAGCTGCTTTAATTTGAACCAGAAAGCCAATAGGCTTAGTGATTCCTTGCCAATATAATATAAGTCTATTGTGTTTTCAAATTGAAAGTTCACATAAAGTGTTGTCTTTACAATTTTGACTGTCTAGAGTCCATGGGCATAGATCAAACACACTAATACCATGTTAATTACTTTTTTACCTCCATTGGCCTCAATTGACTTTTGACCTTCACTTAATATGGGCCACCCACATGTCAAGTATGTGATTCATCAACGTTTCTCTGCTCAAGGTATAGCGTTTATAGTGTATAAAAAGTTTCAACCTCCTGACCTCTGGTGACCCCAAATGACTGACCTCCACCAAAATGAGGGATCATTTAATCTAAATGGGTTATCCACATGTCAGGTAGGAGATTCATCAAAGTTACACTGCTTGAAATATCATGTTTACATAGTTTTTAACTTTTAACCTCTGGTGACCCCAAATGACCTTTGACCTAAACCAAAAAAATGATGAGGATCATTCACTCAATATGGGTCATCCACATGCTAAAAGATTCATTAAAGTTCCCTGAATTTAATAACATGTTAACAAGATTTGTCCTTTTGACCTCTGATGACCTCAAATGACCTCTGACCTCCACAAAAATCTACAGTGATTACCTGCACAATGTGGGCCACCCACATATCAAGAATGAGATCCCTTGAAGTTTCCCTGCATGAGATAGTATTTACAAGGTTTTAACCTTTTGACCTCTGATGACCCCAAATGACCTTTGACCTCCACCAAAAATGATGATCACTTACCTTCCACATGCTAATATTGGATTCACCAAAGTTACCTTGTTTGAAATATCATGTTAACCAAATTTTGACCTTTTGACCTATGTTAACCCCATAAGACCTTTAACCTCCACAAAAACAATAGGATCATCTACTAAATGCGGACTACCAACATAAGTATGAGATCCTGTAAAGTTTCCCAGCATGAGATTAAGTGTTTACAAGATTTTAACCTTTTGACCTCTGATGACCCCAAATGACCTTTGACCTCCATGAAAAATGATGAGGATTACTTACTCAATATGGGCCATCCACATGCTAATATGAGATTCACCAAAGTCACCTTGCTTGAAATATCATGTTAACCAGGTCTAAACCTTTTGACCTCTGGTTATCCCAAATGACCTTTGACCTCCACAAAAACAATTAGGATCACCTACTCAATGTGGCCAACCTACATATCAAGTATGAGATCCCTTGAAGCTTCCCTACATAAGAAAGTGTTTACAAGGTTTTTAACCTTTTGGCCTCTGATGACCCCAAATGACCTTTGACCTCTACCAAAAATGATGAGATACACTTACTCAATATGGACCATGCACATGCAAAGTATGAGATTCATCAAAGTTCCCCTGCTTGAGATGTATAGTGTTTACAAGGTTTTAAATTTTTGACCTCTGATGACCCCAAATAACCTTTGCCCTTTAACAAAATGATGAGGATCATTTACTCAATATGGGCCATCCACATGCTAAGTATGAGATTCATCAAAGTTCCCCTGCTTGAAATACAGCGATTACATAGTTATAACCTTTAGACCTCGGTGACCCAATGACCTTTGACCTATACCAAACACAAAAGCAATCATCTACTCGGTAAGGGAAATCAACATACCAAGTATGAGATCCCTTGAGATCACCCTTCTTGAGATGTTGTGTTTACAAGCAAAGTGTCACATACGCACACAGCATCGCCATCGCATCAATTCCTCTGACTACATCAAGGAATCAAAAACTGTATTGATACAGATTGCAGTTTATCTACTTGTAATCCAGAATTTACAGACACTGAACACCAACCACGTATTTTGCAATATCGTGGAACAAAAGGAATCACACATTTGAATTCACCAGTGATATATGCTTATGGCAATAAACAATTTGAGAGCATTCTCCTCAAAGTGAAATAGAACACATCACTACATTCACTGCAGTTGTAAAAGATAGACTGTATGGGGTCGGTCAGTGGCACGTCACTTCCCCTTGACAACAGCGTGTTGGAGTGAAAACAATGTACTGCACGTATTTGGCACGTAGTGTAGTCTAGGGATTGTTTTCACTCCAGCAGTGTAGTGCGTTAAGTGTTCCCATATGGTCATCAGTGATTTCACTGACTCGGGCACCCAGGTCAATGACGCACAACTTTTCATCTTGACGCACAGACACAAAACCTCTGGGGTCAAACTGACGCACAGCTTTTTCGCTCCAACAATCAGTAATGATAACACAATTTTGCCAATACATTCATTGTGCAAATTAATTCACAAAATGTAGCACTTTCCAGTTCCCATATTGATTATCAACAGATTGGATATCATTTCTTACAAGAAAAAGATAGTGGAAAAGCATCACAAATATAGAAAATAAACAAAAAACAGGAATAAAGTTTGTTGTATTAAACTCAAATTTATTTTGACCCCTTCTCTTTTAAATTTGACTCTTTTGCAAATTTATTTTAAAGGGTCTGTGACTCCTGAAAAAAAATGCTGAGTGAAAACCCTGGTCATACTGTAGTCACTTGTTATTCTCTCTCCAAAGTTGCTAGGGTAACCCGGATGACCGACCGACCCCATAGAACTATCACAATGCCAACATCACACCCCACGCAAGAAAATTACTCAGGCGGACAACGGTTAAAAATGGACACAACAACAAGGGTCAAAAATGGACATTGCTGACTCGAAAATCATTATTCACGTAGACCACCTGATGAATGCACTAGTGTGAAACTCTGAGTAGAGATTTTTGCTTTTATACTATAACTAACTTTATATATATATATATATATATATATATATATATATATATATATATATATATATATATATATATATATATATATATATATATATATATATATATATATATATATATATATATATCTATATATATATATATATATATAATGCTAATTCCCACCTTAAGGGGAAATTGTTATATCTGCTTGTACATAGGGCGAAAAAAAGATAATAAAATACATAAGAAATAAATTCGCCCTAACGTCTAAACGTATAATTAACGTTATTTTAATGGCCAGCCATCCGTTCGTGTTAACAGCTAGGTGTCCGTAAATTTGACAACTTTGAAGTAATGGCATCTAGTTTGTAAATCTAAGAGGGCGCCCTTTTAAGTTTACGTATTCCTATAGAAAAAGTGTGTGGAAACGTTAAGGCGAAACTTATATTTCACCCGAAAATTTTTTTCCCCTTAAGGTCGACTTTTCAACAACAACTTTCCCCCTAAGTGCCGAATTAGAGAAATATATATATATATATATATATATATATATATATATATATATATATATATATATATATATATATATATATATATATATATATATATATATATCTTCAACAGCTATACAAATCAACCAAAACAGTTTGTGTCTTATATTAATCATTTCAATAGCCAAAGAAATAAAGAACACATTTCCCAGCATAAAATTCTCACACAGTTTTACATTTTTATGAATAAATTTTTCCCTGTTCACTTATCCCACTTTACGGGTGCATACCTTGTCATGATTAATACACACTTACCCTATCAGTATGACCTTTAACTGTGCAAAGTAACTTTCCCTTCTTCCAGTCCCAAACATTGATGATGTTATTTGGATCTAGGCCCACTGATACCAACCTCTGTGGAACATGAAAAAAGAAATTTCAAACAGGATAAATTAGGATAAAATGCAATAACAAAGACAGTTTATCACCCACAAAAACAACCATAAAGTCACAGTTACATGATATCATAATTATTAAACATCTTAAAGTGACAAGCAACTTGTAATGAATTATTGTCACTACTACAAAATTATTGGACATTAAGCTGTATCTGGAGGGTGCAATCACATTAAAGGATTCCAGAATAAATGATCTACACAATGCTACTACTGATACATCGTTATCTGTTGTAATACTTGTATGAAACTAAATCATGAACATAACCATTCTGGTTTTCATTCAAAATGATAAAAAAGTAGGCTACACCATTTATTTTTTCATTGTCCAGGCAGGGATGCAGAGGTACTGTACATGCATGGAACTGCAGGCTGCTGCTAATCCCAACAAAGAAACACACGATCACAAAAAGAAAAATTACCAGTACTCTTTCCTTTTTAACTCAACTGCATTTGTTTTCTCATTTGCTTAAATATGAATATCCTTATTCAGTGATACAACCGTGTGCAATATGAATCATGAATATCTGAAACTGAAAAAGTTTCCAAAATCAATTTGCACTGTACATCTACAAAGTTTCTTCTTCTGCAACACATATTTGCATGAATGGCATTTCATTTTTTTTTTTTTTTTTGTCTTCCAGACAAAAATGAACATCTGGAATTTTGAATTTCACAACTATGAGAAGTTCAAGAGGAAGTTTTACCACATGCCACATTCAATCCATATATATATATATATATATATATATATATATATATATATATATATATATAAAGTTCATAAACTTTCTAAGGTGCTTCAAAACCATTTGTCTTGCCATGTTAATTCTAGTGACCCCCTCCCCGATTTCAACAGTTTGTCAGTCCCTGACATTTGCCAACTAGCCAAGACTCATTCCATAAGTGTACCGGGTAGACCCATTATTTCAGGTATTGGGACCCTTACCGAAGGTCTCTCGGGTTATGTTGATAGTATTCTCAACCCCTTACTACATAAAATTCCTAGCTACTTGCAGGATAGCACCCACTTTCTTAGGATCATTAATAATATGGGTACCCTCCCCACAGAAGCTCTCCTCGTTACCATGGACGTAACGTCACTGTACACCAATATTCCGCATGAGGAGGGCGTCCGTGCTTGTAAGGAATTTATTTATGATCACACCTCTGATCAAACGCTTTCTTGTGATATATCTAAACTGATTGTATTTATCCTTAAGAACAACTTCTTTACTTTTAATGGTAACTTTTTCCACCAAATTAAAGGGACCGCCATGGGCACTAAGATGGCACCCTGTTATGCAAATATTTTCATGCATAAACTTGAAGTTTTAATGTTATCTAGTTTTCCTTTGAAACCATTACACTATTATCGCTACATTGACGACATTTTTTTCATTTGGACCCACGGCAAAGATTCCCTCGAAAGCTTCAAAACTCATGTCAATTCTTTCCATGAGAGCATTAAATTCACTTTCGAGGTTTCCAGTACTCGAATCGCGTTCCTTGACATACTGATGACAATGAAGGCTGGCGCCATTGCAACTTCCCTCTATTGCAAACCCACTGACAAGCATCTTTTACTACATTTCGACAGTGCCCACCCTGCCAATCTCAAAAAGTCGATTGTTTACAGCCAATGCCTTCGTACCAAACGTATTTGCTCAGACCCGGTTGACTATGACCGTTCCATCTCCTCCCTTACCGGATACTTTCTTTCGTGCGGCTACCCTATCCGTATCATTAAACAGGGTATACGCAAAGCCGCTCTAATCAATCGCCATGACCTTCTGACTTATAAAATCAAGACTCCCAACAAACGTATACCCCTTGTGTTTGAATTCCACCCCCTTATCCCCAGTCTTGCACGTACCTTAAAACAATCCTTTGCATCCCTCAAAGACGACCCTACCCTCTCTGACCTATTTGCTGATCCCCCTCTCCTTGCGCTACGCCAGCCCCCTAATCTTAGGAGACTTATCGCTCCATCCAAATTACCGACCTCTGATGAGACCACTAGGGGTAATACTTGTTGCAACAAACAACGCTGCCAAATCTGCAGACATATCAACACTGGAGATCGGGTCACCATCCCTAACATAAAATTTCCGTTAAAACCCCCCAACCTTAATTGCGATTCTTGTAATGTTGTTTACATATTTCATTGTAATCTGTGCAAACACGGACTCTATATTGGAGAAACCGGGACTTCCTTCCGCCTTAGGTTTAATAACCACAAAAAGTCTATTAGAGACAACGCTATTGGATTCCCAGTAGCTGAACACTTCAATCTCCCCGGTCATGCCCTTGATAATCTAAAAGTAACTCTAATAGCTAGCGACTTTGTTTGCACTGAAAACCGTAAACGTACGGAACTAATTTGGATAATGAGGCTTCAATCACACCTCACTGGACTTAACAAAGACCTCGGTCTTCTTAATCAGTATACCTTTCACCAAACACTTTAATCCTATTATGCTGGTTTATCTAACTTCCAGCACATTGTATGTTCCTTGTATTTTTCTTGAATTAAGTTACTCACTTTGTTGTAAGATTTCGCTGAGGAAGGTTCCAGGGGAACCGAAAATTTCGAAGTAAATTTAAGTTTTGTACTCCAATAATCAACCAGTTATGCTCTTTATTGCATTCGTTCTCATTTTGTATTTTAATCTTGGAGTATACGTGGAACTTAATTTTTCTGTTATATATATATATATATATATATATATATATATATATATATATATACACTGCAGACTCATCGTCTCTTAAACTACCAAGACCTAGGTAACTTGAATGATCTTTTACCACATCATTACAGTTCAAATGAAAAACTAACACCCTTCCAAAAAAAAATCTGTCACGCATCATTAAGAACCCTTATTTCTGTTTAGAACTTAACATTCAGAAATAAAGGGAAGATAGTGGTAGTACTGTAACCCCCTGAAAAGCCCAATAGACCAAAATTAATCCTTGAAAACAAGGGTGTGACTCACAGGGTGGAATCTTCAAAAGAGAGCCCTTGCTACTGACATTACTTCACACTGTATAGCTCAAGTGAGCCATGCTCTACTATATCCTGGGCACCTACACAGGTTTACAATTTACTACTATACCAGGGAACACTAATACCTGACTGAAACACAGTAATGTCAAAGTGAAAGGTAGATTCACACTTAATTAGCTCATGATCCTCCAGCAAAATGACAGAGTTAAAGCCCCTGAATATCTACAGACATAATTCTTCAAATTGGCTACAGTACAGCAATAACATTAATGATACCTGGACCCAGGCAAAGTGTGGTCACCTGACATTTAACATATAGATTTATCAACACAAATCTGTGAAAAAGGGTTCACTGAATGTTACTTCAAAATCTGTTGATCATGTTTACTATTAAGCTAGAGTTAGTTCTGAATCATTTTCCAAAGTACACTAAAGGTACAATACTGAAGCAAAGTGACTCAGGTCAATTTATAAGGGGTTAACCCAAAGCTACGACATACTGATTGAATACATGAACACAGACACTGGGAAGTACCAGTAGCTAGCTCTCTGGAAGTGCAAAGCCAACCATCACAGTGTACAATATTACACCACACCATCTGGGTTTCAAAGTCTGGTTACCTTACCATCCTACCAAAAAATGGCACAAAGTACTGGCATGGTTCCTTAGGGTTCTACAAACCACTGTTGTGGTAAATTTTTAACAGCAATGTCCTAAGTTTTTCTGACAAATTGTTCACAGTGCAAACAACCTCAACAGAGGTTCTCATACACTTCTGAAAGACAAGAAAAGGTTTTTTGATGAGGGAGTTGTCAAGGGTTTGTATGTGGTTGCAGGGATTGCATCTGCTCATTTTGCCAGCTAAAGGGGCTTTTGTTGGTGTGTTTCAAGCAAACATCAGAAAAATAATGTGGAATCTTAAACACTCACAAACTTGCTTCACAATCTCCACCTCACATACATTTCTTTCATGTAAGCTTACATATATATGTCAAACACATTTGAAGTATATTTCAATTCATTCACCCTGGGCTGAACTGAATCATAACCTATTATGGTTGACAATAAAGGTCCCATTGCAGAGTAAGGCTGTGCTTGACCCTATTCCTCACCCTCCCACTCCAATGAAACTTGTATTCCATGAACCTGTAGTTAAAGAGTAAGAAAGAGGATAACTCACATATATTGTCTTTATAGAATGACTGGAATCATTTGCAGTATCCAAGAAATACTTGTCAAATTCAGCAAAACGGAAAAGGTTTAAAAAGGTCCAGCCCATACATTGCAATATTTTGGAGTGACTGCATATGTCCACTACAAGAATACCTTTGTTTTAACATCCTACCAATAGGTTTAGCTTTTGTTTTTATTATTTGTATAAATTAAATCAGACTCTTTTCTATTTGAACCAAAATTTTTTCTTTTTTTTTTCTTTCATGTCATGAAACAAAACATGCACCTCAATTTTTTCATTCAATATACTCATTCATGCTAATTTTATACTTTTTCTGCAATGTTAGCTTTTTTGCAAGTTAGTTGAAATTTTTCAAAAATCTTGGAGTAGCAAGCTGACAACTATTCTCTTTTATGTGTAACTGCTATAAAGCTCTCAATGAATAAACTTCTAGAACTGTATGTGAGATCACTATTTGCAGCAATGGATTTTGTATATGTAAGATCCCAGATTCTGTACCTTTTTGTATCCACTGATAATATTGGTCAAAGGAAACAATGTTCACCCACCACTACATACAGGATGAAATACAAGAAACATCTTCCCCACCATGGTTGGGCTGCAATGGTCAGCACACTGGTTTGCCTCTGCCCCCAGGTAGTTTGTAATGACACTCTCACACTTGATTTAACTGTACAGTGTATCAAAAATTTCACTGTCAGATTGTAGACCTCTTGCCCTTATGCTTCTCTACTAATTCCAATATTTTACTGACACACCCCCCCCCCCCCCTCCCCTCCAAACTTCTACTTTCAATTTACACCTATGGAACCCAGCCTGGATAAAAAGTTTAAGACAATCTTCTATTAAGGGCTTGCACTTTCTAGCAGGTGTGGTAAAAAGAGTTCCTGTGAGATGAGGAAAATGTTATGTGCCAAAGAAACTTGTACTGTAGCTTCTGAGAAAAGTTTGTTCTCAGCTTAGTTGACTCCTCTTGCTGAAAAGTTTTAACTTATGCCCTCACAGAAAGAGTTAAGAATACACCAAGACACAAGTGCAGCACCATCAGCAATTTTTCTGATACCATGCTCATGAAACATTTGCTTTGCACAGTGTTTAATATCAAAGCAACACTTGACATTGCTGAAAGGCTGTACCATGGGAGTCTCTGGAAAATGAGGTGCTGAATGAAAGATTTTAAGCAATTGCCAGTTAAACTTGCTTTCTGTTTATGCAAAACCTCAAAATGTCAAATTTGACAAGTGGTTTTTTTTTAAAGAGCAAGTGATTTTGATTCATGAAATCAGCCAATCCTGCCTACCAACAACTTTACAGGTTTACATGCACACATGACACATCACCATTTCCAAAGTCATACTGTACTACAGCATGACTCCATCCAGTTCCCTCCTCACTAAACCTGAGGGTGACTCACCTTCATCATGAGGTGAACAATAATGTAAGTGAAGTCACATTTCCAGACAAAGGAACACCATCAGTAATTGATCTGCTTTGGACCAAATCTTGACAGCTCCTAGCCCAGACAAGTTATCTATGTCAGAATAGCAATGGGTTCAGTTTACTGTGAACTTTGATATTTGCCAATAGGGGAACATGAATGATATGTAGCAAGTATGGATTCTGCAAACATATTAGACATAAACTACTGCTTAAGGCCACACATCAATTTGTATTCTCTCACAGAAGTGGAATTCAAAACTTGAGGTGCATGTTACTTGGTTTTTCCTGCCATGGCCTATGCTTTATCCCATAATAAATGTTGTTTTAAATTTCAAACTCTATGCTGAAATGAGAATAAACTGGGTTAATACAAACAGTAGAAACTATAGTTGATATTGAAGAGTGACACTTAACTCTGCAAACTCAGAAAGAAAATTTAAATTATTTAGGGGAGCTCACTGAATGTGACACCAGGGATGGAAATGTGCAGTCACCCCCTTGCAAAATGCTGATTAAAAGAGCTTCAAGGCAAGTGAAAACTGCTTCCATACTGCCCAAATGGGCAACCAGTATAATTGCCAAGTAACTAAAATTGTAATAAACTACCAAGTAACAACTGCTGACTCGAGATTCCATTAGACAATACAACTTTCTGATAAATGTATGATTCCTAGTGTAAGCAAACTAAATCAAAGTTTCACTGGATGATCAGTATTCCTATGCAATAGAGCCATACATTGTAGGCAGAACTTCTTGGATATAAAGAGTTTTGACTACTGCAACTTTGACAAGGCTACCTTATTTGTACATCAGGGATGTAGAGCTGGTTGGCAGATGCCAGCACCGAATATTGCTGCCCAGCACTCAGAGATAATAGTTCTTCTTCCACCCACCACTCCTTTTCAAAATATGAGCAAAACTTGCTCAAAATGTAGCCCTACTTCACACCAAATAGACATTTTGCCTCTTATTTTCCAATGTGTCAAACATTCTCCCCCACCTTCCTGGTGGGTGTACTCACGAGCAACTATACTGACCCCTTGCTACATCTAATTTGCATAAATCTCAAGAACTACCGGAGCCTCCTGGTAAAACCGGGGAGCTGTTGGCAGGTCTGTGCCGATTTGAAAATGACTCACGTTCTTCCTAAAGAGTGGAATTCAGTACTTATATCAAGTACATCATGACTGGGTATTTTCCCTAAAAATGTAACAGTTAACCGACTTGGTAACGTCAAATAGTGAACTGCCTACCCCCTTTTACATTCACACATGATAGTATTTAGCTAACGCTCTATAGATCAATGCAAAATTGCAGAGTACCGTAGTCTATTCTACTCAAACAAGAAACGGGGGGGTGGTCCATGGTTTTCTTCGTTTATTTGAACGTTCACAAATACTTACAAATTTGGAAGCTTCCTGAAACCCTTTCAACCCTTGAATCAACTGCAATTTATTTCCAAGAATGACTGAACAACACAACACTCAATGTAGCCATATCATTACTTGATTGATCATGTACACGGTCAAAGTAAGTGATGCATTTTTCTGCACGTCTCAACCTAGCTACTCAGCGTGTGCGTGGTGTGAATAGGGTATACGTAAAGTTTCCTGAAGGCCCAGTCACATTATTGCGGGCAGGCTACACGGGCTTGTTGCGTGCATAGATTTTGTTGTATGCAGGAAAATTTCTGCGGGCAGGTCAAGATTTGGGTCGGTTTCGCGTGGAACTTGCTTGCTGGATGCGTAGTACTTGCGTGGGTCTTGCGTGTGCTCCGTGTGACATACGTGCCAGGCGCATGAGAGCTTACAGACTGGTCCGTGTTAGCTCCGGGCCACATACGGGCACTGCAGTTTACCTGCGTGCCAGCTACAGCAAGGCGCGAGGCAGTTGTGCATGCTGCTAATGTGAATATTAACGCAGGTTGGGTGGAAAGGTCATCACTGCTAAGCCATATTTCACAGTGTCAAGATGCCCCGTCGGTCAAATTCGGAGTCATCCAAGAAGCGCACCAAAGGCGGCAAGGGTCCCACTCTTAGCAAAAGTGCGTCTAAAATTTCATGAAATTACAAATGATGCCTCGTCCTCCCACCGCAACTCCATCATGAGCTGGTCGTACAATCCAAATCATCTGCGTCTCTCGGGACGCAACCACCCCCGGGTCTACCATCTTCTTTGCCTCCTCTGATACCTCCTTCTGATGTGATGCAGCTACACCTGTACCTGTGTGAGGCCGAGTTGTACCTGAATGATGCCCAGTTGATACTGAATACGTGCCCTGTAAGCCATCCTGCAGAGAGGTCCTCTCTCTTCAAACCAGACTGACAACTGGAGGAATTCCTCTGAGGAGACTATTTAAATGGCAGAGGGAGTCACAGAACTCCAGCAACTTGCTCGGAAATGCACCACAGCCAGCCCTCTGATTACCAGCAGGAAGGCAGTAACTGGCCCTCAACATGCCCTCATTTTCCTCGTATATCTCTTTCCATGCCCGCAGAAAGGACGGCTACACACAGACTGGGAGTACCAACACCGTTCCTTGCCAGCAAAACTCACGCTTCATGCCCGCATCTGACACGCACTGGCACGAAATAGCCACAGGTCCATGGCCAACCTACTTTCTTCAAGCGGGTTAACTACCTGTGACTTGCAGCCCCTACGGGCCTCCTGCTGGTGTTCTGCGTGGCCCTCTGCAGGCGAACTCAAGCAGATTACCCATACCAAGATTTGAGCATGTTCAAAACTTGTCTGCGGGCATCCGTGCGCATCTGCGGGCAAGTCCGGGCATGACCCGGGCGAGATACTGTCAGGTCCATGCCATCTGCGGGGAGCTGTGGGCAGCAAAAATTGGCACCCGCAAGTTGCACGCAGTGCCTGCCTGCAATAATGTGACTGGGCCTTAACCAGGGATGTGTATATCAACTATGCTGCAACCCTGTTGTACATGTACATACAAAACAAAGCAAGTTGCTCATACATTTTAACATATGCTTTTCCAGAATTTCTCTCAAAATCTTGACCATATCAATTCAAAATGACTTGAAAAAAATAAAAATGACTGGTATTTGTACAGTGATAGTTTTGGCATCTGGTTTTGAAATAAATATGAATGCAAAAAGGAAGCAATTTCAGCTCTAAAATACATGGTTCGACTGCATATTAAAGTAAGCCCTTTTCTGTAACATATAATGCACTACAGAGAGTACCGGAGCAAGATCGACCATCAGAAGTATAAAAAAAAACATTCTTGTCAAGAATGACAAAGACATTTACCTAGAATGTAAGGAAAAGTCCCTCACTGATCATCCACAATACATCCACAAGTTTAAGTTAGAAACTTTTTCTCTTTTAGCCATTTTTTGGTCAGCTATTCAACTGAACTATATTGCTGCCTTGCACAGTTGCAGAAGATCTGTCACTTTTTAGCACTGCATTTGAAACACAGTTTGAACTTTGTCAGTTCAGCACTAATTTGGCTGACATTTTGTCAATTTGTTGTAGGATAAACAGTCTTAATTAAGCATTCATATTTGATAAATGTGTATTGTCATTTGAAGTCCAGGGAGGTAATATTCTGTAATCATAAAAATGTTGACTATTTCCACATTTCAAATTTGATGAAAGTTTGCATATTTATAGTTTGAAGAGTGCTCAACCAATTTTTACTGGTGAAAGAATAACATCATTGTAAGGGGGTTTTCTCAAACATTTTTAGTCCATTTTGTTATCAAATGACAACAATGACAGTATGCAACTACTGAGTTGTCTGTGAAGATTTGTGGCTGTGTACTGTGAACCACTCACTCAACCAGGCAGCTAGACAGCTGCTATGGGAGAAGTCCATAATGTCTTATTTCATCTTTGATGGCTGATTGGATGGAAACATGAAAAGCATCTTTACTAACGTCAGTTTTATTACAACAATTAAGACCATGTCAATTTTAAATGATGTATAGGCCACACCTTCAGACTCTTACTCTTCCATCCCTCATTCAAATGCATCATATTCTCAAAATCTTCAACTGAATTGACAAGGGTGGTTGTGCTGACCAGCAAAGTATGAGGGCAATGGCCAACTGTGCTTAACAAAATTACAAATTGGTGTGGAAAACAAAGGAATAGCCTAGCAAAGCAACTTTTGTCAAATTCTTTGTTTACTCTTACAGGAAAAAGAACTAAAGAAGTACTGTACTTTTCAATCTTTCTTAACTTGGCAACATAAGACACTTTGATAATAAGTCCAAAATGCATTTAAAATGATTTAACAGGATACAACACTCTCACATTAGTCTTAAAATATGCTATTAAAATGTTGAAAATTTTTTTAAGCACTATCTGTTTTGCTATGAAGTCTGTGTCTTTCAGAGATTTAAACATCATTTGTCAATGTACCCATTAAAAATATAAAGAACAAGGCATGCAGCAAGGCTAGCCATTCTGCAAAGTGTACGAGAGGCAAAGTACTAAAAACACTTTGAGAGGAAATATATAGTGTTTCAAAAATCGTGTATATTTCAACAATTTTATTAGATTAACAAACTTAATTTGGCAAGAGAAAATGCAAAAGTGATACATCCCAATATGCAGGAGGTGTGAAAGACCTACAGTAGTGTCCTGTAAAATAATTACTGGTGTTTATGGTCCTAACATGGACTTATAACTAATCAACGCACATGCATTGCACCTTGTCAAAGCTGTGCTTGGACATCAAAAAAACACTTTAAATTATTTCTGGGCTTACAATAATTGCCTGCAAAAGCTGCGTGAGTGGGAAGGAGACTTAAGGGAAAATATATGTTATGTATTTTACTATCCTATTTTTGCCATGCCATGAGAGCAGCATGCCGGTTCTGCCCTATGGTAGGAATTAGTGTTATATATAACACTAATTCTAATTCCTACCATGTAGAGCGAACCGGCATGCCACCCTCACGGTATCGCGAAAATATAATATAAGTACATAAGTACATATTTCCCCTTGAGTCTTTGTGATATACGTCAACTTTATTTCAATGGCCCGCCATTCGCATGTGTTAACAGATATGTGTCTGTATTAAATTCGTTAGCATAGAAGTAATCGCATATAGATAATGTGGTTAAAAGGACTTTACCATATGTTTACGTATTCCCATATGAAAAGTGTTTAAAAACACCAGATGAAAAAATTTTTTTGCCCTATTTACAGTTTCCCCCTAAGTGCAGGTTTTTTTAGCACATTTTTCCCCTAAGTGGGGAATTAGGCAAATACATACACATATTTCACTAATTCAACACTTAGGGGAAAAAAAGTTGTTGAAAAGTCGACCATAGGGGAGAAAAAAAAATGGGAAGATGTTATGTTGTCAGTTGTTGTTGTAATATATATATATCAAGTTACATGAAAATATATGCAGATGATTGAATGCTTGCTGGAATGCCACTGCCCAAACATTTGCTTTATTAGCCTGACAGGCAAAAGCAAAAAAGGAATTAAGGAAACCCCTTGACACATTGCAAACTTGTTAAGGGATGTGTAGAGGGCTAAAACAACCATTGAATAATGTAAAGTTTATTAGATTTTTCAACAAAATGTTAAATAGACACAAAAAGGTTGCAACATTTACGTTCTAATACATACCTTTAACTTTCTACAATCTGAGGGCTTTATATAATTAAAATGAGATTTCCCACTAAATCTGTTACTAGGCCATTGTCAATTCATTGAATGGTCATATCCTGTTGTTAATTAAGGAGGTCAATAGCAATTAGCTCACTAACAACTTCCCTGTCTGGGGAGGAAAAGGTTAAAGACCTCAAACAATTGTTCGAAAAAGGTAATATCCTCAGAATGCAATCAGCAAGAGTTTCTACAAGTACCCCCTTGCTAATTGCATGTAGAATTTAGTAATTTACAGAGGATGCCCATAGGGGTACAAATTTGAAACCAGGAACATTTTCATGGGTACTAAATATGCAAGCAAGGACTCAGTGAAACAACATTTGCAGGCAAAGTTTCAATCCATTTTATGGAATATTTTGCAGAATTATTAACAAGTTTGTTAATACATAAGTAAAGTTGCAAATAATTTTCTCAAATCAAGGTAAACAATTATTGTAAACACTAGAGTGCAGCGGACTACACTTACTACCAACCAGGCACATGTATGTATACACCTCAATATGTACATAAAAATGATTGACCGCAAAGTTGCTCTTTAGAGGAAATGTTAGTTTATACTACAGTGCTAACTTACACTAATAAGCTAAATCAATTAAGTTTTGACATGTGACAGTTTTTCATTAAAAAAATTCTAAAATTTATCCAAGGTTCCTACACAGTTTACCTGTCACTGGCTCAAGTGAAGTTTCAAATTCAGCAGCAATTAACCTAAAAGTGCTACTAGCCCCCCAACTTCATTGCAAATACAAAATACAGTAATAAAATATTGTGTGGTAGTTCTGAGTCTATTTGCAACATGAAGCACTTGAACCAGCAAGACTAATGCTACTGACTTATATTAAGTTAAAAAACATGTATATTTACAGCTACATTTCTTTGCTTAATTTGTGTCTAAGTCAGTGTGTACATGTGTGTGTACTTGCTGTGTGAATGTGTACAGATTTCTTGTTCTTCAACAAGTATTGCACTCGAAAGCTGTAGAGCAAATTAATGTTTTAGCACTGATTCAACAGTTGTTACATTACCGAGAATTGACAAAAGTTAAATGGACTTGGCAGACAAAATTTGACCACAACAAGCAACTGGACCAACAGGAAGTACTGTATAGTACACAGACAAGGAAAAATGTACTGAGAATTAACTGTTTCTAAAATGTTATCATGGAATCTATTCCAAAGCACTGCTACTAAACAAAACCTTAATGCATATGAATCCTTCATTTCTGTCTCCTACAACATTTTCAATTCATTCTGATAGGAAACAGTATTTTGCAATACTTTATGTTAATTTACTCAGGTGGGTGGGTAGGTGGGGTAATCTTTTTATCAAGGGTGTTTAATACCAACATATCACTCCACCATACTCCTGTATACACGCCTTGGCTACATGAATACAGAAAACGTGAAACTGCACAATTTTTTGTCTCTAAGATGATGTCATTAATCTGCACAATCAACAACAGAATGGAATTGTGTAGCATATAATCAGAACTTCCATTATGGTGGAACCCTCCCACTCTTTTTGCTGTAATATTTGCTCTTTCTTTCTCAGCATTAAATGCATGTAGGCAATGAAGCGTATTAGTAAATACTCTACGCCAATTATCAAACCCTTAACGTCAACAACCAATATATGCCTTTACTTCTGTATTGATGTTAGCACTGATAGCTCAGTAGTGTGCATATTAAAGTATAACAGGCCATTTTCTCAAATGAGTGCCTAGAAGCTCTATATACTGTTACTGGTGCCCCATTACATCACAACTTCAGTCAAAATGAATATTAGACAATGTCATTAAAATAAGAGTGACCAAGTGGTGCATTTTTGTTCCAATGGCACAATGGGGTCCTTAAGTTACTATACTAAGCAACTTAATAAATCATGGGTTTTCGGAAGTGTTTGCAATGTCAATGGTCCACACTTACCAGCTGTGTAAGGATCAACCAAACTAGTAGTCTTATTCTTAATTAAGATGAAACAAAGCTAATTTTTAGTGGGCTAGGGGTTGATACTCCATAAAGAGTCACAATCATTTGAACATTTTAAACTTCTTAAAGTAACTGTCCTACACAAACCACAAAAATTCAGCTGGTACTATCTCCTATTCACACCAAAGTAATGAGCTTTACTTGATTTGCATTGTAGTCATATATAACCACACCCTTAATATACAGTAAGGCCCATTTCTATGTTATGTGTGTTACATTTCACAGGCATTTTCTTACCCTTTTAATCATTAAAGGCACTCCAAGCTCACCCCACAGTAACAATTCCACCAAATAACCTAACTTCTAGCCCCACCTCCAATTTAAACACAAACAACTGTCTAGTAGTAGAACACTTCCAAGACAGTGCCACCGTAGCCTGCACTGAGTTTCAATTGCTCAAGGCAATATTGACAAACTGTGTGTGACTTTGAGCCTACTGTACTTAGGAACACAACTGACTGAATAAGTCATGTTACCAACCAGAGTGGTGTACTGTTTGAATGAATGCCAATCAAAGTAATCTTCAACTTGATTTAGAACTACAGGGATATGTCTAAATATATTTGGGGAGATGCCATAGTTCCTTTAAACTTGTGTATGGTAGTATTAACATTTATACATTTCACATGGAAAAGTTTGCTCTGAGGGTATATTCTCTAGAAAATATTTAACAAATTACGATAGGGGTACGCTTTAGTGAGGATTGGGCGAAAACATTTCGTTACGTGTGTTACATCACACAAAATGAAAAATTTCAATTTTTTGTTTTCTTGTCTAAAGTTCTCTGAATTAAATCTAAATTCCAAATACAAAGCAATGTTATTAAAAAGAAAACTCTTGGTTTATGACAGTACTATTAGTCAAAAAGCTGCAGATATTTATTTTCCTTAAAAACTGAATAACTGCATGTTACGTGTGTTACAATTTTGTTACATGTTTTATGGTCTCTGAATTTCTTCTGGATTTAACTGAAGTCACAAGGGTTTTGGAGGCTAAACACAACCCTACAGCCTGTAATTAACAATATAAAGATAACCAAGTACAGTTCCATGGTGCTGCTACTGTACTAGTGCACTGTATAAACCACAACCTCCTGGCCCATCCCATGTTGTGTGTGTTACATATATATTCCACAGCAAGTAATTGTATCGGATAGTATGTAGTAATTACAGTTCAATGTTTCACATGGGAATGTCTACAATGACGGTGTAATTGTAGAGAAAGTTTAAGAAATCAAAAGTAGCCATACACTGTAGTCAGTATATACATGGCTAATATTCACAAAAGGTAGCATTACATGCGTTATACCAGACGTAGTGGAAAATCTGCATGTGGGCTGTTCCATTGTAGAAAGTTCTCTAAATTGAATTTTAACTTCAAATATATCAAATATATAAGGCACTATTGTTTAAAGGGAAACTATAGATTATAAATTTTATGCTGCAGAGAAAATATTTCATAAGTCAAAAAGTATCTCTATCATCCTAAAACATTTTTTGCAGGCAAGTCATTTCCCACAATCTGTAATTTTACAGGTTATGATATCATTGCTTTTGCTTTGCAAAGCACACTTATGACTTTTATGAATGAAGTGCAACATTCCAAGTCTAACAACATGGGTATTTTATGTTTTATGAAATGTGTAAGTTTTAGATTATGTAACACATGTAACATTAGTCATGTTACACACGTATCGTTACATGTTTTACAACATTTGATTGTAACATTATTACAACATGAAAGAATTTATTCGTGAATTTTAAGTATCATTGTAATTAGGATGTTAAGGTAACTTTAGAAAGGATATTAAATTTGATTCCTTACTTTATGGCAGACTAATAGAAAAATTAATTAGTTTTTTGCTTTTTTAAATGTGTGTTACATGTACCCATCACGACACTGCATCCAATTGAGCGTCTTACCTCCAAAATATGGAATTCATAGATTTTGTGAGGAAATATGATCAACTGACTTACATTACAACAAAACTTACATTAACTACATAAATTTATTACATACAATGAAAAATCTGTCACAATTTTTAATAGTTCAGTAGTCTTGCCTTCTTTGCATCACTTGGGTACTTTCATTGGACATACTGCACAGTATTCCAAAAATGTATGTTTATGTAAATTAGAAGAAGAGAAGGTTGTAACATGAATTCTGAAGTGTTTTGTCCAATTTAAAACATAACCCATAAATCTGTGTCACTAGCTTTACATTTTGGTCTGTAGAACCCTTCCCATGAAATGGGCCATAAACTTTGTACTGATTTCAAGGAATGCTACAGTTAAGCTCACTAGTATTAGGTCTTGACATAAACCTTGAAACAGGCACAGCAAAACTTAATCTGTGGGTATGTAACTGATAGAAACTTTGACCATTGTGGCAACTTGCCTAGATGTTGGGTTTATTTAATTATATCTACGCAATTTGGTGAAACTTCCATTCAAATCAGACATGTACAGAAACTGACTGAAAAGCAGCTTCCGCTAGAGGGATTAACTGCTACAATAGCAACAATGGGCCCCGGAAAAACCGTTAGAGCGCAACGGTATTTCACTGCGGGGGAATGCACTCTTTGGGACAAAAGATTCCCCGCACTCTCCCGCAAATTCGGCGCGTCAAAGAGAGCGCACGTGCCTGATTTCTTTTGAGCTGTACTGTAGTACACGAGATATTTTAGCAAATGAAGTTACTTCATTTGTGACCCAAAGTGTGCTTTAGGCAAGCAAGGGTGATATCACTTCCTCACATTGATGAGAAATGTTTTGTTTCCTTTGTTTTTTCAGTCTTTTGTACTGACCTTGAAGTTAATAGGGATAGGACCTCCCCATGTGGAATGTGAAGTTTGTAAATTTCGTATGCCTCCCATGCAATCACACTCTGATAACAAGTGATTATGGAGGAGAAAATTGGTTAAGTTTAAAGAAAAAAAGACTGCTTATCAATGTGAGGCTATGACATGATATGTGCTTGCTTCAAGTTCACCTTGTGTTGAAAATGTGACAACTTTAACTGCTATATTAAATATCCTGAGAACCATACATCTGATTTCAATGCAAATTTCACCAGAATGCTTAGAATAAGCAACCCTCTAACATATCAAAACTTGCTTTCAGCTTAGACCCTTCTTTTAAGGTGAACTGAGGCAAACATCAAGGGCACGACAGCTTTTTGTCACCTGTGACATCAGTCCTGTAAAGCCTGCATGATAGGCGAAATTTAGTTTTTGACAGTCGTTTGTCCAAGAATTCTTTTTCTTTTTTTTTTTAAAGCATTAAATAAATGTGCAGTTAAAACCTGTTTGCTAAACGCTGTGATGGTATCACACTTATTACTGTCAGTTACACTAATACAAACAACTAACCAATCATTTGAAGAGAACAGCCACACACACAGCTAATTTTCTAATTTAATCGTGCAAATTTTCTAATGTGGGGCTACACATTGAAGAACACCAAATTTCACATAAAACTCCATGTAAATTGCTGATTACTCCGAGCACCAGGGAGCATAAAGATTCCACCCTTCAACATTATTCCAGTAGCATGTTGTCATTGAAACATCAAAGCTTGGTCATGATTCCCAGAAACTTCAATCAAATGGGGACAGTCTTTGTAAAACACAATGCCCTCTGTAAATGATACCACTGTGTATTCATTCTCCCCAATGAACAAGTAGCAATACAGTACTGTAAACCCATACACATTTACATAGAAACCAATCCATTCACTATCCCATTAATTCTTCCCATCCAATGACAATTACTATTGGATGCTCCTTGTTATGAATTTAGTTGAGTGGCACTTTCACCAGAGCCAACACCGTTACTGCAAAGATCCTCACTATTACAAGCCTTTAAATGCCCACAAAACTGTCTCTGAGCTCCAAAATGAAAACCCTTGCAGTCTGTGACATTTGACCTAAACCAATGAATCTCACCACATTTTTTTTTTCTTCTTCTTCTTCTTGGTCCCAGGGTTCATAGAAATGTTACCTTATGATGGATTATCATTCATAGTATTTTACACAGTCTGTCAAACCAAACTGAACTGCTCTGTATCAGTTACACATGGTTTCTCACAAGCCTCAGTGTGATGACAATGCATAAATATAATACTGACATGTACCACACAGTTCAGTAATGAGAGCTGTCTCTTCATCTCTCTCTTCTTTACCCCTTCAATTGTGTAATGAGTAAATTTCACTTCATGACTTAAAGGATCAGTATATCAAAGAACTTAGAGTACATACTTCCACCCATACTCATGCTTTAGCATATAAATTTGCCTGTATATACTTGTGGGTAGACTTCAATTTTGTAAGCCTATTTACAGATTGTAGAAGGTATGCATTGATACTACATGTGTAAACTTTGTACGCATACTTCCTCCAACAGACTTGTGCTCATACTCATTTACCAAATGTATACAATATACTGGTACTAACACCAATAAGTTGATACACTGGCAAGTCTGGTCCACAGAGTAATATGATTTGGGGCCCTAGCCTACTGGTACAGTACATTATTGATACAAGTTTAATCCCAAATGTTCCTTTATCATCTGGCTTCACTGTGTACAAGTAATAAAGCTTAAAGCTAAGATAATTTTACAAGACCATGGACCTAAACCAAGACAAAAATTTTGATAATTATCAGTTTATCAACCCACACAAGTAAATAGAACATCATGTACAGTTGGGTGGGGGGGCCTCTAAATAAAGTACCAACAATGTAAATGAACAAATGACCATAAAATAAATGTGTTCTTCTTGTCTTTTCTTTTAACTGTACAATCAAACAGATGATGGTACCATTGCTTAAGGCACACCACATGATGCTATTACAGGAAGTATCCTCCTCCAGAGTCTTACTGCACAGCATTATGCACACAATATCATAAAATGTGCTATTAGAGTAAACCCTGAATCCATTCAGGGCAGTAGCTACTGTACATCTTGCTGGTGTTACTGAAATGATAATCCCACCTAATAGGCAGTACATCAAATTCTAATTCCTTGTATAATTTTTTTAAATTAAAGGGCCACTATAGTTGAGCTATAAATATGAACTCACAATGGGACATACTATATCAGCAGTAGATGGTTCAGAAACGTGAAAGATACTTGTGAGGGTAAACACTGTAAGAGGTTTCCATAGTGACTTCAACTTACCTTTTCAAGTATAAGGATGCATTTATTTTATGTTTCAATGAGTAAGGTCACCTGATCTTCTTATCTGATAGGATATCAAACTGATTCAATAAGAAACGTCTAGACTAGTTACAATGCCACCAAGACATCTGTTTGCATGTTTGAACTTTATTTTCTACAAACCACTGTAAGGTAGCATAAAATGGTAACAACACATAACAATGCAAGGGACTTTAACACCTTCCAAATGTTGATATCTGTACATGGGTTGTGGAACTTGTGGCACAGGGCCAGTACTTTCACACACACTACAGGCATTTGCAGGGGTTACAACGAAAAAGGCTGAATCCTGAAATGTAAAACATGTACTGCACTTCTTTGATTTTTGTATCAAACTAACCACAATGTTGCATAGAATAGTATCCAAAATGCTGCATTACCTCTGGGTATTTACTTCCTGAGTATTTTATACAGATTGTTAATGAAATTTGAAGGAACCATGATTTACCTTCACATCAGATCTAACATTTCTGGCACCAAATGTTCACTACATCTACAAAGATTTATGTAAATCCGAGCATATTTGGAACTTGTACTCTGATGACCACTGATGACATCCAATGACCCTTTAATATCTTGGGACAAAATAATTATTATACCACCAAGTCTGGATATAACCCTTGAGACAGGCACGATGAAACTCCAAATCAAAGGTTTTGACCCCAAATGACTCCTGATGACCACCAAATGACCTTAATTTTTGCCAGAACTAAATGGTAATTAAATATATCAAGTAACAACTGGCTTCAATACCAACACACATGAATTACATGGTTGGCAGAATGGCACTATTAACTTAAAATTATGACATTTTCATAAAAATGCTTCACATAGCTAATATGCTCACTAACAATGAAAAAAAAAAAAAAAAACATGCCTTGAGTTGGTACTGTTGACAAGACCTTCCTATCTACCACAGAGGGAATGTGGAACCTTCCAAATTAGAGAACCAAAATGCAAAAATGCATTGAGATTTTGATGATGTCACCTGAGTAGACATTTTACCATAACTAGCTCCTAAAATGTACATCATGGACCACTGTATTGATCGGTGTGTGCATCCACATACCATGTATGAGAAGTACAGTATCTATGATTCCTACCTACAAGATTTTCAGACTTTGACCTCCAAGGACCAGAGATGACCTTTGACCTCCACCAAAATCAATACCAACTTCCTCTTAAGTATACATGCTTCCTTAGATGAAATTTTCAGTTTACCTCTGGTGACCTTTGACCTCCACTGAAAACAGGGTCTGTCTGATCAAAATAAAGCAGGAGTTTGCAACCTTTTCAAACACCGGGCCAAATCATGTTACTGTGACCATCTGTGGAAGAGAGATGTGTATACGAGGGTGGCATCTCACCCTCATCCCCTCCCCCACCCCTCCCCACCCCCACCCCCACCCTGTTAGTGACCAATGTGCCCATCTAGGCAGACCCACATGCACTCGAATAATATTGTAGTATGGCCCTACTACTTGTTAGCGAAACTTGTCCCGTGAACTGCATCTCTATTTTTGTCGACAAATATGTTAATTCAGATTTAGAATGCGTTTTACAAGTGAATTCTTTAGTTTATCAAATAATGAAATGCCGAGAATATCCACCTTACATCAAAGGAAGTGATCACTTCTTTGTTTTCATGATATCCTGTACTTACGTCAAGTTTAAGTTGTGGTCAAATAACAAGACAAGGGCCAAAAATTAGGCAAATCGAAATTGGTTCGCGAGCCGCACAGGAGGAAGTCGCGGGCCGCAGGTTGCACACCCCTGGAATAAAGCACTTACCTACCCACGTATGGAAAGAATCTATCTTTCGTATCTTGAGATATTGTGCTAACAAGGTTTTCAGAGTTTGACCATAGGTGACCTCAGATGACCTTTGACTTCCATAAATACCATTATGTCCTTTTACTGAATGCAATGCATCTGAATGCCAAGTAAGGGAAGTATCCATACTAGGCTTGGGTGAGTCACACAACTTTACTTCAGAAAAGACTCCACTTCTCATGGAATCGTGCATCCTGGGGAATTTTCAATACAGTACTGTCAAAGTGTCAACAGTATGCACAAAAATCGTACTGCGCAGTCAGCATACATGTGTTCTGTCGCAGGTTTTAATGAATTATTGTAATACAATTGGCTTTTTTGGTCCTTTTCTTAATGCAATCAAGTTTTCTCTTCAGTTGGCCACTTCAATTCTTCGCCAATGGCACTTTGGCACCTCAACTGTTGAGAAGCCTCTAGTGTAGGCCTAATGCTGTATTAATACTCACCTATATAGGCTAACACTAGGCATTTTACTGATGGACGGATGGATAACAAAAGCTGACACAGCTCTTAGAGCTAGTTTGAGCTAAAAGTGGAAGTAGACTAATAAGTCCTTTACAGTTAATGGACACCACGACACCCCACCCCACCTCCTCCCTCTAACAAATGTTTACTTTCCCTTGCAATGTAATCTTAATCCAGTTTGGGGCTGGTCCTACACAAGTGTAAAGACAAGCGTCAGGGAGCCAGGCCACTTTTACAAGTTTGAGCAGACACTACATGCCTGGTGCATTTCTCATGTATGTGAGATCTATTTGCCTACTGTGTAGCCCTAAACTAGTTACTACTGAAAAATGCAGAGGTGGAAACCTTTGATCAATGATAGCACACTGAAATTCTTTATAATAATACACTTGTTAATAATAAACCTAACTGCATGTCACACAATCTATAATGTACCTTCAGCAGATCTACTGCAGCATATACATGATGAACATCAGACACCTGAACTGTCATCTCATCACTACAAGTGATAAACATTGTTCTGTGGGGACTGCTAGGAAATGGGAATGAACACTTATGGCCAAGACACATTATGCTTGTTCAACTCTTACAGTATGAAAAAAAAAGAACACAATTTATGGCAAATTAACATACATCCACTTTTGGAAATTATATCTTTCCTATAAATAGTCCAAGAACTTGGGCAGCTCTACTTCCCTTGTCACTGATCAAAATTTCCATATATAGGTCCCACACAAACAATACATTGCCCATTTTATATACTGAATTTTAAAAATAATGAGCAGTACCAGTAGTGCAGCCAAGGGGAGGGAGGAGGGCAGGACTTTGTCTGCCCTTCCATTTTCAGTTCCAAAAGATTTGAGGGTGCATTAACTGCATTAGTCTGTACACTGGCTTGACCAGTATTAGCAATACTGTGGCCTACATGCTTCTCTACCTCACAAAAGGTATCTGATATGACTGTAAACTCATCCAGGGCTTTCACTACTCAAACATGGTTTGAAAATGATTTTTCAGGGGCACTTGGAGTGCACCATGGTCAGTATTTTACTTGTAAGGTATAAGGCTAATATTTCATACCACATGGAAGATTTCTAGCAAGAGTAAGCTAATTAAACCAAGGTATGGCACCTTGAAACTGAAAGCTGAATTGGCACAACAATGGGTCACATACATTTTCCCAAACCAAATGTAACCCCGCTTCTTCCACTTCATATAATGCATCTACAGGCTAAGTATGAGTATCCATACTTCCTATCAGGAGATATTGTTAACCAGGATATCAGACTTTAGCCTCTGGAGACCTCAGATGACCTTTGACATTCACCAACTGGAAAGCCCAAAGGCTTAGTGGTTCCTTGATAAAAGGGGGTGATTTGTTTAAACTTCTTGACTACTATATCATTTTTTAAGTTTTCATAACTTGACCTCTGCTGACCTCATATGACCTTTGAACCAAAAAGTGAATAACAAAAAATGAAAAAGAAGAATATGTCTTAGGAGGGATTTGTACCCAGACTGTCTGCACACGGGTGGCGCCAGGATTTGCCCGTCAGGGGGGCCAGCAGCCCGAAGCCCTGACAAAGGCCAAAAGGACTAATCAAAACCACTGTTATGTATGTTTCCCGATAGGATACTTGTGGGAGATGACCTTTTGTCCTAAAAAAGTTGAAAGATGTGGATGTTTATTAGACTAATACGAGGAACATGACTGATCAATTCCCCTACTAGAATAATAGTAACGACTACCTTTGATATAATCGTAAAGCAGAATGAATTCCTCCATCTTCGACTTACATGCTTATGGCTTCAGTTGAGCCAAAGACAAGCATACAAAACATCCTTTCAATTGCAGTCAATTACGACTTTGTACGTTATTAAACATCTGGTGACCCCCAAGATTTACGTACCAAAAACGGAGTTCGCTTTCTCTTTGTAAAGACAATGCATCAAGCAACAGTGACTGCTCATTCGTACAAGTTTGTGATAGTCAATTTCGACTTGACAATTCCCAGTCCCTCTCAAGCTTTTGCAGGTCGAGGAGAGTAACTCCAAAGATTTCCCTTTCGGGAAACCAAAAACGCATAACTTTTGGTGTGCAAAGCGCGCTAAAAAATTTTTGGCTTTTTTTACAAAAAATTGAAAATTTGGGAGTTTTATTGAAGAAAATCTGAAAAATTTGGATTTTTATGGAAGAAAATTGAAAAACTTGGGTTTTGTAAGGAAAATTGGAAAATCTGGTGTCTTTATTGAAGAATCTGCCCTTCCAATGAGCAAAATCAAGCAGATCGTTGGGGCACTGAAGGTCAGTGGGACTTGATATTTTATCGTACAGATTAAGGCTCCCCGATGAAACCAGAAAATTTCCCCAGCAGGGGACCAGCCTTCCCGATGGGCTCGCCCCCACCCACCCTGGCGCCACCCGTGTCTGTGTGAGAAACCGAGCGCTCATCCACTACACCATCAAAGTACTCGTTCAGCATATGGTATTTCTAATCATCCTGTAGTCACAGCATCCTTTTCTGTTCATAATAAGGTAATTTAAATAAGTCTTATTACTGTAACAGTTATGCTTGTGAAAAAATAGATGTTCTCTATAACTTTATCTTCAGAATGGTATAAAAATTCAACCCTAACTTTTCACTGATCATAAAAAACCAAACACAATTTGGAGGTATCACCCACTGTCTATTTAGTTTACAAGGTTTTTGTAGTTGCACCTCTGGTGACCTAACATGACCTTTGACCTCCAACAAATTCATAGGGTTCCCTCTCTCTTAAAGTAACACATCTATATATACCAAGTATGAAAAGGATCCATCCATCCCTGTCTTGAAATATCATGTTTTTTCAAGGGTTCTGGTTTTTGACCTCTGATGACCTAAAATGACCTTTGATCTCCACTGAAAATGATAGGGTTCTTCCTTTCAATATGATAAAGTTATACACCACGTATGAAGGTTGTCCATCATTACTATCTTGAGATATCGTGTTTACAAGCAGTTTATGATAAGAATTTCATATTTTCACCTCCGGTGACATCAAATAAACTTTGACCTTTACCAAAATCAACAGGGTTTATCTTTTGATTATATCCATCACTGCTGTGTTGAGATATCCTGTTTACAAGCCAGGAGTCACAAACATACAAACATACATACATACATACATGCATGCATGCATGCATGCATACATACATACATACATACATACATACATACATACATACATACATACATACATACATACATACATACATACATACATACATACATACATACATACATACATACATACAGACAGACAGACAGACATACATACATACAGCAGGGCTCAAAAATAAGCTTTTCCTCTCTGGAGCTAAAAGCAGCTTCTGACAACCTTCATTTTGAAGCTTTTCTGGAGCTGTTTCCTATTGTCTGGAGCTGTTCTCAAGAAACCAATGTTCCCTGCATGTAACATTCTCTGATTGTGTCCTGAATGTTACTTGTGCATTTAGTAAAAGAAATTCAAAATAACGGCAAGTTTAGATTGACCTCAATGGCACCTTGAATGTGGAGGTGTGTGTGTGGGGGGGGGGGGGGTGGGTGGGCACATGAGTTCATAAATTCTATTGCTTCAAGCATCTGGCACTATTTTTAGCTCCAGACAAACACCCACTCTTCAGTTTTTCTGGCACAGTTGCGACGGTCTCTGGCACTTTTGTGCCAGAGCGCCAGTCTATTTTCAAGCCCTGCATACATACTGTACATACACACACACTATTACCTGCATGACTGAATAGATTCCTTTTGCCTTCAGCAAGAAATAAATAGCGGGTTCTATTTCATATGCATCTCCCTTCCAAGTATGAAAAGTATTCATGCTTCTCACCCTGAGATACTGTGTCAACAAGATTCTCAGAGTTTGACCTTGGGTGACATCAGATGACCTTTAACAGGGTTCCCACTCTTTTCTTACAGTATTTTTTCATGACTTTTCAGGACTTTTTATTGAACTTTTTAAGGACTTCTCAAACTAATGTTGACCAGAAAGAATTTAAAAGTATAGTATTAAATAGGGATAACCATCTCTTATATCATTTGAGTCTATCTTGCAACTTTATGAACAGTACGGAACATAATTTGCTTTTTACAGCTCATCAATAGGGCCACTGATTTTAAGCTTCATAAATAAAAAAATTCCCTTTTCAACTTTCAAAACTTCGGAAAATACCGTTTCAAGCATAAGCACCTGACTTCTAAATGAATGGGTGCTTGGTTCATTTCACCCTGGACCCGTTTTTCCTGAATACCCTGAAGGTACTACTATCCAAATACAATTATGTCAAACTATAAACATTGTACAAGAGAATCTGCATAAGCAATTTGCATAATTTTATAAAAAAGTCCATAAGGCCCACATAAGAACTAAGACCCCCCCCCCCAAAAAAAAAAAAAACCATAAACAGATCACTAACCAAGCATCATTATGACAGGATGTCAGCTCTAACATTACTGTAACTGGAGGAGCGGATGATCCTTTTGCAATCTTTCACAAAATGGACCCTTGGGTACATCTTGGGCCTTGGACCCAAATTTCTGTATGTACCCTAAAAGAATCAGTAACAGAGCATCATTATGACATATTATCAACATACTACAAGACAATTTGTAGGCGGGAAAGCATTTTGCAGAATTTCATAAAATAGGCCACTGGGGCCCACATAGGACCTTGGACCAAAAATTCAAGACTACCATAAACAGATCACTAACCAACCATCATTAAGACAGGCTGTCAACTCTGTTTAAACATTAAATGCTAAAAAAGTTAATCACTTTGCAGTATTTCACAAAATGGAACTTAGGGCCCATCTTGGGTCTTCGACCCAAAATTCCTAAACACCCCAGAGGTACCTCTAACAGAGTAACATTATGACAAACCATCAACATTGCAAAGGAGAATCTGTTGGAGGAGGAGCATTTTAAAGAATTTCATAAAATGTGCCATAGGGCCCACATGGGACCTTGGACCATAGATTACTGATCACCCTAAATGGTCCACCACCTAAGGAACATTGTGCCCAAGTTTCAAACAGATCCATGAAAGCATGTGGGAGGAGTGGCATTCTACACAATTGTGAACAGATAGATCTAGACAGAGTGATGTTATCACAATACAGTAGCTCACACCAGATCCTGGTGTGAGTTACATGTAATACCAGAAAGCCCAAAGGCTTAGTGATTCCTTGCCGAATGGGGATGCTTTGTTGCACTGAGGTTTATCCCTCAAATTTATCTTTCTTGACTACATCATTTTATGTTTTAACAATTTGACCTCTGCTGACCTCACATGACCTTTGAACCCCACCAAATATAACAAAAAAGAAAATCTGAAGTGTCTTGAAAGGGATTCAACTCCAGTGGATCTTGGATCTTGAAAATTCTTGCAAAATTTTGCTTTTTGACCTCTGGTGACCCTAGATGACGATCTTAGGAATACTTGGGATATTTTGCTGTTTGACCTCTGGGGACTTCTGATGACTATCTTGGGAATTCTTGGGAAATTTCACTTTTTGACCTCTGGTGACCCCATATCATGATCTTGGGAATTCTTGGGATATTTTGCTTTTTGACCTCTGGTGACCCTATATAACAATCTTGGGAATTCTTGGGAAATTTTGCTTTTGCTTTTTGGCCTCTGATAACTCCAGATGATGATCTTGGGAATTCTTGGGAAATGTTGATTTTTGACCCCAGTGACGCCAGATTACAATCTTGGGAATTCTTGGGATATTTTACTTTTTGACCTCTGGTGATCCCATATCAATCTTGGGAATTTTTGGTAAATTTTGCTTTTGACCTCTGGTGACCCAAGATGACAATCTTGGGAATTCTTGTGAAATTTTGCCTTTTGACCTTTGGTAACCCAAGATGACCTTTGACCTCCACCAAAACAATAGGGTTCTTCCTTACATCATGACAAATCTATATACCAAATATGAAAAGTGTCGGTCATTCCTATCTTGAGATATCGTGATTACGAGCTTTTCAGCTTTTTACCTCCAGTGACCTCAAATGACCTTTGACCTTCACCAAAACAAAAGGCTTCTTCCTGTCAACATGACAAATCTATGTACCAAATAAGAAAAGTGTCGGTCATTGCTACCTGGTGATATCGTGTTTACAAGCCGTTTACAAGGTTTTCGCAGTTTAACCTCTGGTGACCTCAGATGACCTTTGACCTCTACCGAAAACAATAGGATTCTTCCTCTCAACATGACAAATCTATATAGGCCATTCCCATCTTGAAATATGGCGATTTCAAGGTTTTCGGTTTTTGACCTCTAGTGACCTCAAATGACCTTTGACCTCCACCAAAAACAATAGGATTCTTTCTCTCAACATGACAAGTCTATATACCAAATATGAAAAGTGTCTGTCATTCCTATCTTGAGATATCATGATTAACGAGCTTTTCGGCTTTTTAACTCCGGTGACCCCAAGTGACCTTTGACCTTCACCAAAAACGATAGGCCTCTTCCTCTCAACATGACAAATCTACATACCAAATATGAAAAGTGTCGGTCATCCCTATCTTGAGATATCGCGATTACAAGGTTTTTTGGTTTTTGACCTCTGGTGACCTCAGATGACCTTTGACCTCTACCAAAAACAATATGGCTCTTCCTCTCAACACGACAAATCCATACAGGCCACTCCTATCTTGAGATATCATGATTTCAAGGTTTTCGGTCTTTGACCTCTGGTGACCTCAAATGACCTTTGACCTCCACCAAGAACAATAGGATTCTTTCTCTCAAGATGACAAACCTATATATCAAATATGAAAAGTGTCCGTCATTCATACCTTGAGATATCGCGATTACGAGCTTTTCGGCTTTTTACCTCCAGTGACCTCAAATGACCTTTGACCTTCACCAAAAACAATAGGGTTCTTCCTCTCAACATGACAAATCTATATACCAAATATGAAAAGTGTCGGTCATCGCTACCTCGAGATAGTGCGATTACAAGCCATTTACGAGGTTTTCGCAGTTTAACCTATGGTGACCTCAGATGACCTTTGGCCTCTACCAAAAACAATAGGGTTCTTCCTCTCAACATGACAAATCCATATACCAAGTATAAAAAGTGTTGGTCATCCCTATCTCGAGATAACGCGATTACAAGGTTTTCGGTTTTTGACCTCTGGTGACCTCAGATGACCTTCGACCTCCTCCAAAAACAATAGGGTTCTTCCTCTCAACATGACAAATCTATATACCAAATATGAAAAGTGTCGGTCAATCCCATCTTGAGATATCGCGATTACAAGCAGCGTCACAAACACACATACACACACACATCCACACACACACACACATACTTGTAAATGCTGCCAAACGGGGACGCCTGTATTTTACCATTCCACCGTGGACGTCCTTAAATAAAGCTCATAGCATGCATACTGCAAGAAAAAGATGTCCTTTGCAACAGCAAAAAATGAGGGCGCTCAAAATGTTTCCATTCGAAGCATACTTATCTAATTGTGAGTGTGTATGTGATTTTCCACAGGTAACCGTGGACATAACATGATACACACGCTTACCTGCAAACGAGGACGTACCACAACACTATCTCAATGGGGACTGTTAATATATTTCGTTAAATTCAATAGATATCTGCATTGCTGCATCATTTTGACCAAAGAGGCTATTTAAAACCATTGTTTCAAACGAGGACGCGTCCCCAATTCATGTGCGTCCCCGATTGGTAGGTGTGTATTCATAAAAACGTCCCCGATTGACGGCATTTACAAACGCACACACACACACACACACACACACACACACACACACACACGACATCACCATCGCATAGATTCCTTGCCTGCCTATGGCAAGGAATCAAAAATTGATGAATTTTACATTTTGGGCAGAATAGTACCTTTCTTGGTTAAAGTCATCTTATCCAGTGGAAATTATGTTGAAAAGAAGTGCTTAACATACCTGGTTACGATCATGTACCCAGCGGATACTTGTCACGCACAACCGACCTAGCCTAACACACTACAGTATAGGCAAAATTGGAGCCTATACCGACAAAATTTTCCCGATTTCCGTGAAGTTCTTACTTTTTTCTGATCGTAATTTTAAAAGATTTTGATGATTTGAAGGTGAATTTGCCACCATTTCGGAAGTAAAAATGTCTGAATATGGCTTTGATAAATGCAAACATTCATTTAACATGGTCTGGGGCAACAATACTCCATTTTCTGTCATAAAATTTATATGTATCAAGAGATTGATAATTTTTGCTAAATTCTGTAAAGTTTCGTGCAGAAAGTTCAATTCCATTTTTGCGATCGCAAAAAATCGGCGGCCCTACATCAAAACTGCTTCAACAGATATATTTTTGTTAAAAACACAGGAAAATTCATGACTTTTCAGGACCACAGACCATTTTTGGTGAAATTTAAGTACTTTTCAGTCCTGAATTTTGAAGCATCAAAATTTAAGGACTTCTCAGGTTTTTAAGGACCTGTACGAACCCTGTTTAACCTTAACCAAAAATAAAAGGCTCCTTTTATTTATATAATACATCAGCATTCAAAGTATGAAGAATATCCCTGTTTCCTTTCTTGTGATATTGTGTTAATAAATTTGAACTGCATTGACCCCAGATGAGATTTGACCTCTGCTAAATATTACACAGTTCTACCACTCCATAAAATGCATTTTTCTGATTGAATTTCTCCCAGTCACTGCTCATGTGCAGAAGGTGTATCAAAGATAAACACACAAAAACTGAAGTACTCAGGATCCTGGATACATGTACAACTGTGATAGAATAGACACTTGATGTTCTAAATATAGAGGGTTCAATGACTCAGTGATGTTGATGAAAATCCTCTTTACCTTTAGGCTACACATAAATCAATTATTTAACTTTATATGTGGCAGGTAACCTTCGAGTGTTTGTGTGCACCTGTGTGTACATGTATTCTTTGTACAACTGCTAAGAGGCAGTACCACAATTCTATATGTGTATCAATAACATGCCAAGAAGTCCCCACCCCACTCACCCAGCCAGCCCTATGAAGCCCACCATAACCTGCTCCCCCACCCCCACTCCCCACCCCACACACAGTGGGTGCAAAAAGTGTAGAATGTTTGCACTACAAACAAAGGTCTGTCCTGTACTTGACGCATGACATAATATCCTAATCTCTTCAAGCACCATAATACTTCACCATTTCCAACTGTTTTAGAGAGTCTATAGACCTACACAATTCCTAAAATATGACCATATGATAATTTGCATGCAATATGTACAACGTATGCAGAGCTAGTTTAAGACCAAACCAGCAATAAGTGGGAGTTTTATCTGTCAAAGATACCTTCATGTTGAGCTATTTCTTCCTTCCAAATATCTCCTTTCACTGGCACAACTTTTATGGATATAGTATCAATATCAGATGTAGGAGAGCATGCTGCAAATGACTACAATTTCGCTTTCACTACCCTACTTCTTGCCCTTTTAGCAATGCAGATTACAGTTCATGCGGAGATAGAGAGTGCATAAGTCAGACTCTAAATGTTGAAATAATAAGGGCTATTATCATTCTTTTATTTATAATTTTGGGTAAAACAGAAGACATTTAAAGTGATCTCCAAATCTTGAAGCTATCAATCCAACACATTGCATATGCTCTGTATCAATCACATGTATCTACCACTGACAAAATAGCAGGTGAAAGGTCACATATTTGAGTCTATGAGATGAGGAGGTTAATGCCTCAGCCAGTATATCAGTTTATTGCCATAAAGAGATCAGTCAGCTCCCAGAGACCCACTCTTCCCCTAAGGGAATGAAACTCAAGACTTTCAAACCCTATAATTTATTTAAAGGGGTCTAACCCTCCATATATTGAAATACCAACCAATACCTGATGTGAGTCAGAACCACAATGCATTTGTCAATAGTTGATAACTAACTTACAATGAGCCTTGCATGGCTAATCTCAGAATAAACCATTCCAGACAAAAAAGCACTACATTTGCCATCACAGAACTTCATTTTCTTTGTTTAACAGGAAATTCAAATTAAGTCAAGTTTGGCAGGGAGGAACCCCCTTCAAAAGGCACCCAGCAATGACATCTTTCCCTTTCTCTAAAACATTATCAGGGTTTATAGGGTTTGACATTCCATCTGTTGACCTAAAGTACTTCCAAGCTTCATCCCCATGAACTACTACTACACTACCCACTGAGGCAATGCACATGATAATGCATTAGTTTGGGCCCATAACACCCAGTGAAGGTGGTTGGTAACGTAATATGAAGAGTGACATAGTAACAAACATGTGAAGCAAACCAGCTTAGTCCTGTCTAGCAACCCCTAATTTCCGAACAATTTCATACAGTACCTCTCCAGGTGATCATCTGAAAACATTGTTCCCATTTCATTCCCTCTTTTACTGTATTCAACAACATATGGGGAGATACAGGACACTCATAACATAAAATTTGTCCCAAATGAGACAGCATTAATCAGGAAAGCCCAGATATTTACCCTCCTTTACATACTGCCTGAAAGTGTATGGTTTTGACATCTTTTCATTCATACAATCGTTATTTGCCAATTTAATGAGCCAATAAAGCTTAAAAAAAAACTGTCATAAGTTCGTGACTATCTCTTCATAGCATAAGTTGGTGATTCTCACTGACTCACAGTCCTCAATCCTAGGGTTACAATACTTTGTTTCTATAGAGGACATCACCAATTGCCAACCTAGGTAGGGTCTACAATGGGATGAAACCCTAATATCCTTTGAAGAAAATATGATTTTAAGGGTATCTACTTGCAAACTGGACCACATGTTGTACCATGATGGTGCCTGCAATTTTAATGAATCAAAACATAATCCTGTACACAGGGGTGGCACCAGGAGCTGGGGACTGAGAGCAGGCGGCTTATAATGTGCACATGTGCGCGAAACGCATGGAAATTTTGGGGTCTCCCTCATGGCCAATTTTATCGTCCTGTACAGAAGCATAGTAGGCACAGCCTATTTGAAAGTAAATTTTAATTCGGAGGGGAAATTTGCGAATAAGTACGATCACCACACCAGCAAGTGGTGCACCAACACCAGTTGGTGCGCCATAGTGCAAGGAAAATGTTTTCCATAATTCCTTGTGAATTGCAGGAAATGGCACTTCCCAGGCTTTAAGTTCCATCTAAACATTTTTTAATGCAAGATCTCATGTTTAAGAAATTTACACCTTGGTTCCAAAAGAGCCTGTATGGTAGAAAGTCTCCACAAATGAAGAGGAAGCATGATACTTTCTTTGCTTCATGAAGAGCGCTCTCCTGAAGGCTGGGGATTCCAGCGACAGTGATTTAGGCAGCTCACTTTGGCAATGCGACATTCTGACTGGACGGCCTGGGGGAGGGGTCTTAGGTGAGGCCTGGCACAAGGGCCGGCAGTGGCCCTGTGACAAAGTAATATCCCGATGTGGGTCCATTGGGTGAAGACCCAGAAGCTCTGCGGTAATTACAAAATGCTGGTACTACATAAGCAATTTAAATTCTGACAATCAGCGAGTAGACTCAATAGGGAGTGAGCGACAGAAAAGTAGGAACAACCAAAGGGGTCAGGGGCTGACAAACATGTTCCAGAATGATTTTCCTGTGTAAATGTAATAGCATTCATCATCTAACAATAAAGCCTGCACTCAAAGAGCACCTCAAAAATGTTTTGAAAAAAATGAACAATGCATACTTAAACTCTTTCACATCTTGCTACACCTTAAACCGTAGGCAACCGCTAAATGATATTAGATTGCTTTATAATCCCCAGGCTCTTGATGTGTTGTCCCTACAGAGGTTGGAGGCATATGGCTAATTTTTGGGAGTGTTTCGGCCAGAATAATTCTGTGTATTACTACCAGTGCTCTAATAATGGTCCTGAGATATATATGGAGTGTGAACGGTTACTAATGAGCGCAAAGCACACCCAAATTTTGCCTTAGAATCATTTGCAGAGAAGTTTCGTGCAGATTCTTTACCGAGACACTTTTAATTTGTATGAAAGATAAGTCTGTCAGTCAGAAAGTGAGTCTGCTGCCAGGTAATCTGCCCAAATATTTTCTATAATGATAATTTTAATTGCAAAAATAGGCACATTCCATCAGTTTTGTGACGAAAGTTTAAAATCCAGACATTCAAAGCAGTTTTAATAATCCGCCAGGATGCCGACATAAGCTTACAAAAAGAGGACATGTCCGGGTAAATTGTTACATTTGCTAACCCTACTCAATCCCCCTAAACAAAATGCAGTGCTTGTGTTATCCCATTCATAGCAGTAGCTCCTTGTTACTACACAATAGAGCTTTACAAATTACTTCACAAGTAAAGAGGATTCGTCACTCCCAATAGGTGTGTGCCCATGGATAAAGATAATGACATTAATGTGATGTTACTGCACGTTGAACAGCACAGTTTCAAGGTCCCATGCACAAATACCAAAACATCAAGTTAGCAAGCTGCCTGTGAAAAAGTTCACAAGACCACCATCAAGCAGCAGCTGTTGACAGGTTTTTGATAGCCATTGGCTAAACCTGTTCGATCCATGAAAATAATGAAGCCGAAAAATTGACATTACTAGTCCAAATAGTTGTGTATGTATTGCCCTAAATTTCGATCTGTTCAAAAAAAAAAAAAATGGCAACAACATTTGCATTTAGAAAATATCTACAGCGATGTATTGCATTCTTGAAATTTTGATTGCAACTATTCAAATGTATGTGCTTGCCAGGGTAACTACACTTACACTGCATTTGAATATAGGCCCACGATGTTCAAATGCAGTCAACATAGCCTAACAAGAATTGCAATGGCCTAAATTATGCCTATGCTATGCCATACCCTCTGCTAAACACATCGAGAGTGCCAAAGTGGGACTCCTTGACTGGTGTTAAATTTGTCATAACAATGCGAACCAACACCTGGCCATGTGTGAAATACTAGGGTAAAACTATTGATGCCGTAATTATTCGTGAACAGTTACGAACAGAGCAATATAACTGAACCCAGTAAGCACCAAAATGGAGCTTCTAATCAAAGTTGTATTCAACCCACCCACTGAAGGGATTCTAACTTCATTGGAAGGGTTACAGCAGGCAGCCCCACATACAGGGTATAGACTGTACTTCCACAAAAGGTATTGGTAGTATGAATGGATGGCATCGGGTTTACGTAATAAACAATGGAAACATGTTCATCATATGAGTTAGTTAGTTAGTTAGATGAGGTTTAACGTCCCAGTTTCCAACCAATTGGTTCAAGTCGAGACGACCACGGCCTTTTTTCCAGTTGTGGCTCACTGGCTTCTTTGCCCTACTCCATTGCTTATGCTGAGCACCAACCACAAAGGCAGTAAGTTCCATTTTTAAAGTCTTTGGTATGACCCGGCCAGGATTTGAACCCTAGACCTTCCGGCTGCAAGTCGGATGCTCTAACCACTTGGCCACTGCAGTCGGTTCATCATATGAGACATGGCGGCTTACCAGTGTATAACGTGAACAAAGTGTGTAGCTTATGGCTATTACATTGTGTGTGTGTACTCTGTATAGCCCTGAGGGATTGTACACATTGATGTGCAAGAGGATAGATACCCCATTCTGTCCTCTCACTGGTTGAAAATAATATGCTCTTGATGTCTCAACAATTTGGACTTTGGTTAACTGCTCATGTTAGAACATACCCCTTTAATCGATTTGAGAATTTTATAAGGCCTTGGAAGTTATTAAGTTAAGTTCATTTAAAATTTTGGGTGACTTTAAAAAAATTTGCTGAAATGATAGTAAGATCTCAATCTACAGGTATGAAAAGCTTGCATATTGTGAAGATCTTTGCGTATGGTCAACAGTCATTAAAGCATTATATGGCTGATTTCAAATATGGATGCCATAAGCTTATTCTTACTGTTTAAACATTTAGGACATTAAATTGAATTAACAGCCCTGGTTCCACTCTCTCTTTCCCATTCCCCTATTCTAATTGGTCCTGTACCCCAAGGACACATGCTCTTGATACCCTTTTGTACAAGGCACCACTTTTGCAGAGCCACTTAAATTTTGCAAGAAATCTTAGCATCAGCAATGGTATGAGCCCTGAGCTCTCGTACAAAGCACTCGCTCAGCATCATACCATTGCTGATGCAAAGCACTGTCAACTTTTTACATTTTTCAATCAATGGCTCACACATTTTACTTTGACTGTATGAGATATAATCCCAACGATTCATTACGGTAGTTACAATGTAAAATAGAACAGATAACAACTCTAACTACGAACAGAAGTACAATACACAAATGGGAAATGCCATTACGTCACATGCTTTGCATCAGGCCAGCAGTCTCTTAAAAGTTATTAGAAAGACTATGATTTGATACTAGATGTGATACAAGAGAGATTCTTTCAGAAAAACTGTTCAAACTTTTGCTGACATTTCAATATAGGTTTCGAAGAAGTATGATATGTCCTTTCACCGATTTGCAACCCTTACTTCAATTCTTAATATCGGCTGGTAGGCCTACCCACATTTGCGAACTGAGCTTACTGTACTAAAGCCATAGGCTATTAGGCACCACTACTATGTGTCATTCAATTTTCATGAAAAATATTTGCACCTATAGTCAACATACTTAATCAGAGTAACATTTTTATGAAGAATAAGGCAAGGAGTATCAGTTTGGAAGTGTTGGCATTTTTGGTAAATGTAACGATGCAGATACAGGATGAAAATGACGACTAATAGCCGATACTGTTATTGAATGCCGGTAATCAGCCCAACACTAGTTTAGGACACCCTGCACCTCAGCTTATCTTTGGACCCTTGTTAGCCAACCAGGAAAGAAGCTGCTGGCACTCCAGCTATCCTGGGAAGAACCCTGCCCTTTAATCTACTGTACCAGTCAAAATCACCACCTACACACTGCACACTATAAGGCAGACAAGAAATTTACAAAAAAGGCAATATTTAAATGTCTGTGATGTAGAGGGCTGTACTTTCATGCAAAGGTTACCAAAGGGACAACCCTCAAGGTGAATTTTGAAGAGTTTTACCATGCCATCCTTGCTAAATGTGAGTGACCCAATGCCATGTGAGTGACCATCCTTCAGAATGGATACAGTTCTCATGTCAACTGAGTTCCATATGCAGATGTACGGCTCCTTGCCAACCTGCCCTGTGGCAACCAAAGTTCTATCTGGATGAAGAGCAAGGCTGCAAGAGACAATAAAAAGAATTATATTGCAAAAAATTTAAAAGGTTTCATACAGCATCATGACATTCCTTGCAGTTGACTAATTACCACATGTTTAAAGGACTTCAAACCTGCCAACATTTGAAGGCTAGAAATAGGAACACTACAGGCAAAGTTGGAGAATCTGCCAAGGGATCTAAGGGGAAGGGGAAGGGAAAGTTTAAATACCATTAAATGCAACAATGGTGGCTCATTTAAAGAATACCAAATTACCAATTGGAAAATTGTAAGTTTTGTAGGCTATACTGTAACTAGAGCAACAATGCTGCTGTGTAGCTCACACAATTTCTCTTTTCTGTTAAAATAGGAACTTAACCAAATTTTACCATTTTTTCATCTGCTTCCACAAAACCTTACCTTACAAAGGCAAAAGGTAAGAGAAGAGCGTAATAATTAAAGAACTCAAAACCCAACTGAAAAATGACAAGCATGTTAAGGCATGTAAACATTGCAACTGACACAGTTTAATGACAGATCTACAAATATCACTGCATATTTTCTAAAGTCAAGAAAGCCTATAAAGGCTATATACTGTAATTAGCAGCAAGAGTGAAAAAACTATTTGTATGATGTTCCTAAACTGTTCAAGTATTGCAAAGTACATTTAGCTGCACCTACAACTCCTCATGTAAACACTGCATAGGTTTGCATTGATCAAAACAAAACAAAACACAGACTAAAAAAGCTCTTACTGCACTTGAACTCAAAACAGTTATTGCAATTACTTGACTTGACCAACTCCATTGATCCAGGAACAAAATGGGAGATATCCTCACAACAGGTTAAGCCTTTTTCCTTTTTATAAGCCAAACTGACCATAGAGTTGCTTCAGATCTTGATATGAATCAAGTAGCTGCTCATTACAGAGAACTGCATGGAGCTCCCTACTTAATGCACCTTGATAATATAGTAAGTTATCCCCAAGGCATTGTGATTGCAAAGGCCACTCTAAGAACAATAATGATGTGTGTAAATGGGTCAGATTTCAAAACATTTCAACACACAACCAAGTACACTGAATAAACAGCTACCTGTTCAGTAGGCACTGAACTCAGCCCTACAAAAAGAGCTTAAAAACCAAACTCAGGCCTGGTCGGGAGTTTTTTGGCAGATGGGCAATGGTTGCCCGTCTTAGGCATCTTCTAATAGTTAATTTTGAAAGCCAAGATGGGCATTTCGGCAGGCATGGGCAACTGCCCTTCTTATATTGCCAGGTCTGACCAAACTTAACTTTTGTATATCAGAATGCAAATAGGCAAGTATTAATCCTCTATTGACAAACAATCATATACCAAAATTTCAGCCCAAAATCTCCACACATCAAATGGCTGAAAACTTTTGTTGAAAAGGTGAGGCCATCTGCCCCATTTTATAGCCTCACACATGTACTGTGTACAATGTGTGAGCTAAAAATGAGGATTTGGATTTATGCAGGAATTGCAAACATGAAAATGCAAAAATCAACAAACCCCTTCAAAGTGATTAGACTAAGGTTTTGTGAGTCTACTACATATGCTAGCAAACTAAACTTAGAACTAGTTTCATAGAAGTACTGAATACATCCCTTTTGGCATTATGAATGGACAGAATGAACCTCTCAGATCATGTTATTTATTTTGGCTGGAGAGGCTAGGCTGAATCATGGTAATGTTAGTTGTTTAACACTAAACACAAACTTTATTTATGTGAGTGTTCCTTGACGGGATTTATGCAATGTATTTAGAACAAACAACATGTAACGAATTGTGACCTATTTCTATTTCCGTTGGACTTTTGTAGTTTTTAAGTTAGGCCTCCATGTAACCGTTAAGTTCAGACCTAGCCTAGGCTGCATTCATGTGCTATTTGGGTAGGCAGCACTTTGGCTATGTTACCATTACGATAAGGCGTAGCTAATGGTGCAGCCCACAGCTTCAAAGCCTACTGCCTTAAGTTTAATACTGAAAACTTTGTTGCTGGTCTTCTGTTCTGAATTGAATATTGTCTCAACTACTTTGTTTGATCTTCAGGATATTCTTTTTCATACTTTTTAATATCAAACGACAGCGTTGCAAGCAGTCCTTTTGGTTATCACACAACAGGGCCCTACACTTACTTTCAAACTCACTCACCAAGTCGGGCAAGCAACCACTGAAATTCACTTACCCTGGAATTTTTTCACTTGCCCTTTTGGTTGGGCAGACAAAATGCTGATTTCCTGCATGGTTGTTTACAGTCACACAGGTGATAACAATCCTTGAAAAAGCCTTTGCAGTTATTGAACTGCACCCTTCTTCCATCTTTGGAGATGAAAAAGTTTTTACACATTTACAGTAATAAACAGGGTTTTAATTTAAGGGTTCTCAACCCAAGAGTCTGGGGACCCTTACTTTTTTTCAAGAGTGATGTGATTTGTGAAATGAGAATGTTTAATATTTTTCCTTCCTACTGTGGGAAAGCATCTTTTCTTTCCACTTCAAATTTTGAAACAGGAGTTAAGTAGGCCCACTTGCCCATTTGGAGGGTCTGTCATGTGTGGTCTCGTTCTTGACTGACTGAAAAGAGCAGATACTACACATGATCTCAATACAGGATAGTATGTGTTTGTTGGTATCAGACTGCAAAGTTGTATTAATGGCCAGTCTATTTGTATTCTTGAAATAGTTTTCTGAATGGTAACTGGACTTCCAAAATACATAGAATGAATGTTCATACAGAAAAAATAGAATCTGGTAAAAGTAAGCGAGCCTGTGAAATTAAGATAAATTTGTTACAAGTATTAAATGGTGGCATCCTTGTAAATGAACAAATTGTGTATCTTGGTATTGGGTAGATATGAAGATGCTGTCTTTGGTATGGGGCTCAGAACTTGCCTTCTGCTTCCTTTCATGGTACTGTAATCCTCATCTGAGACCTAAACCTTCTCATCTCCTTTAATATACCTTTGAACTTGTATGACCTCACACATTTGCATACTTCTATCTGACAAATATGAAACCTTTTTTCTTCATTGTTTCATGTATTTAGCAATAACTGGTCGAGAGTTGAAAAATTACTACAAATTAGTGTATTTCTAAAACTTGCCCACCTATCTTACCTCAAGTTGAGGAAAGGGGCTGTAGCATCCCCAAACACATTTAGGAATATGAAATATGATCATATCTCTAAATACAATTGGTGACTACACCTTGACTGACATTAATTCAAATACTAGCTTCACTCTGGTTGGTCAATGATAACTTGTGTAGTCAGTAGTGTTCCCAAGCTCACACACAGGATTGTGTGGATGTGGCCTTAAGCAATTTAAACTCAGTACAAGCTATTGTAACTCTGTCTGGGAGCTATACTACTGAACACAGGTATTTTTGTTTAAATTGGAGGAGGAAGGCTCTAGAAGTAAACTTCAGGAGAATTATTAGTGTCTGGGGCAACACTGTAGAACCTTCAAAGGTCCTACAATCTGGCCACAGAGAGTACAAATTTTCCTTACGAAGTTTTCTTCTAGCCCCTCCTCCTATATATTGAATAAAAAAACACCTCTGATACACTTCCAAGACAAAGCTAGAGTACAGTAACTTGGACTGAGTTTTAATTGCTCAAGGCCATATCGAAATAATACTAAGTGTCAGCAATTGGGTACACAAATGACTGCCTACATCACCACTGAACAACCAGAGTGATGTTACTGTTTGAATTAATGTCAATCAAAGTGCAGTCACCGATTGTATTTAGAGATATGACCATATTAATAAATAGGTTTGGGGCAAGATTGTAGGGTCTGTAAAGCCAGTTTCACACTAGATGCAATATGATACCACTTGATACGACACAATATAATCTACACAAAAATTAAGGCACAGTGCTATTGAAAAGGGAAGTCTGGAATTTCTGTAACTGCTACACTTGACAGCTGGGCATTGAACAGTTGGCCAAGACTAAACAACTGCTGGCTAGCTTACACATACTTTGCAATGACACCCAAAAATAGGAGACTAGGACACAGGAAAACCTGTGAAGGTTTTTACAACTAACAAAAGTCTTAGAAACATTTGCAAACATACAAAATATATGGAGATACTGTCCTCTGACTTAGGGCTCACTTATGTTTCTGTGGCCCTATGATGTTATATGCAAGTCCTTTTAGAATTAAATATTTGAGCAAGCCCCAAATAATGAACACCATGATTTATGGTACCTTACTACCTTGTATGGTATTTCACATGGTCTTCAGAGCAGGGAGCTCTGAAGAGGCAGATCCCAGTTCAGACTTTCGAAATTCACTAAAATTCAACCTTCATGTAACATGTAGATCTGATCAATCTAAACTTTTTAAATTTTACAGTAGATGATCCATCATCTTGCCTCGATGTAACAATGAAATAAAACTGACAGCTCGTTCAGAAAGCTAACAGATTCAACTGCACTCTAGTGTATACAGAACTCCTCATACCACACTGCAAAGGGTTCATGCATATAAACTTTTCAAGTAGAACTAATACTAAACAGAACATGTAATAAAGGGTGTTTCCCTTTCTGCTCTGCATAAGACAAGTTAGCCATAACGATAGTTACATTGATTAGATTTATGAATACTTCATGGAGGCCAATGTAATGGCCATCTAAAGGTAGACCCACACAGCTCATGGCTTAGTAATTATTTCAATAACAAAATTAAAAGGACCTTCTGTACATCAAAAAATTCTGTGCTCCACATGTGATATTTTTTCTTTTTTTTTTTGATTGATAGTGTACTACTTTAATACTGACAAGCGATAGCAATCTTTATGGCCATTGGTTTTATTTTGCACAACAATGAATTTCAAAAGTGCTTTCGTAGAAATTTTCAGTTTAAGCTCTCCCGAACTACAATGAACTGGCACTAGTCACTTTTATTTAAACAAAAATGAAAGGCTTTACATTTCCAAGAACACAACTATACGCTGTATGCAGCATATTTTCGATTTTACATTAGATCAAACAAGTGAGCAAGGTGTAACCCTTGTGCCCCATGCAGCCGTACCAACTTTTGGGGGCAGCCCTTCAAGATGTTTTGAAACTTCAAGACTTGTGCAGTCTGTGTGGCTCCCAACAAAACAAAATTTTTTTAAAAGCATGTTTCTTCATAAGAAAACTTAAAGGGATTTGCCAGTGACAAAAATCAATGACTTCAAAAAATGCAGAAAAATTTTCTCTTTTAGGAGGTGAACACTGCATCTCCATAGCTGGTAGCATTTGGAAGATACTAATTTTCAAAGAAATGCAATTTTTTCTCAAGATAAAGTGCATTATGGGAAATCTGTGATGTCATCGCGGCACATTAATTTGACTACGCATTGAATTTCCTTATGATATTGACACTGTTGTAGGGAATATTTAGCAACTTTGTTTGTTATGCTGTACATATGGGGTAGATTTATGCTAAACCTACATGGAAAGATATTCAAACATTCCAACAGTATCAAATTGCAAGGACAACAGGGCATTCAATTATAAAGGAAAACAAAAGAAATCTGAGGCAATGTGCCCACTTTACACAACATTCTGTGACCTTGATGAGAACTGGAGGTATTTTTGGACAAAAATAAGTAGTCTTTAATATTAGATATCTTGAGTTAGGAAAGGAGTATTGCTACAGAGTTTGAAGGGTGTCAACTGAAATTTTTTTCTCTTTCACGTGGGACCCTTGTGAAAAGCCACTGGAAAATGCCTTTAATGGTTTTAAAAAAATTATAAACAGCTTTGACAAGTCAATGCATATGGTCAATTACATAACATAAGGGAAATATTACATTTAAATTGCACCACTCTCTTCAACCAGAATGCAAAAATGCATTGAGGTTTCGATGATATGTTTGTCTAAATAATGCCATGATGTCCCATTTCTTTAATTCAGTAACTGGTCAAAAACTACATTAACTTGTCTGAAAAATACAGCTTTGCATTAATATTTAATCTTGGGAATACTTGACAATCTTGGGAATTTTTGCTTTTGATTCGAGTAACCACAGATAACCATTTTGGGAATTTTTCAGAAATTTTACTTTTGATTCTGGTAACCACAGATGACAATCTTGAGAATTCTTGGGAAATTTTTCTTTCTGACCTCTAGTAACCCAGATGACCTTTGACCTGCGTCAAAAACAATAGGGTTATTCCTCTCACTGTAATGCATCAACAGACTATATATGAAATTTATCAGAGCTTCCTACCTCCAGATATCATGTTAACAAGATTTTCATTTCAGAGTTTGACCTGTGACCCCAAATGACCTTTAACCCCCAAAGACGACAGGTTATTTCCTGTTACCATAAGGCACCAACATTGTATGAAATTTGCTCAAGCTTTTTACTACCAGATATCATGTTTACAAGGTTTTAAGAGTTTGACCCCAGTGACCCCAGATGACCTTTGAAGCCCACCAAAAACAACAGAGTTCTGTGTCTCCCTATAATGCATCTAAAAGCTAAGTATGAAATTTATTGAAGCTTCCTACCTCAAGATATCATGTTAAGAAGGTTTTCAGAGTTTTGACTCCCTATGACCCTAGATGACCTTTTAACCACCTTTAACCCCCCACCAAAAAGTAAAGGGTTCTTTGTATCACCATAATGCATCTACATACCAAGTATGAAATTTATTCAAGCTTCCTAACTCATATCATGTTAACAAGGTTTTCACAGTTTGACCCTGGTGACCCCAAATGATGTTTCATCTCCACAAAAACCTACAGGGTTCTTCCTCTTACTATAAGGCATCTACACATCACATATGGAATTTATCCAAGCTTCCTACCTTGACATATCATGTTAATAAGGTTTCAGAGTTTGACACATGGTGACCCCAGAAGACCTTTGAACCCCACCAAAAAATATAGGGTTCTTCCTTCCAATATGAGGCATCCATATACCAAGTATGAGAACTGTTGGAGTCTCCCTTCTTGATATATTGTGTTAATGCACTAAGTGTCACAAACGTGACATACACACACACCATCATGACTGCACAGGTTTCTCTTTCATTGAAACCAACAATTGCACAGGCAGATCAGGAACACTCTAAAATGATTTGTATATTTCATCAACAGATGGCAAAAGTCCACATCCCGCATTCCCACATTCCACAAGCTTTGCCCCTAACCTTGGAAATGGAAGTTTAAGCAGAGCTTGAGCTCATGCAAATGGATGAGAGATGGCACCAGTGTCTGTCTGTACTGACAAGGACTCGGTGTTACCTAAATCTTGGTATGGCATACCGTCCACAGCAATGCAGTTCCTCACAGTCCAGATCCCAATCCAGGGGTACCTTGTAGGGAACCAGAAGACATTGTTCCTAGCGCCATAGCAGACTTCGGGGCCTGTGCTGGTATTTACCACTAAGCAAGTGTATCAGAGTAAGCAGGAAAAAGGTCCCAGGTGGTCACACTGAAGGCAGAAACTCAGCCACGCAGTTTTCCTGACCTATGTGGCTTACCAGCCTAGAGCCATTGGATATTGTAGTTACAACTGCAGATGCAAGTTTCCACAGAAAATCCCCCACAGTCCTTCTCACCTATGGATGAGCCCCAGACATGTCTCGGAGCTGAGAGCCATGGACCTTGGAACAGGAAGACATGTCCACAGCCTCAGGAAACAAGGCTTTTACTGGACACAACCTGTAGAAACCAAAAAATACAAGTCTTGGGACCTGGGAGACAGTGCAGAAAGCCAGCTGACTCTGGAGCCAGAACTGTATCAAGGCACACAAAATTTGCAACTGAAAAGCTCGGAGATGAAAGAAATGGTTCCCTGTGCCACAGGAACTCTCTCTGGAAGCAGAACTGTTATGGAGTGCAGGGATCTCTGGTCCAAGAAGCTTACAGACCTCCAAGCTGTTCACGGCATCACAGAAATCCAGGAACTGGGGATGAAAACACAGTTCTCAAAAGGGAAGCACCCGAACTTGGTTCCAGCTGTAACCCAACGATGCACAGGTGTGGGTTCAAATGGATACCAATGAGATAGTGATAAAGTAATGAGCAGAAGTAGTGGTGGTTAAAACAATGATCATAATCATGAAATGGTTGCAAAACTTCTTTGCCAAAATATGTTGTAAGTGGTATACTTAAAGTTTTTGCCTTGTTTACTGAGAGATAAGTCATTCATTGTAAATTCTCACATATATACTTTATAGTATACAGACAGGGTTGCATATTCTTTGTAGCTCAGAGATGAGAAAACAGAAGTTAAATATGCTGTCTCAGAGTCCAGGGTACTTTCATGGTGGATAAAGTCATACCATGGAGCTCTGTGGTCGTACTACTGTAAGCAGAGTACACTGACATATACTTTGATTTATAATATGTTGTTTTGCTTTGAATGATATGACCAACTCTCCTACTGATTTTTTTCCAGTAGAAATGCAAGAAAGCCAAAGGGCTATAAACTTTCCATAAATTAAGGAACTCCCACCTCTAATTCAGGGTCAAAATAATAGAGTCAGAAACATGCAAACAAAGTCTTATCCATCAATGTGAGAAGACGACATCTATTGTGCTTGCTTCAAGAGAATCCTTCAGTACATAGGAAGTGAACACATACCATGTAACTCTGTGTGCAAGGGAGGAAAAAGTTGGGTTAGCATTGCACTTGCAACCCAAGAAATTCCAAATGCAGATCATTGTTTACTAAGCTTTGTGTTTAGTGCAAACCAAAATTTTCTCATGCTTTGCCTACTAATTGGCATGTTTGAACTGCCAATTTTGTTCTGGAAATCAAGATGGAGTAATATGACTTATCAGTCTACACATTTATTAGCACTTTTTGGTAATCAATTCTCTCCCGCCATTTCGTCCCTTGGTATGACATCTATCACGCTTGCTTCAAAATCCCACAGTACTTAGGAAGTGAACACAAATCAAATGTAACTGTATGTAGGGAAATGTTTTTCCACTTTTCAGGGCCAAGCTAAGTCAGTACAATAAAGTACATAATCTCTGATGGTGACCAGTCGTTCCGACAGTCAAGCTGTTATTGCTGTCAATTGCTTAAAGTGTACCTTAAGTCTAGAATTACAAGAATTTATACTTAAGAGGTTGGAAAATGAATCTCATGCATTCAACTCCCATTTTCATAGCTTACTCTGTTGCTGAGATGTAAAATACTGAAATTTATTCACTTAATTTGAAATAGTCGACTGCACAATAATGTCTGATGTCCTTTGTGTACAACTCACGTTACCTGCTTTCTTTCCTTTTGAAACTGAAATATTTATATGAACTTGTCAACGTTTACTGTTTTCTTGCATAGGAAGTTTTACAGAGAGTGCTTGAATTGTCAAGTCACTCTATAACAGTAAGACGGTGATTACATTTTGGCACAAGGTACAGTTGCTTTCAAAAAAACAAAGAAAAACAAAGACAATAATTTGAGTAGTAAAAGAATGACATCACAAATTTTTGCACAATCTACCATTTTAAATATCGTGAATGAGCTTCAGCATTTTATATCTCAGCTCAGAAATGTCCTATGAAGATGGGAGTTGAACCATTTGGATTCACTTTTCAAGCTTTGTACTATATAATTTTGAAATATTAGACTGAAGGTGCACTTTAATAAGGTAATTTCTTCTGTGTAAACCTAGAATTATCGGCCCATTTTGAACTGGCATTTTTGTTGTTTCATATTCTTTCAAATTCCATTCCATATAGCTTAAAAGTACAAGTCTTTTTTGCCTTTCTAATTAACCCTGAGGTAGCCTGAGCAGTTTTATGTAAAGGTCGAGGAAATTTCATCCCATATCACATACCCTAGTTAATGTTCTCTTATGTTTGTGGTACAATATGGTAAGGGACTCATTGAGGGAGGTTTGACTATTTCATCAGGCAGACCAGATGGATATGACAGACTGTATGCTATCCACGATAGGGGCAACCACTCCACCAGTTAATATTTCTTTCACTAAATGAGTATAGATTCCTTCATGTGTACCACATAATATTTGCACGCTTTGGGCATTTTGCATTTACAGAGTTCAAATCGGCGGCTTTGACAAATTCTTTTTTCATTACTTGTCCCTCGGACTAGCTGTTCTCTTAATCTAATTGTCTGCATGAATATCTACCTGTCCACTTTTAATATGCCTTTGAACTCCTTTGTGGAGAAAACTTCGCAAGGTTACTTGCCCAGCGGGCTATGATATTGAACAATGTACTTGCCTGAGTAAGTTTTTACTTGTCCCGGACTGTCGGGCAGGGGATTTGTCGAAGTCTGGTTCAGATTTCCCCACTAAACATGAAATCAGCACAAAGCTCCGCACTTCACGTATATATGTGGATACTATGCAATCTGTACCCCTGCAGTGGAATGACATTGTGCAAAGGTTTTCCTGCCATCATTTCTTCATCCACTGTGTAAATTTTTTCAGTATACCGGCCACCTCTGAAACAGCTTAGGTTGGATTCCTATGCGCCCCCCCCCCCCCGACACACACACACACAATCACCAGCCTAGTCTGATGTAGGCCAAATCCTGGCGGCCATCCCTGCTTCAGTGTCCTCCTTTTCACCTGAGATAAGTTGGAGGAGAAACCGTACGCACCGGTTATCAGCTAGAAGGTGTGACGAAGCATGCCTTCCACTGAAAGACTACCAGTTACACTTAGATTTCTGGCAACAGAGCTCTCCAATTTCACACTACGGCAGAGGAGGGGTGGGACAGGGGCTTGGAACCAGAATGGGCAGACTGTCTCCATAAAAACTCTCTCTTGCCTTTAGAAAAATTGATTACCAGCAGCCAAGGGTGTTGGTAAACAGTGGTAGTCAATTTCCCCCGTTTAAGCCTAAATGCTGTAGCCTGCATATCTTCCTGTCCATGTTAGAATTCTTGCCTACAGGCCGGTGGGGGGGGGGGGTGCAAAAGTGAGTACACGACACTACTGAAGCACCAGAATGGTACTGTGGTAGGCAGTACCTTCATGAATGTATACAGTTGAAAACTGAAGTTGGTGGAACATTTTGTGTTTGAAGAGTATTCACATGTTTTCACTGCCTTGTCCTTAATTTTCTTGCCTGAATACCATCCACAAGAAACAACAAATATATGGCCATTTTGCCCACACAAGTAAATATCAACTAACAATTTTCTGCATTAGGAAGCCAAGACGTTGAAGATGGCTTCATGTAGGTCGCCATTTTCTCATCATGCAAACCAATGTTCATATATTGATTGGTCGTGACTAAAACATCAGAAAACACGAGATGTGTTTTATGTTTCGCGTTTCCTGATGTCCGTGCATTTGGCTTAACAGTCGGCCAGGATCAATAATGCAGAGAGCTTGAGGAAGGAAGGGAGAAAGTATTATTTTGAGGGTCTCCAGCGGCTTTGGAACAATAATAATAATAACCAGAATGAAAAAAGGCATTGTGGTTGCGATGATTAGCACATACATGTGCAATACCAAATAATGCCAAAATGTCCCATTTCTTTAAGTCAATGGCTGAGTGTGACCTTAATGTGCTAGAAAGTAAAATGTTCATATTTGAATTTTGACATCTGCTGATTTCTGCTGATCTGACATCTGACAAAACTCAAAGGGGGTTTTCTACTGGATTCAATACAAAACCATATGAAGTATAAAACCTATCCAAGCTTCCTAACTTGAAATACAGTACCTTGTAAACAAGATTTTCAGAGTTTGAACCCTGTGGACCCCAGATGACCTTTGACCTCCAGCAAAAAACAATGCAGTTCTAACTCTGACCAAGGCATCCACATACTAAGTATGAGATTTATCCAAGCTTCCTACCTAGTGATATAGTGTTAACAAGGTTTTCAGTTTGACTCCAGTGACCCTAGATGACCTTTGACCTCTACAAAAAATTCTTCCCACCATAATGCATCTACATACCAGGTATGAAATCCATCCAAGATTCCTACCTCAAGATACCATGTTAACAAGGTTTTCATGGTTTGACCTTGGTGACCCTAGATGACCTTTGACCTCTACCAAAACCAATAGTTCTTCTCACCATAATGAATCTATGTACTAAGTATGACATCTATCCACTTTTCCTACCTTGAGATACCATGTTAACAAGGTTTTCAGAGTTTGACCCTGGTGATCCCAGATGGCCTTTGACCTCCACCAAAACATAGGATTCTTCCTCTCAATATGGGGCATCTATTTACAAAATTTGAGAACTGTCAGAATTTCCCTTCTTGAGATATCGTGTAAACAAGCAAAGTTCACAAACATATGCATACACACATGACATACCCACACAGGCCATCATTAATGCACAAGTTTCTCTTTTCATCGAAACCAATAAGCCTTCTAGAGTGCAGAATGCAACCGAGGTTGCCCAATGCACTTTACGTGTCATGAATACAAACATTAATAACAAGAAGAAGACAACAAGGTCTTAAGATGATGTTTGAAAAGTTCAAGTTGATCAATACATCAAAGACTTGGTGGGAGGGTGTTCCACAAACCAAGTGCAGCATACAGTAGAAGAAGCATAGATCACCATAAACCTGTTAAGTAATAACAAGGCAATTCCACCAAAGTTTTCCTACACACAGCAGTACTAATGAGACACCAATTTACATTAGACTCATGCCAAGCACGTTGAAAAATTTATCGAGAATTGCGATTCCTTACACACGGGCAGGGCTAAGGATTTTGTTTGCAAGGACCATGGTACATTTAATGATGTACATTAGTACTTTCAGTGACCCTTACTTCAGAGTTTCAAGTTACAATAATGTGGCGTGTAGGAGACACCCATGCTTTGAAAGAAATTTTACAGTGCCAGACTAAATTCTGAACTGTATTATTGGTCAGTTTCCTCTGGAGGTGCACAAAGCATGCTGAGCAAAATCTCCCTAGCATTATTAATTTATTATGGTATTTGATATCAATGTTTTCCTTCATTGAACATTGCAAAAGTTAATCATACTAGGCCATTGAAAATTCTCTTATAGTTTCTCTGGTCTCGCTTCCCTTCGCTCTTTTTTTTTTTTATTTAAGCTCTGGAAAAAGTGTGGGCAAGTCCTCCCCCCTCCCTGTAATCCTGTCTATGAACCAACTTCTGAACAGGATGCCAGCTACCTTTTATCTAGTTCTGTGGTAACCTTAAATTCCCTGTCACAAATACATTTTAAGCTGGAAGGGTACCATTCCCCCAAGTTACTGCAAGAGGTCAGTAGTATTATGAATTTAATAAAGAAGCAGCTATGTCACTGCACAATATTGAGATGGCCACCAGACACTACTACTAAAAACTGTGCCAAAAACTTTCCTGACAAACATTTCATGAGCCTTCTGGCACCATACACTGTGATATGCTTGTGACAAATTACAAACTAAAGTAACAGAACGAATTTAATCTATGTACTACACTAACACATTCTTTTGTAGTTTTAAAGTTCATTGGTGTTGGGATGAGTGGGTGTTTTATAACTATTGTGCAAGCTTTACCCTACCACAGCTTCATCCACACATTTACTGCCTTGGTGGATATACTATGTGATTTTTGCAATCATTTTGGGATACCCTCTGGGAGTCCTTACTGAGTGCTAACAAAGAGTGGCAATTTGGGTCTTCCTGGTGAAGAATATTTCCTTCCTCGAGAAGAAATTTTAATACAGATCCTATCTATCCTTGAAATACTCAGATTGAACTATTTCTTTTGATGGACAAACTTCCAACTGAACACAAACTTTAGATCTATTTATGTCAAAATAGTCTGTGAAAAATCCAAACAATGAGTCACAATTCAAGTTGGTAACTGTTGGCAGAATTTACATCTACAGCTAGGCTTGGACAGAAAGCCAAAATACTATGTCAAAATACTGTCAAAATTTTTCAGAATACTTCAATGTACAAGCCACTAACTCATTTGGCTAGGGCTGCTATAGGCAAATGCAGTATACAATTACTTCCAACACTGGAAATAGTACACTACATAACCTTATATATTTTCCACTCTTCCAATTCATCTTCACTTTTACTTGAACTTCACAAACAAAATTTCTCTGACTTGTCCACAATTTCATTGCTTCATTCAAATATACCCAATTGATACCAATTAAACAAGTGCCAGCACCCTACCTTTCTCTGGAAAATGAGGTCAAGAAACTAGTTTTATTCTTTAATTTGGTACTGAAGTTGTTATTCAGGGCCTTGTACTACTGTGTTTAAAGATTAAAGGGGCTGTGGCATCCCCCAAACATTAGGAATAGCCCTATACTTCTAAATACAACTGGTGACTGCAGTTCGACATTCACTCAACAATAGTTCCACTATGGTTGGCCCATGATTTCAGTCAGTTGTGTTCCCAATAGAAGCTTTCACACAGTTGTTAATATGGCTTTGAGAACTCACTGCAGGCTACTCTGGGTCTACCTTGGAGGTGTACCAGACAGGTGTTTTTGTTAAAAATTGGAGAAAGGGCTAGACGTAAACTTAGTAGGGAAAATTTTACAGTCTGGGGTGACATTATAGAGCCTTTAAAAAATATGTCATATGCCAGGATCTAACTGCACCACCACCCTTAAAAAGTCTGCCTTATGCTGGTGTAATATACTACACTGACTTTGGACCAACACATATAGTTGGTTGCGTTTGGAATGCAGAGCAGTCAAGCTGCCCCTTAACAAAGTCACCCCCTACAAATTAGATCCTGACAAAACTGCCACATTGGTAAACAAGTGCTCCCAGAATAAAGTCACCTCTTAACAAGGTTGCCCCCCCCCCCCCTGCCTATAATAACCCAAGTCATCTGCTGTGTACAATCACATATTGAGAAGAATAGGAAGAGCTGTGTATTAAAACATTTTTGGAATGAAAAACACTTTCTGTATGAATGAGACAGTCCTTAGCTGTTGTAGGACTAACAGCAGTTTGAGACCTAATTGTGACATGACTGTGGCAGCCTTACTAAAATGCAATCACACAATGCATCACCAAATTTTATATTATGTACATAGCCTAGAATCCCATCAGAAACAAACAGACTATTGTACATGTAGCTTTAATACGACTCTTTTATTATATACAAAGATGCAAAAAAAACATAGCTCCCAAGTTTTAAGTGTGATGTAGGTCCATCTCTCATCATTCTGTTGTGAACTGGCAGCCTGTAAAAATGTCCAAACCATCTCCCCCTTCATTCTTTTTTTTTTTATTCTGATTTCTGGTAGTACCAACATGCAAAATCATGGCATTTTCACTGGAATTTGACCAACACAACTGCCCTAAATTTTATGTGACTTAGTCAAGGGGAAGGTTTTGTTTCTAAAAGGGGCAACTCTGTCAAAATGGCAAGTACATCTGCCCCTGTTTATTTTCTGCAGTCTACTGACTGGATGTATAGGTCACTTTATATGGGTTAGCATAATGAGTCAGCAGCAACATCAATCTCATGCATAATCCTGAATTATTCATCTGTCAAGTGAAAAAAGACATTTCCAGAATACTCACATTTTGTGTTCTAGACATCCACAATAATGCATTAATTGATGTAATTCTTGAACAAGGCTGTGCATTATGTTACATAGACAAGGCATTTTACACCTCCTTTCACAACCCTTATTCCACTAACACTAATTTTTTGCTCATTAGCCCACACGCCCAGAGAGCAAACAGCAAGACTTTCTCACCAAGAGATGACCTCTAGCATCCCATTCACTGTTCCATAGAGAGGCTTTCTTTAAAGTACGATGAAGGAGTGATTGAATTTTTGCTGAAAAATTTGGTCATAAGGCTAAGCCAATGAATCTAGGGCTGTCACGTTTAACCGTTTAAACGGTTAAATGATCGGTCGGCCGTTTCAACGGCCCCTAATTCTACCAAATGTTTAACTTTAAACGGATTTCCCTTTCAAAAGAACGACAAAAAGTTAAGCACTTTTCCTTCTCCCATGTTTTCTTTAATGCCTCTCATTTAACAACAATGTTTATTTGCCCATTCAGTGCCCAAATAAAGCTGTCGGTGACTCTCCATTCATAGCATATAATTCAATGATTGAACAAATTTTCACCTAGGCTACTCGCAGTAAGACCTACCAATTCCCCTTAACAAAATGCAGTGCCTTTATCTCGTTCGAAGCTAGCACAAATCTGCTTATTAGTACACGTACACAATATACGGCTTAACCACAGTTCATACTTTCTCAGTTTAGACCATAATCATAGCCCAAGTTGCTCACAGAACGAACGGTAAAACAGAAATACTTAGGAGCCCACATGTATCTCACACCATTCTACCGTGCTTTACCTATGAATGAATAGAGTGTGTAGGCTTACACGTGTTTGTTTTGAGTGCTTTGTATAGCAGTACCTAATCTATGTATGCACTATATATCCACACGTAAATACAGTATCTGTTCAATGCATGAAAGCTGTGCACAAGTTGTATCAGTCATATCAATGGGGCTAGTGAGGGTCTGGCCTCACCTATGATCGAGTCAATTGAGTTAGTGTGTAAAACTTTCGTGTACAGCTCATCGGGCCGTGGTTACGATTCAGACATTGATATTGCATAAATCATAAAAGTGCAAGGCACACTTAAATTCACACAATTTAACATGCATGTTTTACATAAAAGTAACCTCCTTAAAATACTACAAACTACGATGTAACAACTGATAATTTAACAGTACAAGCAGTGATTGAAAAAATGCTGTACAGTAATTTTCCATACCATGCCCAATGTCGAACATTGCGATGTACGTCAGCTTTGTACAGAACAGGTGTGTAGCCTAATGTCTTACTGTTTGCATGCAATTACGTACCTATACAGATGCTCTGACTCTCTTAGTTGGGGTAGGTTGACATTTTGCCTTTTCATTTATACCTCGACAGGGAAAAGGCAAAATATACTTTACCTCGTGGCAGGTGTTACCCTGAGTAGACTCTACTGTGCTTTCATCGCGCATTTTACTTGGACTTCTGTACAGTACAGAGCACAGACATGGCCTTACAACTAAGTATCAGTGTTTGCATACATTTCGGCCCTATAATCAAATCCGTTATTTGCCTGATCAAACATAACAGTTAATGACTGTGAATTTGACACTTGGTTTTGTTCACTGGTAAATTTGAGTGAAATAAAAAATAAGTCGGTGAAATGATTGCTAGATCTCGACGTACATGTGTTGAAAGCTTGTGCATATTGGGAATATCGTTGATCATAGTTCATAGTAAATAGGGCCAGTAATGCACTACACTGCTGATTCGGAATGTGGACACTGTTGAAACGGTAAACAAACGTTTATTCCAACCGGACAAACGGAAATAAGGGTAGAGCCTAATCTGAATGTATTAAGCTTGAACTGTAAAAGAAACACTTGCTGATTTACTTTCGAAAGAATTGTGTATATGTGTGCATCCCACTGTAACTTATTAGTGAGAGTCAGTCCCACGTACTTGTACCACTGGACTTCGCTCAACTGATTCACCATTTAATACAATGCTTGCTGAGCTCGAATTACCTCTAGAACTACACTGGAAGTGTAATAAGTTCTTTAGTTTTAGACACGTTCAGTATTAACTTATTCTAATTACACCTGTTTATGAAAGTTGATCTCACTCCTGTACCCTGTCTCTTCACCATCCTTACCAATTAGACCTATGATGTGTCATCTGCATACTTTACCATATGTGTTTAATTGTGTGCTGTGGCAGTCAGATGTATAGTGAGTGAAAAGAACTGGCAATATTACACAACCTTTTGGAGCACCAACATTAGTTACTATATCCTTTGAAAATACCTCATTAACAAATACCTTTTGAACCCTGTTAGTTAGAAAGTCTAATGCCTAACACCCACTTGGTCAAATAAAAGTTGATCCCATAGTTCACATTTTTTTCAACTAAGATGTGTGGGAGGATGGTGTTCCACGCAGATGAAAAATCTACAAATAAAGCCCTGGCAAAGTGACCAGAGCTATGATCAAGATGTCTATAAAGAATCCAGGAAAAGCAAGCTAGCAACAGGACAGTTAAGATGAGTTTCAGTTCCAATAATTACGTCAGGACTATTTTCATCAATACAGACATTCAAGTCTGCAACCTTATATGCAATTATCAATTGATTTAATGATGCACCCCAATACCCTGGGCACTGTCAGTCAAGTGTGGGTCATTTACCAATGACAGTGTGACCCACATTGTCCGTCATTGAACCACTATTGTCAGCCACCAGCATCACTGAGGGGTGAGTCACATTACCTCAATTGTTAGTCACTGCTGTGACCAAGGGCTGGATCATTGTGAGTCAATTGTTACACATTGTACAGGGATATCAACTGTCATTCTCATTTTTCCAGTCAGTACTGGTGGCCCACATGTCACTCAAAATTGCATATTGTGCATCAGTTTTGTGACTGAGATGTGAGTCATTTTACATTTACTTGTCAGTCACAGAAGTGATTAAAGGGTATGTCATTGTACATGTTTTGTCAACACTGTTGTGGACAATGACTGACCATGTCCGGGGGTAGTGGGGTGCGTCATTCAATAGATAAGTGCATTATTGCAGATGCCTTGAAAATTAATGAGGACTTTTACGCCATTTATTATCAGTTTAGAATTTGTTGTTGGTTGGGGAGGACAACAGCAGGCGAACTTGAGGGTTTGCTGGTAATGCTATGAGTATCAGGGAAAGGTCGGCAAAACTATTGGACAGTAAAGTGTCGGAGTTACTAAACTTGAAAAGTTTGGAACACCCCACTGGCAGTAAATCCAAGATGCATTACTGTAAGGCCTACCTGCTACGCCTTGGTACAGCAGAGTTCGTATTTACGCAATTAACATGGTACCAACCTTGACACTGGTTGCAACGAACAGCCCATTGGTCCCATTTGGCAGCTTTACCGCACAAGGCACATGGGAACTGGGATGTTTATGGGCCAGGATTAGAATGCAGGTCCCCAGAAAGCATGATGACCAAGACAGACAAGTATGATGTATACAGTAAGTTTAAGAGGCTTAGTACCTGAGGGCAGTAATGAGCTGCACTTAAGTTGACTGTGGTTAAGCAACAGGCTTTACTGATGAGTACTAGGCCTAGGCTAGTCTTATTAAAGCTAGGCTAGCCTAGGGTAGAGTGACCAGTATTCAACCCCTACCAGTATTCGACCCCTTTGATATAAATTCCACATTATTCACTGAAGTGAGGCTCCATTCCACATTAAATCATATCAAAGGTAAAAACAACTTCTCTGCCTAATTGTCATCCACTTTCATGTCACTGATTTGCAGGTAAATACCTTTTGGAGATATATGTTTACGAGAATTTGGGGAATTTTTTTGAAAACAGCCTTTCTTAAAAGGTTGTGTAAGGCACATGGTTAACATCATCAGGAGTGTAATTTTCTGTCATCCATTTAAAAAGGGACTGGTTTCAAAAATAATGAATTGTCAAGGCTAACATTTCATTACAGCAGCAATTTATAAACAAATTTCAGGAAACAAGTGATATTAGGAAAATTTGAAGGGAAATTGAAGGGGGTTGAATACTGGTCACCGAATCTTAATCTGCTGCCCAGTATTCGACCCCCTGGTACATCTGTGGAATCAAAGGTGAAATGAATAAAGTTGAACAGAGTATTCCGGGTCATTTCTCAAAGAAGTCATTATTGTCAAGTCACTTTGCATAATTCTGCTAAAATATTCTGAGTCTTTTAGGACATATCCAAAAATCAATAATTTTGCACTAAAATGTGTGTTATTTGACCCTACTGGCCTAATAAAAACAAAAAGAAAAAAACAGTAAGGTTAAATTTTCTTCTAAAAGACATTTGAAAGGTTTGTTCAACAATTTCACTGAACATAAGTAATAAAGATACTTCATATTTCCTTGGTAGTTCGGTTTATCCGAATTGTACTTTTTGGGGGGTATAATGAGCAGGGGGTTGCATACTGGTCTCAGAAATTGAATATTGGTAACAAGGGGTTGAATACTGGGCAGGCAAATCCAAGTTTTCAAGGTGACCTTTCTTTGAAGGGAAAGGCTGAATCCACAATTTTTTGATGGTGACATGTTGCCCATCATAATGTCTAACAAAAACATTTTGAATCATATTATTCCATTTTACCTGGGTGGAATAATTGCAAAAACTTCCTTCGGGGGTCGAATACTGGTCACTCTACCTTCGACCTAACAAAGTTAGTGTTAATGCTGCGGAAGCGTGTGTGCATCATAAAGGCCAGGCCTAATGTTAGGCTATGCCTAGCTATTTACTGAAAGAGTATGCAGCCTGGCCCAGACCCGTTAGGCATAGGCCTAGGTTTGTCTAACTTAGCCTAGGCCTACTTACAACAGTACTAACATTAGGCCTATGGACTGAAGTCGGGTCGCCTATGCCTAGCTGAATGTTACACTTAGGTAGTAATAGTAAGTAAGGCCTATGTACAGTATGTGTACCACAGGCATTTGAAGCATTAAATATACACATAGCCTAGGCCTACATTGGCCTACACACTATAGGCCTACTATACATTAACCTGGTGGGATGGTTTCAACGGTCGCTTCGTGGCAGTTGCGATTCACAACACTGACTGCCGTGAAGCGACCATTGAAGCTGCCCTACCTTTTTAATATTTATAGCCTAGTATAGTGTGTATGTATAGGCCCTACAGGCCTATAGTCTAACGTTCCAAATGCCTCTGACTGTACCAATGGTGTGAAACTAGCCTAGGGTACCTAGGCCTTGTTCTCACGTACACTTTGCTCCCTGAACTAGGCCTAGGCTATTGCAACACAAAGTTTTTCCCGCGTTATTACTGTGAGAGTAACATCGTCTGCGTGCGTTTCTCCAATAATTGTTGCTACATACGCGTACGTGCGTACATGATCGTAACCATAGCTATGAACTATGTCACAATTGAACAGCAGTGCGTGCTATATAGCATACAATAGTGTGAACGTCCTAGTAACAAGATTTAGAATGTTTTAAAAAACAAAACAGGATCGTTTGTATAAATCAAAATTTTTGGTCTCTTTTTGGAGACTGAGTGCTAGTAGGCCTAGGCCTATCCTTAAAATGATGGGTCTTAAACATATAAATGACCACTAGAGGTCAATTACCTAGGAGTATATATGAATTTGAGAAAGACTGAGACCATTCAAAATTTTGGAAGGTGCGGTAGCCCAATTTTGACAATGGGTATAGGCCTAGGCCTAGTATGGGAATCCCCATAGGTCAGCAGACTATGGACTAGGCCTAGTGTGAAACGTGCGTTCACCAATATCTTAATAACATTTGCGAGGTTATTTCAATGCTGTATGAAAGACTTGGTCTTTGAACTGAATATAAGAGACTCGATGTACAATTTGGTTAAGTTCTGATGAATACAATCCCCAAAACGTCACGCTATTGGTACACATTGGTCCTAACAGTTAGGCCTAAGTTACTGTAGGCCTAAGTTATAGCCTAACGTTGGGTAAGACGAATGCATCTAACGTTTGTAGGCTAGTTCCCTTTACATCTGCACTTCAGACGCACTTGAAAATGCTCAAAACGCTATCGCCTAAACAAAGTACTGCATTACCTGACAATATCATCATCATGCGCCAAAAAGAACTTTTGAGCATGGTCTTTCAAATTGTACACCACTCCCACACCTGCAACAAAATACACGATTTCCTTGGTCGCAGTGTAGTACAAATTATTCCTACATTGATGACCCCTATAACCGTAAACCCACTCCAAACGAAGACACGACTCGGGTGCGATCTTTGTTGACATTTTGGTGTTTTTCAAACCCTGGAAATCTTTGTTAAAATCTGCATTTCCGCGTTCATGGAACGATAACCCGCAAGATCTGTCATGTCTTCTGCTACAGTTGACAAGGGTTAGGCTTGATAGGCTATCGTTGTAATAGCTACGGTTTGTACTACAGAAATATGCTATGAGCGTGCCTGGGCTCGGCTGTCGGCTATTGAAAGTTATCACTGTGTCGGCTTTTGTTCATCCTGCCAGTTCGCAGTTACTCCACTACAAACTGGTATGTTCCGGGTGCGCTCCTTTCAATCATGTGACAAACTGTAACATTAATTTTAAGTTGTTACTTACTTAATTCGTTCAGGATAGCCTAACTCTTTGGCTTGCCTTTAACTTTCAATATTTTTATTCGAGAACGTATGAAACATAGGCGTATGAGCTGGGGGGGGGGCAGGGGGCAAATGCCCCCCAGTCGATTTTTTTTGGGGGCAGCGGTGGAATTTTGGAGCTGAACATGGGGAATTTTGAAGCTGAACATGGGAACTTCAGGAAAAGATGTGCATTGATTGATGATAGTATCCGACTATTAAACTCAATTTATATGCTGTTAAATTACATCCATCCAAACATACTGTAAGTGCGTGGCAGTGCGTCTCATTTCACTCGTTTTGCTCGAACTTGTATATTCTCCAAAATTCGGGCAAGTGCTATACTTTTCGGGCAGATTCGGTCTTGCCCCCCCCCCCCCCCCCAAGCGGAGGGGAGCCCATACGCCTATGGTATGAAAGATACTCCTAAGGGAAGTTTTGGCGCATGATGATGATATTGTCAGGTAATGCAGTACTTTGTTTAGGCGATAGCGTTTTGAGCATTTTCAAGTGCGTCTGAAGTGCAGATGTAAGGGAACTAGCCTACAAACGTTAGATGCATTGTCTTACCCAACGTTAGGCTATAACTTAGGCCTACAGTAAACTTAGGCCTAACTGTTAGGACCAATGTGTACCAATAGCGTGACGTTTTGGGGATTGTATTCATCAGAACTTAACCAAATTGTACATCGAGTCTCTTATATTCAGTTCAAAGACCAAGTCTTCATACAGCATTGAAATAACCTCGCAAATGTTATTAAGATATTTGGTGACGCACGTTTCACACTAGGCCTAGTCCATAGTCTGCTGACCTAGGCCTATGGGATTCCCATACTAGGCCTAGGCCTATACCCATTGTTAAAATTGGGCTACCGCACCTTCAAAAATTTTGAATGGTCTCAGTCTTTCTCAAATTCATATATACTCCTAGGTAATTGACCTCTAGTGGTCATTTATATGTTTAAGACCCATCATTTTTAAGGATAGGCCTAGGCCTACTAGCACTCAGTCTCCAAAAAGAGACCAAAAATTTTGATTTTATACAAACGATCCTGTTTTGTTTTTTAAAACATTTCTAAATCTTGTTACTAGGACGTTCACACTATTGTATGCTATATAGCACGCACTGCTGTTCAATTGTGACATAGTTCATAGCTATGGTTACGATCATGTACGCACGTACACGTATGTAGCAACAATCATTAGAGAAACGCACACAGACGATGTTACTCTCACAGTAATAATGCGGGAAAACTTTGTGTTGCTATAGCCTAGGCCTAGTTCAGGAGCAAAGTGTACGTGAGAACTAGGCCTAGGTACCCTAGGCTAGTTTCACAACCATTGGTACAGTCAGAGGCATTTGGAACGTTAGACTATAGGCCTGTAGGGCTATACATACACACTATACTGGCTATAAATATTAAAAAGGTAGGGCAGCTTCAATGGTCGCTTCACACGGCAGTCAGTGTTGTGAATCGCAACTGCCACGAAGCGACCGTTGAAACCATCCCACCAGGTTAATGTATAGTAGGCCTATAGTGTGTAGGCCAATGTAGCCTAGGCTATGTGTATATTTAATGCTTCAAATGCCTGTGGTACACATACTGTAGGCCTTACTTACTATTACTACCTAAGTGTAACATTCAGCTAGGCATGGGCGACCGACTTCAGTCCATAGGCCAACGTTAGTACTGTTGTAAGTAGGCCTAGGCTAAGTTAGACAAACCTAGGCCTATGCCTAACGGGTCTGGGCCAGGCTGCATACTCTTTCAGTAAATAGCTATGCATAGCCTAACATTAGGCCTGGCCTTTATGATGCACACACGCTTCCGCAGCATTAACACTAACTTGTTTAGGTCGAAGGTAGAGTGACCAGTATTCGACCCCCGAAGGAAGTTTTTGCAATTATTCCACCCAGGTAAAATGGAATAATATGATTCAAACGTTTTTGTTAGACATTATGATGGCAACATGTCACCATCAAAAATTGTGGATTCAGCCTTTCCCTTCAAGAAAGGTCACCTTGAAACTTGGATTTGCCTGCCCAGTATTCAACCCCTTGTTACCAATATTCAATTTCTGAGACCAGTATGCAACCCCCTGCTCATTATACCCCCCAAAAAGTACAATTCGGATAAACCGAACTACAAGGAAATATGAAGTATCTTTATTACTTATGTTCAGTGAAATTGTTGAACAAACCTTTCAAATGTCTTTTAGAAAAAATTTAACCTTACTGTTTTTTTCTTTTGTTTTATTAGGCCAGTAGGGTCAAATAACACACATTTTAGTGCAAAATTATTGATTTTTGGATATGTCCTAAAAGACTCAGAATATTTTAGCAGAATTATGCAAAGTGACTTGACAATAATGACTTCTTTGAGAAATGACCCGGAATACTCTGTTCAACTTTATTCATTTCACCTTTGATTCCACAGATGTACCAGGGGTCGAATACTGGGCAGCAGATTAAGATTCGGTGACCAGTATTCAACCCCCTTCAATTTCCCTTCAAATTTTCCTAATATCACTTGTTTCCTGAAATTTGTTTATAAATTGCTGCTGTAATGAAATGTTAGCCTTGACAATTCATTATTTTTTGAAACCAGTCCTTTTTAAATGGATGACAGAAATTACACTCCTGATGATGTTAACCATGTGCCTTACACAACCTTTTAAGAAAGGCTGTTTTCAAAAAAATTCCCCAAATTCTCGTAAACATATATCTCCAAAGGTATTTACCTGCAAATCAGTGACATGAAAGTGATGACAATTAGGCAGAGAAGTTGTTTTTACCTTTGATATGATTTAATGTGGACTGGAGCCTCACTTCAGTGAATAATGTGGAATTTATATCAAAGGGGTCAAATACTGGTAGGGGTTGAATACTGGTCACTCTACCCTAGGCTAGCCTAGCTTTAATAAGACTAGCCTACAGTACCGCCGCAAAGTCTGTCACGTTTTCAACTCACCAACGTGCGTTTGACGTTAGTTGAGTATGTCGTTGATCACTAGTTTTTCATTGTGAATTTTCAATAGAACAATAGCAACACGTCAATCATGTCAGTCCAGGTTGCCCCTAATCCTCAACTAGTTGACCCATTCATCGTGTCCCTATCCCTTATTGTGTCTTCCAGAAGAACTTCTTTTGTATCGATAAGCGGATTATTTCATCAATGGTCAAGTTTATTTGAACAATGAGGAAAAGGATGAGTCAAGAAACTCTTGAGCCGTACAGTTCGTAGTAAGATCGATGTTCACCAGTTAAGTTTACCTGTTCTGATGTTATGCACGGAACTCGATATAACAACTCCTTGCAATGACGGTCAGAATTGTTTCAAGTTGTAAAGTTCGTGAGAACTTGAGTCGCATGTTGGTTGACCAAAGTATCTAGTTTATGATTTAACCAATTCAGTGATTTTTAGACTTGCTCCGTTTTCCGTATCGCAGTAAAACAGTCCATGGCTTTTTGTGAAAGCCTTTCAAGAAAAATGCTTTTTACGTGCTACGAGATTGCCACGGACCAATAGAAAGTCAAACCAAAGACGGGAAAGTCACGACGGGAATCTGTTAACGTACCGTATAACTTCATTGCAATGATGTTTCATTACTGAACAAGAAAATAAAATGAATATGCCAAATATGCAACTTACAAATAATGCTTTTAAGAAAGCTGTTGCTTTTTTAATTGAAACGGCATTCATTTGGAATGAGGTGCGGAATAAAGGTATCATCGACGAAACACATTTCATGGAAGTTGTACCGTAGTGAACGATAAAACAGAGTACAGGACCTGGTCCTGTTTCAAAAAGTTTGTAAGCTCGATGATAAATTTGAATCAAACGTAAGAGCACAACGGCACTGGCCGCAAGCTATAGCTGTAGCAGTAGGCACCAAAGACGTTTTAATCTACCAGAACTTCCCTGCAGTAAACATATGCACATAACTGACTTTTACAACTTACACCATCGCTTAAATTGTAAATACTATTTACAAAGCATTGATGAATTTAACGTAAAATGTTCTTGGGACATTTGTTTGCATGTAAATATATGAACCGATAAGGGCACTGAAGGTTTATAAGATGTGGAATTGTACACGACTGCTCTGCCAAGAACAGCTGTGCCTGCACTGTAGTACAGCGCTCGTAGACTAAGATACAGGTTGTATAACGGTTGTTTAAAATTTGCGTTCTGGTTTGTACATGTATACACTTTTAACACTTTTTGTAAGGAACAGTTTTCATTGAATTTTGGAAAATATTCATAAATTTACTCTTTAATGTCAGCCCCTTGCCAAGTATGTACCACGAAAGTTGTATCAAGTTAGGCGGGGGCGTGCGGGGACTTTTCTGACTAACCGGGAAAAGGAACGTTTTGTGCAAAGGGACGTTTTAAACCAATTAGCCATCCTTTGAATTTCTTACACTGTACCATTGGGAACGTCTTGTGAATCTCATGACAGGCACAGATTCAAAGTTCCGTGGATTTTTTCTTTGCTTTGGTTCTGTGCATGTTTTTTTCTTTGCGTTGGTTCTGTTTGACAAGTTTGGGTATCGTCCATTAGAGAATATGTTACACTAGTTCACTAACATGATAAACGTCAACCTAAGGCCACTGCCAGAAAACCGAAGGGCGGCAATATAGCTTACAAGGGGCGAAAGTTCCTTTGGAGTAGGGGATACACGAAAGTGACAAATCTTTCACATTTCGGCACCCCCTGCATTCTCTCCCTTTGTGTCTACGCACCAAGATTGCTTGCTAGAGTGAGATTTCAAACATGCGCCGTCCCATGTTTCATCTGCCCACCCCGCTTGATCGTGCCAGAGGGAACAGTTATGTTCCTACTTAATGTCACCTGGGAAAGAATTACCTTCATGGGGAGATACTTGATGTAAGGCTACCTCAAACTAAGGTGAATGGGCAACTAAAGGGAGATGAATAGCCTGAAGTGAACGGTGAATAGGATTAGTAGGTGTTTATTCACTTCAGTTTGCGGTTGCTTACATAAAGTTAATACTGTTTCACAATTGTCCTCTCTCCAGTTACTGTGGACTAGCTACTTTTTATATTAACTTTTCTGGACCGATTTTTCTTAGTTTTAAGTCCGCCAGTATAGTATGAAGACATACCCAATTGCCCGATGGATGATAAAATACTATTAAAGTACAAATGGGTACCGTAAAAATTTTATCTTACCCGTTGTATGAAACAGGATGTCCCGTGTCCAAAGGAAATAATAATCCAGTTAAATTCCACATGGAGAGAGTAGAAACGGCACAAAGAGAAAGGAACGTGGTACGTGAACCTGTTTACGAACCAAATAATCGAGTGTTCCGATCCCAACAAGAAGAAATTTAAAACAATCCCTTCCCTTCCCTACATTTCACCACCCTCACTTTTTCTGCCCCTTGGTATCCCAGCCTGATACCACCACCTGGTTCATAATCTAAACCTTCGTGGCAACGGCCGGCAGGAATTCTTTAAGCCATGGATTAACCCTTTGCTAAAACTTTGGCCTAGCCTGTTTATAAACACTAAACATTTGCAAAATATCCTAAACCCAATTTTTGCCGGTAATATACATTTTTGGAAAGTGCAAACTATCTTGCTTTAGCTTGCATAGCCAGCAATGATTAGAATTGAGACGCGCCATTTATTGCAGCCGTAAAAGGCCCTATCTCAATTTTAGTCTACGAACTGCCACAATTGAACGTCCAAAATCGGAACTGAGACGGTCCCTGTGGATCAGAGACTTCGCATGTTTAACACGTTTGGCGCAGCGCTAGTCTAGCTTACGTACAGTAATTTGCACTGAAACACGTTCCAACATGTATTGGGCCGGGCCATACCTAATACACAGACTCGCACAGTGAAGCTCATGTTGTACAACATTCCTTCGTTTGTAGAACATCCCTTCACCTTTAACTCTCCAATGACCGTGGTCAAATGTCACCTGCACGCGGTTTGAAGGTGGTGACCCATTACGTACAGCCAATCAAAATTCTGGATTTGGGGACGTAGGCGGGGATTTCCAATGACATAATCACTTGTTCAGCTGTCGAGTGCCGTTTTTGGCCCAATGCATGGCGAGCAAGCGAAAAATTGTTATGACGTGACGGAAAGAAAGCATATATTGCATGTACGGTTCCTATAATACAGTGTGAAAATTATGTAGAAGTACAGTCTGTACATGTACTTTTTGCGATAAAGCTAAGATGGCCCGTAGCTACACTGTCTCTAAGAGCGCTGTAGTATACCGGTGAAAATGCATCACAAAAATGCTGCAAACGAAACGTTTATGAGATCTCATTTTGGTTACAAATACAGCATCTAAAGACCGCTCAGTTTAGTTTAATTTTGAATGGAAATAATGTTCAAGGGACCTTACAAAGTGCAGGTGCATCAAAAACCGCCCAGAACAATTTCCGTAAGAGCGCTATATGCACTGTAGCACGGGGAAAGAGTGTCCCTTGGACTCATTTGTACACAGGCTAGTGGACGGGAGTATTACGTCGGCAGCGACTGCTAAGTTGAACCGTGGCTGGAAAGTGCCCCTACTCCCCCTTCCCGTGCAGGTGTTTTCACTAATGTACTTTAAAATCACGCTGGTTTGGGCGGGTGGCAAATGCCCAAATACCTAATTTGGGACAATCACCTGCCTGACCTCTGTACGGTCAGCTAAGGGTGGGAGACAGTAATAGCACAGGCTATACACAGATAAATGTTTAGATGAAGTATAAGCTAAGTGTAGGCATCTGTGCAATTTCATTCATTGAATTCCTTTATGCGATCCTTATATGGCACAGGATATAAGGAAAGCTATTGCACTGGAAGGACATGAACCGTTTCTTTTCGGAGGTTGCCCTTCAAAACGTGCAGATGTGTCACTCTGTGTGGGTGAGGGAAGGGAGAGGGGATAGGGAGAACTTGCACAAAATAGGTTACTGTGATCGATATGTTTCTTAAGAGGCGGCCAGCGGGCCATTTTCCGGGCGTACGTGCACTACTGTATATGGCCTGCGAAATTCGAGGCACTCGAATCGTTCTTCACACCCGAAATTTTACAAAGTAGTTTTCTTGAATAAAACTCCCCATTAGGAAGCAGGCCCGATCTCCATGATCACTCAGTTTTACTGTCGGGGCTTCAAGAATTCAACTAGACCCCGCTGTATCTCCGTCATTTGGCGGGCAGCATGAAAATTCCAATTTAATAAAGTTAGTGAAGGTTTGTTGCCAATGATGAAAATGTTAATACCCGCTGATGGGGAGTCGGCGAGCGGTTTTTGTCGACGACTTGGCCACAGACACGCCCAACAATGTTTAATTAATAGTGATCATCATTTTAGTGAGCACGCATTACGTAGTAAGCTTGAAATACAGGACAAGGTCGATCCTGTCATACGGTGCCACAATGACGGAAAGATTCTCAGAAATCTACGGTACACATCGCGCCAACCAGTCTACGCGTGGAGGGACGATCAAAGATACCGCCGTGAGAAAAACACGGTCATTGACCCAGCTGCGCGAAGTGTTCATGTATGATTGACAGATGCAGTAGTTCAAACTTTGAACCCTGGGAGATCAGGGCCTGCTTTTACGTTCGAAAACAATAGGTGAAACGTTTGCACCAGAAAAGTGTTACATAAATTGTGTCGCGTTGTATAGGCAGTTGGTGCCTGAGTATGAAGGCTACAGCGCTTGTAAACCTACGATTTTATTTAGTGTAGACCATTGTGTAGAAGTTTCCTTCATGTCATAATGCTATATCCGCCCCTGTTAGCGAGACTTGAGGGATTTAATCGGAATTAAAATGGCTTGTAAAATCCATTTTAATTCCGATTAAATCCCTCAAGTCTCGCTAACAGGGGCGGATATAGCATTATGACATGAAGGAAACTTCTACACAATGGTCTACACTAAATAAAATCGTAGGTTTACAAGCGCTGTAGCCTTCATACTCAGGCACCAACTGCCTATACAACGCGACACAATTTATGTAACACTTTTCTGGTGCAAACGTTTCACCTATTGTTTTCGAAACGTAAAAGCAGGCCCTGATCTCCCAGGGTTCAAGTTTGAACTACTGCATCTGTCAATCATACATGAACACTTCGCGCAGCTGGGTCAATGACCGTGTTTTTCTCACGGCGGTATCTTTGATCGTCCTCCACGCGTAGACTGGTTGGCGCGATGTGTACCGTAGATTTCTGAGAATCTTTCCGTCATTGTGGCACCGTATGACAGGATTCGACCTTGTCCTGTATTTTCAAGCTTACTACGTAATGCGTGCTCACTAAAATGATGATCACTATTAATTAAACATTGTTGGGCGTGTCTGTGGCCAAGTCGTCGACAAAACCGCTCGCCGACTCCCCATCAGCGGGTATTAACATTTTCATCATGGCAACAACCTTCACTTAACTTTATTAAATTGGAATTTTTCATGCTGCCCGCCAAATGACGGAGATACAGCCGGGGTCTAGTTTGAATTTCTTGAAGCCCCGACAGTAAAATGAGTGATCATGGAGATCGGGGCCTGCTTCCTAATGGGGAGTTTTATTCAAGAAAACTACTTTGTAAAATTTCGGGTGAAGAACGATTCGAGTGCCTCGAATTTTCGCAGGCCATATACAGTAGTGCACGTTACGGCCCGGAAAATGGCCCGCTGGCCGCCTCTTAAGAACATATCGATCACAGTAACCTATTTTGTGCAAGTTCTCCCTATCCCCTCTCCCTTCCCTCACCCACACAGAGTGACACATCTGCACGTTTTGAAGGGCAACCTCCGAAAAGAAACGGTTCATGTCCTTCCAGTGCAATAGCTTTCCTTATATCCTGTGCCATATAAGGATCGCATAAAGGAATTCAATGAATGAAAATTGCACCAGATGCCTACACTTAGCTTATACTTCATCTAAACATTTATCTGTGTATAGCCTGTGCTATTACTGTCTCCCCACCCCTTAGCTGACCGTACAGAGGTCAGGCAGGTGATTGTCCCAAAATTTAGGTATTTGGGCATTTGCCACCCGCCCAAACCAGCCGTGATTTTAAAGTACATTAGTGAAAACACCTGCACCGGGAAGGGGGAGTAGGGGCACTTTCCAGCCCACGGTCTCAACTTAGCAGTCGCTGCCGACGTAATACTCCCGTCCACTAGCCTGTGTACAAATGAGTCCAAGGACACTCTTTCCCCGTGCTACAGTGCATATAGCGCTCTTACGGAAATTGTTCTGGGCGGTTTTTTGATGCACCTGCACTTTGTAAGGTCCCTTGAACATTATTTCCATTCAAAATTAAACTAAACTGAGCGGTCTTTAGATGCTGTATTTGTAACCCAAAAATGAGATCTCATAAACGTTTCGTTGCAGCATTTTTGTTGATGCATTTTCACCGGTTATACTACAGCGCTCTTAGAGACAGTGTAGCTACGGGCCATCTTAGCTTTATCGCAAAAAGTACATGTACAGACTGTACTTCTACATAATTTTCACACTGTATTATAGGAACCGTACATGCAATATATGCTTTCTTCCCGTCACGTCATAACAATTTTTCGCTTGCTCGCTATGCATCGGGCCAAAAACGGCACTCGACAGCTGAACAAGTGATGATGTCATTGGAAATCCCCGCCTACGTCCCCAAATCCAGAATTTTGATTGGCTGTACGTAATGGGTCACCACCTTGAAGCCGCGTGCAGGTGACATTTGACCACGGTCATTGGAGAGTTAAAAGTGAAGGGATGTTCTACAAACGAAGGAATGTTGTACAACATGAGCTTCACTGTGCGAGTCTGTGTATTAGGTATGGCCCGGCCCAAGACATGTTGGAACGTGTTTCAGTGCAAATTACTGTACGTAAGCTAGACTAGCGCTGCGCCAAACGTGTTAAACATGCGAAGTCTCTGATCCACAGGGACCGTCTCAGTTCCGATTTTGGACGTTCAATTGTGGCAGTTCGTAGACTAAAATTGAGATAGGGCCTTTTACGGCTGCAATAAATGGCGCGTCTCAATTCTAATCATTGCTGGCTATGCAAGCTAAAGCAAGATAGTTTGCACTTTCCAAAAATGTATATTACCGGCAAAAATTGGGTTTAGGATATTTTGCAAATGTTTAGTGTTTTATAAACAGGCTAGGCCAAAGTTTTAGCAAAGGGTAATCCATGGCTTAAAGAATTCCTGCCGGCCGTTGCCACGAAGGTTTAGATTATAAACCAGGTGGTGGTATCAGGCTGGGATACCAAGGGGCAGAAAAAGTGAGGGTGGTGAAATGTAGGGAAGGAAAGGGATTGTTTTAAATTTCTTCTTGTTGGGATCGGAACACTCGATTATTTGGTTCGTAAACAGGTTCACGTACCACGTTCCTTTCTCTTTGTGCCGTTTCTACTCTCTCCATGTGGAATTTAACTGGATTATTATTTCCTTTGGACACGGGACATCCTGTTTCATACAACGGGTAAGATAAAATTTTTTACGGTACCCCATTTGTACTTTAATAGTATTTTATCATCCATCGGGCAATTGGGTATGTCTTCATACTATACTGGCGGACTTAAAACTAAGAAAAATCGGCCCAGCACAGTTAAGAAAAAAAGTCGCTAGTCCACAGTAACTGGAGAGAGGACAATTGTGAAACGGTATTAACTTCATGTAAGCCAACCTCAAACTGAAGTGAATAAACACCTGCTAATCCTATTCACCGTTCACTTCAGGCTATTCATCTCCCTTTAGTTGCCCATTCACCTCAGTTTGAGGTAGCCTTACATCAAGTATCTCCCCATGAAGGTAATTCTTTCTCAGGTGGCATTCAGTAGGAACATAACTGTTCCCTCTGGCACGATCAAGCGGGGTGGGTATATGAAACATGGGACGGCGCATGTTTGAAATCTCACTCTAGCAAGCAATCTTAGTGCGTAGACACAAAGGGAGAGAATGCAGGGGTTGCCGAAATGTGAATGATTTGTCATTTTCGTGTATCCCCCTACTCCAAAGGAACTTTCGCCCCTTGTAAGGTATATTGCCGCCCTTCAGTTTTCTGGCAGCAGCCTTAGGTTGACGTTTATCATGTTAGTGAACTAGTGTAACATATTCTCTAATGGACGATACCCAACCTTGTCAAACAGAACCAACGCAAAAGAAAAAAACATGCACAGAACCAAAGCAAAGAAAAAATCCACGGAACCTTGAATCTGTGCCTGTCATGAGATTCACAAGACGTTCCCAATGGTACAGTGTAAGAAATTCAAAGGATGGCTAATTGGTTAAAACGTCCCTTTGCACAAAACGTTCCCTTTTCCCGGTTAGTCAGAAAAGTCCCCGCACGCCCCCGCCTAACTTGATACAAACTTTCGTGGTACATACTTGGCAAGGGGCTGACATTAAAGAGTAAATTTATGAATATTTTCCAAAATTCAATGAAAACTGTTCCTTACAAAAAGTGTTAAAAGTGTATACATGTACAAACCAGAACGCAAATTTTAAACAACCGTTATACAACCTGTATCTTAGTCTACGAGCGCTGTACTACAGTGCAGGCACAGCTGTTCTTGGCAGAGCAGTCGTGTACAATTCCACATCTTATAAACCTTCAGTGCCCTTATCGGTTCATATATTTACATGCAAACAAATGTCCCAAGAACATTTTACGTTAAAATTCATCAATGCTTTGTAAATAGTATTTTACAATTTAAGCGATGGTGTAAGTTGTAAAAGTCAGTTATGTGCATATGTTTACTGCAGGGAAGTTCTGGTAGATAAAACGTCTTTGGTGCCTACTGCTACAGCTATAGCTTGCCGGCCAGTGCCGTTGTGCTCTTACGTTTGATTCAAATTTATCATCGAGCTTACAAACTTTTGAAACAGGACCAGGTCCTGTACTCTGTTTTATCGTTCACTACGGTACAACTTCATGAAATGTGTTTCGTCGATGATACCTTTATTCCGCACCTCATTCCAAATGAATGCCGTTTCAATTAAAGATGCAACAGCTTTCTTAAAAGCATTATTTTGTAAGTTGCATATTTGGCATATTCATTTTATTTTCTTGTTCAGTAATGAAACATCATTGCAATGAAGTTATACGGTACGTTAACAGATTCCCGTCGTGACTTTTCCCGTCTTTGGTTTGACTTTCTATTGGTCCGTGGCAATCTCGTAGCACGTAAAAAGCATTTTTCTTGAAAGGCTTTCACAAAAAGCCATGACTGTTTTACTGCGATACGGAAAACGGAGCAAGTCTAAAAATCACTGAATTGGTTAAATCATAAACTAGATAACTTTGGTCAACCAACATGCGACTCAAGTTCTCACGAACTTTACAACTTGAAACAATTCTGACCGTCATTGCAAGGAGTTGTTATATCGAGTTCCGTGCATAACATCAGAACAGGTAAACTTAACTGGTGAACATCGATCTTACTACGAACTGTACGGCTCAAGAGTTTCTTGACTCATCCTTTTCCTCATTGTTCAAATAAACTTGACCATTGATGAAATAATCCGCTTATCGATACAAAAGAAGTTCTTCTGGAAGACACAATAAGGGATAGGGACACGATGAATGGGTCAACTAGTTGAGGATTAGGGGCAACCTGGACTGACATGATTGACGTGTTGCTATTGTTCTATTGAAAATTCACAATGAAAAACTAGTTGATCAACGACCATTACTCAACTAACGTCAAACGCACGTTGGTGCGTTGAAAACGTGACAGACTTTGCGGCGGTACTGTAGGCTAGTCTTATTAAAGCTAGGCTAGCCTAGGGTAGAGTGACCAGTATTCAACCCCTACCAGTATTCGACCCCTTTGATATAAATTCCACATTATTCACTGAAGTGAGGCTCCATTCCACATTAAATCATATCAAAGGTAAAAACAACTTCTCTGCCTAATTGTCATCCACTTTCATGTCACTGATTTGCAGGTAAATACCTTTTGGAGATATATGTTTACGAGAATTTGGGGAATTTTTTTGAAAACAGCCTTTCTTAAAAGGTTGTGTAAGGCACATGGTTAACATCATCAGGAGTGTAATTTTCTGTCATCCATTTAAAAAGGGACTGGTTTCAAAAATAATGAATTGTCAAGGCTAACATTTCATTACAGCAGCAATTTATAAACAAATTTCAGGAAACAAGTGATATTAGGAAAATTTGAAGGGAAATTGAAGGGGGTTGAATACTGGTCACCGAATCTTAATCTGCTGCCCAGTATTCGACCCCCTGGTACATCTGTGGAATCAAAGGTGAAATGAATAAAGTTGAACAGAGTATTCCGGGTCATTTCTCAAAGAAGTCATTATTGTCAAGTCACTTTGCATAATTCTGCTAAAATATTCTGAGTCTTTTAGGACATATCCAAAAATCAATAATTTTGCACTAAAATGTGTGTTATTTGACCCTACTGGCCTAATAAAAACAAAAAGAAAAAAACAGTAAGGTTAAATTTTTTCTAAAAGACATTTGAAAGGTTTGTTCAACAATTTCACTGAACATAAGTAATAAAGATACTTCATATTTCCTTGGTAGTTCGGTTTATCCGAATTGTACTTTTTGGGGGGTATAATGAGCAGGGGGTTGCATACTGGTCTCAGAAATTGAATATTGGTAACAAGGGGTTGAATACTGGGCAGGCAAATCCAAGTTTTCAAGGTGACCTTTCTTTGAAGGGAAAGGCTGAATCCACAATTTTTTGATGGTGACATGTTGCCCATCATAATGTCTAACAAAAACGTTTTGAATCATATTATTCCATTTTACCTGGGTGGAATAATTGCAAAAACTTCCTTCGGGGGTCGAATACTGGTCACTCTACCTTCGACCTAACAAAGTTAGTGTTAATGCTGCGGAAGCGTGTGTGCATCATAAAGGCCAGGCCTAATGTTAGGCTATGCCTAGCTATTTACTGAAAGAGTATGCAGCCTGGCCCAGACCCGTTAGGCATAGGCCTAGGTTTGTCTAACTTAGCCTAGGCCTACTTACAACAGTACTAACGTTTGGCCTATGGACTGAAGTCGGGTCGCCCATGCCTAGCTGAATGTTACACTTAGGTAGTAATAGTAAGTAAGGCCTACAGTATGTGTACCACAGGCATTTGAAGCATTAAATATACACATAGCCTAGGCCTACATTGGCCTACACACTATAGGCCTACTATACATTAACCTGGTGGGATGGTTTCAACGGTCGCTTCGTGGCAGTTGCGATTCACAACACTGACTGCCGTGAAGCGACCATTGAAGCTGCCCTACCTTTTTAATATTTATAGCCTAGTATAGTGTGTATGTATAGGCCCTACAGGCCTATAGTCTAACGTTCCAAATGCCTCTGACTGTACCAATGGTGTGAAACTAGCCTAGGGTACCTAGGCCTAGTTCTCACGTACACTTTGCTCCCTGAACTAGGCCTAGGCTATAGCAACACAAAGTTTTTCCCGCATTATTACTGTGAGAGTAACATCGTCTGTGTGCGTTTCTCTAATGATTGTTGCTACATACGTGTACGTGCGTACATGATCGTAACCATAGCTATGAACTATGTCACAATTGAACAGCAGTGCGTGCTATATAGCATACAATAGTGTGAACGTCCTAGTAACAAGATTTAGAATGTTTTAAAAAACAAAACAGGATCGTTTGTATAAATCAAAATTTTTGGTCTCTTTTTGGAGACTGAGTGCTAGTAGGCCTAGGCCTATCCTTAAAATGATGGGTCTTAAACATATAAATGACCACTAGAGGTCAATTACCTAGGAGTATATATGAATTTGAGAAAGACTGAGACCATTCAAAATTTTTGAAGGTGCGGTAGCCCAATTTTAACAATGGGTATAGGCCTAGGCCTAGTATGGGAATCCCCATAGGCCTAGGTCAGCAGACTATGGACTAGGCCTAGTGTGAAACGTGCGTTCACCAATATCTTAATAACATTTGCGAGGTTATTTCAATGCTGTATGAAAGACTTGGTCTTTGAACTGAATATAAGAGACTCGATGTACAATTTGGTTAAGTTCTGATGAATACAATCCCCAAAACGTCACGCTATTGGTACACATTGGTCCTAACAGTTAGGCCTAAGTTACTGTAGGCCTAAGTTATAGCCTAACGTTGGGTAAGACAAATGCATCTAACGTTTGTAGGCTAGTTCCCTTTACATCTGCACTTCAGACGCACTTGAAAATGCTCAAAACGCTATCGCCTAAACAAAGTACTGCATTACCTGACAATATCATCATCATGCGCCAAAAAGAACTTTTGAGCATGGTCTTTCAAATTGTACACCACTCCCACACCTGCAACAAAATACACGATTTCCTTGGTCGCAGTGTAGTACAAATTATTCCTACATTGATGACCCCTATAACCGTAAACCCACTCCAAACGAAGACACGACTCGGGTGCGATCTTTGTTGACATTTTGGTGTTTTTCAAACCCTGGAAATCTTTGTTAAAATCTGCATTTCCGCGTTCATGGAACGATAACCCGCAAGATCTGTCATGTCTTCTGCTACAGTTGACAAGGGTTAGGCTTGATAGGCTATCGTTGTAATAGCTACGGTTTGTACTACAGAAATATGCTATGAGCGTGCCTGGGCTCGGCTGTCGGCTATTGAAAGTTATCACTGTGTCGGCTTTTGTTCATCCTGCCAGTTCGCAGTTACTCCACTACAAACTGGTGCGCTCCTTTCAATCATGTGACAAACTGTAACATTAATTTTAAGTTGTTACTTACTTAATTCGTTCAGGATAGCCTAACTCTTTGGCTTACCTTTAACTTTCAATATTTTTATTCGAGAACGTATGAAACATACGCGTATGAGCTGGGGGGGGGGCAGGGGTGACAAATGCCCCCCCAGTCGATTTTTTTTCGGGCAGCGGTGGAATTTTGGAGCTGAACATGGGGAATTTTGAAGCTGAACATGGGAACTTCAGGAAAAGATGTGCATTGATTGATGATAGTATCCGACTATTAAACTCAATTTATATGCTGTTAAATTACATCCATCCAAACATACTGTAAGTGCGTGGCAGTGCGTCTCATTTCACTCGTTTTGCTCGAACTTGTATATTCTCCAAAATTCGGGCAAGTGCTATACTTTTCGGGCAGATTCGGTCTTGCCCCCCCCCCCCCCCCCCAAGCGGAGGGGAGCCCATACGCCTATGGTATGAAAGACACTCCTAAGGGAAGTTTGAGACGTAACTAGTAACATTTTAGCAACTTGAACATTTAGCTCATGTTTGAAAATAATTTTGAGGGCGACTGCTTTATTCCTTTTAGTAGGGTAGTTTGTATAGACGAATCCGATCAGCGCTTGTGTTTAGTGACTGTAGGCAGCCATTAATGGGGTCCACCAGCCTTAAATCGTCTTCATTTATTTTCTACATGAATTTCAAACCCACATATTCAGTGAAATTGAACGAGTCAAGATACAATTTAATGTCCAACCATCCATCATACAGGTAAGCAAGGAAACTGAAAGATAGACCCCAGGTATGGCCGACTGAAATCAGACCATCACTTGCTCTCCGGATTCGTAAATATTATGCGAATTAAATGCGAAATGGTGTTCATTAGATTTTGCCCAGTTACTACGGTAATAAGTTAAATTTCAATAATGCCTCAGATAAGTTAGCTGCAGAGACGGGAGTGGCAGGGCCTCGCGTTGTGAGAAGTGGGAGATCAAATAGTCGCGCTGTTGGGCCACTCAAAGGGACTAGGGGATTTCCCCTCCCCAGTCATGATAATAACGGCGATGATTACCCTCCCTCCATCACAGAGTGGCAAAGCATTAAAAGATCAAGTGATCCGCTCCTGTGTGCAAACTGTCGCAGATGTGCATATGCACAATTTACACTGGCATGGCCGGTTTGGCTGGCTGGTGGGATTACGACATCATCTTCTGTGTTCCCCCCTGCCCCCCGGAAAACACCAACTCCTGTCAGCCTCATCGCCACTGACAAAAGTATACAGCTTTCAGGAACAATGCGCACGAACAGAATTTTGTCCCCTCAAATATTTTGCTTGCCATAGACTCTTTTCCAAATAACAATTACAAAGGTATGTTGGATAAAGCTTTTGTTGGCATCATTTTTGTCAATGGCATTTTACTGTCGTCAAGCGAACGGCGCACACCAAAACTGTATCCCACAATCCTTTGGGACTGATACTTGGAAAAGGGTCTATTGCCCGCCCAGCTCCCACCATGACTAACCCTGGTGCCGCCACTTAGCCTGAGTGGCAGCTTCCCCACATTCCCCAGACACTCAGCTCAATTTGTGCTCTTTTCGTTACACAGAAACACTCTTCACAACTAATTTACACATATGGGTCTCACATCACACAAATTTGGGGACTAGTTTAATCACGGTCATGGATTTCTTCTCATCGGAGTGGGTAAAATATAATAATAGCACCAGTTTGCATCCTTCTCGGTGCGAAAATTTTCAAAGGCAAGGGACAACCCCTCCTCGCGGATCCTCCCCAATGATTCGAATGTCCAAGTAGTCGAAAGTTCTCCCACCCCAGATTGGCTTGTAACGAAACTTCGTTTATTTTACCTTTCTTTAGGAAGTGTGCTAAATTTGCCGGGCGAGTAGCCAAGGGGGGCGAAGGGAGGAAGCCGCCCCCCCCCCCTTGAGCAAAATTTGGGTACTTTTTTTTACAATATTACTAGTGTTTCCCCATTTTTATGCGTTAAATAGGCCTGGAAAGTGCCATTTCCAGGGATATGGGAGGAATTTTGAACCAAAATTTTCTCGCGCTCCGCCCCAACCCATGAGTTGGCGCAGAGCACTGGCAGCATACTTGCCAACTCTAACGATACCGTAAGGGGACAAATTGTAGGCTTACCATATCAGGAACACATGGTATCTAGTGGTAGGCCTATGTACAAAAGCAACACCTTACACCTGTTTGAAGCTGTTATGTGATTGTGCATACTTGTAGAATGATAAATTATTTGCCAGCAATATGTGTGTACATGGTTATTGCTACAAAATATAAAATACATAATGATATGTCCCCTTATGCATACAAAATACCACATAATTGTATGCACCAAATCACATATTTTCACATTAAAAAACAAAAGCTTTTCACCGTGGGAGGGAGAGTGGGAGGGGATTCCCCCTCCCACACCCTCACCCCACCCCACCCCACCCCCGTCGCGCGCAAGCGGGCTCGGGCTCGGTCGCCTCGCTCCCTTGCAATATCTACCACTTCGCTCCCCCCCCCCCACCCACCCTTGACAAATTTCTGGCTACGCGCCTGAAATTTGCGACATGAGATTCAAAATGAAGAATGTTTAGATTCACTTAAAAGCATGGGCGTCAATCCTGGGGGGACGGGGGGACATGTCCCCCCCACATTTCGATGGGTGGGGGACACAATATCAAATGTCCCCCCCCCCCACACATTTGCGTAAAAGAGTAGTGCCGTGGCTCTATTTGACTGGTTATTAGAGTGGTATGTAGGTTTGTTGGGCAATTGTTAAGTGTCTCGATGCAGATTCTGAATGCAGATTTCGTCAGGGAAATCTTATATAATGACAAAATTTTGGAGCGCTTCGCGCGCATGCGTCACGGTTTGCACTCCTTTTCATGACCATTAAAAAGGTAAAAACATGGAACTATTCTGATCAAAACACTCTCAGAAAACAGACATACATCTCCAAACATCTGAAGGGGCCTCTCATCAATATGGGATCATTTCATCAGTGGCGTACGCAGAGGGGAGGGCCATACGGCCATGGCCCCTCACTTATTCCTATTTTTTTTAAGTTCCTAAAAATATATAAATTTTTTAACACAAATTTTACTTCAAAGGTAGCATATTTGGCACCAGATTGCATGTAAGGACACCTTATTTTTCAAAAATTTTCAAAGGGGAGGGGGACACCCCTCCCTAAGACCGGGGGTCACACAACATACTGCATGCCCGCCCCCTTGAGATAAATCCTGGGTACGCCACTGCATTCAGTCTAATTTGTAGCATGATGTGGAAGTTTGAAAGTACTTTGTTGCCGTTAAACATTTTTCAAAAATTTTTACAGAGCGCTTCGCCGATGCCATTATCGGTATAGATGGTGATTGTTAATACACATACGACTTAAAAACATTCTGAAAACGCCTTTGCTAGTCCCTCAGAACTTTGCTATACTACGATCAGCTCCAAAAATATCCCAAAGATAGCACCATTTTGCATCTAAGCAACCTTAAATTAACGAAACTTTCTCAAAGGGGAGAGGGCGTACATTTATGTAGTGACAAAGGAAGGATCCCCACTGCTGTATACAAAACGCATAGCGCTCATAAACAAAGTGCAATTTACACGTCTCCTCTCAGTTGGAAAAAAAAAAAGGCCGGTCGGAATTTGGGACGGTCACATTCACACCCCAAAACATGTCACCCTAGCAACGGGCCTGGTCCGGTCCATGATCTCCGACAATGATCCACGCTGCGAAGCGTGGTTTCAGCTATTTTGGGACATGGTAAAATGTATTTCACCTGGCAGATCTCAATGATGGTCATGTTAACTTTGAAATGATAATTCTTATTAGACAGGCCCGTAGCCACGCCGAGACACAAGGGGACCGTGCCCCCGTGCGGACCACTGTGCCCCCCTATACGGAAAATCGATCGAAAATAAAATTTTAGTACATGTAAACGGTGGCCCTGGTATTACACCAAGCAATTTGTAACCAAAAATGATCCCAAAAGGAGTTTAATAATGAACGTATTTTGTTCTCTGTAACATTTTTGTTCTAAAATCACAAAAATTTTCGCGCGCTACGCGCGCTTTCATCTTTAATTACATATAGTTTTAACACCCGTTTCAGATATGTTGGCTTAATTTATAAATGTACAGGTTCCACAATTGGGGTATTGTTCTTTCGTGTAGGTGTGATTCCCGGAAAAACACAAAACTGAATCCACAAAAAGTTCCATCCTCTTTCTCTTACGATCGGGAAGATTCTTAATTCAGGCTCAACATCATGATAATCATTTTGTATGAAACGTAAAGTGTCTCAGTGTGCAGGGGTGGTGGACAGGGGCATCCTCTCGCGACCAGTCGCCCGGCGTCTTGGTTTTGTTCTTAAAGACAGACACTCATCACCCCAAATACATTTTGGTTGGGAGAAAGCAAAATTCTCAATTGGTCATAGGTGAATGCTCTTTGATAGACATCAAAGCTCACAACACACAGTATGCGCAGAGAATGTTCTGGTTACATATTATGGCCTTGTACGCCCAACAGAAGCAATAAACTAGGTTTGTGTCTGCACAAGGAGGGGCTCAACACAGTTTTGGAAGAAGTAACTTAGTCGGGAGGATTGGAACTGTCTAGGACGAAGAGGGCAGATTGTTCCATAGAAACCCAAATTTTCTAACTTTCCTTAATAAGAACCAAATATTTTCAATTTTTCTTCAACAGAACCCCAAATTTTTCTCCGGTCGCCCAAAATTTCGCTTTCGGTATCCAATCTGTAACCCATTGCTTCTGACGGGGCTTCGGGTTGCTGGACCTCTTAGGGGAGCTTGGTCCCTTCGTCGGGCTTATCTTTCCACCACCCCTTTCTGAGTCTGTATGCAGGTTTTACCGTGGTAAATAATTTTCCTGCAAAATTTCGGCGCGCTTCGCGCGCAATTCTCACAAGCGAAGTAATATCACCCGTGAACATTATTAGTACAAAATTTCAAGTGAACTCTTCCAGCCAAAGCTAGGTGAAGTCTCAAAGTTAGATCCCGGACATCAAGGGGCTTTCATGTAGTAATCTAGTACCTTGAGTAACATTCGCTCCGCGACGACTATATGGTTTGAAGCTACATTTACTCGTACCAAAAATTTATTCCAAAATTTACTTTTTCTCATGTTTTTTTTTTCATGTAAAATTTCGTTCAAAGTAGAAATACGATAATGACCATCCGAAGTGTGAACTGCGAAGACATTGGTGTGCTCTCACTGTCATTCAAAGTCCTGCTCAAAGCTCCATGCTAGTGTTCCCATATTGTTAATTCGCCACATATTCGGGGAATTTCCCTCTGGGTCCTAACAAAATCATACTGGATCACACCAAGCCTGCCTAATGGCAGCCCTTGGTCCCGCCTCGCCTTTCGCAAAGTACTTAACCGGCTTCACCTGCGCTTGATGAGCTGAAGATACATCGTGATTACAGTGTTCTTCCCTTCACTTGTGGAGAATTTCTACGTCTCTGTATTGCAAGCGGATGGAAAAATTTCCATCAGAAGAGTGAAATTTTCGCGCGCTTCGGCGCGCGTATGTGCACACGTAAAACCGATACCTTTATGCTATGTGTGGTAAGCTTGAGATATAATCCGCTGTAGTTCCGTCAAACTGTAATCCTGTGGTGGTACTACTGACAACAAACATAATCTTCTTCGGTGCCCCTCTATGAGCTGTCGGTGCCCCCCTATATCAGAATTCCTGGCTACGGGCCTGTTATTAGAATAGGGCGTCAGTCATCATAAGGGGGGGGGGGGAGGAATGGGCCTATAGGAAGACACCCCTCTTCAAAACCAAAGGGATTGGTTTGTGCTAAGTCATGTATGTCCCCCGGCCCCCCCCCCCCCCCCCCACACATTTGAATACGGATTGACGCCCCTGCTTAAAAGGGTTTGGAAAGTGTCATCTCCTGCAATCTGGTAGCCATTTTTGGGCGAAATTTTCTTGGTACGCTACACGTTGCAATTCATGGAGGTGCTCGGTTAGGTATAAAATCACAAACCCTCCGAGAGCCTTGCCACTGACCGATCATTTTCATTTCTCCCGCACTCTAAAGTACCCTCTTAGACCTATTATACTATAACAATGGATGTAGCTGTTCTATTGTATTTATCACCATTTTTACGCGGACATCATACTTTCACCGTCAGCTCAATAGCTCGTTGGTTTTATACCTGGCTTTGTTCAATACCGTTTAACTCATTCGCAGGCACGATTCCACGTACGCTTTGAGCTCTTCACAGTGTATGTCTATTATTCTAGTGATGAGGCGTGATGGCGAAGGAGTACAACATTGCAAGGATGCCCTTTGCTCTAAGAAGACATGACAGCTGTAACGGGTCATCGTTTCATTAAGACCTGCCTCCTTGGCAGACATATCTTGCAACATAAAAGAGAAGTGTCTGTGCAGGTCCTGTGGGCCTTTTTCATTGTTGAAAACCTATTGCCTAAGCGAAATTTATAGGCAGTCTTTTCGGCCATCGTGCACGGTTTTTACTCCATAACTGATGACTATTATCAGCACATATAAATGAAATTATCTAGCGAAATATTTTGGAAAACAAGAGGTACCGATGGTCTACACCAGGCTTTCTCAACGAGTGGCGCGCGCGCCTCTGGTGGCGCGCGGCACCATTTCAGATGGCGCGCATCGGGCCGGCGGGAGAGGTTTTTTTTCGTAGGATGGAAATGGAAGAATCATGCCAATGGACGAATCAGCTTCTTGGAATTTGGCCAAACCCCTAATTCCAAAATAACAGCTATTCGACTAATTCTTTTGTAATTCTGACGCCGGATTATGAAAGAACGGATCAAATATCTTTTGTCCACGTAACCTTATCCTTAACTTTAACCTAAACCATGATTTAGAAACAAATTTATAATTTTTTGAAAAACCGATTTTTCCATTGTTATCCTACGAATAAAAAACTAGCGGTCGGCTGGCTGCATGAACAAATGGAACGAGCGGTGGTACGTACACTATTATTCAGACACTCACACTCTCAACAGCTCAACCTGTCAATTAGGCGCACTTACGAGTACCCCAGTAGCTAGGCTACAAATATAGGAAGAAAAGTAAGAAAAGCGCACCATTTTGCATCTAGAGTCCTTAACAAAAGCTTACACCCTTTGCACCCCCTTACACCCCTCCCCTTACACCCCTCCTCCAGGCCGGCGAAAGTCCAACATCGATGTGCCTCTGTCCTAAATTGGTTATTCTGGCCATGGGCCTGGTTGTGATAAACATCGTTTCGATATAATTACTCCCACAGGACGAACGGTCACCAACTTGGATGTTGGCACTCCTTGTATTTTTATTTAATCAAGTGGCGCTTCGCTGAATATAGTTGAGAATGCTAGTGACTAAGCCATCGGGAAACATTGAACAAGTAAGTTTTGATGTTCATTTCGACTAATGCACGAACAGTCAGAAGAGAAGGCAAAGTCAGTCTTCGCGAAGGCGTTTATGGTTATGTTTCGTGTAGAGTTACATCGCAATGATGAAGGGAGATTTAGGTTTAACAAGTTCTAGCCTGTTATAGCAGGAAAACTTAAGTGTGAAATTTGGCAACGCGTATATTAAATTGTAAAATTTGTCTACGCGTATGTTAAATTTGGCAACGCGTATGTAAAATTTCGCTTGGCGTAGCAAACAATTGCTTCGCGTAGCCTTTATCGCGTAATGGGTGCGATGGCCAACCATACGATGGCCAACCATATACAGTCTGCGTACGTACGCACATGCCCGTGGACGTGATAGTATGATTACGGTACGGTACAAATGATCGGTGCATGTGCATGTGAAACACACTCATACTCAGACTGAAGGCCTAAGTAAGAACAAGGCATTTTTAAAAGCAAACTTGAAAAGCGCTGGGATATTGTTTTGCGAACATTCGCATCAATCCCGTTTGTTTCCCGACCGTTTTTTGCCTATGAGAGGACATTAGATCTAAAAGATTTAGCCTACTTGTATAATCAAGTTTTACTGCAGAGTCGTACGAAACAGTACTACGGTACTTTACTACATGCGCTTATAGCTGCATTATAAATCGTATGACGAACCTAGCTAATGTTTGAAAAGCTACTAATGATGAAGTTCCGCCGTATAGAGGGATTTCATGTGACGTCACGCGCAATGGATTCCCAGGCACTGAAGGGCAAACCACACACGCAGTAAGCGTATCTACAGCACACGCGCACGGCATAACCATAGATACTACTGTGACACAATGGACGCGTGCTCGTCAAAACAAAAAAGACGCGCGATCTTGCCCTTCAAAATTGCGTCTAGTTGCATAAAGTCACGTGACTGAAATCCCTCTATAGAGCAAGAGAACAGAAACTGGTCTAGTTGGTTTTCAAAAAACCACCCAAATGTCAATTTGAGATCATCGACTCATATTCCTGTATAAAGAGTGGAATTGTAAGCTTTTGCACGAAAATTTTTGTATCAATAGTGCTTTCACTGCCCTCTATTCATACGAAAATTTTCGTATGAATAGTACTTCCAGTGCCCTTTATTCACACGAAAATTTTCGTATGAATAGGCCCCACCTAATTACAAAGTCATTCGCATGTTAACACGTCTCTTTGTAACGTTAACGTTTAGGCTATCGTTAAAGTGATGGCAAGAAAAAATAATTTAGACTTAACATTCGACTTGTGGCCTAGGCCTACACTAGATTTGTGTCAAAGACGGGGCCTACTGGTTTATTACTAGTTCTAGGGGCCTAGGCTAGTCTGTAACAAATAGGCCTAGGCCCCTATACTTTTTCCAAAGTCCCTGCGACTCTCTGGCCGAGAGCAAAGGGGCGAAACGAAACTCCCGAAGGAGTTCTGCTCCCCAAGGGCCCGAAAAGACAACAAACTTAACTGACCAACCTCTTGACCCTCAGACCTCTACACAGGGGCGGCGATATGTTAAAATTATTGGGGGGGCACCTGCTTGGGTGAACACTGCGCCTCCAGCCAGGGTACAGGGGACCTTCATACTAGGTGTACTGGGGTCCAGGGGTGAAGCCAAGTAATTTGGTGCATTCTCGAGGACAAAGATCACATGTTTCTGATCAAAAGTTCTCCCCAGCTTCCATTAATACGCTAATATCACAATTATTCATATCGAAAATGTGTGTAAGAACATTTATTTTTCTGCATAAGTACCTCATAATATGGGCGGGGGACACATTTGATATATGCCCCCTCTAAAAATATTGAGGGGGACAAGTCCCCAGTGGCGGCACCAAGGGGCGTAGGGGACATTTTCCCCAGTCAGAAGCTCTGCCCCCAGATGCCCCCTACTCAGCTCCTGAAGTAAATTGGCCTGACGGGAGGAATAGCCTAATATATTGAAATCATGGAATCTTTGCATTGGATGATGTATTATAAACCAAACTATACCTATCCTGAGGCTTAATTTTTTACCAAAAGATATGCTAAAACCTCTTCGCCCCTGGACCCACCAGGGGCTCTAAGGCGGGCCCCTGGACCCCAACTGCTTAAAGGTATAGTGGTCTGGCGGGAGGAATAGCCTAATACATTAAAAGTGTTTGGAATCTTTGCATTTGATGATGCATTGTGAACCAAAATATATCCATCCTGAGACTTAATTTTTCACCCACATATATGCTAAAACCTCAGAGAGTCCGGCGACTTCGCCCCTGGACCACGACCAGGGGCCCTAAGGCGGGTTCCTGGAGCCTGATAGGAAGAAAATACATTAAAAGTATTTGGAATCTTTGCATTTGATGATGCATTACGAAACAAAAATATCCTTCCTGAGACAATTTTTTACTCAGTGATATGGCTTCGCCCCCTGGACCCGAACCAGGGCTTTGCCCCTGGACCCCACCAGGTGCCCTAAGGCGGGCCCCTTGACCCCACGAGCTAAAGCTCGGGCTTCGTGCTCGATTTCGTGCTACGCCCGAAAATTTTTGCCCTCAACATTTTCTTTTGCCCTCAGTTTACCCCCAATTTTAAAATCCTGGTGCAGCCACTGCATGTCCCCCCTGTCCAGTGGCGTAGCCAGGGGGGACAGGGGGGAAAGTTGCCCCCTCTGGAAAATCTTGGGGGAAATTTTGAAAGTGAATATATGGTGAAATTTGCGCATGATCTGGTAAAATTTTAAATTTCTAAACCAGTACACTTGACTTATTTAAAAGTATATGCCACACTGGCACAACCAGTCCTCATTAAGGTTTTCAGAGATGGAATGATGACACCATGCTTATAGTTGTACTAGTTATGTTTTACTATGTTTTATACAGCATGGGATCTCTGGACCTCTGACAAGGGACTCTGTCCTTTTACTTTATACTTCCAATGTTTCTTGATAATTAAAGCAGCAGCATTGTGGTATATGCAGTTTGTTAGAATGGGTCAGTGGTCAACTGCTATACTCTGCTACAAGGGCAGTTCCTCTTAAAATTTGGACTGATTGTGGTGAATGTGGTGAACTGATGAAGGGAAATGTGTACCATGGTTCACTTAATTACCCGTCGCGTTGTGATTCTGATCTACCAGTAGGACTCAAGAAAATTTCACCAAGACCTGAAGACAAGCAAGATAAAAAAGCTTCCTAAAAAAATAGGAATTTTTAGTGATGTATTCAGTTTACATTTAGCACCAAAATGTGGCACCATTTTGCATCTAGCCCACCTTATATGCGCAAAATTTTCCAAAGGGGAGGGGGACACCCCCTCCCCTTAGACCCCTCCCCCAGGACGGCGATCAGTCACATCAGCCAGGTCAGAGGAAAGCACCCGGACAAAATTTGGACCTGCGGAGAACACTGATTATTAGGAAAGCAGATCACTAATTGGGGGAAATCTTGGTGCTCTTGCCCCCCCCCCCCCGACAAAAAACCTGGCTACGCCACTGCCCCTGTCCCCCTGTGTCGCCGCCCATACCTCAGTTCTACATTCAGGATCTGTCATGCGTGGTCCTATTCTCACCTGGCTGGGAAGAACAAATACTACGTATGTTATACCAGGTAAAAGATCTAAGGAGGGCTATAAGTGGCTTCAGTTTCAGTTGGGGTAAACTTGAGGTTGGGTTTTAGACAGGTTTGGGGCTAGGTGAAGGTGAAGTCAGTTTAGAGGTTAGGGATAAGTGGACATGGGAAAAGACAAACGTGAAAAGTAAAAGAAATGAAATCATTCTTCACACTACTGCAGTGGGAAACGAACACTATTCAATATGGGGTTTGATAGTTATATGCTGCGGTCAATATACTGATACATGAGCAAGGCCTTTGAAAGGCTTCCGAATAGGGTCAGAGGACTGAATCATCCTACTTGAGTGCCTTCATTATTTATGATGTTTGGTCGTTGTAACACATAATAAACAACCAAACAATTTTTGAAGAAAACCTGAAAACTGTATTCTTCAAGTAACACTTTCAGTGTATCTACAATCCTGGCCAAAATTATCTGGGACAAATCCCCCGCGCCCCACCTCAATGTTGGTTTTGAAGGTGAATTTAAGTTGAGCGCTGAAGAAAAGAGTGCCCTTTTCGTTTTCTCAACATTGAACAGGGGTGGAGAGGAACGTCCGGAACTGTCCCAATAATTTTGTCCAGGATTGTAGCCCTCAATTTAGCCGTTCCCTGAAGAGACCCAAGGTGACTCTGTGGGAGTTAGCAGGTAGGCTCTATGATATGAGTTAGTACCACTCGATCGTACACTTCCCATTGTTTCGTGCGTCCACAGTGTTTAAACCGATATCATCTAGGCTAAATCTGTTTTGCAAAAATATAGCCATGGGATATCCATGGGTATCCATCCTTCTAGTATCCTCCTACAATCACTAGCCCGGTCATACACCAAGCATAACTGTTAGTCATGTGGGCTGGTTGAATGAGAAGGTATTGTACTCAAGTACATTTCTCTGTACTCGTAGAGTCGTACGCATATCGTGTTCCAAAATCTCGTACCCGCATACTTACGTCTTCATTGTATATACTTGTACAAGGTGTTTATACACATGAATATAACTTACAACTCCGCAATGTTAAGTTTGTTAATATTTCGTGATTTTTTTCTATTTTAATAGAACTTGTTTTAATGTTTACTGTATTTAACTGATTGTCACTAAAGACTCCATCAAAACTTGTAAAAAATAAATTTAAGTGTGAGGAAGAAGTGGCGGTACTACAGAGTATGAGTGAAATCCTCCTCCCTCCCCGTTTCTCCGTCTTGCTCCCCTGCCAAACCATATCCAGCATGATCGTATGAAATATGTAAATTTATAGTTATTTGTCTTAGAAACAGCCTCCCATTCAATGTATTAGACCCTAGATTACTTGGGTAGGCCCATGAACCCTACGCTTATGCCGGGCAGCCTTTCGTACTTCTGCCGGCCTTCGGCACTGTTGGGTCATTCCCTCGATCTTATTGCTTCTGCCCCTCGTTTACCCCTAACTTTGAAAATGTTAGTGCTTCCACTCAATCTACCGTACCTATTTTTTAATTTGAAAGTAATCCATTCCCATACAAATGGAAGAAGTTACTACATTATCACTTGCCAAGTGAAACTTTATAACAGGGGTTCTAGAGTGTTTTGGGCCGATGGCCACTTTCAGAGACTTTTCTTTGTAACAATAGTAGCAATAAGAATTGAATAACAAAATTTCAAATTTCACTGTCCTAATTATGATTTAAAGGCTCTCAGACCATGGAAATTGCATACAAGGGCTCCAGTTTCTCCGAATTTCCCCGAGGAAATCCCCGAACCCCGCTACGGATGCGTTTTGTGTTTGAATTATAGTCCTGACGAATGAGCCTCTTCCTTAAAGTTTGAATCCACCCATGTCCTGGTAGGAATGGTGCTGCACTGACTGTAAGGCTTCATGATGTATGTAATACACATGAGTCATGTAGACTTAAGATTTTTCGAAGGCTTACTATAGTTTCTTTTTACGAATGGGACGGTATGATATTTCTCCTACAAAGGGATTTTACTGAAAACCTTTTTGTAATTTACCCATGTAATTTACCCATTTCCTTTGAAGTCTAAATTAATTAAGCATGCGATCTGAAGAAACAGAATTATGAGATGCAAGTTACAAGGCAGACATAGTACCGTTTCGCGCATCGTTGGCGGCATTTTGACGAGAATTTTCTTGATAGGCTTTCTGTGCGCGACTTCAAAGTGGTGACCTTTGAGCCTGGCTACGAGAAGACCGAAGAAAATTACTAAATACTAAGACTGTTCTATACATTCACCGGTGATAAGTTTAATGCTTTAAGTACCCTATTGCTAGAGAGCTATTTTGCATCTTAGCCATCTTATCATGTTAAATTTTCTCAAAGGTGATACTTTAGGCAACACCTTTTCTTATCCTTAAAAAATCCGGGAAATGCACTCAACAATGAAAGATAATTTTAGGCCCTGTAATCAGTTTAAAGTTTTGTCAATGATAGCAGCGTTTTCCATCTAGATATAGGCCACATAAAAAAGTTTCTCAAAGGGTGAGGATGTCACCCTCTCCCCTTTACCGGAGATAAGAAACACGAAATATTCACTACACAATGATCATTCTAATATTATTTTAAAACTTTTCCAAAGAAAGCACTAGCTTGCAACTTAGCTAACTTACGTAAATGGCCTTCCTGCCCTTAAACCCGTCCCTTAGGGCGGCTCCCTGGCGGGGGTGACAAAGGAAAGATTGATCTGGGTGTCAACTATAATTGGTATCCCACCGGAGGCTCCACTTAGTGTTGTTAACTCCCCCCCCCCCGATTTTGCCCATGCTACGGCCCTGATTATGTCTTCTATATAGACGGATCCAATCAGCGCTTGTGTTTAGTGACTGTAGGCAGCCATTAATGGGGTCCACCAGCCTTAAATCGTCTTCATTTATTTTCTACATGAATTTCAAACCCACATATTCAGTGAAATTGAACGAGTCAAGATACAATTTAATGTCCAACCATCCATCATACAGGTAAGCAAGGAAATTGAAAGATTAAAGGTGATAGACCCCAGGTATGGCCGACTGAAATCAGACCATCACTTGCTCTCCGGATTCGTCTATAGATTGGCGGAAATAACATTTCCATGCCGCATAACATGCATCAATGCATCAAATTCTTTCCTTTGAGGTCTCAAAAGTAATAAACTTACATACGAAAAAGATAGCAGTCAATGGACAGACCAGTATCGGTAAAATCCTATTAATAGGTCTCTGCGCAGCTTAGTATGTGTTTTAACAAAGGAAAAAGCTGATTGAACAAATGACGGACACGCAGTAATTTTGCAGTGTGTCTGTAGGCCTATCATTGGGGTATTATATTACATCTGCCATCTCCTCTTGGTCAAATGTAGGGGATTCTACCACCCCTAGCCATCCGTTATTGAGTATCTTGCATTCTGATTGGTTAAGCACTGACCTGTTTTTCCACAACACACGGTCAGTAAACGTAAATACTAATAAGAATCAAGTTTTTCACACATTTTCGGTGGTAGAATAGGAATAAACAACATTTGTCGGACTATTATTGTCTCATAAAACATCTTGACTCCAATTTTGGCAAAATAATGGACTTGGCTTCGCCTCATCCGTTATTTTGCCAAATTTGAAGTCTCGGCGGTTTATTCACCAATAATAGTCCGCTAAATGCGATTTATTCCTGAAATATATCTCCAATTCCGAGATCTGCGTCTACACTTACATTAATTACCTAGTATGGTACTTAGGCAACAATGAAAAGTTGCATGAGAGTTGCGCGTGTGGGACCAGCCAACAGTTGCGTCGAAAGTTGATTGAAAAATCGCGCAACTTGCAGACTTGTTGAAAGTTGAATCGCAAGTTGAATCGCATATATGGGACCCGGGCTTAAGGTAGCTCAGATGCAAAATGGTACTACCCTTTGGCAAATTGATTACATGGTTACAAATTCTCATCGCTATTTTGCTTATACAGACTTGCAATCCTTCACATCATGCTACTCACATTACCGTATAGATTACTCATGATATTACTTTGCTCTAAGATCCTCTCTTGATGCGGGGTCCCTAAAGAGGTTGTCGATATACCCCTAGTTTTCGGAAAAAGTGTTTTGGTCAGAATTATGCATTATTGTCCTTATAATGGCCGTGAGGTATGGAGTGCGAACAGTAAAGGGAGTGCGTCAAATTTTGCATTATAATCATTTCCATGACAAAAGTTGCATGTAGACTCTACACCGACACACTATCAATTCCCTTACGGAATTGACCTGCCAAATAGAGGGCGAATATTCTGCCTGGTATTTCATGAAAACTTTCTATTTTCTAAAATATGTCTTTCCCTCAATTCCCCTGCTTCGCATCCTTGCAACATTGTGCTCCTTCGTAATTATTCTTATGCACACGAATTTTTTATTTTTCTTTTAATTGTAAAACTCTCAATGATGCGAATACGTTCGATAAGTGCAGCGGTGAGGTCAGGCTGCAAGCGTGCGATAGTTAACCCGAGGATTAGCAAAAAGTTTGATAGTTTGAGAACGATTCCTCGATAGAAAATGATTAAATAGATCCGCAGCTCAGTCGAAAACACATCTCACCCTACCCTTTACAGAAATCCTTTATGCTCGTTTTAAAAAAAAATTCAAAATTTTCGGAAATGGTGGTAGCGTGCGTGCCCCCCCCCCCCCGCCGTGCCGGCGCCACTGGTCCGGTTTGTGCAATTGGCAGCAGAGTTAACGAAAGTCTTTAACTCGTCACTTTGTCTTTGTGTTGTACTTTCGTTCTTTAAAAGGTCAACTATCACACCTGTGAACTGTACTAGGCCCATAGATTATATCTTACTGACTGTGGCCAGTGGTGCCCACTTCGGTTGTTATGAAAGTTTCCAAAAACTTTTTGAAGTAAATGCTGTCAGATAAATTTAATCCTTTTCAATTTGCCCATCGTTCCACCAGACTTGTCGATTGTCACAGTTTCTATAAATTAGCATGAACTGAACAACATCTTAAAGTGAAAAAAGTCTTATGCAAAATTTTTATTTACGGTTACTTGTAGTACTCGAGTAGGTACTCGTACTCGAGTACATTTTTCTGTACTCGTACTCATGTCTTTGTCATAGGCGTAGGAGCCCAAGTTGATTGGGGGGGGGGGGGCTGGAACGACTTGCCCGAAAAATATGACCCAAAATTTCCGCGCGCTCCACGCACGTTCGACATGTTAATGTACATATCATATAGGCATGCATCGGTTATCACACTGCATGCCAATAACATACAATAATTTGCCGTGTTACTACCTTCTTTATTGGTTTTAATTTTGACCAAAGTCTGCGGTAGCAGGCCTGGGGGAGGGGTCTAAGGCGAGGGGGTCCCCCCTTTGAAAATTGTTGAAAAATTAGGTGTCCTTATATGCAATCTGGTGCCACATATGCTACTTTTGAAGTAAAATTTATGTTAAAACATTTACGTATGTCAGGTACTAAAAAAAAAAATCGGGTTTACCCCCCTCCTCTTTGAAAATTTTTGAAAAATTAGGTGTCCTTACATGCTCTGGTGCCACGTATGCTACCTTTGAAGTAAAGTTTGTGTTAAAAAATTTACGTATTTTAGGTAGAAAAACCCAGCGTCAGTGAAAGTGGGGCATGGCCCAATGACCCCTCAAATATACCACTGATAATCATAATATAAGTTCAACCATTAAAAACACACTGATGAATTAATGCGAAATATATAGGTGCTGGTGCAATCAAATAAGAACTTTATATTAATTACCAAGGAAGTTTTTTAAACTATTAATACCGTTTAGCTACATCATTGCATTATATTTCTTTCAGAAGGTGCCCTAAAATTCTCAGCATTTTGCCCGAAATTTCACTAAAATTTTTGGTTGGGGGCTGCCGCCCCCAACGCCCCCCCCCCGTTTTCCTACGCCTATGGTATTTGTACTCGTACTTGTATACTCGTACTCAGGAGTTTGTACACACACTACAAGTCTGGTTTAAGATTCCTTCGATCTTAAGTCAATTGTCGATCTCAGGTTCTCTGAATCGTCCTCAAATTGTCAAAATTGGTAATGCTGTTTTAGTTTGAATACTGGGACACCCCAAGGTTGTCCTCTGTCTCCAAAGTTGCAGTCTTTATTTATGTTTGATTGTATGCCAGAATGTCTTTCCCCACGATACCACGACGAGCTACCCCTTGGTATGCTCACGCATTTAATTTCAACTAATCACAAATCGAACTAAACAGTACCCAAGTGTAGACAATCACAGGCCTGAGGAATGCCATTTCAGGCAATCCTTGGAGACTGGAAATTTTTATTTACCGGTTAAAAAATATCCTGCATAAGGAGGCTTTGATACAACTGAAGTAACAAGAACAGAACTCAGGTTATCTTTGCATTTGCAGCGCAAATGTCCAAAATAGGATCGCCTACCTTAGGCTCTAATGCGTTGATCTAATTTCTTAAGACAAGATCGATTGGCCTCATTTCGTAACAATACATAACCCAGGCGCGGATCCAGAAATTTTGAGGGGGGGGGGGGCCCAAGATGGAAATTCCTTTTGTGCACCGAAGGTGCACCACGAGCGCGAAGCGCGAGTCCCTACGCGTGGGGTCCAGGAAGCTCTCGCAATATTGCATTTTTAAGAGCACAGAAATCGGCTCCAGTTCTTATGTCAGTGAAATTTTATACCTTTTCATGTTGCATGGAATTTGATGTGTATGGCTCAGTATAAGTTACTATATGTACCTGCAGAAGTTCCGGAGAATCTAAGTTACCGGTATCTTAAAACGTGAACTTGAAATGATTTTTGCCATAATGAGTGTTTTATTTTCGTTATACGGTATTCGGGTAAAGGAAGTCAGATGAAACAATTGCGCGCGAAGCGCGCCGAAAATTTGAATTTACATTTAAAACCATTACCATGGCTAAAGGTGTCAATTCCCTTTTGTGATCAATTTGAAGGTGGGTTCGATACTAAGTTTTCAGTTCGCATAAGAAGAGGAGGTGAAAAAATTTTCAATTTCAATTTCAAATGAATATCAGTTGCTTCACATCCTTACAATACTGGCTCCTCTGAAATCACGTTTGTGCACACGAATAATTGGCTTATGGCAGAACCCCACCGATGAGTAATGCGAATACGTTTGGGACCTTATTGATAGTAAAAGAAGCAATTCAAGGCTAAAAGTGCGCAGATCAAGCGAAAATCAAGAAATATTGAGAAGACTTTGCAAAAATCGTGAAAGATTTCAAATGACTTTTGGTAAAAAGTGATCAAAATAAATCCATCACTCAATACAAACGTACCTTTCTCCGTAAGCGTAAACAATTGCGCGCGAAGCGCGCAGAAAATTTTCGGTATAGAGCCTCCCGAGGGCTCTGCATTAATTGAACACTGAAAAGGTGGGCCAACAGGACTCTCACAACCTAACATCCATATGGGAGGCGAGATGATTTATTACCTTTTTTATGAATTACTGAAGGGTAGACCCTTCAGAAATCTATGAACGATGGTGCCGGCGGGAGTGGGTAATTGGGGGAACCGCAGATAACTGCTAAACGGTGCCTTTTTAGGCAGTGGAATTTTGTATACGCTATATATATGCAAGAGTGGGAGAGCCTTTTCTTGTTAGTACATGAGAGTGCAATCCCAGGAAGGGGTTTAACCTCCCCTTTGAAAAAATTTTGTTAATTTTAAGGGGTCTTTATGCAAAATGGTAGTATCTTTGGCTCATTCTAAAGTGATTGTTTGTTTAAAAAATGTCCACAGTTTAGTGAATTCTAACTTTTGTTCGGGTGAAAAAGGGAAGTAAGAGACGGTCAATATATTGTCTTCAAACCTTAAGTCCCAGGAAAAATCATGGGCGTGGATCCATCTCCAAAAGTTGGGGGGGGGGGGGACTTTTTCACATTTGTGAATCGCCGTCCTGGTGGAAGAAGCAGTGGTGGTAGCCATAATTTGCTCGTCACGGGGAGGCAATACGTTTTGTGATCGTCGGCGTGGGGGAGGGGTCTAAGGAAAATTTTTCTAGAACTGAATGCCCTCAGATGCGATTTGGTGCAACAAAAGTGTAGGATTTTTAGGTTATTTTCCTTCTAAAAAATTCGTTTTCCTAGGTATAATTGCAGTCTCTTCAATCATTTTTCAAAAAGTGAGGGGAACTTTTTGACGATGTCCCCCTTCCAAAAAAGTGAGGGGGACGCGTCCCCCGTCCCTCCATGAACCACGCCCATGGGAAAATTGTACACGCAATTATACCTGCTTGGAGTCCACGAAAACATTCTTGGACTATAATAAAATATTTCCTTTACACTTTTAAAGGATATCCAAGGTTGACAGAGAACAGTATAGCGCCTCCCGGGAGCTCTGAATTAGTTACAGTATACAAAAGAGGAACCAACGGGATTCTCACTGTCTACCCGACATCCATATGGGAGGAGATATGATGTATCACCTTTTTAGGTATAGTAAGAGGGATGGTGGACAGGCAAAATTCGTTTCAGAAAAGATTTTCGTCGTTATTGAACGTCGCGGTAAAATATTTGGAAAATAAGCAACGGCAATTACGTACTTTCAATCTTTCAAATCATGTGCTAGACTAGATTAGTCAAAGATCCCATAATGATGAGAGCCCTGCAGAGAAGGAGATGTACGTTTTAGAGAAAAATGTTTGCATTGGAATAACGTCTTGCGTCATAGCTTTGTCAATGGTATATGAAATTGGGTGTAAACCCTTTCGTATGCGCGCGAAGCGCGCCGAAATTTTGAATAAAATATTAGTCCATGACAAAACCTGCTATTCAGAGACAAATCTTCTGACTGAGAATTCTTAAAAGGCACTTTTGCTCCTTTGTTCCCCCGTGAGTAGTTACCGAAAGCTATTGATAATAAGGACAACTCTGACACAAGGCTTGACGCTAGCGGCGCGTGCGAAAATTTGGAATTTGTCAAGAATTTCCAAAGCTTGTGATAGTTTGAGAACAGTATGTGAAAGAAAATGGTTAGAACAAATGAACCAGTCATCAAAAATGCATCTCACCCTACACCCCACAGAAATCTGTAGCTTAAACGACTTTTGGGACCATTTAAAAAAATTCAAGAATCGATGGGGGAGGGGGACACACGTCACCCATTGCCCACTGTGCCGACGCAACTGTCTGTAGCGTAGAAGCCTTTTGAGTTGATTTTTAAACTTTTCAGAGTTTCGAAATCGAATAGGCTGATAGGGTATGTACGCCGTTACTTTGCCTGCAACAGCTGGTGCCACTGTGCACAATAGCACGTCACCTGACAGCTTGTCTTCTGTATTCATTCTGCAAGGTCTGTATGGAGAAAACTTTGCCTCTCAATCCCTCTAGATTACAAAAAATTTCACTCTTTAACACAAAATTGTTACTAAATTTCAGTGCAGCTAGCCGGGCCCATACTGCATATGTCACGATGTTTACTTATTTAGATCTTAATTCAAGGATCATTACTCAGCTATTCACCTGTTTTCGAACATTGTAGCTCTCGTTACGTCGCCAACCACTTTGAAAGATATCTAAAGAGATAATCCAGCTATAGCTCCACCCAACCCCTACAGAATTATATACTTTGAATACGTTCTTAGACTCTTTTATTCATTTTTGCTCTTAATTTTCTTTCTCCTTTTCTTTTTTTTTTCTTTTTCTTCCTTTTTTCTCCTTTCGTTTTTTTTTTTCGTGGCGGGGGGGGGGGGGGGCCCGGCCCCCCCAGGCCCCCCCTGGATCCGCGCCTGCATAACCCTATTAAATTGTCTTCCCAATTAGGATGGAACCCTCACCGTAAGCGTGAGTTAGTATGAGTACCTCTGTGGTCCCCACATGGGGGTAGTTTCCGGCGTCTCTGTTGGTCTGTTATTGTTAAATTTTTAACAATGTTGGAATGTTAATTTTTAACAATGTAGATACAGTATTTACATTGCTGGGGTGGGCTTAGATCATACACGACAATGAACCAACCTCTACTTCACAGGGAAGGATTCGATTTCCCGGGCCTTGAGCGAACCCCTCGATACCCCCTCCCCTCGTTCCCCCTAAGGCATTGTACCTATAGGGATAGGCTCCGTAAACTGCCAAATTACCTGCATAGGTTTTTTTTATCCAATTAGATTTGGTTTACACAGGGAGCTGGAAGACTTCCTGGAAGACTTCCAGCTCCCTGGTTTAAAATTCACCTGAAAAGAAATTGAAGAGGTAATAGTCACAATTGACAGAAAAAGCTCTCTAACAAAATGTTCTCAGCCAGTCCCCTAGTCTGCTTTTCTTCAAATATCTGGTCCTGGGGAACGGTTTGTCTACCGCCCAAGGAACATTGCGCACCCCACGGAGTGCAAAAATCGCCATTTCAGTTGTTACAAAGCATTTCAAGAATAGCACATAATCCCTTTATGGCAAGCTAGTTCTCGGAAGGAGGATGGAAAAGAATTTAATGATCAAGGTTTCACACCTGATTGGACATGTTGCTCTCATCGTGAAAAACCTTATTCTTTTAAGTTCACTCATTCTGTAGAATGATAATGCCCACGCAAGCATGCCGGGTACGCGTGATTTTTCCCCAGGACGAATGGGGACAAGTACAATTATCCCCTAACCCTGACCTGAACGTTTACTTTTAGGCTTTTTCATGATTTTTACCTTGCGGAATCTTTTAAAGATCGCCCCCACTTTAGAAAAATCCTCGTTGTGTACTCGATCAGGCTTGGCTCTTCCCACCAATTGGAAATTCGAAGGGTCAGGACCTACAAATGGAGTTGGTAGTTGGGTCAACGTGTAAAGTAGCTTAACTTTTGCTATGCTAGCCTCCTGTGACTTTCCTTATAGGCTACATTATACGAAAAATCACGAATGTAAGCTTTTCATTCAGCCGTGCGGCCTTACGCAGGCTGTTGTATAGGAATAGTAAGGGACACTGCAAAGCAAAAACCAAAGCTAAAATCGTAACATTACACACTAACTACATGACATGTGGAGATAGAGGTAACATGCGGCCGAGTTCATAGATAGGTCAGAACATCCAAATACTAGACAGCACGATGATGGTTGCAAAAAGAGGTACAAGGTAGTCGGTTAGTCCTCAAAAGTCAAATCTCAGCATTTTTCATTCATCCTCTTCGCTAGAATGATGAACACGAAATCGAAAGGTTGACCATTGCCCACTCAGGGGTCGTTTCATGTACGGAATTAGTTTTTTGTAACGGCAGTGTGCAAGGGCTAGGCAGTGCATGGCCTCTACTCACCCATTTTTGCGGACTGGTTCGGAAAATTCACAAGTTCCATGAGATAAAAGTGACGTATCTCTACGCTGGTGAAGGAAATGTATCGACAAAATCAGTGAACATACTAGCAAACCTCACCATGGAAAGACTAAAATTCGAAGGACAAATTGACCCCCAACCCTCCCTCCTTTTCTACGCTAGGCCTACTTAGTAATGTAAAGGCTAATGAAGGAATGAATCAAGCAATAGGCTAATCTTTGGCTAGCAAGTCCAACACTGTGGCCAAAAATCCACTACCCTCTCAAATTTCAAAATTACCCTCTAGATTACAGGTTGTCCGCCCGGCGGACGTGTATTACTCCTCAGTGGCGTAGAAATCGGGCCGGGGGCAGGGGGCCATGGCCCCCTCAATATTTTTCAGGGGGCCAAATGTCATTTTGGCCCCCTTCCAAAATCGCGATAGTGTTCAACACATATAAAATAGATATGTACAGACTTTAATACAGTACCAGACCCTGTTGTCTGCGTATCTGATGTCATGAAAACACAGTCGTGCCCGCATCATACTCTAAAAGAATAATCTGATTACTTTACAAGAAAAAGCCGTCAATAACACATGTGTCATATCATCTACCAATAAGATGTAATAAAAAGTCATTATGTCATCTTTCAAGAAAATTTCCCCAAACGATCAGTTTCTGGAATTCACATTGCGTTCGGGATATTTTTTAGGAAATAAGACATTTTTGAGAAATAACTTGCAGGCAACTTAATTAACCTTAACACCCCATTTGTTAAAATTATTTATTTGTAGTTTGAAGTTAATTATTAATTTCCAATTTTCAACGGCTTAAAAAACTTCTTTGGTAATTAAAATAAAGTTGTGATTTGAATTGCACCGGCACCTATATACTCGGTATTAATTCACCAGTGTGTTTTATTGGTTAAACTTATATTATGATTATCAGTGGTGCATTTAGGGAGCCACTGAACCATGCCCCTCTCATTGATACCGTTTTTTAGTACCTAATATTCGTGAATTTTTTAACGCAAATTTTACTTTAAATGTAGCATATGCATCAGATTGCATGTAAGGACACCTAATTTTTCAAAAATTTTCAAAGGGGAGGACCCCATGCATGCCGGGTCCACGGGCACCCGGAAGCTCTCGCAATGTTACATATTAAGAACACAGAAAGTCGGTTCCAGTTGCTCAGTTAAGGAGACTTTATATAATTCACATTTTATGAAATTCGATGTTAATGGCCATGTACAGGTTACCGTAAGGACACCTCGCGAGGTCCGAGGCGAATCTGAGGTTATTTCAAAAATGGAAGGTAGCATTAAATAATCGCCAGATGTACATTTAGTTTTCAGAAATAAATTTGCCATAATGAGTGCTTTATTTTCGTTGTAAGGTTAGTCGGGTATGGGGAGTGAACTTGATGACAACTGCGAGCGAAACGTTACAATTTTAAGACATTTTATCATGATAAACTTTGCATTCAGGTATTACTTCGAGGACACTTCCATTTTCTAAGCAAAATGGTTCTGTCTGAGAGATAAGTCTGATTTACCAATGCTTTGTAATCCGCTAGAGAACACAAGTTTGCTTCAAATGTGTAAATCTTTTCCAAAACTGTTTAAGGGGGAAATAATTCCCATTCTTTACAAGTAACAAACTTTTTCTTACATAATCATGTCTGTGCAGAAGAGCATAAATGTAACATAATGACTGTTAAATAAAACGAAAACGTGTGAAAGAAAATGGAAAATAATTGAACTGAAGGTATTTAGTGAAAGATTTGTAACGTAAAACAATAAAACTACGTTAATTGTTCATTCTTTAAGACATTTACCCCTCCTCCTGTAGAAATTTGTTTGCTGTAACTTCTTTTAAATCATTTTAAATTTCGATTGGGTACCCTAAGGTGTGCACCCGCTTCCATGCCAGACGCGTTGATCTGTTGGCGTCACTGTTTGTCGCTAGTATACTTTTGGCAAGAGATTTGCTTAACCGGTGGGAGTTAGAGGGAGTGGGCACAGTAGTCATTCACACTATCAGAGGCCCTGCCAGGAGTTGGTGATTAGGGAGGCAACACAGAAGATGTCGCAACCCCACCCTAACACCTAAACAGACTACTAATGTCACCATTTTACACACTATTTTCTCAACTCGAACTAACGGCCCGTCGAGTTGTTGCAGATGCAGGGAATGGTGATGGGAAGAACGGATGATTGAAGGGTTTGTATGTGGCTTTGGAGCAGTATTATCCATGGGCGTAAATCCCGGGGGGATGGGGGGATATATCCCCCCAACATTTGACTAGGGGGGATGGCCCATGTAATCATCCCCCCAATGTTTCAGTCTACAGATACGTGTATGGTGGAAAGTATATTTTATTCTTCATTTTCGTAAGATTTTTTTTTCAACCTCGCTTCACTTTCTATCACAAATGTTTCTCAAACTATCAGAATTTTAGCAAATCGTTGACAATCTATCAAAATTTTCGCGCGCTCCGCGCGCTTCCAACCTTACGTCAGTGTCACTTATATCATTAATATCTTCCGATACAACTTTCGGAAAAGCACAGCAGCAAAAAATTGAAAGTTTACGAATTAATAGGTAAAAGACTGGCTTATGGCAAGTAGCATGTAGGTTTGTTGGGCATTTGAAAGTTTCTCGATGTAGAGTCTGAATGCAGGTTTTGTAATGGAAATATTATTCGTCACTGTTTACACTCCATGTCATGACCATTATTAAGGTAATAATACACGAAACTGTTCTGATCACGGAACTTTCCGAAGAACAGAGATACATCTCCAAACATATTTGTGGGGACCTCGCATCAATATGGGATCTTTCAGTCTAATATGTAGCATGATGTAGAAGGTTGAAAGTACGTATCTGCCGTTATACATTTTTCCAAAAATTTTTACCAGAGCTTCGCCCCCTATAGGGATAGGCTCCGTAAACTGCCAAATTACCTGCATAGGTTTTTTATCCAATGAGATTTGGTTTACACAGGGAGCTGGAAGACTTCCAGCTCCCTGGTTTAAAATTCACCTGAAAAGAAATTGAAGAGGTAATAGTCACAATTGACAGAAAAAGCTCTCTAACAAAATGTTCTCAGCCAGTCCCCTAGTCTGCTTTTCTTCAAATATCTGGTCCTGGGGAACGGTTTGTCTACCGCCCAAGGAACATTGCGCACCCCACGGAGTGCAAAAATCGCCATTTCAGTTGTTACAAAGCATTTCAAGAATAGCACATAATCCCTTTATGGCAAGCTAGTTCTCGGAAGGAGGATGGAAAAGAATTTAATGATCAAGGTTTCACACCTGATTGGACATGTTGCTCTCATCGTGAAAAACCTTATTCTTTTAAGTTCACTCATTCTGTAGAATGATAATGCCCACGCAAGCATGCCGGGTACGCGTGATTTTTCCCCAGGACGAATGGGGACAAGTACAATTATCCCCTAACCCTGACCTGAACGTTTACTTTTAGGCTTTTTCATGATTTTTACCTTGCGGATTCTTTTAAAGATCGCCCCCACTTTAGAAAAATCCTCGTTGTGTACTCGATCAGGCTTGGCTCTTCCCACCAATTGGAAATTCGAAGGGTCAGGACCTACAAATGGAGTTGGTAGTTGGGTCAACGTGTAAAGAAGCTTAATTTTTGCTAGCCTCCTGTGACTTTCCTTATAGGCTGCATTATACGAAAAATCACGAATGTAAGCTTTTCATTCAGCCGTGTGGCCTTACGCAGGCTGTTGTATAGGAATAGTAAGGGACACTGCAAAGCAAAAACCAAAGCTAAAATCGTAACATTACACACTAACTACATGACATGTGGAGATAGAGGTAACATGCGGCCGAGTTCATAGATAGGTCAGAACATCCAAATAATAGACAGCACGATGATGGTTGCAAAAAGAGGTACAAGGTAGTCGGTTAGTCCTCAAAAGTCAAATCTCAGCATTTTCCATTCATCCTCTTCGCTAGAATGATGAACACGAAATCGAAAGGTTGACCATTGCCCACTCAGGGGTCGTTTCATGTACGGAATTAGTTTTTTGTAACGGCAGTGTGCAAGGGCTAGGCAGTGCATGGCCTCTACTCACCCATTTTTGCGGACTGGTTCGGAAAATTCACAAGTTCCATGAGATAAAAGTGACGTATCTCTACGCTGGTGAAGGAAATGTATCGACAAAATCAGTGAACATACTAGCAAACCTCACCATGGAAAGACTAAAATTCGAAGGACAAATTGACCCCCAACCCTCCCTCCTTTTCTACACTAGGCCTACTTAGTAATGTAAAGGCTAATGAAGGAATGAATCAAGCAATAGGCTAATCTTTGGCTAGCAAGTCCAACACTGTGGCCAAAAATCCACTACCCTCTCAAATTTCAAAATTACCCTCTAGATTACAGGTTGTCCGCCCGGCGGACGTGTATTACTCCTCAGTGGCGTAGAAATCGGGCCGGGGGCAGGGGGCCATGGCCCCCTCAATATTTTTCAGGGGGCCAAATGTCATTTTGGCCCCCTTCCAAAATCGCGATAGTGTTCAACACACATAAAATAGATATGTACAGACTTTAATACAGTACCAGACCCTGTTGTCTGCGTATCTGATGTCATGAAAACACAGTCGTGCCCGCATCATACTCTAAAAGAATAATCTGATTACTTTACAAGAAAAAGCCATCAATAACACATGTGTCATATCATCTACCAATAAGATGTAATAAAAAGTCATTACGTCATCTTTCAAGAAAATTTCCCCAAACGATCAGTTTCTGGAATTCACATTGCGTTCGGGATATTTTTTAGGAAATAAGACATTTTTGAGAAATAACTTGCAGGCAACTTAATTAACCTTAACACCCCATTTGTTAAAATTATTTATTTGTAGTTTGAAGTTAATTATTAATTTCCAATTTTCAACGGCTTAAAAAACTTCTTTGGTAATTAAAATAAAGTTGTGATTTGAATTGCACCGGCACCTATATACTCGGTATTAATTCACCAATGTGTTTTATTGGTTAAACTTATATTATGATTATCAGTGGTGCATTTAGGGAGCCACTGAACCATGCCCCTCTCATTGATACCGTTTTTTAGTACCTAATATACGTGAATTTTTTAACGCAAATTTTACTTTAAATGTAGCATATGCATCAGATTGCATGTAAGGACACCTAATTTTTCAAAAATTTTCAAAGGGGAGGACCCCATGCCTGGTCCACGGGCACCCGGAAGCTCTCGCAATGTTACATATTAAGAACACAGAAAGTCGGTTCCAGTTGCTCAGTTAAGGAGACTTTATATAATTCATATTTTATGAAATTCGATGTTAATGGCCAGGTACAGGTTACCGTAAGGACACCTCGCGAGGTCCGAGGCGAATCTGAGGTTATTTCAAAAATGGAAGGTAGCATTAAATAATCGCCAGATGTACATTTAGTTTTCAGAAATAAATTTGCTATAATGAGTGCTTTATTTTCGTTGTAAGGTTAGTCGGGTATGGGGAGTGAACTTGATGACAACTGCGAGCGAAACGTTACAATTTTAAGACATTTTATCATGATAAACTTTGCATTCAGGTATTACTTCGAGGACACTTCCATTTTCTAAGCAAAATGGTTCTGTCTGAGAGATAAGTCTGATTTACCAATGCTTTGTAATCCGCTAGAGAACACAAGTTTGCTTCAAATGTGTAAATCTTTTCCAAACTGTTTAAGGGGGAAATAATTCCCATTCTTTACAAGTAACAAACTTTTTCTTACATAATCACGTCTGTGCAGAAGAGCATAAATGTAACATAATGACTGTTAAATAAAACGAAAACGTGTGAAAGAAAATGGAAAATAATTGAACTGAAGGTATTTAGTGAAAGATTTGTAACGTAAAACAATAAAACTACGTTAATTATTCATCCTTTAAGACATTTACCCCTCCTCCTGTAGAAATGTGTTTGCTGTAACTTCTTTTAAATCATTTTAAATTTCGATTGGGTACCCTAAGGTGTGCACCATGCCAGACGCGTTGATCTGTTGGCGTCACTGTTTGTCGCTAGTATACTTTTGGCAAGAGATTTGCTTAACCGGTGGGAGTTAGAGGGAGTGGGCACAGTAGTCATTCACACTATCAGAGGCCCTGCCAGGAGTTGGTGATTAGGGAGGCAACACAGAAGATGTCGCAACCCCACCCTAACACCTAAACAGACTACTAATGTCACCATTTTACACACTATTTTCTCAACTCAACTAACGGCCCGTCGAGTTGTTGCAGATGCAGGGAATGGTGATGGGAAGAACGGATGATTGAAGGGTTTGTATGTGGCTTTGGAGCAGTATTATCCATGGGCGTAAATCCCGGGGGGATGGGGGGATATATCCCCCCAACATTTGACTAGGGGGGATGGCCCATGTAATCATCCCCCCAATGTTTCAGTCTACAGATACGTGTATGGTGGAAAGTATATTTTATTCTTCATTTTCGTAAGATTTTTTTTTCAACCTCGCTTCACTTTCTATCACAAATGTTTCTCAAACTATCAGAATTTTAGCAAATCGTTGACAATCTATCAAAATTTTCGCGCGCTCCGCGCGCTTCCAACCTTACGTCAGTGTCACTTATATCATTAATATCTTCCGATACAACTTTCGGAAAAGCACAGCAGCAAAAAATTGAAAGTTTACGAATTAATAGGTAAAAGACTGGCTTATGGCAAGTAGCATGTAGGTTTGTTGGGCATTTGAAAGTTTCTCGATGTAGAGTCTGAATGCAGGTTTTGTAATGGAAATATTATTCGTCACTGTTTACACTCCATGTCATGACCATTATTAAGGTAATAATACACGAAACTGTTCTGATCACGGAACTTTCCGAAGAACAGAGATACATCTCCAAACATATTTGTGGGGACCTCGCATCAATATGGGATCTTTCAGTCTAATATGTAGCATGATGTAGAAGGTTGAAAGTACGTATCTGCCGTTATACATTTTTCCAAAAATTTTTACCAGAGCTTCGCCAGTTCGCGCTGAGCCATTATCGGTATAGATGGTGGTTGTTAATACACTTATGACGAAAACAGCACTTTGCAACGCTCTTATTAGTCCTTCACCCCTTTTGCTACACCTATCAGGGAGGTCTAATATCACCTCCCTGCACCTATACTCTCCCTTCCTCTCATTTCCATTGCTGGCAGCTGTTCGTCCGGATTTTAGTTCAAAAGTAGTAAAAATACGATAGTTGTAAAGTGTTCGGCGGCGTACTATTATCATTTGGATGTCAGGTAGTATACGCATTATGTCATTGCAACCCCCCCCCCCCCGCCCCAATTATTATGATTAATGTAGAGCTTCCAGGAGGTCCTATTCAGGTATCTGCTAGCCTTAGATGCCCTTTCATAATGCGCAATGAATGAAAGGACATATTTCGTAATAACTCAAGAATGTTTCTGTGGGCTCCACACACACTTTTTTGTGTAAAAACTTTCCCGAAATAGAAGGCAGTAAAATAGACAGAAGGGCGGGGGCTTCAGGAGATTTGTTGACAACGTATCTGTCTCTTAATGGACAACATATTCTTTTTTACCTAACCAAAAATTAGCATTCACTAAATTATGGACATTTTCCGGCCATATATGATCAGTTCCAAAAACATCCCAAAGAGAGCACCATTTTGCATCTAAAAGACCTTAAATTAATGAAAAAAAACTCTTAAAGGGGAGGGGGAACCTCTTCCCCAGGACGACACCTTTATGTAGTGACAAACGAAAGATCAAAACTGCTGCATGCAAATGCAGGAACGCATGAAAAATAAAGGTGTAATTTACGCAGACTTGGGGGAACTGAGGTATTACTACGACATCATCTATGGTGCCCCCAATCACAAAAAAACCTTGCGACGCCACTGATCTCAAGCCAACTTGCAGGTCTTGTAATGATCTCCGAATTCAAACTCCAGTTGTCTGGGATGACCCTATATGTTGATCCCTGCCCTTTTAAACTTAACAGGACATTGTTGCTCTTGTACAATTTCAATCCGGTGCAGCTTATCGACGAGTTTTGTGTTCAAAATAGCAGTTCCTAAATGTATGAATATACCAATAGCCTACCAAAGAACATTACCACTGAAGTTAACCCCTTAAAACAGTCTTCCTGGCACTTCTGAGACATTAAAACCCAGGAGCTTCCGGGGGCTTCGGCCCTGGACCCGCACCGGGGCTTTGCCCCTGGACCCCACCAGGGGCCTTAAGGCGGGCCCCTGGACCCCACCCGTCATAGGCTCGCACTTCGCGCTCGCCGTGCACGCTTCGCGTGCACATGTTCCACATTTGCGGTAGTTCACCCCATCCCCCCAAAGTTGAAAAGAAATCTACGCCCCTGGTATTATCACTCCAGATGTCATACATGAAGTATAGGTGTAATAATGCAAAACATACGGTAGTAGTGGCAGGTGCGCTCGAAGTACGCCCAAAGAATATTGCATTTTCAAGACAGTTTGGAAGTACAGTCTAATATATTGCAGAGGAAGCTTTTTGTACAAACGATTAGCCTACATTTTCAAGTTCCAGATTTAGTAAGAGAAAGCGTCGAATGGGGAATATGGGGGAAAGGGGGTTCTGGGGGAATAGAGACCCTCCCACTATAGGGTCTCTGGGGGGAATGCCCCGTACCGCCACCACTATTTACAGACCACTTTAAAAGTAACTGGATGAAATCATATTAGCAGTGGCGGATCCAGGAAATTTTCATTTGAAAGCTATTCGTGCTGTACATGCAGGAGGGGCCAATCTCGAGATCGGCATGACTACGGTAGGGACTTCGGTTTTACGCAGTGGCGTAGCCAGGGGAGGGCGTGGGGGGCGACAGCCTCCCATGAAAGCTTGTCGCTCCCCCAGTCGCCCCCCCCCCCCCCACTGGCGATCTGGGCCAAAAAAAAAATATTCACTCAACTCACTACTCAACTTGATAATGATATACGATATACCTATTTTTTTTTTTGCTCTGAAGAGGGCAATTTCTCTTATAAATGACCCAAAATTTTCGGCGCGCTTCGCGCGCTTTGAATTACTCTTGTTTCTCCAATATATTGTAAGTTCCATTCCACATAGCTAGATAGCATAAGTCCTGTTCACTTTACAAGTTACACGGTAGGTAGAGTACACAGTTTATATAGAGATGATAGTAAATATCATCCCAAGATCGCAAAGCCTATAGTTGCTGTTATCTTGTGTGTGTCATACGGTACGGTCGGTTGCTGAGCTACTCACGGAGCAAAGTTTGGCTATTTCATCTGGTAGTCCAGGCATGGCCGTACGGGCCGGGGTGCAGCCACCCCCAAATGTCAGAAACCTGACTAAATCGGGCAGATATTTTGTCTCAGTCGGGCGGAAAATTGGACATTTAAATTCTATACTCCAGACTCTGAGGCAGGGGTGGCGCCAGGGTGGCTCCAAGAGGACAATTTCTTTAATCAGAACCCAAAATTTTTGGCGCGCTACGCGCGCTTTAGATTCACTCCAGTTTCTTCAATAGTTCCATTCCACATAGCTAGATAGCATAAGTCCTGTCAACCTTACCAAGAAAAATGTAGGCACAGTACACAGGTTATAGATGTCGTCAATTGCATCCCATATCGCAAAGCCTAGTTGCTGTTAGTGTGTGTCATGCGGTAGGGTCAGTTGGTGAGCGACTCACAGAGGGAAGTTTTCATCAGGTAGTCCAGGTGGTGTCGACACAATGTATGTTTTCTCCGATACGGTCTACAACCCCAACCGTTTTTATTTTTTTGTCTTTGTACTCAATGATTTCATATGGGTTTTGTGTAAGCCTACCAAAAATTTTCACGCGATTCGTGCGCTTTGCAGTGTCAAAATTCAGATTCAAAAGAACACTATCAGTGCACAACTCGGCTGTTAAAGTATTAAGTAATGTTATGCAAAATATGTCCTGCAATGGCGTTGGATAGTTCGGCTCTTTCATATCCCCTTCTCACCACCCCTCAATAAAGGGGCTGTCGGAACTTGGGGTCACTGGCATGAGCCGGCCCCTGTGGGGAAAATTCTGTCGCTACCCATGGTCCATTTACTATTTTGGCTTTCAAAAGGATCGTTTCTGCAATAAAACCCAACATTTTCGGTACGCTCTGCACGCTCTTCCTCAGTTCCGTTACTTATAGCTAAATTTAGTACAAACCCTTTCCTCCTTTTCAGGTAACTTAAAAAGTAGAATACATGGATTTATGTAAATGTCGGAAATTTCATCTCATTTCGCTAAACCTTTAGTTAATGTTCTTTTGTGACTGTCGTGCGGTACGGCTAGTGATTCTAGAAGGGAAGTACAATATACGTTATGCAAGATAAGGCCCAACTGTTCGGACAATTGACCTACATAAGCTTTAAATAAGTAGGCCTACAGACTTTTCTAATGTAAGCTTACCCAAAAAAATTTCGCGCGCTTCGCGCGCTTTGCAATTTCAGAAGTTATCAGAAGTTATTCTGAAGTTATTCTGCTATTGCACGTCGTTTGTTTTGTATTTCTGGGGAGTTCATATTTTCAAGCCCAGCAGGGTTTTTCGTGTACTTCCCTTCACCTCATGTACATATGTCTCTATTACCATTCATCATGTATTTTTGTATGTATACGTGAAGTGATAAAACAAATAAACGAAACGAAACGAAAAGGGAAACGAAGTTAGATTCCGGGAGAAACATGAAATCAGTGCCTTTGCTTCTCTAGTATATACAAATTTTATGCAATATAGCAGTATGGCATGGTATAGTACACAGATTTTCTTCAAATCCCCCTCACCAACCCCTCAAAAAAATCGGGGATGTCGTCACTTGGGGTCGCTGGCCCCGCGACGGGCAAATCCTAGCACCACCCCTGCTGTGAATTACAAAGAGACCAATGGTATGTGAACTTCACAATTTACGCCGAATGCAATGGTTATCATAGGCTATTAAAGTACCCACCATAGTCTAGGCCTAGGTGCGTGGCTTTTGTCACTGACAGCGAGTATCAGTATGTGCAGGAACCTAGCCCACCGCTACCTCGTGAGAATAAAATAAAATGAAACTTTACGTTTTTTCACCAAAATTGCACATCTTGATGGCTGCTATCAAGCCTGGCAAGTGCCATTTCCGGCGATCTGGGATGTATTAAAATCTCAAATTTTCTTGGTACGCTCCGCGCCAACTCATGGTGGTGCTCCGCTTAGATAGTAACAAGGCGCCCTCCCATGAAATGGTCAAGCCCCCCCCAGCGCCCCCTGCTAAAAAAATCCTGGCTACGCCACTGGTTTTACGTCAGAAAAACACAATTTGTCACTATAGTTATATGGATCTTCGCCACGAGCGGCACCAGCATGGCGAAAATTTGGCATCCCAAACGCTCTCGGTTCACATCAAGAGTAAAATACATCGGATGTCAGGTTGGCTGGTCCACATGCTTTGCACCGAGACCCTCCTGCCTGCATGATGATGGTCAAAATTGTCGATGCCGCTTAACGTATATATTCCATAATAAAAAGAACAACTACGCGCTTGTGGATTAAATTCCCTCTCTTTACAGAAAACCTTGTAAACTATCTATATTGGTAACTCTGTAGAAGGGGACTGTCCAGCAGGGATGGAGTACTCGAGACCGGTTTTTCCCGGTCTCGGTCTCGACACCGTGTGGTCTCGGTCTTGGTCTCGGCCTCGGACCCTTGCGGTCTCGGAATTTTTTCCGGTCTCGCTTCGAGAAGGCCAAAAAACTTGTCGTCTTTTTTTTTTCATTTTTATTTAAATAAACTCATTTATTTCAAACTATTTTTTAAGTTCATTTACTTCCATTGAAAAAATAATTCATTGAGAAAAAAAATCATTCATCCAGCGAGTCCACACACTGTATCTAATATGGGTTGAACTTCCTTCTGTGAGCTTGTCTTTACCTTTACTTGGTCAATGGGGATAATAGTGCATTGGACTAGCACAAAGGTCAGGTTACTCAGTATCAATAGCAGTCTGGTACTGCACTGCATTGCGTGTTCACTGTGTGTGTGTGTGTGTGTGTGTGTGTGTGTGTGTGTGTGTGTGTTGAAATTCCCTTCTCAGTGTTTGTTCAGTGTTATCCATTTCTAGCTCTTCGGGATTGCCTGTTGGCCTTTTCATGACCATATTTAACCAAATCTGGCTACTAATGATCATTTGGATATTGAAAAAATAGAATGAACTAATATACCAGATCCATACATAAATATCTTACCTTATCGACCAGAATTCTTTCTTAGATGGGGAAAAAATGCAACTGCAAAACATTTGGCCATCATGATCAAGGATGATACTACAGCTATCTGGCAACTCTGAAGACTATGAGTCAAGGCCTAAATATTACACACTGTTAACTGTATTATTATATGCTAGGGCTGGCCCACATAGTCTGCAATCCTATCCTAGGCTCGAAAACAGAACTCCGGTAATTGAACTACGAGTACTCCATGGTCACGTTTGGTCTGAAGGAAAGTTGGCAGTAACTAGAGTACTGTGACTCATTTCTCTGTGGGTTGGACAAACTCACTAATACCCTGTTCTCACGAGCTCACCCATGCCCAGGGCAAGCCAAAACTGGGTTAATGTCAAAACGACAGTCAAGCCCGGCAAATTCAACCCGTGTCCCAACGAGTTACCCCTGGAACCACTGGCATGGTCAAAACTCCTCATGATAAATAGATGATGGATTGCAGTGGTTCTTGAAGGAGGAATTTAACTATTTATTATGGGAAAGAGTTCCACTGTAACACTGTATGCCACAGATATGAGGGCTGTGAATCAATTTGTGCAGGGAGTATACTACAGATGAGGTAAGGCTGAACAAATGCTTTTTTTCAGAGGATGGTACCTCTGGGTTAAGATTGAATTTATTGTAGGTGTGCTTATTCTAAGCAATTCTGGTCAAAGTTGCATTCAGTTTCTACAGTATGTATGTATGGTTCTTGAGATATTAGCGGATGGATACTGTACCACATTTTCGACAAAAAGCGAACTTCCAGTAAGCTTTACACTGTTTTGTCTTTCTTTCAACTTTGCAAATAGCTGGTTCCTTCATAATCCAGTGCTGTTGTTATAACTAGTAAATGTTTGAGAGCTCCCTGAAACTCTCACAATATTCCATATTAAAAAGCTCAGAAGAATTTTTATCGTTTCAAATTTAATGAACTTCGATGTTAATGGCTCAGTAGGCCACATGGCAAACGGTGTGGTTTATGGTGAATCGGAGGTTATTTCAAAATTTGGACGTTAGGCTTTTTTTCCAAAAGTCCCCTGACTCTCTGGCGAAGAGCCAGGGGCGAAAACCAAACAATACTCCCGAAGGAGTTCTGCTCCCCGAAGGAGTAACAACGTCCCCAAGGGACAAACTTTGACTTAACTGACACCACCTGACAGTGGTCCCGTTCTAGACTGGCTGAATAGAACAGGTCCCACCCTGGGAGCTCCGCCATCGTGATCAGGGATACTCCTGTGCCAGGTTAGGATTAAGCACCATGTGCACAATTATAGTTAATTCACAAATGATTTTTGCCATTATGAGTGTTTTACTTTATTGGTAAGGTTATTCGAGTATGGGGCATGAACAACAACAATTGTTCGCATATTACGCCGAAAATTTTACCTCTTAAAACATCATTTTTCGTGAAAATTTACATTCAGACAGTACTTTGAGACAGTTCAACCAAAATGATTCTATCAGGAAGATAACTCTGATTTATCAATGCTTTGTGATCAGAGAACACAACTTCTCTTTAAATATGTTTGTCTTTTCAAAACAAGTGGAAGGGGAGAAGAATTTCTCTTCTTCACAAGTTAAAAACTTTGTTCTTGCATATTCATACCCATAGGCCGGATTACGGGAGAAAGGGGCACTACCCCCCACTGGGGGCACTTTTCCAGAGCAGAAAGCCCAAAGGCTCAGTGATTCCTTGCCGATAGGGATGATTTGTTGCACTGAGTTTAATCCCTCAAGTTTATCCTTTTTGCTTGTATAATTTTCTGTGTTGTCACAATTTGACCTCTACTGACCCAAGATGACCTTTTGACCTCCACCAAAAACAATATGTTTCTTCTAGTCACTATGAACCAAAATTTTCCTTCTGTCATCGTTTCAGCACTCTATCGCCCTAGTCAGGGCTTCGGGTTGCTGCCACCTCCCCCTCTCCCGTCGGGGAGCTTGCCACCCCTGTCGGGCAAATCCTGGCGCCACCGCTGCTCTATGGAAAGAAGAGGCACCTGGGAAAAGTACGAAAATTTTTATGCAGTGAAAAATACTGCATTGAACCTAAAGGAAAAAAATAGCTTAGGATAAAATGTCTCAAACGCTGTTTCAACGCTGTTTTCTTTGGTGCGATTCGCACGGACCCATTTTAAATATTGTTTTGGGATCCGGGGTTACTTCCTGTAGAACATCTTGCTTGCCACAGCTTCGTAAAAACTCTTTATCATTGAAACCACCAAGAACCCATGGTCGCACGCAGCGGAGGGGGAAGTTCTCCCCTCCCCAGAAACTTTCAAAGCAAAATTTTTACACCTTCGCCCTGTATAAATTTAACAACTCTTTCAAGATTGTTTAGATGGTCAGTTTTAAGGCACGGAAAGTGCCATTTCTGGTACCATACAACAAGGGACAGGCACTTGTCAACGGGGGAGGGGCAAGAGCCCCCTTCTTGAGGATACTTTTTAGCTTTTCTATTATTCATATCGCTAAAAAGTCTGAAAGTGCGATTTTTTTTTCTGCGATCTTCGCGCACCACACTCTAAATGCTAGGTCTACCATTCAAGCCCCGGGAAACCCTCTAAATAATCCATTTCCCCCGCTCCCTCAAATCCTCAGCATTATCAATCCCAGTCAACTGTTATAGTCATACGATATAAGAGTATAATTGCAAAAAGTCAAATTGTGATTTTTGTGGTCTGTTAAGTAAGTGCCAACCTTGTGTCATTTGAAGTTGAAGCTAAAATGTATCATATTTCAGTGCCTACAATTCTGTGAATACCCCAGAGCTTCCGGGGCTTCGCCTCCTAGACCCTCACCTGGGCTCTGCCCCTGGAACCAGCCAGGGGCTCTTTGGCAGCCCCTGGACCCCAAGGCGTTAGCTTTGCGCTCCTGTGGCGCCTTCGGCGCCATTTGACAGTATGCTCAGGTCTTCCCCCCACTTTCACACATCAAATCCCACCCCTGACCATACCTTTGTACATGAGCATTTTGTAACACATTGAATGTTGAATGAGGCCAAAACATTTGTGATGGTGTTGAAGAAGAAATGAAAAAACTAAACTAAGGGTGAAGGGCTGAAAATATAGGTAGGCTATGAAAGATTGACAATGGAAAAACAAGTACAATAAATCATTCATCTGTCCTTAAAGATATTTTACCCCAACTCTTGTAGGAATCTCTTGCTTAAAGTGTAATTAAAGTCTAGAATTTCAAAAATAAATGATAACGAACTTGAAATATAAAATGCTGACATTAATTAACTTAATGTGAAAATCACATTATCTGCTTATACTTCCTTTTGAAATGAAAATGTTTGTTTGACCTTGAAAAATTTACTGTTTTCCTGCAAAGCATGTTGTACGGAAATGGCTTGTACAGTCAAGTCTCCCGGCATAACAAAAAGTGTAAGAGATATAGGGTGATTGTAGGAGGATTGAAGATGGATTATGGTAGGGGTTACACGGGGCGGCTACGGTAAGAATTAATCCATTCAAGTTTTTCTGCAAGGAACAGTAATGAGACTAGCATGCCAAAAAGACATTTTCGGATATGCACCTCCCGATTGGCATTATTTTTCTTCATTTTATTAAAATTCTTTCTTTTTTTTTCTCGTCTTCTTTTCTTTCCTATCCTTTTTCTTTTTGTCTTTTTTTTTGCTTATTTTTCAATTATTTCAGTGTTTTTTTCTGCAGAGAGGAGAAGGGCTCTGTAACCCCTGAATATACATACTGGGAGGATGGATGATGGTAGGCGAAGGTTGCATGACGCTTTGAAAAATTCTGATCAAACTGTCCTATAAAAAGGTGTAACAATATCCTACAAATTATAACGATTAATGAGTGCGAAGCCAATCAAAAAGCCCTTTTATTTTATGAATTTCTTGCCTCATTTTACACTGCAAAAGTTATTCATTATATTCAAATTCACTGTTAAAGGAGCTGAGTAGTGACGTACTCACAGAGTAAATACATCACACCAAACGAGATGATTATCCTCTGTGCGGGGCTAATTTTGAAAATATTAATCCTAATGCGTTTGAAATTCTCATCTAGAATAATCTTGCAAAGTAATTTTGCAATAACGTTCCTAGACTATTTCTTGGGTTATTTGATTTTATACTTGCAAGATATTTTACAATTTGTTTTTTGAATTTCTGGTTCGTTACTTTTTCTTATGGCACTGGCAATTTTGAATCGTTTCCACTTGTATCGGTTCTGATCGATGCATCTACCCAGGCATGTAGTCAGGGCCGTCACGGCCGGGGGTGTGTGGTGGGGTGTCTCACCCCCTAAAAGTTCGTCAGAGCGACGATAGTCGGAAAATCTGAAATACCAGTTGGAATTTCTGATATCTCAGTCTAGCACATTTTTCCGACTGAGTATACCAACTTTGTATATATTTTCCAACTGGCCCAAGTGAGAATAATACCAAATGTTATTTTCCTCACGTAAAATTGCATCAAAACTGTCTTTTTTTTGCAAATTCTTCTCAAACTCTCAAAATTTTCGTGCGCTCCGCGCGCTTCAAACCTTACCTCAGTGTTGCTCTTATTATTAACATCTTCCGATAGCAACTTTCGGCCAAGCACAACAGCAGAAGTTGAAAGCTGTTTCCAAATCACCAGGTAAAAGACTGCCATTTTGAGTGGCATGTTGGTTTGTTGGGCAATTGAAAGTATCTCGATGCAGATTCTGAATGCAGGTTTTGTAATGGAAATCTTATTCAATGAAAATTTCGGCGCGCTTCGCGTGCATGCGTCACGATTTACAATCAATCTCATGGACATTATTAAGGTAATTATACCAGGCACAGTTCTACTGGAGCTAGGGGTCTTTGCCCCCCCCCCCAATTTTTCCAAGCCCCACAAAATTGCACAAACTTTTATATAGACTAATATTGGTGAAGACATAGGTATACTCAGAAAATATTCCAAACGTCTATTTATCAGGCCCATAGCCAGTAAGTTCTGTAACGGTTCTTTCTATAACTTCAAAAATTTTCCCGCGCTAGGCGCGCTTTCATCTATAGTTCTATCTAGTGGTAATGCTCCCGTTTCAAACATGTTGGATTTATTCAACGTTTCGACAAATGGTTGTTCTTCCATGTAGGGCCTGGCGTGATTCTAGAGAAACACGAAAATGCATCGTTGCGAAGTACTTTCCTCTTTTTCCTAACTTTTGGAAGATTCTCTCTTCAGCCTCGCCATCGTGGCAAACATATTTTGTAAGAAAAAAGATTTTTCAGTTTCGTAGGGAAGCCTTAATGGGTAAGATAAAGAATGTAATCCCGAAAACGACCATGCAGTCGTCCCAACAAATTTCATGGTTTTGTCCAGCTTCTTCAATAAAAACCCAAACTTTTTCAACTTTCCTTAATGAAAACAAAAATGTGAAATCTTTTTTCAATATAACCCCAAATTTTTCGGTGCGCTTCGCGCGCCTTACATTTCGAGTTCGGCAACTTATTGCATCTGTCAGGGACTTAGAGTAGCTGCCGCCCAGTCAGGGCGCTTCGCCCCCATGTCGGCCAATCAAATCACCTCCCCTGGCTGAGCCTGTATGCAGGTTTTCGACCATTTTGGCATTGAAGTATACTCCCAAATTTCGGCGCGCTTCACGCGCAATCCTCACAATCCTCTTTGTATCACTTATGAACATTATAAGCACAACGTACCAGTGAACTTTTATAGCATAAACTGGGTGTACGTTCTGAAACGAGCTTGTTAGTCCTACACCCCTTTCGACATACTTGTCTGGGAGGTCTAATATCACCTTTCTGCACCTATACTCTCCCTCCGCCCATTCCCCATTGCTGGAAGCTGTTCGTCTGGATTTTCGTTCAAAATTAGTAAAAATACCATAGATGTAAAGTGCACGGCATCATACTCTATATTATTATTTAGATGTCAGGTAATAAGCATTATGTCATTGCCCCCATTTTATATAATTGATCCAGAGCTTCCAGGATGCCCTATACAGGTATATGCTAGCCTTAGATGCCAGAACAGAAGGCAGTAAAGTAGTCAAAAAGGCAGACTTCAGGAGGTTTGTTGACAAGGTATTCTTCTCTTAGACAACATACTTTCTCCTGTCACCTAAACAAATCTTAGTATTCAGTAAATTATGGACTTTTTCCAGCCATATATGATCAGTTCCAAAAATATAACAAAGATAGCACCATTTTGCATCTGATCGAGCAACCTTACCTTAACAAAAATTTCTCAAAGGGGAGGGGGACACCCCATCACCCATACCCCCTCCCTTTAGGCCCTCCCCCAGGACGGCACCTTTATGTACTGACAAAGGAAGGATCTCCACTGCTGTAAACAAACGCAAGGCTCATGAAAACGAAGGTGCAATTTACGGGCCACCACTCATTTGGAAAAAGAATCAAACCAGTCGAAAAAAATAGAATTCACTTAATTATGGACATTTTCTAGCTATATATGATCAGCTCCGAAAACATACCAAAGATAGCTCCATTTTGCATCTAAGCAACCTTAAATTAACAAAAATTTCTCAAAGGGGAGGGGGACACCCCTCCCTTTAGACCCCTCCCCCACGACAGCACCTTTAGGTGTCCCCACTACTCTATGTAAACACAGGGGCACATAAAAAAAATGGTGCAATTTACGCTCCACCATTCAGTTGGAAAAAACATCCATCTAGTCGGAATTGAGACCTTCACACCCAAAATATATATGACCCTTAGTACACACAACTCACAAACGTACGTACGTATGTAGTATATTAGCGATACTAATGACAAGGCACACGCCTATTTCGCACATCATCTGCAGGAGGTTCATGAACAACATTGTGGATTTTGCAGGTATTGAAACTGTTTTTTTTTTCGATCTATGAGTTTGTTTTTCGTGGTAGACCTAGGCCCTAATGCTAGCCTAAGTGTGGCTAACGTTAGTACTGTTAATGACAGTAACAAGTGTACTGTTACACCAGACACACTGCATGCATGGTTTTGATAAGTATCGGTATCGGATCGAATCGATAAACCAAGAAGCATAACCGGATGTGACGTAACGAAGTCTGCGGGTTTGAGAATTTATTCTACTTTGGCGGCTACTCTGCTCCTTTAATTTCTCTTGTCAATTTTTCTAGACCAACTCATTGGGTGCTGACACCAAACCCCACTCCATGGCAATGCAACCAGCTCTTTCTCAAATATTGTTTGACTATCAAAGAAAATCTTCCGTGAAGAAAACCTCCGTTATTGATAGTGATGAAAAATTAACATCGGGCCGGGGCTTAGCTGCCTCTCAATCTCTCCACCACGTACACTGCCAGCCTCGATTGATGGTTTGTTCCTTCCTCCTTTCCATCCTTAATCCTTATCTTTCTCTCCCCTGGGAGTTGGAAGTCTTCCAGCTCTCTGCTCTCCCTTAACTCCGCCATGCGTCTGTCCTTCAGTCTGTCGGAAATCGATTGGATGGGACATATGCGCCTCCAACTGTATTCTCCATTCTGGAGTCTTAAATCATCAAATGATGAAAATTTGGCATCCCCCCCAGATTGCATAAATTTCATTCTTCAACACAAATTTGATACTATTTAGTTCAATGGAGCTTGCCATTTTCCCAGCTCATATGTTCATGTCCATAGATCTGTAGACCGCACCATTGCTCAGTGACTCACCATATTCCTCCTCGACGTCCACCACTTAAATAAGCTTTTAATAGAGCTGATTTTAACTTGAGCTACATCCAAATGGGGCAGAAAGATATATACTCTGGTTACGTTTTTCAAAATCTTGTTAACGTTTTGTTTGTTTGTTTGTTTTTTTTTTTCATTTTTCTCCTTTTTTTGGGGGGAGGGGGCTTGTGAGGAGTAGGAGAGGCAGTCCCCTGTAAATCTGTGACTGGTCGTGCAGACAGACTTGTTAAGACAACTTCAGCCTTCAATGTTGAATGTACTTCGGCGATACACATTTTCATACTGAGAAAAGGGGTTCCCAATTGCAATCCAATCCATTTTGTCTCCCCACGAAACTGTACAGAATCGCAATGAGTCCCTCAATGTATAATAGTAGTTAAGACTTGTATTAAAACAAATAAGTATTAAGCACTACTGAAATTTTGTCAGAAAGTACTTAGCGGACTAATAAATTGGTACAATTAAGGAAGATTAACTTAAAGTTAATTAAAGCAACTTCCTAAGTGTGCAATGACTTTATCCTGACAAAAATACTGTACAAGTTACATTTTTCTCTCTTTTTAGAAGTGCAAGAGTGAAAGACATTCAGTACACAATTGTTAAAATATCATATGTACCAAAGCACTATGCACAAATCCACACAACCATGGTCTGTAGAAACCACAAGAAGTACAATCTGACCTCACATCACACTCTAAAAACGATTTGGTCAAATTGACCAATGACTGGGTCAACTATGCACCGAACCAAATATGGTCAAATATTTTGACTAAACTATGGTCAAATTTGACCACCTACTGGTCAAATTTGACCATAGTTTAGTCAAACTATTTGACCATATTTGGTTCGGTGCATAGTTGACCCAGTCATTGGTCAATTTGACCAAACTGTTTTTAGAGTGCACTCCCAAAAGGCAATTATTTATTTACACCTGTCATACTTTACCCCGGGCTTGGCTGCTCTAACCCTACCTCGAATGAGGGGCTTAATTAAACCCGGGCTTGCTGCGTTCACACGAGGAAAATGTCAGGGTTACATCGATAGGTGGAGCAAGGGTAGGGCATGAGTGGGGCAAGCCACAGCTCGTGAGAACAGGCTATATGATGCATTAATTAGCACCAAGTTCATCAGCACTGAACACTTGTAGCACTGACTGACTCCCATTTAAAGAAAGGGGCCACATTAGAAAAATACATGATTAAGTTATTAATTATGTTAACTATGTTTGGCATATGATAATATAGAAAACAGGTGTATATATCCAGGCGCGGTTCTAGAAGGAGATTTTTTGGGGGCTTAGGGGCGGGGGGGGGGCTTGAAACGGAAGAATAAAATTCTCTGTCATTATCAATACCGACATTGGGGAATGATGCTAAGGAGGACTCCATCAGTGGCGTACCCAGGATTTCTCTCACGGTGGGGGGGGGGGGCATGCAGTATGTTGTGTGATCGCCGGCCTGGGGAAGGTTCTAAGGGGAGGGGGTGTCCCTCCCCTTTGAAAATTTTTGAAAAATTAGATGTACTTACATGCAATTTGGTGCCACATACGTTACATTTTGAAGCAGAATTTGTGTTAAAAAAATTGACGTATTTTAGGAACTAAAAAAAAATTGGCATCAGGGAAGGGGCATGGCCCCCTGCGTACGCCACTAATAGTAATAATCATAGGCGTATGGGACTCTTACAGTTTGGGGTCCAGGAAAATTTTTTGCCCGAACTTCTCAAAAAGTTGCCAGAAATCCATTGCAGTTCAGGTGCATGAAATAGACCACTAAACCACTACAGGCGCGCGAAGCGCGCGAAAATTTTTGCACATTTTTCGGGCATTCGATCAAAAATTCGGGAACTCAGTAGAAAATTAGGGCAATCTTTTCACTTTTACTTCATCTCTGCCGGAATTTCAATTTGATTAAGGTATCAAATGTTGTTCATGTCTGGTCTACTGTTACAAAGGCATATTGAACTGGATTTGAGCAATCACTGGATTTGAGACCGACTTTTTGGCGCTCAGAGACCGACTTTTGATTTTCAGCCCCCCCCCCACACACACCTGTATTTACGCCCCTGGGACTGGCGTCGAACGTAAGAATGCAGCTGGGTAAGCTAGTAGGCGCCCACACTGTGCCTACCGTCGTAATACAGTACTAAGGCGAAGCGTGGCTGTCGTACTACATGCAGTCAAAACAAACGTGTACGTACGTGGACGCGGATACAAGAAACGTGATCACATGCCTATCTTGCATGACACATTTGAGAAACTAAATCCACTGGACTAAGATGTGCACAAATGTATTGGACAATTTTGTTTTTCTCAATACACGCAAATATAGCATGAAGATAACACACAACCTCGGAAAGTTTTTTTTGGGGGGGGGCTTGAGCGAATTTTGGGGGGGGCTTGAGTCCCCAAAGCCCCCCTCCCCCGTAAAACCGCGCCTGTATATATCAATGAGCGACGCACTCTTGGTACTGTATAAATATAGGTCGTTTGTGGAGCATAGCTTAAGGTAATAAAGCCAGGTAAAAAGTATTCACAAAGTTGGACAGTTTATTTCATTTTCCTATACAATAGCCTATGTACGGCCGGTCTCGAATTTCTATCCTGTCTCGGTCGCGACACCCCTAGTCTCGGTTTCGTTCTCGGTGCCGTGGTCTCGACTACAACACTGCTGTCCAGTGCTTAGCTAAATGGAACGAACGGAATTATTAAAGAAATGGAGCAACGAAACCCAAAAAGCTCTAAGCTTGCCCACTTTTTTTTTTTTTTTAAGAAATCGTCCTTCTTGAGAGGAAAACAGGTAAACCGCCCGTCTGGGATAACATACTATATCGCCTGGGTCCTTAAATGATGGCGGCAGCCTGCAAGTCACATCTATTACTGTTAGTTGTTTAACTATTACTTAACAGACAGCAGATACTAAGCCAAAGATATATGCAATCAGGAACCTTGCTAGGGGTACCCCACCCATCTTGGTAAAACTGATAAAACTTGGAAAATTGGGGTGTGAGAGTCCGGAATTTCGACAACCGCACACTACATTTTCTATTTCAGGCCAATTCGCAGATTCCTGTATGAGAAAAATCCGATTTTCGTGACAGTGAAATGGATATTCATACCACCGAAATCATGAAAAGAGCGCATGAGGGCGACGGTGTTTTCCTTTTTAGTCTGTTGGGTCATTTTTGCCTAACTGAACGAACCTCATGGATAACACGAGTGGTCAGGGCATACGTGATGCAGACCGACACAGTTTATATATGAAACAGTGGAGCTGTGCTGCTTTCAGTTAATTTCGGATGAGAAGAAATTGACTAATAGACAAATTGGAAAATTAAAGAAGACGGGAGCACTTAGGGTAAAGTGGACTCGCATATCTCTTCGAATGATTAATCTCAAAAATCGTCACAAACTACCAAAATTTTCACGCGCTTCGGGAGCTTTTCCATCTAAGTTAAATTTAGAAGTTGAGTAGACTTACTTATCCACAAGCCCACTGTGCAATCAAAACGATGGGCGGTTTGTCCGACATATATTGGCCAGATCAGTGAGGAATGAGTAAGGGGAAAGTCAGCGATACCAAGTTGCGTGGGCTTACAAATTTTGAGGGAAGTATGCTTCTTAGTAGGAGAAAATAGGCCTAAAAGCTGCCTTTTATTTTCCTTACTTATTTGAAGTGTTTTTCTAAATAATTCGGTCTTGAACAGAACGAATGTTCAGTGGCGTAGCGAAGGTGTTATCTTTGGGGGGGGGGGGGGGTGGGGGGTGGAGATTATGTTTTGCAGACGGATCTGGTAATGCGTAGTGCGAAAACGAGCTTTAGCGGGTGGGGTCCAGGGGGCCCAGCCCCCAGGAGCACTGAGGTTTAAGAATATCTCTGTGTGAAAAATTAAGTCTCAGGATGGATATATTTTTGTACATAATACATCATCAAATACAAACTAGATCCCCACTAATTTTGATGTATTAGGCTATTCCTCTCGTCAGGCCGCTATAGTTTAAGCGGTTGGGATCCAGACGTCTGCCAGTGCTTAAGCTAGGACATTTTCTCAATGCGACATTTACTGATCTGTGGCCTGGGGGAGGGGTCTAAGGGGAGGGGGTGTACACCTCCCCTTTGGAAATTTTTGGAATTTGTAAGGTGCCTAGATCTCAAATGGTGCAATATTTGAATGGATTTCTGCCCTAACGAGGAACCTCAAAATTTACACCCGGGTAGAATTTGCGTGTCAGATTTTTTGTGCGACATCTGTCGCACAAATAGGCGCTGGCTAAAACACTGGGCCCGCCTAAGGACCCCGAGTGGATTCCGGAGGGCGAAGCCCCCGGAAGCTTTGAGGTTTAAGTATATCTCTGGGTGAAAAATTAAGTCTCAGGATGGATATATTTTGGTTCATAATGCATCATCAAATTCAAAAATTCCCACTAATTTTAAGGTATTAGGCTATTCCTCTCGTCAGGCCGCTATAGTTTTAAGCGGTTGGGATCAAGGGGCCCGCCAGCGTTTTAGACTGGACGTTTTCTCAACGCGACATTTACTGATCTGTGGCCTGCGGGGGGTCTAGGGGACACCCCTCCCCTTTGGAAATTTTTGGAATTTGAAAGGTGCCTAGACCGCAAATGGTGCAACATTTGAGTGGATTTCTGCCCTAATGAGCAGTGCACTGCTAATGAGGAACCTCAAAATTTATACCCGGGTAGAATTTGCGTGTCAGATTTTTTGTGCGACATTTGTCGCCGTTTATGCGACATTGTCCCACAAATAGGGGCTGGCTGAAACACTGGGCCGGCCTTAGGGCCCCTGGTGGGAGTCCGGGGGCTTCGCCCCCGGAAGCTCTGAGGTTTTAGCATTATCTCTTGGTAAAAATTACGTCTCATGCAGGGTTGGTATATTTATGCAAAGATTCCGGTTGATTCTAATGTGTTAGGCTATTCCTTCCGTCATGCCACTATAGTTCAGGAGCTGAACCTGTTGTTCAGAGTTGGAACACTATGTGTTCATCATTTGAACACTAGACACTAGACATGTCAGGCGTTCAAATACAAGTGAATAGGCGTCCGGCGTTCAGAAAGGAAGAAAAAGTGTTCAGAATCTTAACACAAGCGTTCAAAATATGCTTTGAACTCCAGGATCTGAGGATGGGTTCTATATCTGTTTCATTTCGGTGTTCAAAAGTTAAAAGCCTGAGATTGCAGTGGAGGGAAGACACGCGCGGCACGCATTATTTTTTCCCAGGATGTTTGTGGGTAAACCGAAACCGAATCCTCAGAAGTTTGCAAAATGTGTTTGAAGTCAAGGTTAGGGTTAAGAAGACGGGCCAAGGATACCCTCTCCATGGGTAATCGGGTGCTGCTCCCCATGGTGATGATAAAAATGAGGAATAATTTGCAGAAAGTGTTTTTTTAAGAATGTCATATGACCCGAAATAGTGCACCTATACGGAAGCCGTTAATTCTCTTTCTTTTTCCGAGTTGCCGACGGACTTAGTCACTCGTCCAATTACACCGACGGCCGTTGATACGGCTGTATACGGCCGTCACACGCATGATCAATTTGCTTACTGGCCTTCAACTTGAATGGGCCAATTAGATGAAGAGCCGAAAATCGAAATAACCGATAACAGACTGGCCCGTTCTCTCTTTCTCTTTTTTCATTCTCCGTCTTCCCTTTCACTCCCTTCCTTTCCCTTCTTCTCTGTTCTTTTCCTCCTCTCCTCTTTTCCTCTTATTTTCCTTTTCCTTCCCCTCTCCTCTTTTTTGCCGACAGACCGAAAATTTGCAGACGGGCGACCAAATATTGGGGGGTGTGACACCCCCCGCTCGCTACGACCCTGCGAATGTTTAGATACATCTTACAAGGTAAGGCTTGGTGGAAGCCATTTCCAACAATCTGGAGGATAACTTTAACAATTATATTCATGATAAAGATATCAGTCCCCACCCAAACACATTTTTTCGGGGTGCCAGTGGAAATTCATCTTTGATTCTAGCACAAAGTTTATTATCCGCTTTGCATGGCCCAGGATTGCCGTTATTGCCAAAATAATGGTCAAATTGTGATGCTTGTGATCATCTGTTCAGTGCGCCTCATATAGAATTTAAGGATAATTTTTACGTTTCGGCCATACAATATTTAGTTCATACATGAGAGCTTGGCTTCGTCCCCGTTGTTCCACAGGATTGTTGCCCTGGACTCCACTAGGGGCCCTTTGACGGACCTCTAGACACCACGCTGTTAAGTGGGAGGCTTCGCGTTCCCGTTTCGTCGCCGTTAAGAAGACATTCAATATAGGACCCCCCTCTCGGAGAAACTTACCTCCCTGTTTGTGGCCCGCGAGATTTCATGATAAAAATGTGGCCCGCCAACGAAAATAATCAAGGACCCCTGCGTATATCGCATACACTAAGGCTCCCCGTCAAAAATGGAAACTTCTTTCTTTACGGAGATTATAGCCCCTGTCCAGTGTAGGCACCAGGATTTGATGATTGGGGTACCACATCAGGGTTTAGTGATTGGGGTACCACAGGAGGTGATGTCGTAATCCCATTCAGGATAAACCCAGAAAGTCGGTGGTAAGTCTACACATTTGTATCTACGATACTTTGTACCCAGGGCGGACCCTCCTTTTGTCACCTAGTGCGAAACTGCCGTCATAGGGGAGGGGTTACCCTACCGTTTTAGAAAATCTTGTTCGTTTAAGGTAGCTTAGATGCAAAATGATGCTATTTTGGGCAACATTTCGAACTGATTATATGTTGAAAACTTGCTCTTATTTTTGTTGGGTGTAAGGGAAGGTTATCGTGTCTAATTGGAGGGGTTGAAACTCCCCCCCCCTTAATAAATTTTCGTTTAGCCACAAAGACCGTGTCTTTCTATAGGTCCTTCTCTGTGCCCCCTCTTGTGATGACTGACGTTGTCCTATTCTAATAAGAGTTATGATTCCAAACATAGGCGTAGGAGCTCAAGTTGATGGGGGGGGGGGGGCTGGACCGACTTGCCCGAAAATATAACCCCAATTTTCCTCGCGCTCCATGCACGTTCGACATGTTAATGTGCATATAATATAGGCATGCATGGCTTATCACACCGCATCCAATTACATACAATAATTTTCCGTGTTACTACCTTCTTTATTGGTTTTAATTTTGGCCGAAGTCGGTGATCGCCAGCCTGAGGGAGGGGTGTAAGGGGAGGGGGTGAAATATTAGGTGTCCTTACATGCAATCTGGTGCCACATATGCTACCTTTGAAGTGAAATTTGTGTTAAAAAATTTACGTATTTTTTAGGTACTAAAAAGAAAAATCGGCGTTGCCCCCTCCTCTTGAAAATTTTTGAAAAATTAGGTGTCCTTACATGCAATTTTGTGCCACACATGCTACCTTTGAGTGGAATTTGTGTTAAAACATTTACGTATTTTAGGTACTTAAAAGAAAATTTGCATTACCCCCTCCTCTTTGAAAATTTTTGAAAAATTAGGTGTCCTTATCCTTACATGCAATCTGGTGCTACATATGCTACCTTTGAAGTAAAAAAATTACGTATTTTAGGTAGAAGAAAATCAGCATCAGTGAGGGTGGGGCATGGCCCAATTGCCCCTCAAATACACCACTGATAATCATAATATAAGTTCAACCATTAAAAACACACTGATGAATTAATACGAAATATATAGGTGCTGGTGCAATTCAAATCAGAACTTTATATTAATTACAAAGGAAGTTTTTTTTAACTTTTAATACCCTTTAGCTACTTCATTGCATTATTTTTCTTTCAGAAGGTGCCCAAAAAATTCTCAACATTTTGCCCGAATTTTCACACAAATTTTTGGCCCCCCCAACCATATTTTATAACCATTACTGGGGCAATAACACATTATTCTGACCACAACACTTGTCCGAAAATACTTTGAGTACATCTCCGACCTCTGTAGGGACCCTGTATCAATAGAGAACCTTAGGGTATTCCCATATCATGAGTAGCATATACGGTAACATTCGTACCATGCATTTGTCCCTACACTTTTTTTTATAACGAGTGCAATACCAAAGCCAAAACGTCACTAAAAATGATAATTTCTAAGCTCGTAATTAATTGAAAGATGTCCACTCCCACCATTATCTTGGCATCCATCTCCAAGATGCAATATCTGCAACATCTAAAGCTATAGGGTCCTTGGTCCTATAAAAGGGAACCTATAGTTTCCAACTGCTTTGAGAAACTCAAATATTATTTCATAAACTTATATAGCGCACTCACCATAGAATGTTCAGTTGCGTTTTACAACAACCTAAGAAAAGGCCAAATTAACAAAAAAAAAAAAAAAAAAAAAAAAAAAAAAAAAAAACGATTCAGAGTAACCATAAACAAACGCCCTTCCCCCAAGTTGGTATGCTTTACAAACGGAACGACCAACTTGAAGTCTCGCAGCAAGTAGACCACCTAAAGTTGTGTGCTTATACCAGTCTCGCCAGATCTCATTTAGATTATGCTTCATCCGCATGGGTTCCGTACATAGGCTTAGGCGAGCTGGCGAGCTGGGGTCTAAAGCCTACCCCAGTCAAAAATGTGGTGGGCGGAAGTTTTCTTCCGCCCCCTCAATCCGAGGACGAAAACCCTAATTTGTTTTCTCTGTAAAATGTTTCAAAAATTTGCAGCAATTTTCTTTAAAATTTGCTGATATATTTCACTTCATTGCATCTAAGGACCCTCAAATATTCAAAAAGTTTCCAAAAGCCTTGGGGAGGGACACGTACCCTCTTCGTGGATTCTTCCCACGGTCTGGAACAACGTTCAGCCCCCAGTCGAGAATAGCTTCCTACGCCTATATGGTTAATAGCACCCCTAGCACACCGCACCCTCTGGCTTATTTAGCCTATGCTCTTGGATTGAACACTGCTAGTTTTCGAGCAGAGACAGAAATAAAGGTCTGTGTAGTACGACTCTCTGTACGTGACCAATACAAAACAGTGAACAGATTTTCCAAAGATGCTACCAGTGGCGTAGCTAGAGGGGGGGCCCTCGCCCCCCCCCCCACAAGCGTCTGTCGGAAATTTCTAGTCTCTGTCGGAAATAAATAAAAACAAGTCATTTGAAACACTTACAACACTTCTTATGCATTTAAGCAGAATTACACACCGATATGTCAACGTGAAAATCAAAAGTCGGTCTCAAAACTGCCCGAAAAGCAAAAAAAAAAAAAAGAAGAAGAAAAAAAAAGTCCCCAGAATTTCGAACAGCTATCAAGATAATAATCTGTCGGAATTTTTTTGCTTTTCCCCCCACAAAAAATGTCTAGCTACGCCACTGGATGCTACAATTTTGCATCTAAGCCTCCTTACCTAAACAAGAATTTTTCAAGGGGAGGAGTTTCTATCCGTCTTCTTAGTCAACACACCTTTCCTTTAAAGTTAAATAAAAAATAAGATAATTACTAAATTGTGAGTTGGCATCATATAATCAATTCAAAAATTTTTCAAAAATAGCATTATTTTGCGTCTAAGCCATCGTCAATGAACAAAACTTTCACAAAGGGGAGGGGGACCCCTCCACTTAGACCTCCCCCAGGACATCACCTGATCACCTGAACAAGTGAAAAAGGACTCGGATTTGCTCCTGGTACAAACTGCCATCGATGCGAATATGCTGAATTTACACTCACCGACCATCTGGGTTTATCTGGGGGGGGGGGGGGTATTAAGGCATTTTCTTCTGTAGCGACCCCCATCAGCACCACTGTTTTTTACGGTATTATATCGACAATCCTGTGAGGCTAGGTTGAGTATTCTTGCTTGCATACTCAAGTGTTTTAACGTCTTCATTTTAGAAAGGCAATTGTTTTCTGCGTTTAATGTGTTTTTCCGGTCCATTATCATATGTTCTGAGCCATTGTCAGTGACAACAATACGTTACTGTGCATTTCCTTTTGACAACAGTTGTATAGCTTACAAGTGTTTGACATCTTTAATTTAGTATGAGACAAATGCGTAACTATTCATTCAATAATGTGTGCATTCTCTCCAAGTTGATTAAACTGAAGAAACGAGATGGAGAAAAGTTGGTCATCTTGTCCTCTTACAGGATTTTTTTAGAGTGATACATATATAGCGGGAGCGATCATTGCAAAAATGAAAAGAGCAAAAATAGATCCTTAAATTTGCAACATATTACACCAAATTGCGTCTAAGGGCCTTTATTCAAAAATTTTCCCCCTTACACCCCTTCCCAAGGACGGCGGTCCGAAACAACGCTCAGCCCCCCTCCCAGTTGAGAAAAGAACTTCCCTACGCTTGTGAAACGAACACTGAAAAAGAGCTCATAAAGTAATTTCAAATCCAAATTATTCTTTCACATGTTCAACTTATGGTATTAAACTTTCTCACTTGTAACTAATTTCTAAAACATGAGATATCAAAATTTGGAATGTTTAAATGCAACCGTAACTTAAAATACATAGGAAGTGCCATTTTCTGCAATCTGGAAGACATTTTTGTCAAAATTTCCTCGGTACGCTCCTCGCCAACCTATGGTGGCGCTTCGCTTAGATTAGTCTTGTTCAAGAGAATAGTTCATTTCCGTCCACCACATATCACATATCAGCTGTGAAGCATACTTAACAGTGCGCCCTCCAGTCCTCTTGAACTCTTCAGCAACTGGTCTGGAGAGTCAATAGTTTTTAGAGGGCGCACTGGTACGTATCCTTCACAGCAGATAAATGGTGCACGGAAATGAACTAGAGTCTTGAACAAGACTACGCTTAGATCGGAGCATATTTTGACCCCCATATAGTATACAGTCCTGGATACCACCCTGGGTATATGTGGACTAGAGACAGGAATCTGCCCACACCTCTCTCTAGTCTACTAGTATTTGTTAACCTTCTCATTCTCTCAGGTGAGTTGTGAAAAGAGCTTTCAGCAAACTGAAAATCATAAAGACAAGACTTCAATGCAATCTCTCTGAGGAAAATCTGGAAGCTTTTATGCTAATGAGTATCGAAAAAGATCATTTTGAGAGCATTTCATTTAACGACATCATTCCCAATTTAACTAAGAATTCAAGTGTTCACGTCTTTTATTGGTTTAACAAACTGAGCCTTTCTCATTGCTGAAAGATCTGATGCCAGAAAGTTAGTTAGTTAGTTAGTTAGATGGGGGTTTAACGATCGACACACCAACACGAATGTGTTATATAGTGTCAGCTAGATAAAAAAGGGCAAGAAACATCATAGACCATGCAAGGGTCAGCGATCAGGGTTGACAATTTATGTCAGCTGGGGATGATGGCAACGTACAGTGATCAAACAATCTTTTAAGGATGACAAAAGGTACATTTTAAGTTATTCGAAACCGTTTTTAACTTTCAAAATTAGTGCGACTTGTGATGCTGTATAAACATCGGATGGACTATCAGGCTCAGTGACGTAGCTACGGGGGGAGGGGCTGGGGGACCCAGGCCCCCGGATATTCGTCAGTCCCCCCCCCCCCCAGATTTTTTGTGTCCTAATAAAATGTGTAAGAATTAAGAAAAAGTAAATGTGTGAAAAACACATTTTGCGCACGTATCAAATCAACTTATAACTTTAAAATGCCTACTTTCACTAAATTAGGTATATAATCTGCACTGTCGTTTAATTCGCATATAATTCACTTGGACGATGAAACGAACGTCCCGACGACAAATTCGGATGTGACTTTGTCAGGTTTAGACCCTTTCTGCCTTTCGGATGGCTGGTTGATTTACTGAAAACATGGCAACCATACACTGAAGACCATTCTTACACGACCATTCCTATACGGTATCACACACAAAATATGCTGTACGGTAAGGTTACTGCGTTCGAATAATTCTTCTATCCTTAAAAAGTATGTCGTGTCTGTCTCCGTGCCCATGACAAGTGCACTGTAAAACGATTGTTTTCGACAAGTCCTCTTTTTACTAGTTTGCACTGGCGTCCGGGCGGATTTGTAAAATTGCCAGCAAGGTCCGGATTTCATGTGTTTCCCACATGATCCCTACTTCTGCTTTGCGGGTTAAATAGTTTGAAAGATTTAATGGTGGTATTTTAGGTCTGAACAAGTAATATACCTATGACTTGAGTCCGTGAACAAATACAGCACTATTTTGCATCTAGACACCATTGAAAACCGGAAAATTTTCCAAAGGGAAGGGACACCCTTAGACCCTACATCAGGACAGTGATCTATGTCCTCCTTGCTAGGAAAAAAAATATGGTAACCCTAGGTTGGAGACAAATGGTATGATCTAGGGGATATGTAATTGAGTAGTGGACATGTATCTTTCGCCTATGGATAGGGTGATAGACAAATGTAACAGAGATATACTAGCAGGTGAATATGGGTGAACTGCAGGTAGAACAAATGAAAGGGGATGCCTAATTCAGTATGATTCATGTATTATCTTAGCTCTGATATGATATCCACGGCCGTACACAGCGGGGGTGGGGAACTACCCTCAGAAATTTTCAAAGTGACCGTTTCCAGCTTGGAGAATATACAAAGAAAACGCATTAAAAATATAAGAAAGCTGTGATCGTAATGATAGAACTTAAACACTTTCAAATAGGCAAATCAATATTTTCATGCCTATATCTGTACACATCACTAATCATTTACAGCTCTATTAGGATGTATTTCTAGCCTGTTTTTCTAAAATTCTCGAGGTACGCTCGATTATGCATAGCAACAATGTTGCTGTTGTTGCTATAGGAAGCTTCAATCATCAATGGCTTAAAGGTCGTGTGACATGAAACTAACATAGTTGGGTATTTAATGTAAAAAACATTTAAAATCCAGAATATAGCCGCAATTTCCATTAAAATCCATCAAATATTGACCACTTTACAGGGAAATTTCTATTTCACACTTGTATCATGAATAAACATGACTAAATATGCAAATATGTGACATCGAAAGAGGGACATACCATATATGGCACATGTTAGCCTTTGTTTTTTCAAGGACACTGGTAGCATTGTTATGCCCAGCTGAGGGGTTTATTATAAGACTTAAAATTTTTTCCTTAAAAAATATTTATATCACTCACCAAACTGTAATCTATATGATCAGTAATTAAGAGATAATTTATAAAGGGTTAACAAAAGAAATCATAACACTGTGCAACACTCCACATCATTATTTTTGCATATGCAATTAGTTTCTTCAGAAACCATCAAACTTTGAAGACGTATATTTTGAGAACGTTAGAAGATATTGAAATAATTCCAACGGATCTTTGATTGGGTGACTTAATTCTTAAAGTGACAAGTGAAACTACTCTTTTTGGTGGCATGTTACACGACCTTAAAGTAATTTCTCAGTTAACACAAAACGTTTTTAAACCGTGCCAGTTTAGTCATAGAAACGTTTTATAACCAATAACACTCCCTCCCCTCCCTTAACCCCCCCCCCCCCACAACCGAGTTCAATGGCTGAGGTCATGCTTCACATCATATCCACCACGCTCTCAAAAATGACTTTTGTCGCACTTAGTCACAACTACTTTTCGTTTTCCTTTTAAAGCTGAAATCCCTCAAATATTGCACGATTTGCTATCCATACGTCCTCCTGAAATTACAAGTTTTCGCCAAGGGGGAGGGAGACACCCGTTCCCTTAAGTCCCTTCCCCCAGGTCACAGATCAGTATTGCCCACTTTTTGCCTCCCTAGCAAAAAAGTGTATGTGCGGCCTTATGTATTACCATTTTTCATTGATTGATTTTTTTCCATTATTTGAGAAATGACAGACATGATCGAGACTCGAATTTCAAGGCTGGGTACACGCAGCTTAAAGCACGTGGGAAGTGCCGTTTCCGTCCATCTGGAGGGTTTGTAAAGCCAAAAATTTTCTTACACGCTCCGCGCCAATCGACGGTGGCGCTCCGCTTAGATAGTCTTGACAAGACTGACCCTTGGCGGTGCCGGCCCCCATTTGTTACCTAAGCCCACCTAAGAATTTCATCCTAGATACGCCCCTGATCAGGCTATACATTAATAACCCCCTACCCCCCTGCACACACAACAATGATGTGTAATATGCTAATTGTGATTTTGGTTGTTTCAATCACGTGCATCGAGGGCCCCCTATGGTCAAATTTCCCGATAGGAATTCCCTCCGTCCCCAGTCCGCCCCTGGACCGTCGTAAACTCAGAGTAAAAGACCAAATATAACCAAATATGAACACGTTGACTCTCAACACGGTTACCAGGCTGACTTAGCATGTACTATTAACTGGTTGAAAGTTTTACTCCCAGTTCCCATGATCCTTTTTATGCTTGACGTAATCAGATAAAAGTAAGATGACTTTAACGAGTACGCCGTCGAAATAATCTCAGGCCTAGCAGCCTAGTATGGATTCCCGTCGTTAATTAGTCTTTCTACTTACGTAATTATTAAAGTTTAATAAGGCGTTCCATTGGGTCGGTGATCACTGTGGGCGTGAGGCAATGACGTGATATTTGTATTACGCGCAGGTGCTCTGTTGCCGTGCAGACTGGCCAAATCATGGCTTCAGTCCAGATCGGCTGACGTCATTCTCCCTTACTTTTATTTCTATGGGGCGTGAGAGTCATTTTTTATGCAAAGCAGATAAGCATATAAAATTTTGAACTATCTATCCTGCAGAAAGAAAATATGCGATGCATGGGCACCAAACCAACGGAACCACTAAGACAGTAAGATGGCAGCCACCAGGGTGAGTCGCTATTGTTTGTTTACTTTACCACAATTTGTCGACTCAATCAGGCTAAGTAAACTTTGTTACAGATCTCATTAACCTAGTATGAAGTAGCTCCTAAGATATTGCAGTCAGGCACTAATCTTGTCACTTGGAAGTTCGTAGCATAGAGTTGGATAGGCTAGGCCTAACTTTATATCCTACTCTATGGTTCGTATCCCCTAGCCTAGGGTAGCTTTCAGTCAAATGCCACATAACCTACTGCTAGCCTAGGCGTAAGTTAGGCCTAGTCACTGTCACTGAACGTGACCGTATAATCCGTTCCTTCAAGTCAACTCCTTACTAGAAATGGAATGTATAGTATAGGAACGTAATACCTGTTCAAGGGCTAGGTAACTTGTTAGGCCGGCCTAAGTTAGCCTCATAGAGCAGCCTGAGCAGGATATAGGATCCTAGCCAATATCCATAGAGTAGGATATAGCATGGTGGTACCATGAGTCGGTCAATTAAGGAAATTTTGACTAAAAACATACACATAGGGTAGTAATATGTAATTTATAGTTATCCATTATTCTCATGAACATGTTTTCTCTTAACCGTGAAAGTTAGAGTGAATTTCGTTGGCAAACTTTCAAGAGACAGAGAAATTTCCACCACAAGTTTCAGATGCCTTACTTGGGTTGAAGAACGGTACTTTGAGTTGGTCACCCAAACATTAGGAAAGCCCATAAGACTTAAGAGTGATATCAAAACATATTCCATGAATGATATCACCATTATAAAAACAAATCAAAGATGATGGAAGGAGACCATCCGCAGTGATTTGGAAAATTTTAGTACAACTGCAGAATGCAACGCCCCACTCCAACTTTGAATCGTTCTCAAAAGAATGTCTCGCTTGAATGCACTTTGAATAAGCAACTCTATTGTTGTCACTCAATTTCAGGAGGGGCGTTGCATTCTGCAATTGCTCCAGAATTTTTTAAAATAACTTTTTAGGCCATTTAAAGAAGGTCTCAAGCCACCTTTTGGTAACACTAGATGTAGGCTAACTGGGTAAATTTCTTCTAAAAATGAGAGTAAATACTTATTTTTGACAGACTTTGAGTTGTTGTCATGTCGTGCTGCAGTTTCTTCACTGTCATATGTTTATTTGTTGGCCATAGTATGCCTGTCTTACATATTGTATGCAGTGACCGACTCAAGGTACCGACCGACTCAAGGTACATTCACCATAGGAACTAGAGTGCTCACTCCCCGAAACAGCTGTGATCACATGGGAAACTGGTGGCCTTACAGTTTGTACACACATGCTCGTACATAGCATAGCTTCTTGCCACCACCTATAATGGTAGACGAGTCCCCATGCAATCACAGCTGATTTACTTATGCGGTGTTAGGAGTGAGCACTCTAGTTCCTACCCTATGGATATATCCTGCTCTATGGTTAGCTTCTAACTTAGGCTTAGCCTAGTCCTCAGTAAAGGTACTTGTATAGCCGGGTCACCGATGGCTCTCTATACATGGTCCTTACACCGACCCATTGAAAATCCGGGGTCTTCGACCAACATAGTGCTGGTCGAAATTGATTTTCTTCTTAGCAAACCTAGGACCTAAAGTTTAAATTTACTACCATCCCTTTTCCTTTCTAAATCTTACACTTATATTGCAGTTGTTTTTTATCACTTAAAACCTCTGAAAGGTTCAAAAATTTGAAATAAAATCATTAACTTTGCCACTTCGTAAAATTTTACTGTAGCATTTGAAATTGTTGTTGACATCAGAATGCAGTGTATGTAACATTGTGACATCACACACAAGATTTTGATTTCTGTAGTTCCTATACGTACACATGGCAATTGCCTCTGCAAACATTCTGTACTGATGTAACGATATAGCTCATTAGCATACTGATGTAAACAAAGATCCATAGTCACACAGTAAATTTAACGGTGCAAAACAGTTGCTGATTTCATTTCACATTTTTGGCACTTTCCAGAAATTCTCAGTACTCAAAAATAGCTGCAATACTCTTGTAACTAGATTTAGAAAAGAAAAGTCCTGGTAGTTAATTAGGATTTTTCTTTCAAAATTTGCTGTGAGAAGAAAGATAATTTCAACCATCACACAGATGGCCGATCCCCCCACTATTTCCAGTGGTCGGTGTAAGGACTGTGTGTAGTGACCTGTAGGCTAACCACCACAGTCCTTTACTGAGGACTAGGCATGGCCAAAAGATAGCCTATGTTGTGGTAGCCCATACTCCATAAATGATAAAGCAAGATCTGGGACAAGACCTTGCACTATGTGGTAGCCCAGTCTCAGACTTGTAACCAGTGTAAGTCTAAGGACAATAAATTACTAGCCTAGCTTGTTTTTAATGACAGTGTTTTTGCTGAACTTGTAACAGTAGTTGTATGAAGCCAAGCCCTAACTTAAGGCCTAATGTTCGGTCATACTGATTGATATCCCAGCTTACGGGTTCTACCTAACCAATAGCCCGGCAATCTATGTATGTACAAAGCTGCAATTGTTATGGCAGATTGGGATAAGTCACACTTGCACGTAATACTATCATTACTCTCACCAGGGAGATGCAGCTCCCTGCTCTCTTCTTGAATAGTACTGGAAGGGTGCTTGGAAAAAGAGCCTAAGCCAGAGGGATGCTAATCAAGATGTAAGTTTGTTTTAAAAGTGTTTAAATGCTTGTGGCAGATAAATTTTCCACTCCATTGTAGTTCTTGGGAAAAAGGAGTGCTTGTAAACATTGGTACGGCAAGAAGGTTGATAGGAGTTTTGTATGCTCCTTCTCCAAAGGCCTTGCCATGTCACTGGCTTTAGAAAATGTCCCATAGACCTGTATGTCAATGAGATATACTCCATATTTAGCATACAGTAGTGTGAACATCCTGGTAACAAGATTTAGCAACTTGCCAACTTGATAGAATGTTTCAAAAACAAAACAGGATCATTTGTATAAATCAAAATTTTTGGTCTTTTTTGGAGACTAAGTGCGGTTATCCTTAGATTGATGGGTCTTAAACATGTAAGTGACTCATAGAGGTCAATTATCTTGGAGTATGTCAATTTGGGAAAGATTGAGACCAGTTAAAATTTTTGAAGATGCAGTACTTAGCCCAGTTTTTCCAGTTGGTATATTGCTGACCTAGTATGGGAAGCCTAAAGCGACCCAAATACTAGGTCAGCAGACTGCGGACTAGGGTTAATCTAGATGCACATCTTCTATTTTGCAAGGTTGTCCTGTGTAGATCATGGAGGAGCTTGGTGACTGTTCCTTCTGTTTTACAATAGTTGTGTCTGACGAACTGTGCAGCATATCTTTGCACTCTTTCCAACTGGCGACAGTGCTTCTCAGTGTATGGATCCCACGCATTAGGTCTGACTAGGCTGATATAAATGTAGTCTAAGCTATGTGCTGTTCAGAGCGATTGGAAAAGATTCCTCTTTATTGAGGTCCAGTACCCTACTGCATGAGCAACTTGCATATCCCACTTCATGTTATCTTGGACATGGATACCCATGTAGGGTGAGAGCAGACTGTTTGTGAAGTCTGACCAGTGACCGCCCTACTTAAAACTGTGTGGGATAGTAGATCTACCTGCTGGTAAGTGCATGAGGTAACCTTTGCTAGGGTTAAAGGGCATTTGAAATGTTTTGCCAAGCATTTAAGAGATCAAAATCTTTCTGTAGATTATCAGAATGCTGGGTAGTTGAGATGGTATAGTACAAGAGGCAATCATCAGCAAATAACGACGTAGTTGATTTTAAGTTGTCAGGGAAATCATATATACATATATAGTAAAAACAGGAGGGGTCCTTAGACAGTGCCCTGGGGCACACCAGAGGCCACAGGGACATAAGAAGAAGACTGGCCTTCAAGGACAACCTTTTGTTCCCTCTCAGTAAGAAAAGCATTTACCCAACAAACTTGATCTTTGTTTATACCATAATAGTATAATTTGTTAACAAACTTAGAGTAGGGGACAGTATCAAACACTTTGCTAAAGTCAAGAATGATGACGTCTTCTCGATGACATTTATCCAGGGAACAGGCTAAGTCATCAACAGTTACGACAAGTTGGGTGTCACAGGATCTCTATTTTCTGAAGCCATGTTGATAATCTGAAAAGTTTTGGTGGTTATGTAGAGGTGGGTTATTTGGCTGTGGACAATATGCTCTAGGATCTTCGAATCTTACAACATATACTGGTTAAAGACACTGGTCAGTAGTTCTTAGGGTCCACTCTCTCCCCTTACCTATAAATTGGGGTAATGTTAGCCTTTTTCCAGTCCTGTGATAACTGTCCACTTTGGAGGGAACAATTATAAATTTCAGTAGGGACTGGAGCAATCTGATGGGCTAGTAGGTCTAAAATGAGAGGGGAGGCAGTCAGGGCCAGCAGCCTTTGGGGGACTGAGATATGTAATAGTTTCAGAACCCCTCAAACTTGATAGCAGGAGAACAAAAACAAATTTTTCCAAACAAATGGCAATTTGAATTACTGTATTCATTAATTTGTCAGAGCTAATTAAATAAAGTTCATGGACAGACAAGGATTTTTTGATGAAAGATGGCTTTTTACAGTTCCAGATTTACTGGCTTAACAGTGTCTCCCAATGGCATTTGTGGCCCCTTTGTGTTGGGACCACATTCTGCACCATGCGCACTAACTTAAATAGTTGCACTGTTGCCAGCATTGAATCAGCTATATTGTGAGCCATATGATATGTACGTGCCTCATATTTTCACAATGTTATTTGTCGTTTTGATGTCTTGTAAACTACCATCATACCTGGCCTTTTGGTCCTTTTGTCACACTGCTAACAACCAACGCCGTTGCCTGTAGTGCAAGCTTTTCTTTGAAGGCTGACTCTGACCCCGACCCCACTTGAAAAACACCCCCAGTACAAATCTCCCACACACACACACAAAAAAGGAAGCAATGACTTTTAAGAAGAAAGACCATAACTTTAGATAGAAAATAATTCAAGTTCCAATTTCTACATCAGTTTATAGGTGGAGGTGTGTGTGGAAACGGAGCAGTTTTACCCTTTAGAGGCCTATAGATCATCTTTGCATGAGTACAACTTCATCAACATTGAAATCTTTGAAATGTGATCGATAAAAGTAAATATTATCAATGCAACTTAGGCTTTGGCGGGTTACCTGACTCTACTTCGGAGCTGCGACTCTTGGCCTGGAGTTACAACTCCACTCCTTGGGGTCACGACTTGCATGGAATTTTTAAAATTATAAAAATCTATTCATGAAGATTGTTTTGTGTGTGCTTAACAGTTTGAATTAATGTTCTTTTACAAGTTTAATAAATTATAACGTTAAAAATACCTGTCTCTTTTTCTTTTCTTGTAAAGTTGTCAGTTGTCACTTATAGTACATCAAAAATTTAACCCACCAACACTGTTTGTACATTGTCTATACGATAATTCCTGCTCAAAATATGTTATATATGTGTAGGTGACAGTTATGATGTCACTGAAACCAATACCAAGTAGGGGTCGCGACCAGCTTCAGAGTCACAACTATTCAGGCCGCAGGTACCTGACTCCAAAAAACTGGAGTCGTTCAATCCTACATTGCAGACCCATTGACTCAGTGCAGGCTCATTGACTCGCTCTATAATTTCCTGTTCAAAAAATGAAAATAAAATCATACTTTAAACTTCAAAATACAACATTGAAAGGGACTTTCCCTGTCCCTTCCTTTAGGCATTCAAGTTTACTACATTTACGATGTTTCCATAATGTACATGTATAGCCGGGCTAAATTTACATAGTACGGGCAAGTCGGGTCACAGTTAGTAGGACCCCAAATGTTAGCTGTAGCCCAGACCTGTTAGGCCTAGGCCTGTGTATCCTACCTCCTTGTTTTACCAGGAACCTTCCTATTTGTTATCAAATATCCTGGCTTTTAGTGTGACCATTTCTAAATTCTCCAAAAGGAGGATGTGACTACAGTCATGTCAGATCACTGCCACACATTGGCCAGCATTGTGCCTACAGAAATAAATCTTGCGATGCCAGCCCTCTGGTCTACACATTGTACACTTACGCAACTCAAACTGACGGTGCATGCAGGATTATAATATGGTCTCCAGTATAACACAGTATTTCAAGATAGGAATGATGGATACTTTTCATACATGATATGTGGATTTATCATGTTGTTTTGGTAGAGGTCAGAGGTCAAATGAGGTTACCAGAGGTAAAAAACCAAAAACTTTTAAACAGTTAAGAAAGTTAAGAATCATAGATACTTTTTATACTAAGCATGTGGAAGCATTACAGTCAGAAGATGAATGCTGCTGTGCTTGGTAGAGTCAAAGCTTATCTGAGGTCACTGGGGGTGAACTAAAAGCTTAGAAATTGGTTGTAAACACAAAATCTCAGGAATATTAGGCATGTTTCATACTTCATTGTCACATTGAGAGAAAGAAGCCTATTGTTTTGGTGGATTTTGTAGGTCATGTGAGGTCACCAGAGGTCAAAAACCTTGTAACCATGATATCTTAAGGTGGGAAGGGTGGATATTTGTCAGACTTGATGTATGGATTCACCATATTGTTAGAAATAAGTCAACAGTGTTTGGCAGAGTTGAGAGGTCACTTAAGGTCACCAGAGGTCAAAATACAGAAATATCAATACAACATTTCAAAGAAGGAAGCATGGAGGCTTCTCATACTTGACATGTGGGTGCTTTATAATCAGTTCATAAACACTTTCATTTTTGATTCCTTGCCGAAGGCCGAAGGAATCTATGCGATGGTGATGTCGTGTGTGTGTGTGTGTATGTATGTGTGTGTGTATGTGACGCTTTGATTGTAAACACGATATCTCAAGAAGGGTAACTCCGAGGGATCTCATACTCAGCACGTAGATTGCCCGTATTGAGGAGATGATCCATATCGTTTTTGGTGGAGGTCAAAGGTCATTTGGGGTCACAAGAGGTCAAAAGGTCAAAACCTTGTAAACACGATATCTCAAGAAGGGTAACTCCGAGGGATCTCATACTTAACAGGTAGGTTGCCCATAATGAGTAGATGATCCCTATTCTTTTTGGTAGAGGTGAAAGGTCATTTGGGGTCACAAGGGGTCAAATAGTAAATATGCTGGAAATTGCTTGTAAACACTCATACTCAGCACGTAGATTGCCCGTATTGAGGAGATGATCCATATCGTTTTTGGTGGAGGTCAAAGGTCATTTGGGGTCACAAGAGGTCAAAAGGTCAAAACCTTGTAAACACGATATCTCAAGAAGGGTAACTCCGAGGGATCTCATACTTAACAGGTAGGTTGCCCATAATGAGTAGATGATCCCTATTCTTTTTGGTAGAGGTGAAAGGTCATTTGGGGTCACAAGGGGTCAAATAGTAAATATGCTGGAAATTGCTTGTAAACACGATATCTCCAGAAGGATAAATGTGAGGGATCTCATACTTACCATGTGGACTGCCCATATTGAGTAGATGATCCCTATTGTTTTTGGTGGAGGCCAAAGGTCATTTGGGGTCACCAGAGGTCAAAAGGTCAAAACCTTGTAAACACTGTATCTCAATGAGGGTAACAGTGAGGGATCTCATACTTAGCATGAGGATTGCCCATAATGAGTAGATAATCCTTATAGTTTTTGGTGGAGTTCAAAGGTCATTTGGGGCCACCAGAGGTCAAAAGGTCAAAACCTTGTCAACACGATATTTCAAGAAGGGTACCTGTGAGGGATCTCATACTTAGCATGTGGATTGCCCATATTGAGTAGATGATCCCTATTGTTTTTGGTGGAGGTCAAAGGTCATTTGGGGTCACCAGAGGTCAAAAGGTCAAAACCTTGTAAACACTGTATCTCAATGAGGGTAACAGTGAGGGATCTCATACTTAGCATGAGGATTGCCCATAATGTGTAGATAATCCTAATAGTTTTTGGTGGAGTTCAAAGGTCATTTGGGGTCACCAGAGGTCAAAAGGTCAAAACCTTGTAAACACGATATTTCAAGAAGGGTACCTGTGAGGGATCTCATACTTAGCATGTGGATTGCCCATATTGAGTAGATGATCCCTATTGTTTTTGGTGGAGGCCAAAGGTTATTTGGGGTCACCAGAGGTCAAAAGGTCAAAACCTTGTAAACACTGTATCTCAATGAGGGTAACAGTGAGGGATCTCATACTTAGCATGAGGATTGCCCATAATGAGTAGATAATCCTTATAGTTTTTGGTGGAGTTCAAAGGTCATTTGGGGTCACCAGAGGTCAAAAGGTCAAAACCTTGTCAACACGATATTTCAAGAAGGGTACCTGTGAGGGATCTCATACTTAGCATGTGGATTGCCCATATTGAGTAGATGATCCCTATTGTTTTTGGTGGAGGTCAAAGGTCATTTGGGGTCACCAGAGGTAAAAAGGTCAAAACCTTGTAAACACTGTATCTCAATGAGGGTAACAGTGAGGGATTTCATACTTAGCAAGAGGATTGCCCGTAATGAGTAGATGATACTTTCAATTTTTGGTGGAGGTCAAAGGTCATTCGGGGTCACAAGAGGTCAAAAGGTCAAAACCTTGTAAACACGATATCTCAAGAAGGGTAACTCCGAGGGATCTCATACTTAACAGGTAGGTTGCCCATAATGAGTAGATGATCCCTATTCTTTTTGGTAGAGGTGAAAGGTCATTTTGGGTCACAAGGGGTCAAATAGTAAATATGCTGGAAATTGCTTGTAAACACGATATCTCCAGAAGGATAAATGTGAGGGATCTCATACTTACCATGTGGACTGCCCATATTGAGTAGATGATCCCTGTTGTTTTTGGTGGAGGTCAAAGGTCATTTGGGGTCACCAGAGGTAAAAAGGTCAAAACTTTATAAACACTATATCTCAATGAGGGTAACAGTGAGGGATCTCATATTTAGCATGAGGATTGCCTGTAATGAGTAGATGATACTTACAGTTTTTGGTGGAGGTCAAAGGTCATTTGGGGTCACCAGAGGTCAAAAGGTCAAAACCTTGTAAACACGATATTTCAAGAAGGATAACTGTGAGGGATCTCATACTTAGCATGTGGATTGCCCATAATGAGTAGATGATCCCTATTGTTTTTGGTGGAGGTCAAAGGTCATTTGGGGTCACCAGAGGCCAAAGGTTTAAATCCCTTTAAACACAATATCTCCAGTAGGATAAATGTGAGGGATCTCATACTTACCATGTGGATTGCTCATAATGAGTAGATGATCCCTATAATTTTTGGTGGAGGTCAAAGGTCATTTGGGGTCACCAGAGGTCAAAAGGTCAAAAAACTTGTAAACATGATATCTCAAGAAGGGTAACTGTGAGGGATCACATACTTACCTTGTGTATTGACCATATTGAGTAGATGATCCCTATTATTTTTTGAGCAGGTCAAAGGTCATTTGAGGTCACAAAAGGTCAAAACCTAGTAAACATCATATTTTAAAGGAGGGTAACTATGAGGGATCTCATTCTTAGCGAGTGGATTGTTTATATTTAGCATGTAGGTCATTTTGGGTCACAAGATTTCGAAAGCTTTTGACCTTATTAACATGATATCTCAAGTAGGATAACTATAAGGGATCACATGCTTGTCATGTGGGTGATTCATGTTTGTTACAATATATCCATATGGCAAGGAATCACTAAGCCTTTTGGCTTTCTGGTTTGAAGATGTCAAAGGTCATCTGAGGTCACTGGAGGTGAAACTTTGAAAGCCTTGGAAATTGCTTGTAGATACATTATCTTAAAATGGGAATGATGGATACATTTTCATACACATTTTTCATTTTAAGAGGAAGAACCCTATCATTGTTTGAAAAATGGCAGAGGTCATTTGAGGACACTGTAGGAGTGTAGGTCAAAAACGAGAAAATGTAAGTCTGACATCTCAAGACAGGAGCTGTAGATACATTCATAATTGGCATGTGGATATGTTAATAATAGTAAGTAAACCCTTAGATTGTTTTTGGTAGAGGTTGAAGGTTAAGGTCATTGGAGGTCATAGTAGTGAAAATCTTGTAAACCGCTCTAAAGAGGGGTATATAACGTTGATGTAGTTCACACTTTGCATATTGCTGCCCCCAAATTGAGTTTAAGAACCCTACTGGTTTTGGTTGATTTCGTAGTTCATTTGAGGTCACCAGATGTCGAACATTGAAACCTTTTTGATTCCTTGCCGAAGGCAAAAGGAATCTACTGTATGCGATGGTGATGTCGTGTGTGTGTATGTGTGTGTGACACTTTGCTTGTAAACACGATTTCTCAAGATATGTAACTGTGAGAGATGTCATACTTGGCGTGTCGGTTGGCTATAGTGAGTAGAAGATCCCTATTGTTTTTCGTGGAGGTCAAAAGTCATTTGAGGTCACCAGAGGTCAAAAACCAAGAACCTTGCAATCACGATATCTCAAGATAGGGATGACCGACACTTCATATTTGGTATATAGATTTGTCATGTTGAGAGGAAGAACTGTTGTTTTTGGTGAAGGTCAAAGGTCATCGGAGGTCACCAGAGGTAAAAAGCCGAAAACCTTGAAGTCGCGATATGTCAAGATAGGAATGGCCTACATAGAGTTGTCATGTTGAGAGAAAGAACCCTATTGTTTTTGGTAGAGTCAAAGGTCATCTGAGGTCACCGGAGGTTAAACTGCGAAAACCTTGTAATCGCGATATCTTGAGATAGGGATGACCGAAACTTTTTATATTTGGTATATAGATTTTTCATGTTGAGCAGAAGGACCCTATTGTTGTTGGTGGAGGTCAAAGGTCATCTGAGGTCACTGGAGGTTAAACTGAGAAAACCTCGTAAAGGGCTTGTAAACACGATATCTCAAGATAGTAATGACTGGCACTTTTCATATTTGGTATATAGATTTGTCATGTTGAGAGGAAGAACCATATTGTTATTTGTAAAGTTCAAAGGTCATTTCAGGTCACTGGAAGTAAAAGGCTGAAAACCTTGTAATGATAATTTCTCAAGATACGAGCGAAGGACACTTTGCATATTTGGTATACAGATTTGTCATGTCAAGAGGAAGAACGCTATTGTTTGTGGTAGAGGTCAAAGGTCATCTGAGGTCACTGGAGGTTAAACTGCAAAAACCTCATAAATGGCTTGTAAACACTATATCTCAATATGGCAGTGGTGGATACTTTCATATTTGGTATATAGATTTTCCATGTGGAGAAGAAGAACTGTATTGTTTATGGTAGAGGTCAAAGGTTTGAGGTCACCGGAGGTAAAACTGCAAAAGCCTTGTAAATCGCTTGTAATCGTGATATCTCAAGATAGCAATGATAGACAATTTTCATATTTGTTATGTAGATTTGTCATGTAGAGAGGAAGACCCCTATTGTTTTTGGTGAAGGTCAAAGGTCATTTGAGGTCTGGAGGTCAAAGACTGAAAACCTTGTAATCATGATATCTCAAGTTAGGAATGAAGGACACTTCATACATGTATATTGATTTGTCATGTTGAGAGAAAGAACCCCATTGATTTTGGTAGAGGTCAAAGGTCATCTGAGGTCACCGGACGTGCAAAACAAAATTTGCCAAGAATTCCCAGTATGGTCATATGGGGTCACCAGAGGTCAGAAAACAAAATTTCCCAACAATTTCCAAGATCGTCATATTGAGGTCACCAGAGGTCAAAAAGCAAAGTTTTCCAACAGTATCCAAGATTGTCATATGGGGTCACAGAGGTCAAAAGCAAAATTTCCCAACAATTCCCAAGATTGTTATTTGGGGTCACCAGAGGTTCAAAAAGCAGAATTTCCCAAAAGTTCCCAAGGTTGTCATCTGGGGTCACCAGTGGTCACAAAGCAAAATTTACCAAGAATTTTCAATATTCAAGATCCAATGGAGGTCAGAGGTCATTTGAGGTCATCAGAGGTCAAAGACCAAATGCATTGAAAAACACGACATTTCAAGACGGGTGTTGGATACTTGTAATACTTGTAAATTTGAAGGATAAACCTCAGTGCAACAAAGCATTCCCATTCGGCAAGGAATCACTAAGCCTTTAGGCTTTCTGGTTATACAGTATCTCATAAAGGATAGTCTTGATGGATCTTATAGTTGCCCCCTCCCCCCCCCCCCCACTTTTCAGGGTATACCATCAAAATCAGTTTCGCAGCTGAAGAGGTTGGTTGCACTCCTGGACTGAAGCATCTTTTTGCAGATAAGTTAAATAGCTGACTTTGCTTTCTTTTGTTAAAGCCCCTCAAGCCAAGTCTTGATTACACCTTGTTGAAACCATTCAAATCAGTTCTTGACCTCACTAGCTGCAAGGCTCTCTGATGGCTTCCTATTGAATCTTGTGTCAATTCAGGATTGGAGCTCCATTTGGAAGTAGTTTCAGGTTAGTCTGCAGTGGGAGGTAGCCAGCAGGACTATTCTTGAGAAGCCCTGCTGATCAAACTGTGTCTAGTGGAAACCACAGAAAGTGAAAGTATGTGTATTTAAAAATAGTTTCAGAGGGAAGGAATCACTAAGCCTTTTGGGATCATTCTATTTGCATATAGTTTTTATTTTGCTTAAAGGTAGTTGAACTTGAAAGACTTATGTGCCATGGTATTCATCATGCCAAGTCGATCCCACAGAACCTGTGGACATCCGGCGAGGCCCAACTCAGATAACACCTTTTGTTTACACAGGGCAGATAAGCATGGTTGGCTAGAACTGGAAGAAAATTTAGCCCTGCATATCTCTCCTAGCTTTAATTTTTGTCTTTTTCTTGTTTCAGTACGATACGTTACTTGCTTAGTAGTCCTAAAACGATGTTTCAAACATCAAAATTGAAGCAGTATCAGCTGAAATAGTAAAAATGGGGTGCTTTCAACAGCCATGGACTTCCTCCCCGTTTCAACATTTCTCAATAAATATCCGGCTAATCCTTCTGTGTTTGCTTCCACAGAAAAGGCACTAGGTCGCGGCCCAACTCAGATATCGGCTCTGCCTGTAATTAGGTCCTTTGGTATAGTTTATTTTAAACATAAACATTTTTTCTCAGCTGCAAAAAAGTGCAGAATAATTGAAACTCATCGTTTTATGCAATATACTCAAGCTTTTCCAATGCTAACGATTAAAAATCTGAGTCTCAATTAATTATGCAAGTAGCAGCAAGCACAATGTTTTTATCTGGCAACAAAGTCACCGTTCACTTGCACAGGTGAAACAGCCAGTCTCAAGTCAAAAGAGTGAAACATTGTTATTCCATTGAATAGACAATGAACGAATTTGAATCATTAAGGATTGCTTTAAAGCTATTTGGGTTCTCGCAAGTGTCTAGGTGTCTGGGGTGTTTTTTCATTATTTTTTTTTTACCTAAACTAACGTTACTGTCTGACAACGATGCTTTTGGTCTCGGATTGCTCTCTTTTTTATGTAGATCTTAGGTTTTTTGTACTAATAGAAAACAGTGGTAGGTGCAGTAAGTCCTACGTAAAACGGTTTGAAAATTTTAAGTGGTCTGCAACGTGTAAAAATTACAGATGGTTGCAAAGACTTTATAATCAATCTCTGGACCCCCAGTGCCGAGTCCCATCGCGCTATTCTAAATAATGCGTTGAAAATTATGATTGCTACTAAGAGGCATACTTCAATCAATAGAGTCATTATGATGCAAGGGTGGACTGGCTCTTTGAGAGGCTTTGGAAAAAGCACTAAGAGGCAGTGTTCGTGACAGACAGGTTGGTTTTTTTTCAGAAACTGACCATAAAAGGCAATAAACCCGAGCAGACTGGAAGGTGATCTCTACATCCCAGCGGCAACAGTCAGTTCGCCTCTGTTCTTAATAATGGTTGAGAATTCTGAGTAATGTATAAAACATTCCGAGGGCAGCTTGACTGCGGTAGGGGTGTGGCAGGACGTGGCCGGGTGGGGTTTTATGAGATTACCAAGCCCATATCCAGGTAGAAGGGGGTGGGTCCTATGTACAAAAACACATTGCAATGTCCGCATCATCTATTAAATAAGTTGCTCTTGCCATAATGCATTTTAGTATACACGCACCCCTTATAAATATTTCGCCCTAGCCCTGGAGGCCATCTCGCCTCCAATTTCAGTACGTTGTCTGACCACAGGCCTGGATAGTACACAGGCTGAAATGCCGAGGGCTAGGGGGATATCCTCCCCTACCCTTTTTTAGCAATGCTCCCATTGACTTTCAAGTTTTCTCAGTAAATTTTATTCTTATCCTCCCAGTTTTTCACTGAAACACCCCCTACCGTGGGATAAAGGATCATTAGAGGAGCGTTAACCGTGCCTTAATTAACCCTAGTTACACTTCTTTCATGTCAGTTGACTGCCTTAACAACTACGTAATCATAGATTAAAATAAATCTGGCCTATTTTATATGTTTTATAATTTTTCACTCTATTTACACTGCATGCGTTGACATTGAATGACTTTTGCAGCACCAAACTTAGGGACGTAACAGCCAAACAGGCCACAATGCTGGTGAGCTAGGCTGGCAACACCCATATCATTGTAAACGGGACTGAAAGTATGGGATAGTTGACAACTTGTCTTCTGTCTTGGCAGGCTTATCTGGATATATTCGGATGCGTAACATAAAAGGGTGATTTTACGGTTACATAAATGCAGCGCAGGAAAGAACCGTACAACTTGAAGGATAGAATTAAACAATTTGTTATTCTAGTAGCCTACTGTTAAGTGTTTAGGGCTATTTGAAAGCTAAGTCGTTCAATTCAGCGAGCAATTGTAAATGATAAAACGTGAAGGTAAGCTAACACAAATGAGGGATTTAAAATACAACTTGTACTTTACTTTCAAGGGCCTTTGACTTAAATCGTTCTCGTAATAACAAAAGCTTGCTTTTAAAAGTAAACAACTTATCAACTTCCGTTAGTTTCCTGTTCGAACAAATGAGGTTAGTGTAAGGAGTAAGCTCAAGCGCTACACAGCCTATGTTTGAAGACTTGCGGTTAGTCAGGCTCAAACTGATTCAGCTTGAATAAGCATCCAGGGAGGAAGATAAACAATTTAGCCATGTCCACAGGTTCTGTGGGCTCATCCTGTCATGATTTGGTCACTTGGAGTTTTTGAGTGGGTAGACTACTAGACTTACCATTACTGGGTAACTGCCTTTTTGTTAGACTGGTATTTAGACAATTTTGATTTAAAATCATCATCAAAGGGGTGCTGAGATTACTGAAATTAAGATATAACTACTTATAATTAAGATGCTCAAAGATTGCCATAGTTAACATCTGAATGAGCTGTGGAACCTAATTGCTGAAAATAAGTTTTCTTTCATGAAAAGCAGTGAGGAGGTCAGGTCAGATTGAATACTAATGAGGAGGTCAAAGTGAAGACTTATTACATTTTTGACAGTAATTCACAGGAGTTAAATGTGATATTGAAAAGGTCATTGGAAGTGGAAAGAGTACTGCATTTCTGTGTTCTTTTCCTATAGAGTCAGGTTTAGTGGTAGTAGTATGGATAATGTGTTAGTGGAAATATTGCTGTTTTCTTGGCTCAAGCCTTACTACATTGGCAAATTGTGAATGGTACTTGAAAACTACTCTGAGCATTTTGTTCCGGTGCTGTTAAAGTAAAGTGGAGGTTTTACTTACATCCATTTTAAGATGATCAAGTGTTTCACAATTGGCCATGGGAAAGAGGTACTTCCGAATCTAACAATTATTGGCTGGTATGGATCATTATATAAAAGGGGTTGAAATGCTTGTATTTGCAGACCTTATTTTTACACAAGCAGGGATATCACTTCGCCGGGAGGCGCTGGGCAGACCGGGTGGATAAGATAGACTAAGTATTCCCCAACAGTTGATTTTTTCCTCTTAATTAGTATAGATTCTTTTATGTGTACCACATGATATTTGTGCCTTACGCATTCATAGAATTCAGATTTCCCCAATAAACATGAAATCAGCACACAACTCGGCACTTTAAGTGTAGCCAAAAACTGTCCAAAATGTACCTTGCAGTGGAATGGAAGTGTGTGGTTTTCTTTCAATCCCATCCTCACTCTCAGTCGACATTGTTTCAGCAAACTTGTTGCCTTTGTAAGAGCTTTGGGTTACTGCCCCCCACACACACAGAATCACGAGCTTGGCCCCATGCCGGCCAAATCCTGGTGGCCACCCCTTTTTCACATAAGAGGAAAAATTGTATTCACCAGTTATCAGCTAAAAGATAAAAACATGAGACAGAGCATGCCTTCCGCAGAGTGATTAGCAGTTACACTCAGATTTCTGGCAACAATTAATTTTGCTCTGCAGCAAGAAAGGGTTGGGGTTGGAACCAGAAAGGCGGGCGGTCTCCGTACAGACTCTCATGCCCTTAGAAAAATTGATTGCCAAGGGCAAGTAGTGCAGGTAGTCAGTTTCCCCCCTTTGAAGCATGAATGCTGTACTTGTCTCCGTTTTTATGTCAGAATTCCTGGCTACAGACCGGGGGACATTCAAAAAGGAGTAAGAGACACCATTTTAAGCAGCAGAATGGTACTTTGGTAGGCAGTACTTTCAAGAACATAATCAAGAACTGAAGATGGTGGAAACATGTCCTTGAAATGTTTGCAATGTTTTTTTCCTGCCTTGTCTTCCACTTCCTTGTTCAAATACTCTGGGAAAGAAACAAAGAATATGTATGGCCATTTCAACCACATAAGGTATCAACTAACAATTTTCTGCATAAATAAGCCAAGATGTTAGACAGTTTTATGTAGGTTGCCATTTTTGGTTTCGATGAAAAGAGAAACCTATGCAGTCATGATGGCGTGTGTTTGTAGGTATGGGTGTGTGTGCGCGTGTATGTGTGTGTGTGTTTGTGACACTTTCCTTGTTTACACGATATCTCAAGAAGGGAAACTGACAGTTCTCAAACTGGCTAGGTAGATGCCCCATATTGAGAGGAAGAACCCTATTGTTTTTGGTGGAGGTCAAAGGTCATTTGGGGTCACCAGGGGTCAAACTCTGAAAACCATGTTTACACAATATCTCAAGGTAGAAAGCTTGGATATTTCATACTTAGTATGTGGATGTGTTAGTCTAGCGGCGAATTTGAAAAAGAGCTCTTAAAATTGACTTACCCAGTACCGATTTGTAAAATATAGCGACCATGCAAAAACTATTGTTTATAATGTAACTTTAAATTTTAGGTTGGTTGTCACTTTTTAAAAGTTCCCGAACATGCAAATTTTTAAGGTCAAAGGTCAAAAAGGTCAATTTTTCAAAATGTTAGTATTTTTGACACACTTTAAATGACGAGACTTATAAAATGCTGTGAGACAAAATGAACAATTTATTCAATCCTAAAGTGCTCAAAAAGTAAAGAAAATAAAAGAATTATAAACTGTTTATAGGGTGTTTTCGTAGCCTTAACAAAGAAATTTGAATAATGGACTTAGACACTTTGAACAGTCTGTTTTCAACACCTTTCAATTTCAATTCTGGACCATTGGTGAAGAGTTAGAAGAAAACGTCCAGAACAGTGCATGGTGGCGCCAGGTGGGGGGCAGGGGGCCATGGCCCTCCGTCGGGGAAGGCTGCCCCCCGTCGGGGAAATTTTCCGATTTCGGGGAGCTACTGTGTATACGATAAAATATGTAGTCCCTGACAACGGGCAGTCACCCCAACGATTTACTTAATTTTGGTCTAAATTTGGGCAAATTCTTCAATAAAACCCCCAGATTTTCCAATTTTCTTCGTAAAAACCCAATTTTTTTTTCAAATTTCCCGTGGTAAAAGCCCAACTTTTTTAATTTTTTCCATTAACGGTCGAAATTTTCGGCGCTCTTCGCGCGCCAAAATTTTACTTCAAACATCATTTCGGCAGTATATCTCCCTCATCGAGGCTTCGGGTTGCTGGCCCCTCGTCGGGGAGCTTGGTCCCCTGTCAGGCAAATCCTGGTGCCATCCCTGGTCCAGATACTATCACACGCGTTCTGAAAACTGTGGGCAAGTGATGTTTAAAATACAACCTTTGAATGTTTGTTTAGTCAACTAAAAGCCCCAAATTTGTCCCGCCCCAATAGCACCGAAATGTTTATTCACCATCCTTCCATGCAGTAATCAGTCGCTTTTGTCTTGGTTTTGGACTATGGCTTCCGCCCTTACCAATGTCGAGAACTTGCAATCCTTAAAATTAAGTGGGATATAATGAAAATATTTATAGGTCTGCCATGAAATGTAGGCTATTTTCGTAGCTGTATCAGAGAAATTTGAATTTTTGTTTCACTTGTTAGGATGTGTGGAACCATTGCATTGATTAGATTAAATGTGCGAAATCACATAGCCTAACTAAATTAATTGACTTAATTATTTATTAAATACATTACGGTGTTTCTGTCATTGCAATACCTATTTGCTAACATGAACCAGATCAGCGAAAAGGGGTATGTTGTAGCAATATCCCATGCAAAAAAGTAGATATTTGTTTAAATGTTTTCGGACGTGATGGTAAATTTTATTAAGGCAGAACGCGTCTTTGCTCGGGATGGCATACAACTAATACATTTTACCAACTACAAACTGACAAAGTACGCTTTTGCTTTGTTTCAACATACATTGTTCTGCTATCTTTTTATAAGAGGGAGTTGGAAGTAGTCGCAATGGAACTTGGTCAGCTGGAGTTTGGAAAAAAAATGATATTTCTCTGGCACATTTTGTGAAAATCCGGCCATTAGTCGGATTATTACAGTTTGTCGGGCAAATGGCTTAGCCTCCTCCTCCCCCCAGAAAGTGTCCCTTACACCCATCGTAATTGTTACATGAATTTAATTCATTTTGTTTACTGGTATATAAACCTTTAATAATTTGTGGTTACAGAGCAATATAATTAAAAGTTGTTTCCCTGTATTGGAAAGCCATTGAATGATTCTTGCACCGATCTATGTTGTTTTCAAGTCTGGACATGGAAATTGCACATATCCATAACAAGACTTGATTTTACTTGCAATAAGAAAATCCTTTAAATAAAATAATTCGCAGTTCTCAACAAATGATTATGTTGAGATGAATTCAATGAAGCTTGTAGAGGGGCTGTTAATACGGTACAAATTCATATATGATCTAGCTTTCATTTTGGTAAGGTTATAAAGATAGTGTTTAGTAATCACAATTAGGGATTACGTGTTTAATTCCAGCCACATCTAGCATCGTGAGGCGGATATTTAGAAAACCGGTTCTTTTCTAAGGACTGATATTATGCTTTTTGTCTAGCACAATATACGTTTTTTGTCGACAAATGATTGGAGGTAAGAAGCATTCAGCAAACTCGAGGGTTTTTGCCACCAATTATTCTTTTAGCCTGGCAACAAGCACATAAATTGGTTGGTTAAATCACGGGTCAGCCAGATTCAGATATAGCCTGAATGCAACCATGTGTTGACCAGTTGATAAATCGGGAGAATGGGTACTCTGTTCGAAAATACAGGTCCATAACTTAAGAGCAGTGGACGGACCCACAAACATTAACGCCTGGGAGAAAACGTAGGAACAAAAATTACCTTTGCCTTTTATGTTAACACATTTCGTGCCTTGAAAATGATTTTCCCTCTTACGGTCTGGAAACTTTCTCGCCCTCTTCAGCACGTTGTCTGGCTAGGGGCCTGGATGAAACTGGCTGTAAGAGGGTTTGGTGTTTTGATTTTTCACGTGCAGATTAATGAAGGCAGTTCCAATTGACAGGATACTCAAAATGCTTCTTTTTTATGAAAAGCAAAGAATTTGCTAATTGTTTACCGCTTTGACCCATTTAGGACAAGACTTCAGAAGCACAACATGACACTGCCAGATGTATATTTTCCAATGCCATATAGTCTAAGGGCTTTAACAAAAGTATGGTGGAGAAACCTCTATATGAGAAAATGCTAATTTGTTACCACAAATGATAACTTGAAAACACTGAAGCAAAACACCATTGCCACATTTTTTCGTTAACCTTTCCAGATATGGTTTATAAATTTGACTAGTCTGCACATAGCTGACGGGTTTTTTGTTTAGCCTTTCGCTAAGGTTACCCAGTGTGGCAAAGTTAAAGGGAGCTGTTATGCAGGCAAACATTCGACAGATCAATTTTATCCAAGAAGAGCATTATATTGCAATGTAGAACTTATAACGATCCATAGGCGTAGGAAGCTTTTCGCGACGGGGGGGGGGCTGAACCGTGTTTCGGATCGCCGTCCTGGGAGAGGGGTCTATAGGGAGGGGTTTCCCCCTCCCCCGTGGAACATTTTTGGGTATTTAAGGGACCTCGGATGCAATTTGGTGCAACATTTTGGACAAACTTTAAGGAAAATTACTGCAAATTTTTGACATTTCTTACAGAAGAGACAAATAAGGGGTGTTTGCCCTTGGATCTTGGGGGGGGCGGAAGCATACTTCAGTCCCTCACATTTTTGACTGAGAGCCCCCAGTCCCCCCGCTTCCTACGCCTATGTAACGATCTTACCTTGCTATTTTGAGAGACGCTTTATCTCCACGTGGTAAAACATGCATAAGATGCATTAAAATATCATATCGTGTAAATTTGTAATGGGGAAAACTAAAAAAAAAAATAAAATAATGAAAATATTCAATAAAACGATAGTAAATATTGATAATTAAGGGTTTAATTCATTGATTTGGAGTTCAGGGATGTTTATTGTAAATTTATTCAAAATATTTACCACACTAGACTCAAGGTAAAGCCTCCCCTGAAGGTGAAGTACACATGTATAGTACCAAGATTGTTGAAGTTTGGGTGAAAATAGACTTGTGACCTTTGACCCTCCTAATTACCATGTTCGGGTAAATTTAAAAGGTGACAACCAACAGAAAATGAAAGCTGACATCCTAAGGAACATTTTAAGGGTAGGTGTCAACTTTTACAAAGTTGTACCGGGGGGGTCGAAAATTTTCAGACTTCGCCGCTAGACTATGTTACGGTGAGAAGAACTCTGTTGTTTTTAATGGAGGTCAAAAGTCATTTGGGGTCCCTGAGGGCCATACTCTGAAAACCTTGTTTACTGTTTACACGATATCTCAAGGTAGGAATCTTGGATAGATTTCATACTTAGTATGTGGATGCATTGTGATGAGAAAGACATTTGTCAATAGGAAATGCCTGTCTAAAGATCAAAAGTACTGATTAAAAAGGTGGGAAAGTTAGGGGGAAAAACTTCAGAGAGTGCAAACAGGAAAGGTAAACAACAGTCGTAGGAATTTGAAGGAGGGGATCATTAGATCATGAAGTGCCAAAACATGGTAGACAACGAGTTTTGCTAAATGTCAAAAACAAAATCACAGCCAATTGAATGAAGTTGCAAAGAGAGCACATTAAAGGTTACTCTTGGATTTCTGTTTAGTATGGGAGTTGGCTCTACCAGTGGTAGCATGTTATATTAAAATGGCAAATTGCACATTACACAAGTTTCAAACTTGTAACCAGAGGGCACTAGTTCTGGGTGGCCACAAAAGGATGATGTTGATTGGTATGCTTTGAACAAAAGTAATTTACACAGTTTTACCACAACAAATTCTGTAGCTATACAGGTAGTAAGGTTTTGTTACAATTTGATATACAAGCTCTGAAGCAGTGTTGAACGTACAAGTTGAATTCAAGGTAAATTTTAGTAGAATTCCAGTTGGAACTTTACAGTATGATCAAGGCTTTCTGAAACTGACAATAAGTGTTGCATAATTACTGTTCCTTAAAAACAAATTATTTCAGAAAATTCATGTTAAGTGCAACTCATTCTGCCTCTTAATCAGGCTTCGACTAATTCTTTTCACATTACTTGTGTGTCGGGCCAGCTGTTTACTAAATCTACTTGCCCACATGAATATTTACTTGTCCAGTTTGAATTTACCTGATTGCCTATGTGGAGAAGACTCTGCTAGGGTACTTGCCTGGCAGACTACGGTATTGAACAGTGCCCTTGCCTGTGGGATTTTTTTCTTGCCCCTAACTGTCGGGCGGGGGATTTGTCGAGTGCTGTCTTATTGAAAAAATTGATCCACCTAAACATTCCAGGATATTCAGATTGGAAAGTCATAACAAAAACCTATTTCTAAATCGCCTGTGATACTATATATACTTCTGTTATTGTTTAAGAAAACCTTAAAATCCTGTGACATTTACAAGTTTCTGTCCACACACAATATTCCTTGCAAACCTGTAAAAGTTGTTTGCTCACAGCTTTGACACATAACTGTAATGTTTTACGTTGAAAAAATGGGTAGTAAACATCAGTTGTAAACTTTCCATATTGTTGACAGTGCTTTAATATATATGGTTTAATATATTAGCACAAGCATTCCATCCTGCCACTCAAGTTCTTCATTTTAAGTGTTTATATTTCATAAAAGAAATCACCAAATTAAAACCCATATTACTGTGTTTGAGAGAGCAATAGTTGGTTTGTTGTTGCAATGAGCAGATTTGTTGTTGATGATTTAAGTTGAATTTTGGAAACAATGCAAGTTTGGTGGTAATTTTTGACCATCAATTCATTCTGTCCCACCACCAAAATGTAATGCATTCCCATGGCAACAGGTTTTAAGGAAACTTTCCAACCTTTATTCCATCTTATTACTTAAGTAATTAGCAAGTTTATAAACTGGAAAGTCTGTACCCATAATATTCTAAAAATAATTCAGTTTTCCACCCCACCACCTGAGGGTGGATTTTGGATCATGCCCGTAAGTGTTTGCTGTTTATAGTGAAACTATTCTAGCGTATGATTGATGGTTAGTTTAAAAGTGGTGAGTCTTGCTGGTAGCGAAACTTTCCAGAAAAATCAGGTTGCTGCAGAACTATCTTTGGTAACAATTCCTGCAGACCTGGTTTCGAAAGCAGAACTCTGAATTGTGCTAAGTGCTCTACACTGTATCATGCCAGGGGAGAGTTTCATTGCATTCAGTCATGTGTTGGTATGTAAACTTTGTGATATCTCATCAGCTTTTTCATTCATTTATTGTTCCCTAGGTGATTTATTCTGGGCAGTTGTGACATGGCTTAAGTTTTGTTTTAAACTTCCCACAGTATTACCCATTTTTGTGCTTTGTAGATTTTCTTAAACTTAAGTGAGTTCCTTATAGATGCACAGGTCATTTTAACATGGGTTTCTTTAACTCCCACAAGACAGGGTCACAGCTAGCGTTGTACCGATATTGTGAGTAGCCGACATTACTGATACCAATATTACAGTTCTCAATATTGGCCGATACAAATTTGATACTGATACGTATTTGGGAAATAAGTATTCTGCACCTAATCATAGGCTTCGAGGACGAGCTAGGCACCATGATGAAATGTCCTTTCATCATGAAGTAAAATATTGGACCTTGCTTTCAAAAATACTCAAAAAGTGTACCATTTTCATGACATATGGGATGATGAATAATGTTAGGTAATATCGCCATTTAAGATAAATTTTGGTTATACTGATACTGGGTGAAAATGGGGAATATCGGCCAATGCCGATGGTGAATGCCAATAATTGTTCCAAATCTAGTTACAGCCCACAAGACCAAAGATACCAGAGAATTCCTCACTGGAAATGTCTACATGTTAGCATGTGGGTACATCTCATATTGAGTGCCTAATTGATTTTGGTGGAGACTGAAGGCTGTTAGAGGTCACTAGAGGTCAATCTATGAAAAACTTGTAATCAGGACAAGGACAAGGGGAAAACCTGTTTCAGTTGTATTGTTGGCATGTTATGCCCAAAATCTACTCCTACTTACCTCATCAGTTATATGTGTGGGTGGGTGGGATTGGTCACACATATAATAGATGAGGTAAGTAGGGTTTATAGATCCCCAAACCACAGGTAAGTTTTGGGGAATAGTAAGAAGTTTATTTTCAGCCATGTTAGTATCATTAGTTTGATTTCTGCCCTTATCCTAGATCTAAAACATTATATCCCTTTTACTTGACAATGAAACTTTCAATTTTAAATTTAATAACTAAAAATATGTGCCTGCCATAAATTTTGGTCAGACTTCTTGTTTTTTTAGAGTGTCCATTGTTGTATGCCCTCCATTCACTGTGCCCTGTAGGATTAGCCATCTCCTGGAATTACTTCTATAATTGTCCCACTGCAAAACACTCTGCAGTTAAAGATATGGTTGACCCAAGACTAAGTATTACATCAGGTCATTATCAAGGACACTTATCAATTGAGTAGACAAAATATATTTACAGCATTTATTATTCATTTGAATATTGTGCATAAGTTGTGAATTTGACCCCAAAGACCCCTTATTACCTGCAAATAGCCTTCAAGTAATGTCCAACAATTTGGCACCAACCTTTGGACCAAATCCACAATATTGTATCCAACATTTTTCAAATAAAGAAACAGCATATGACCCTTGACTACCTCAAATGACCTCCAGAATGTTTGGGACTTAAATGTTGGCTCCACTGAATAAGGTTTCAAGGAAATCCATCTGTAGTTGTTTGTATGAGCACAATTAACCCTGCATGACTTTCAAAGTTAGAACTTCCATTTGTTAAGTACAAAACAGTATTGTTTCAAGTTTGGATACAATCCTAGCTACAGTACTGTTCTACCCAAGTCAAACATTTTGCTATTCCAAAATCAAACATTTTGACCTCAAATGCATCTTTACCCCTTCCTCCCCTTCTCCTCTCATCCACCTATCCTTCCCCTCCCCTCACTCCCTTTCCTTAGTTCATTAGTTCTGGACCAGTAAACCTGGCAGGGCTATGAAGAGAAGAAAGTTGAAGGAAGATTTAATACAGGGCTGTAGTGTTGAAGAATTGTGGGAGTGAAACATGCTTTTTAAGGTTTTCTCTTAGAAAAGGGACTGATGCTGTATTTTTTGTGTCTTTTTATAACGGGCTTCAGTTGGTTCACATGTGGTGTGCACCCATTTACCCATCAGTGATAACTGGGCATGCACTGTTGATCTGAGCAAACACATGCAGCAGTTTACCATTAGATGTGTGGATAACAGTTTGAAGTGATAAAAAGGGCAAAGTTGTGGGTTAAATGTGTTATTTTTAGATACTATATACTGTAATGCCTGCACCTTGCTCCACTTTATAAACACAGATCACTTCATACTATTGTAACATGTTATACAAAGTTACTGCAACTTGTAGTGTGTTCTGGATATGACTTTGTGTCAGACTTGACTTGGTCACACCTTGAATAGCAAGCATTTTTGAAGTGTGTGTGTGTGGATGGGAACTCAGAAAACTTTCTAGGTTTCTGTGTTGTGTAAATTCATATGTACTTTCTTCCTTTTATATGAAGGAAAGGAGTACTGTATTTAAAGAGAAGAATGCCCTTTGAAGTAATTGGAGAGCATACATGAATTTTTAGCTGAACATAGATTTTGTGTGGTCATCAGACATGTAAAGAGAAATGTGTGGGAATAAAAATTTCAAGGAAAGGAAATTTTCATGAAAGTTTTCAAGAGATACCTGGATAGTTTGATTGACACTTCTTTGTATAGTCAGTTGTTAATCTGTCTCTCTTGACTTAGGAAGAAACTTAAAGTAAAACATTTGTTGTTGCTGATACCAGTGAGTTAATGGATTCATGTTGAGTGTAGCTAACACTTTGAATAATGGAACCCCACTATGGATCCTTTGGTGGCCGAAGTGAGAAGGTAACATAACCAGTTGTAGAAAAGGAATGATTTCTATGTAGTTATAAATGTCAATGTATTTTGCAGCCTAACTGCTGTACTGCTCAAGTAACAATACTTTGGTGCCATGTAGACCTATGCTTTATAATTGATTTTAGCTTGATATATTCTATTAATAAGTGTGTGGCAAATGGGTCATTTCTCCCCAAGTCACCCAACTTGGCAGAAAGTTGTTTCTCAACCCACTCAGAAAATTCCCAAAATGTGTGAATAGTCTGTCCTGAAAAAAGCATATCCTGAAAATTATAGGAGGTAATTATCTGGTACACAGTGAATACAGAATGCTGTTTTAAGTGATTTCATGTGTTGGCTTTCAAAGAAGTACTCACTTAAAGATCTTGCCAAATTTCCACTGAATTGCAGAAGAATTTTTGGAGACACAGATATCACTGATGGTGTCACAGAAAAATGTTGTATTTTACTTCATACTTGAGATACAAAGTTCTCACGAAGTAAAAAGTTTCAAAGTGTTAGGTATTTCTGTTTCTTTTTATCAGTGTGTAAAGTTGATCCATCACAAAAATGGCACATCTTCAAGGTCAAAAAGATCAGTGAGGGTGAAGTTGAAAAACTTGCAATTATTTATTTTTTTGAAAGATATCTATCCCCAACATGATTTTGAAATATCGGAAGTTTAAATTCCCAGTTACTTCCTAGTTTTCCTATGAAAAATCCTCAGAGTATTAGAGTTTTACATTTTCAAAGTGCATATGCATAGTACAGTATTTATGAAAGCTAGACATGTATTATGTATAGAGTACTGTACACATTGTTTTTGTAACTTGTGATTCAGGCGCGTATCCAAGGGGGGCTTTCCCTGGCTCAGCAACCCCATTTTCGCCACATCAACAATAACAAGTACGCAAAAATTAGCATTATATTAATCTAGGAGAATATTCAAGGGGGCTTTCAGTCCCCCCCCCCCCTCCCCCTTTTGGAAATGTCTGGATCTGCGCCTGTGATTGGTAATCAGTTAAGACTAGTGACAAAAAGTCTTTTGGGAAAATGAAGTTGTACCTTTCAGTTTTACACAAAGAACCCTAAACATGATCTATATTGCCACTTTATTGTGTGGACCAGAAATATCAAACTTCATAGATATATCTTTCAAAGAAAAATTATCAGATTTTTGGAACTTGACCCACTTTGACCTTTTTTACCCCAAGATGTGCCATTTCTTGCAATGGAGCAACTTTATAAACTTATATATTAAAGGACAGGAATATCTAGAGCTCTGAAACTACTGTATCTACTTTATATAAACTTTGTATCTCAAGTGATAGTTAAAAACAAGCAGAGTCCCATGACTCCATCAGTGATATTCATGTCTATGGGATTACATTGTACATCACAATTCAGTGCCAAATGGCATTTTTAAGGCAGCATGTCTTAAAAACCCAACAAAAGAAATACATTGAAAACAGCCTTTTCTATTCTCTGTGTACAAGGTAATTACCATATCTCCAAAATTTACAGGGATGTGAAGCATAATTCCGTACAGAGATATTGATCCCTAAACTTTGACAGTTGTGTGACAGAAATAGTCAAAATGCAAATTTTGGTCATTTCAAGAAGCCATAACTTGACAGAACAACACTGGAGAGGATACATATAACAGACCTGTACCAATTCTGTTGGTGTTCTAATTAGGCTATTGTCATAGCTGGTGGGGAATGTATTTACTGAGAAATGGGACTTTAGAATTGACAAAAATGCCAAAATGTGACTTTGCTGCTAATTTCACGAAAATGTAAATCCACCAAAATTCAAGAAATTTTGCTAAAATATTCAGGATATGTATTTTTCATGACAGACTTCTTTTATACAAATATTTGGGAATTTCCTTAGTCAAGCAACAGACTTCAGTGATTAGACCCAAATGCAGGTGTGTGTCTTTATTTAATACTTGTTGAGTTTGCCAGAGGTGTGGGGAAGATTTGTTCTTAATACAGTATGTCTATTGTTGCATGCTCTCCATTGTCTGTTCACCCATGGACCATTAACATCAGTCTCCATCACAGAAATGGAGACAACAAAATGTTGTCAAGTTAAGATGTACAATACAAAACCAGACAATACTACATCAGGCCACTATTAAGCCAGGTAACCAGTAACTTGGGTTGAAAGATATTTTACAACATGCAATCAGAAATTTAGATTTACATTTGTGTGATAGGTCTAGTGGAGATTTTATGAATGTATCATTTTAAGTACCAGGCCTGCAGCTACCAGATAAGTTACAGTTTGAGTGGATAGCCATTTGCATCAACAGTGTTTCCTTTGCACTGAACATGAGCACTGTAATCGTAAAAGATTCCCAAAATTTTTCACATTTACTGCAGGAGAGAGACAAAGCATTCAGTGACTATTATAAGAAAACTTGTTTAGTCAGTTGTGTTTGTACTTAACACATATTACAGGGGAAGTAAAAACTTTTTTATAAACCCCAAAATTTTGTATCTCCACCAGCTTACTTTCAGGAGGCCACTTGCTATTCCTAGTAAGTGTCTAGTTCTGTGGGGTGATCAGAGAGTAAATCTCCCAGGTCATTGCTGAGTCAGATTACACCATTAAAAGTTGAGAGCTGGCCAGTGTGCATGATTGCCATAATCACAAATTAAGTTATACCCCTTTACTGAATATGCATTTTGTTCTCAACTTGGCATATTGATTGTTGGGTACTTCCCTTTGGCCTAGTCCTACTGCTGATTGGACCATCTGTTTACAGTGATTCATAAATACTTTTTGAGAATGCTGGGCACTAATTGGTCAGTTATCCGTGTTCCAATCCACTGTGGAGACGTGGGGGTGTATGGAGAGCGACTTTGTGATCAGCATGCTCTGAATGTAAAGGTAGCTGTGATAGTAAAGGTCTTCTATAGATTAATGTTCAGAATGAACCAGGTACAGTAATACTGGCGACTAATTTTTTAGCTCACACATTGTACACAGTACATGTGTGAGGTTATAAAATGGGGCAGATGTCGTCAACTTTTTAACAAAAGTTTTCAGCCTTTTGATGTGTGGAGATTTTGAGTTGAAATTTTGGTACATGATTGTTTGTCGATAGAGCATTAAAACTTGCCTATTTGCATTTTGATATGCAAAAGTTAAATTTGGTTTTCAAGCAATTTTTGTAGGGCTGAGTTCACTGTGCCTGCTGAACAGGTAGCTGTTTATTCATAGCACTTATAGCAATGTACTTGGTTGTGTGTTCAGTTGCTGTCTCGCAACTGCCTGTGCAGGTTTGTTTTGAAATTTGATCCATTCACACACATCAGTCTTTGTTTATCAAGTGGCCTGTGCAGTTACAGTGCTTTGGGATAACTAATTCTATTATCAAGGTTCATTAAGCAAGGAGTTCCATGGGAACTCACTGCATTGAGCAGCTACTTGATTCATGATAACAAAATTTGAAGCAACTCTGTGGTCAGTTTGGCTTACAAGAAAGGAGAATGGTTTAACCTGTTGTGGGGATATGTCCCATTTTGTTCCTGGATCAATTAAGATGTTCATTCAAGTAATTGCAATACTGTAACTGTTTTGAGTTCAACCCCAGTAACAGCTTTTTGAGTCTGTGGTTTGTTTTGATTGAGTGCAAACCTGTGCAGCGTTTGCTTGTGGAGTTGTAGGTGCAACTAAATTTACTTTGCAAACGTGAGGTTTTGTGGAAGTTGATGAATAAATGATAAAATTTGGTTCTTTGAGTTCCTATTTTTAACAGACAAGAGAAATTGTGTGAGCTACACAACAGCATTGCTGTTCTAGTTTGTCCCTGTCACTTTTCACATTGCAGAAATTTAAAGTACTTTTATTGGCGGTAATGTTGCATGCACATTTTAACAAATAATCAGCTTCTACAGGCAATATTCCTGGCCGTCCAGAGGAGATTGAAAGGAAATATCACATTGAGCAGTCAACTTTGAATGTTTCAAACTATACTCTCTTTGATTTGGTATATTGCTGGTGAGAAGAATTATACTTCACCTCTTAACTCTGTGAGACCTTTCTCAGAGACAGGCAATCAGTGCAGTTGAAAAATGAGTGATTTTGTGCCAAATTTTGATCTCAGTATTGATCTAAATGATCTCAATAATAACATCATCATACAAGAGGTTACAGAGTGTAGGCCTAATAATGTTGGTAATTTCTTGAGGCCTAAACCAGTTATTGGTGAAGGTGATCTGAAAAAATGGCTTTCATCAAAGACCCTTGGCATGCAAACCCCAAAACTAATGAACCTTGGCCTTGCTCAGTTCTGTATTGAGTTTTCTTTCTGCAGGCAATCAGTCTGGAAGAGGAGGACTCACAGGATTTGAGGTGTGATTTTCAATATGAGAAAAGGATTTAAGGCCATAGGGGGCCACAGGGAGTCCATAGGGAGGCCTTCTGTCCAATAGTGGCAATACAAAAGTACATCAATCAACTTCATCTAGAGTGCAATGCATGCTTTCAGAGAGCAACTCTCAATGCCAGTGAAGATGACTTTTGCTGATTTGATATAAAAGTTCCACATAGAAAGAAAAAGCTCTTTACAATGATTTAAGACATTTCCAAGGCTGCCCACATCATCTCCATACACAAACCAGTGTGTAGAAAACATCCATGTTAAATCTTATGGACTGGGGTCAACCTGATTAGAAATTGCGAAAAAAGGAATCACACATCAGATTAAACTGACTCACTTGAACAACATCATTGTGTGTGTTCAATATTATGGTGCTATGTATATATCTTTCACCCCAGAAATTTTCACGATTGATATAAATGCATTTTATCCTGATTCTTGTTTGTCTATAAAGCTAACTTAAGAACCATCACAGTGTTTGTGCCTATGGCGTAGTGCGGACTGAGGTATGGTCATCTTGACAAAAAAAAAATACACGAAAGTACAAAAACAAAAGGTTCCACTTCCTCCATTTTCTCTTTGAAAATTGAGATGCCAAGTGTGTGTTTTATATTTCCCCTTTTTTATAACATGGCCTAAGAAGAGTGATATTGATTTGGCTGTACACCACACCTGCAAACAAAACAAGATGTTTTTTGTGTTATGACAGAAGATACTGCAGTATTACAGTTGAAAGGGAGTTCAGAATTTAGGGGGACCTATGTATTGAACAGTATACACTGTACAAAGACTGCAAAGTATTACTGTAATGAACATCAAATCTCTTTGTATGCATTCTTGATGTTATGTGAGGGTAGACACTAGTACAGTGTAAGTTCTGACCAAACTTGTTTAGCCTGAGTGTTTTTTATTAAGAGATTGGAGTATGGAGATATCAGGCACAATGAAGTTACTGTTTGTTAATATAATTTTGGTAGTAACTAGTAATGTCACTTCAATTTGCCTGGCTCAGATAGGTTTCTGATGTACAAATCTGGAATCTTACAAGTCCCAACAATCTCACTCCAGACCATAAAATTCTCCCTTAAGTTTACTTCGAGCCCATCATTTAATGTAAACAAAAGGGATAGTTCGTATCATATATTTCAGGCTAGCAAATGTCAGAAGTATTAATTAGCAAGCATTAACTACTTTATAGAGTCATGCACTAAATGTAGGATGACAGACTTTAAAGGGACTGTTGTATTATCCCATGCATATGGGAATATCCCTATATTTCTATTAATAATTGGTGACTGCACTTTGATTATGCCATGAATTCAAACAGTAGTTTCACTCTAGTTGGTCATTGATGAGTGGTTCAGTGTACAGTTATGCTCCTTATAAAGCTAACATTCAGTAGTGTGTGGATATAGTATGGCTTTTAGCAATTTAAGCTCAGTGCAGGCTACTGCAGCTTTGCATAGGAGGTGTACTGAGACAGGTATTTTTGTTTATATTTGAAGTTTCACTTTCTGGGGAGAGATTTTTGGGCCTTTCAGTGCATTTGTGTTGTGATCAGATCTTTCTACTGTGTACATACATGTATTGATCATCATCATGGTTAAATTTTCCAATGAAGACATGTTCGAGACATGCATTTATATGTATCTTACAGCATTTTAATGTATCAAATTGAAACATTTCATCCCCTCCAGAAGAAATGTAGGTTGGTTAAAGTTTTCACTCCTGGTATCTGGGGGTGATATTTTGCAGGGGCATAGGCTGGGGGATGCAGATGTACAGCAGCTGGAGTTTGTTAGGTCATAGGTCATATGGGGTCATCAGAGGTGAAACTACGAAAACCTCGTAAACTGAAATAGACAGTGGGTGGTACCCCCAAATTGTGTCCTGCATTTCATGACCAATGAAAAGTTAGGGCTGAACATTTCTAATGTTGTATAGATAAAGTTATGGAGAACATTTATTTTTTCACAAGCATAACTGTTACAGTAATAATTCAAATTTGAATTACATAATTATATAATATAAATTATTTGTATGAACTTAGAAGACTACTGTCCTTTTTAATTGACACACAAATTGATAATACATTAATATGAACTTAGCCCAGACCATCTACTATAGACTCCTTTGACTGTCACATGAATTTCTCGCCTTAAGTAAGATTATTTTGAAGTATTTTGAAGTATAAATTTCTACATCATGAGATTTGAAAACAGAATGACACTGCAACTAGAGTATTAAATAAGGTCTGTATAGTGCCATTTATGGCAATGTAGGAAGTATTGCTGGCCAAAATTTTTTGGAAAATTATGTCATAACTGATGGTGGATCTCTGCTTACATAGTTTCAAGATGTTTCCACTTTTTAAGTTTGCACCTCCAACACCCTGCCTGGCTCACCCAAGCCTATGCCTTGTAATGCTGTAATGGTTTTTGTCATATGCCATATTTTAAATGGGATCATTCTTTTGAGAGAACCCATGGAAATGCTGCCCCGCTATTGTCAGAAAGATTTGTCAATGCATGATGTTTAAGCTTGACAAATTACTATATGGTATTAGTGACAAGCAATCCTAATGGAGCTGTATTCAATGTCCAGATGTATAATTTCTTTGAAAGAAAAATAAAAGCCAATATATAGACAAAGCAGCAGCTTCTGCCAAACTTGATGTTTCACAAAAAAGTTGAACAAAAGCCATTTTTGATTACAATGCTGAAGGCACCATCGTAACCATTGCAGTCAAGTTGGTGTGTATGGGTGTGGGTGAACTTGTCTTCCTATCAGACCGAGGACCTGAACAATGGATTTGAGGTCCTCTGAAGGAAATTCAATAGATTTGTCAAGTCCTCGGAAGTTTGAACAATAGAGAGTCTATTGTCAAGGTTAGGGTTAAGGAAGTAAACACAAAGGAAATAACAAAGAGGTCCTCGGATTGTATGTAAAATCGACTTGCGTGTGTATGCGCGTGTGTGTTTGTGTGTGTGTGTGTGAAGCCATACTTGTGTACAAGCAAACGCATAGTAGGAAAGGTCTGCTATGCACGATATGTGGCAGGTATGTAGACCAGGGTGTGAAGTTGTGCTGTATTGCTTTTGGCGCCAGTATCATGCGTAGTAATGAGTGGGAGGGGATAAATGTAAAAATCTTAATACAGCAATATTTCCCAATCTGGATGGCCTATTATCTTCATATTTAGTTTGGTTGATCTTATAGGCAGAGGTAAAAGTTTTTTGGGGAACAGGTTATCATCTTCATTAGTGGACAGGGTAAATTTTGAAAATGACTGAAAATGCTTGTGTGCCAGCAAAGTCATAGTAGAAAAGGTTTGCTGTACATGATAATTTATAGTAGGTACATTGACAGGGGTGTGAAGTTGCACCATTTTCCTTTTGGTGCCAGTATCATGCATGGTAATGAGGTAGATGGACTAAATGTAAACATCTTCAAATGGCAGTACGCTATCTTCCATTCAGGATGTCTGATTAGCTTCATATTTGGCATGGGTAATCTAAAAGGCAGATGTAATAGATTTTTTGGGAACAGTTCATCATCTTCCTAAATATTCATGGGTGGGTGGGGTTTCTTTGGGTGGGGGGGGGGAGAGAAATGCATGTGTACAAGCAAATTCATTGTAGGAAAGATTTGCTACACTTAGACTTGGTAGGTATTTTGACCCTGGTGTGAGGTTGTACCCTTTTGCTTTTGGCACCAATATCATGCATAGTAATGAATGGGCAGGGCTAAACCTAAAAATCTGAAAATGCCATTTCTCTTAATAGCTGATTAGTTTCATATTTTGCATGGAAGCAGCCTTTTAGGAATAGTTCATCATCTCCATTATCATGAGAAGGAATGGGCATTTTGAGAATGCTTTGGCAGAATTAAGCAAATGCAGAGTGGTAGGTATGTTGACCTGAATCAAGAACACAAGAGCATGCATGGAATGGAATTAATTGAATACCCACAAGTTAGTTGATATTTTGTCAGTCTCTTGGATCAAATGCTCCCTGTGGGCTGGGGGTTGTAGAATATGCCTACGGTATTCCCTGCCTGTCGTAAGAGGCGACTTAAGGGGAGGACTTGCACTGAATTTGAAACCGAACTTGAACTGTATTTGAAACCAAATGTAAACTTTATGTTTTACCTGGTCGACACTATATAACACATTCATGTTGGTGTGTCATTAAATCTCATCTAACTCTAGGATCAAATACCTCAAATACACAGTGTGTATGAATTGTGATGGCCTAATTGCTGTTAACAAATTGTAACTGTATATTGCCTATGGGAAGATTCTGATGGAGAATGAACCTGCTCAGCAGGCTTCTAGCTAGGAAAAATGTCAAACTGGGTGGGAGTTAATCGACAAATGTTGCATCATTCTCATGTGATGTTGGCCATATCCCAAGAATGAAATGACATTGTCTGTGGTCAGTTGCATGATTTTTGTTTGTTTCCAAAACAATATTCAGTTGAATGATGTTTTGTGACTGAATCTGTACATATTTACAGTTAAGAGTGTGATAAAATTTCAAACTGGGTAGTGAGATTCAAACTAGGTGGTGAAACTTCAAACTGGGTGCTGAGTAAAAAAAGTAAATTCAAACTGGGTGCAGCACCCAGTTTGAATGGCCTGGCTAGAACCCTGCTCAGTAGACTCTCTGGTCATGATGTGTGTTTAAACTGGTAAGGCTCTTTGGCTTGAAAATTGCATGCAGGTAAAACACACTACTGGAAGTACCATTTGGTAACCTGGTTTGAGGTCAAATGTAACAAATGATAAACTAACTCCAGTTTGGGGAATCAGAACCATTTTAGAGTTACCTCTTCTTAGGAAACTGGCTTCTGGATGTTGGTATTTCATATCTCACACTGGTTCTTATTTTCATAATAGGGACTCACAAGAAGTTCTAGTACCCAAGAGTTCCAGTCACTGACTCGTCGAGATGCCGAGAGGGCGGTATATAAAGAGTTGGAGAAGTTGAAGACAACATGTCCAAAGGATGAACTTGATGTGAGTTAAGTAAAGAACTCATAATTGTACATCTGGTCAGGTTAAGTCTAGGGCCACAAACTTTCCGTGAGCGTGGAAAAACACGGAACAAAAGGGAATTTACATTTCTGCACAGAATTTCACGGAATTTAGCAAGAATTATCAGGCTCGAAATACGTAAAATTTTTGACCAAAAACTGAGTTATTTTTCTTCAGAACCATGTCAAATGAATGCCTGCATATACCGAAGACATATACAGACATTTTACCGTCTGAAATGTTGACAAATTTACGTTAAAATCATCAAAATCCTATGAAGTTACGATCCAAAATCTGAAAATAACGGAAAGGGGTTTTGCTTGATATGGAATTTTGCAGAATTTGGAAAGTTAAAGATGGAATTTTTTGATTTGTGGAGTGGAAAATCATTGGCCCTGGAAGTCCAGATTGCTGTTTGAAATTATTTACATGTGATTGCAACCAAGCAAAAATTTGGGTATATTCAGATAATGTTCATGGGAACCACTGTCACACTAAGGTTTCCAGCTGATTTTCATTATTGCTTTTAACTGGTGCTGTGGCCCGGTGGATAAAGACAATGGCGTTTGAAGCGATGAAGCTTGGCAACCAGGAGGTTTGGGGTTTGATCCCCGGCTGGGTCAAAGTAAGATTGGTTTTCATAAGCCATATAGGCTTCTCCCACATCTGTGTTCGCTTAGCGCCATAAAATAACTGCCCTTCAAGGCCTGAATAAATTTGTGTGTCCAACAGATTTATGGCTTGTAACCATAAATACTTGTTCAAATCCAGTTACTGTATCATTGCACTTGATATTGTTTCAGCTACTGTGTATGTAGTTTTAAGACTTCATTTAGAAACTAGGGACCATAGTTATAGGCTTGGGAGACATATAGTTTTGGAGTAGGTGTCTTGTGCCTTGGGTGGTATGACTGCAACTGCAGTCACTTCAACTTGCATTCTTTGTAGTGACATTATACTATTCCCAGGGACATACTTAAAGAAGGTCTCCACATGTGTCTTTAACATGACAACCTTTACAAAACATGATGGTACTTGAAATGGGTGTATTCTAATATCTATGACTCTTGAAGATTGTGCACACATCTGCTGGTTTTATCTAAGATGAAAGATGATGGTTGGTTTGCTGTGTCAAAGATATTAATTTGTGATGTCACTTAAAGGCATTTTCCAGTGGCTTGTCATTAGCATCCTATTTGAAAGACAAAAATATTCCAGTTCATGCCCTTCAAACCCCGTAGCAATACTCTTTTCCTAACTCGAGATATCTAACGTTAAAGACTGCTTATTTTTGTCTAAAAATACCTCCACTTCTCATCAAGGTCACAGAATGTTATGTAAAGTGGGCACATTGCCTCAGATTTCTTTTGTTTTTCTTTATAATTGAATGTCCTGTTGTCCTTGAAATTTGATACTGTTGGAATGTTTGAATATCTTTCCATGTAGATTTAGCATTAATCTACAACATATTTAGGGCACAGTAAACAAAGTTGATAAATATTCCCTACAGGGGTGTCAATATCATAAAGAAATTCAAGGCTTTGTCAAATTAATGTGCCGCGATGACATCACAGTTTCCCATGATGCACTTCGTCTTGAGAAAAAAATTGCATTTCTTTGAAAATGTATATCTTCCAAACGCTACAAGCTATTGAGATGCGGTTTTCACCTCTTAGATGAGAAAAGTTTTCTGCATTTTTTGAAGGTATTGATTTTTGTCACTGGCAAATCCCTTTAATTGTAGTCACAGATTATACTGAATGCTCTTGGTGCAGGTACAGCTGTACAGTAAGTGGTAATGAATCTCTCTCTGTAAGAAGTTAGTATTGCAGCCTGTTTATTGTATTCTGGAGAGAACTTGATGAAGGAGTTATGTGAACTGACAAAATTTTATCCATTGGGCTTCCCATCCTCTGACCTCATAAGAATGTTGCTTGTACCCCCATGCCTCACCTTCAGTAGTTTAGTGGTATTGAATCCCCATCTTTTCTAACTTCTGTCATAACTTGTGTTTAAGTGGAGGTATTTGTGGTGAAGTATTGTACAAGTATAAATCATAAAGATGTGACATTTGCTTTTATTATGACAGTGTATTTGTAAGCTCACAGTTTTTTAATAGAAGGAAGTTTTTCATTTTCACAGGTTGTTTCAAAAGATTTTGAAGGGTTTCTAAATCTCTTCAAAAGATTCCTGGAGGAGAGTTCATCTGGTCCAAGTATAGACTGGGACAAAATTAAACCACCTCCCAAAGATGCTGTAAGATACCTTTTGTATTACTTTTACATATGAAATAATATTAAGCACTTGTAGTAAATGTTATACAGGGAAATAAGTTAAAAGTAAATGTGTAGTGTATACATACAGTACGTACTTACTTTTATGTATTGTTACTTAACTTACTTGTGACTTTGGCTTTTGTACTTACACTTTTCCTTATAGACTGTAAGTTAGCACTTATGCTTGTACTCAAAATACACATCATGCAGTCTAATATACTTATCCCTTGCTACAGCTAATTTGCATGTCATTTGCACTTCGTGCTACCTGGAGTAGCTTTAGCACCTGCCCCCTATATTCACCATCTTGTTCCAACGATTAGCCTCATTTGCATGGATAGCATGGTGAGAACAAAGAGGTAGTGTGAGATCATGGAAGTACTAACTGTATTACAGCAGATAGTGCAAGTGTGAGATGATAGACACACTGACCAGTGCTGTATTTGGGGTGTTGTACAAGATCATGGATGTACTGGACTCCATGGTAGTGTTTAGTGATGGTACAAAGAGAGGAGAAATATTGTTACAAAGAATTCATCAGGTGTTGTGAATATAGCTAACAGTCCTCTTTAAGTTTTGTTTGTGATATCTGGTAAAGGAAAAAGAAAGAAGGTCCATTTTCAATTTTTTTTTGATTCTTTTTAATCTCAAATGTTTTTTGATCTGTTTATCAATTGGTGATTTGTTTAAAAGCCAAGTTTCATCACTATAGTGCACATGCCAGTGTGGCTGACAATGTATCAGGTCCCACAAGAAGATTTCTAGTGGACTAAGATTGCTCTAAAATACCTCAAGGGCAGTGGATAATGAGGAGGGGGAAATGGAGTCTAGAGCAAGGGCATGCATACATGTAGTAGGTGTCAATCGGGGATACACGTTTTTAACAGTGAAAATGTGGATATCCCCACTTAGAGACCTGTGTATCCACACTTGACTAGGCAGGGTTTTCACTCATCAAATTTTTTCATGAGTCACTGACTCTTTAGAAGGAATTTACAAGAGTCAAAACTGAAAAAGAAGGGGTCAAAATAAATTTGAGCTTAATGCAACAAACTTTTATTCCTGTTTTATGTTTATTTTCTATATATTTGTGATGCTTTTCCACTGTCTATTTCTTGTAAGATATGATAATCAATCCATGGATAAACAATATGATTTCAATTGAGCAAAATAAAATGCCATATTTCAGCACTGCCATAATGACCTACTGAATTAAGCCTAGACCTTATCATAAATATTCCAAATTTAAGTTTACTTCCCGTCCTATTGCACAAATGAGGCCGTTAATGTCGAAAACATGCCTAGAACAGAAGGAACATACTGACTTGGATGCGAGGTGGGAATTCACTTCTGTGATAAGAACCTCGTGTAGACTGTAGCTTATGTCATACACTGTATTAAGTCAAAACTTTCCATGTATTGAGATTATGATCGTTAATTTTTGCCGCCAAAACACGTGCCTAGAAATAACTTGATAGAACTGAAACACATGCTTTTAGCGCTTGTTGCTACGCATGTACAGAAGTCTACGATGTAGTCCTCTCTCTGTACGATTCGATCATTGCTGTTAATGAGTAGTGTACTGACATCATAGAGCAGCATTTTAGGTCCTTATAATACTACTCTAGACTGACACGTACATCGATGTACAATAGATTACAGCAGAGCTTTGTGTAATACATGGCCTCAGATCTGCATACTTGTACAGCAGTTATCATACAGTGTGAAACGCTGCAAGTCGGATTTTATTGAATACCATAGACAACGTGTACAGACACTGGCAATGTGTGTCTTGCATCGCTAATGTCCCGCTTAACATCTACTGCTGATCATGTTAGGCTAGTGTATGTTTGTTCCTAGCCTAGCCTTATGTTTACAACTGAAATTGAATTATGAACCAGAACACTCCGATCAACTACGCATGTTGGTATCTGTGATCTGTTTACAATACACGTGCACTCGTTTCGAGTCAAGTCAAATCACGTAACTAGCTAGGCACATGCGGGTGAAGTTAAATAAATAAGGCGTAAATGTATAGGTGGGAATGGTGGTACCTCCATACTGTTGCAGTGATACAGTTTTTTATTTAGATGTTTATTAGAATGTACAGAGGAGGAAAATGTCTCACAGAACAAAGTTGGGAACTGGAAAGTGCTGCATTTTGTGAGTAAATGTGCACAATGAATGTATTGGCAAAATTGCTTTATCATTACTTATTGCTGGAGTGAAAAAATTTCTGCGTCAGTTTGACCCCAGAGGTTTTGTGTCTGTGAGTCAAAATCAAAAGTTGTGCGTCATTGACCCGGGTGCCCGGGTCAGTGAAATCACTGACTAGGGAAAACAAAAGGTCATGTCCCTGATTAAGATGTAATACAGGCATACACACACACTCATGCACCAACATATGGTGTGTTTCCTGATGATAGGTTGACAACACGGAAAATGGGGGAACATTAAAGATCCTTCAGAATGAATGGGGCACATCTTTGAAAAGTACAAAATCCAATTTCATGACAAATTTTGCATTTGGCAATTGGGAATATCCTTGCTTGCTGTTATATCCACATTTGACTATGGGAAAAAGACACTCGTGTCCCGGTTCACACCTATTACATATATATACTCCTGATAAGTGGCAAGGTAAGTGGAATATTACTCTTTAGGACACCATTCTTTGTGTCTACATTTCATGGAGTCCGTTAGGGCTTTAGACAGTTTAAATGACACTGCATGATTATCAGCTGTTTTGCCTTATTCTGTCATAAAGTTTTCATGCTCTTCCCTTGTAAAAGTCTCCTCATACTGACAGCCATTATCCTTTTTTTTACCATCCAAATTTTGTCTTCCTGATAGATTTTACCCTATGAAAATCTTCCTGCCATTAATCCAGAGAAGACAAGAGATTACTTAGATAAGTTGGTTGTGGTGAAGCTTAATGGTGGCTTGGGTACCTCTATGGGATGCAAGGGACCCAAGAGCATCATCAGTGTCCGCAATGAACTCACATTTTTGGACCTTAGTGTGAAGCAAATTGAGGTAAGGTTGCATGCATAGAAGACTGATTAAATATGAGGCCTGCAGTGTGGTATTTCTCTCCACTCAAATGTAATTCTCCAGTACTGAAATGGAAAAATAAAGGATAAATATATTATTGAATATGCTCAAGATGTGCTTTACAACCCTGTTTTGTGCTGTGATTGCACATTATGTGTAAGCATTTATTAATTCTTCTTGGCAAATCTTTTAAAATCTTTCACAGAGGATTTAGCATGTTTTATCTTTGACCTTTGTACAGTCTCTCTTATAATGCATTGATAATCAGTACTACAAATCTAAGTGTAAAGACCTTCTGTTACTTTTATTAAGAGGATAAGTTTATTTATCTAGTCCACTTCTTTTGTGGTCTCAGAGGGCACCTCTGTCATCAATGATTGTGTAGCTTATTTCAGTTTGTCTCATTTCACAAGTCAGGAAATATAAGGAAAATTAACCCTTGCAGCAAACGACATCTTCATATCTTGGAACGTATTTCTGTTGTTTGGTTTCACAAGGGAATTACCACATTCCGAACATCGTGGGAAGTCTAATTATAATGTTGCAAGGTTTCTTCCACCCCCTATCCCCCTATCCACTTTATGTTACCACCATAAATGTTGGTCTTCTTTGTCCATGTACAGAAGCATTTTGATGCAACTAAAACCTAAAAATAATGTCAGAATTCTACAACTTTGACACATTTAGAAATTATACCTAAATACTATGCTCTACAGAGAAAACTACAAGCAAAGACAACAACAATATTTTGGTCATGTAGTTTATAGCCTGCATTGTTAGAATTTATCACTTCCACTTGTTACCGGTGTTTCTTTTGGACAAGTATGCATCTATGTCTTTAAATATGAGGAAATTGGTATTGACTGTTTGTGGTATCTGGTCAAGCTTTTGTCATTTTTGGTTTCGATGAAAAGAGAAACCTATGCAGTCATGATCGCGTGTGTGTGTGTATGTATGTGTGTGGGTGTTTGTATGTGTGTGTATGTGATGCTTTTGCTTGTAAACACGATATCTCAAGAAGGGTAACTCCAAAGGATCTCATAATTGGTGTAGATGATCCCTATTGTTTTGGGTGGAGGTTAAAGGTCATTTGGGGTCACAGGAGGTCAAAAGGTCAAAACCTTGTAAACACGATATCTCAAGAAGGGTAACTGTGAGGGATCTCATACTTGGCAGGTAGATTGCCCATATTAAGTAGATGATCCCTATTAGCTTTGGTGGAGGTCAAAGGTCATTTGGGGTCACAAGAGGTTAAATGTTAAATACCCTGGAAATTGCTTGTGAACATGATATCTCCAGAAGGATAAACGTGAGGGATGTCATACTTACCGTGTACATTGCCCATATTGAGTAGATGATCCTTATTGTTTTTGGTGGAGGTCAAAGGTCATTTGGGGTCACCAGAGGTCAAAAGATCAAAACCTTGTAAACACTATCTCAAGAAGGGTAACAGTGAGGGATCTCATACATAGCTAGTTAATTGCCCATATTGAGTAGATAATTCCTTTTATTCTTGGTGGAGGTCAAAGGTCATTTGGGGTCATCAGAGGTCAAAACGTCAAAACATTGTAAACACGATATCTTCAGAAGAATACACATGAGGGATCTCATACTAATTGTGTGGATTGTTCATATTGAGTAGATGATCCCTATTGTTTTTGGTGGAGGTCAAAGGTCATTTGGGGTCACCAGAAGTCAAAAGGTCAAAACCTTGTAAACACGATATCTCCAGAAGGATATATGTGAGGGATCTCATACTTAGCATGTGGATTGCCCATATTGAGTAGATGATCCCTATCAGTTTTGGTGGAGGTCAAAGGTCTTTGGGCTTCACAAGAGGTCAAAAGGTCAAAACATTGTAAACAGTATATCTCGAGAAGGGTAACTGTGAAGGATCTCATACTTAGCATGTTCATTGCCCATATTGAGTAGATGATTCCTATTGTTTTTGGTGGAGGTCAAAGGTCATTTGGGGTCACAAGAGGTCAAAAGTTCAAAATGTTGTAAACACAATATCTCAAGAAGGGTAACTGTGAGGGATCTCATACTTAGCATGTGGATTGCCCATATTATGTAGATCATCTGTATTGTTTTTGGTGGGGGTCAAAGGTCATTTGGGGTCACCAGAGGTCAAAAGGTCGAAACATTGTAAACAGTATATCTCAAGAAGGGTAACTGGGAGTGATCGCATACTTAGCATGCTAATTGCCCGTATTGAGTAGACCATCTGTATTGTTTTTGGTGGAGGTCAAAGTTCATTTGTCAAAGTTATTGTTGTTGTTGTCGTCGTCGTCATTATCATAAGCATTATTATTCTTATTGCTATTATTGTTATTATTATTATTTTCGTCGTCGTCATCATTATTTTTTTGCTTTTCTAGTTTATTAACAAAACTTACGGCTGCAATGTACCTCTGGTCCTGATGAACTCTTTCAACACAGACGAGGACACTAAAAAAATACTTCTGAAGTATGCAACATTTCAAGTAGAAATTCACACCTTTCTTCAGAGTAGGTGAGAAAAAATACTGGGTATTTCGTCCTTGTGTTTAGTCATCATTGTGAGTGGTCGTTATGTTATTTGCAGAAGGTATGAAAGTTCACTGGATCTGCATTTTAATATGTTAGACCTTAAAAATGAGATGTGGCAGAACTATTACTTATTTACTTACAGATAGCATGGTTGCATGGCAGCATGTTTGTTGAGTATATGCCTGCTGTATTGGTTACATCTAGTAGCCATAGGTTAAAGAAAATCAAGTATTGATGGCCAGCTTTGTTTCCTAGAGCTTCTGCTGGATAATAAATTGCATTTTATTTTAGTTGTTGGATGGTGTGTAGGGCAGCTCAGTAGTTGCACACTTTCACAGACTCTCGTAAAAGGGCCCTCCAACTTACTGTATAATGATTGAGTTGATCTGGTGACCAGTTTTAAGTTTGAATGTGATGTTTGTGTCTGTGTGTGGTGTGTGTGTGTGAATGTATGCGCTCACAGACACCTCCTTAGCGGGTAAATAGGCAGCCGGCGAGACCTCTCCTCTCGCACGTCTTTCCTAGCTCATGCGCGGCTCGTAACTGGCGTACCTGCCCAAAAATTCGGCCACTGCAATGAGAAGTCTCATGCGGCTGCACATGCCTGCCTTGGCAAGCAGCTCGCCCTCCAGACACGTACGTCTGCCGGGTTAGTTGGAGGTCAGCCAGGCTAATGGGGAAATCCCGTGAATTCCTTAACCGGGTCCTTTCCTAGTACCCCGTAAGGCAATGAATGTGCGTATGGGTGAGCCAAAGCTGTGTAAGCCATGATATGGGCATGGGTGCACTCACAGACACCTCCTTAGCGGGTACATAGGCAGCCGGCGAGACCTCCGCTCTCGCACGTCTTTCCTAGCTCACGCGCGGCTTGTAACTGGCGTAGCTGCCCGAAAATTCGGCCACTGCAATGAGAAGTCTCGCGCGGCTGCACGTGCCTGCCTTAGCAAGCAGCTCGCCCTCCAGACACGTACGTCTGCCGGGTTAGGTGGAGGTCAGCCATGCTAATGGGGAAATCCCATGAATTCCTTACCGGGTGCTTTCCTAGTACCCCGTAAGGCAATGAATGTGCGTATGGGTGATCCAAAGCTGTGTAAGCCATGATACGGGCATGGGTGCACTCACAGACACCTCCTTAGCGGGTACATAGGCAGCCGGCAAGACCTCCGCTCTTGCACGTCTTTCCTAGCTCACGCGCGGCTTGTAACTGGCGTAGCTGCCCGAAAATTCAGCCACTGCAATGAGAAGTCTCGCGCGGCTGCAAGTGCCTGCCTTGGCAAACAGCCCGCCCTCCAGACACGTACGTCTGCCGGGTTAGGTGGAGGACAGCCATGCTAATGGGGAAATCCCGTGAATTCCTTACCGGGTGCTTTCCTAGTACCCCGTAAGGCAATGAATGTGCGTATGGGTGTGTATTTTTGTGTATTCCAATATATGTGTGATTGTTGGTTGCGATGAAAGAGAAATCTATGCGGTCATGATGGCGTATGTGTGTATGGGTGGGTGTATGTGTGTGAACTTGTCTTCCTATCAGACCGAGGACCTGAACAATGGATTTGAGGTCCTCTGGAGGAAATTCAATAGATTTGTCAAGTCCTCGAAAGTTTGAACAATAGAGAGTCTATTGTCAAGGTTAGGGTTAAGGAAGTAAACACAAAGGAAATAACAAAGAGGTCCTCGGATTGTATGTAAAATCGACTTGTGTGTGTGTGTGGTGTGTGTTTGTGACGCTTAGCTTGTGTGCACGATATCTCAAGAAGAGAAACTCGGACAGTTTTCAAACTTGGTACGTAGATGCCCCATATTAAGAGGAAGAACCCTATCGTTTTTGGTGGGGGTCAAAGGTCATCTGGGGTCACCGGGGGCCAAAACCTGAAAACCTTGTGTGCAGGATATCTCAAGATAGGAAGGTTGGATAAATTTTTATACTTAGTATGTAGATGTATTATGGTGAGAGGAAGAACCCTATTGTTTTTGGTGGGGGTCAAAGGTCATTTGGGGTTACCAGGGGTCAAATCTTGAAAACCTTGTTGACATGATATCTCAAGCTAGAAAGCCTGAATTAATTTCATACTTAGTATGTAGATGCTTAATGGTAAGACAATGAACCCTATCATTTTGGTGGAGGTCAAAGGTCATCTGGGGTCATCAGGGGTCAAACACCGAAAACCTTATTAACACAATATCTCCAGGTAGGAAGCTTGAATAGATTTCATACTTAGTGTGTGGATGCATTATGGTGCGAAGGTGAACGCTTTCATTTTTGGTGGAGGTCAAAGGTCATCTGAGGTCACTGGGGGTTAAACACCGAAAACCTTATTAACACAATATCTCCAGGTAGGAAGCTTGAATAGATTTCATACTTAGTATGTGGATGCATTATGGTGTGAAGGTGAACGCTTTCATTTTTGGTGGAGGTCAAAGGTCATTTTTCTGGGACACCGGGGGTCAAACACTGAAAACCTTATTAACACGATATCTCCAGGTAGGAAGCTTGGATAGATTGTAATTTTGGTATGTGGATACATTATGGTAAGGTGAACCCTATCATTTTTGGTGGAGGTCAAAGGTCATTGGGGTCAAACACTGAAAACCTTTTTAACACGATATCTCCAGGTAGGAAGCTTGGATAGATTTCATACCCAGTATGTGGATGGGTTATGGTGAAAAGATGAATGCTTTCATTTTTGCTGGAGGTTAAAGGTCATCTGGGGTCACAGGGATCAAAAAGCAAAATTTCCCAAGAAATCCCAAGATCGTCTCATGGGTTCACCAGGAGTCAAAAAGCAAATTACCCCATCAATTCCCAAGATCATCATCTCGAGTCATTAGCGGTCAAAATACAAAATTTCCCAGGATTCCCAAGATCAAATATGAACCTAAAATTATTTTCTAACATGTTAAGATAGCACTTGACCAGAGGCTGAAAGATATGGGACATCATGGCATTATTTGGAATAGAACATATATCATCGAAACCTCAATGCATTTTTGCATTCTGGTTGATAAATTGCCTTCTATGAACTGGTGAAAACAAATGAAGGTATGGATAACTTTATGACTGGCTGTTTTCTCGTGGTTGTCATAGCAATGTAGTGATGCAAATCCATTCTTCATTTTTTGTTTCTCAGATACCCAAGAATCAATAAAGAATCTTTACTTCCTATTGCCAAAGACTATAGCCTGAGTGATGGCAAAATAGAAAAGTAAGTGAGATCGATGCACTGTTGTAGTATAAATTACAGTGAAAGATGCATCAGAAGTAGTTATGATGTAGTGATGAGTAAGAGGATGGGGTTGATTGAGAAAGATGACATTCGTGTAAAATATAAAGATTAAAGAGAAGAAATGGAAGAGAAGGGGTGAGGTTGTTGTTTGGGAGCAACGAAAGAGCTCAGTGAGTGTGATGTACAAGTCATGAACTTGCTCTTCACTAAGTAAGTATCATGAAATATTGTTAAATCCACACATGAGATTTGAAACAAATAGCATGACATGTTTATGTCCTGCAATGGTTCTCAAAACATTTTTTGTCAAAACCCTTACTTAGAGGCTACTGTCAAGGTGATCTAAATTGTGAACATTTATACAAATCTGGGAACCCCTCAAAAATTCTATTTCCTATGCCCGTAGATCTTTTCCAGATCCATTGACCTATGGGGCTGCCAGGATATCTTCATACTACCATCTTCTGTTTCTAGCAGTCAGTTTGACATGCTTCTGTATTGTCCATCCTAGTTTCTTTCTTTCTCTATCCACTAATCATTACCAAGTTGTCTTCAGGCCCTCAACCCTCCTGTCTCGTTTCAGTACCCAAGAAAACATGTTATGCAGTGGCTACTATTCTCATGTCTAATCTAGTTCCCAACCGTTATTTTATTTCGAAGAATTCTCAGGTGACTGAAATTTAAGTTACAACCCATAGTTTAAGAACCACTGATGTTAACCTTCTAGGTGTTAGTCTCTGTTTAAGAATGGCACAGTTTGAGTAAGATATTGACCAGCCCATCACCTCCTTAATTACCTCACAGAGTGTTTTCTTGCATTTAGTTGGTACCCACCAGGTCACGGTGATATCTACGAATCCCTATACAACTCTGGTCTCTTGGATATGTTCCTAAGGCAAGGCAAAGAGTACATTTTTCTCTCTAACATCGACAACCAGGGAGCTACGGTTGATTTAAGTATCCTTTGTAAAATGTAAAGTTAACAGAATGATATGGGGATAATTTTAAGATGAAGTGAAGCATTTTAATTTGGACGACTAGAACTGTACATGAACAAATAGCAAACAAGTGAAAATTTGTCTACTATGAGACTACTGTGTGCTTGTGTGTGTTTGTGCGTGAATTTTTTTTTTTTAATTTCCATTGTAATATTAGTCATGAAACATTATTCTTCAAACCTTTGTCAGAAACAGGCATTTTTTAATAAAAAAAATAGTTTGAAAAGTAAATATTCTTTTCCACAATAAAGTGGCTGTAAGTAGTAAAATGAACAGGTACTTAATACAAAGATAGAGGATTGTATTGAAGTCACACATTGCAGTGGTGATGAATAAAGGGAGGAGGGTGAGATGAAGGGTGGGGAGGAGGGTGAGATGAAGGGTGGGGAGGAGGGTGAGATGAAGGGTGGGGAGGAGGGTGAGATGAAGGGTGGGGAGGAGGGTGAGATGAAGGGTGGGGAGGAGGGTGAGATGAAGGGTGGGGAGGAGGCTTAATGGGATTATAGAAAACAAAACTTGCCAGCTGAGCTAATGGACGATCTTGGACATATCAAATATGCTTTTACTTTCATTTTCTTTTATGGATTGAGGAGATAGAGGAGGTTGAGGCTTTTCACAAAGTAGTTGAACTTTGACATATATTCATGTGATAGTTTCCTTCACTGCCGTATTCAGATATACTCAGCCTGCTTATGCAGCAAGGATGTAAGCATGAGTTTGTGATGGAAGTCACAGACAAAACAAGGGCTGATGTGAAGGTATGATATCAGACTGATGCATTAGCTGCAGTGTTTTATTGGAGTATGATTGAAATATTTCATGAAATGTACAATCTTACAGCATAATTATGAAGTAGCCATCTAGAAAAAGAATGCATTTTACAGCAAGGAAATTCTGCTGTATATTTTATAAATGTTTTTCTTGGTAGGACTGTAGCACCAACACATGTTGTCATTTGCCACTCATAACCCCTGACAGTGCATAAGAGTAACTTAAGAAAATGTGAAGGTTATCAGAAGGCAATAAGTGTTGTATATATAAAGGGCCAGCGGTAGGTGGGTGTGGATGGGGGATAAAGGGACTCTAGCTCCCTAATAATTTTTAGCTCATACCAGCATGCTGGTGTGAGCTATTGTAATCATGCAGCGTCACTCTATCTATCTATCTATCTATCTATCTATCTATCCTTCTATCTGTCCACACTTGTTCAAAATGCTTCTCCTCCCGCATGCTTTCATTGATTTGTTTGAAACTTGGACACAATGTTCCTTGGGTGGTGGGCCATTTGGGGTGTTCAGGAATTTTTGGTCCTAGGTCCCATGTGGGCCCTATGGCCCTTTTTATGAAATTCTGCAAAATGCTTCTCCTCCTACAGATTCTCTTGTACAATGTTGGTGGTTCGTCATAATGTTACTCTGTTAGTGGTCCCTTCAGGGTGTTCAGGAATTTTGGGTCCAAGGCCCAAGATGGGCTGTAGGGTCCCTTTTGTGAAATATTGCAAAATGGTCAACCCCTCCTCCAGTTAATGTTAAATAGAGTTGACAGTTTGTGATAATGATGCTTGCTTAGTGATCTGTGTATGGCATCCTTGAATTTTGGTTGAAGGTCCCATGTGGGCCCCAATGGCTCATTTTATGAAATTTTACAAAATGCTTTTTCTCCTACAAATTGTGTTGTACAATGTTGATGATTTGTCATAATGAAGCTCTGTTAATGGTTCTTACAAATTACTTCTCTAATTTGGGATAAAGAATACTTTTGATACCTTTCTAACCAATGATGTGCCACCCCTCTATTTTACCAGTCTCACAAAATCACTTTACTACCTATATATTTCTCTGTACTGCACTCTCTTTAAAACTGTCTGTGTACAAGAGGTCAGTCCTGTGCGGTTGTTTAGGTTAGTTTAAAGGGACCTGCTGGACAGTATGAACAATTCCTGTATTGTAGGTCTGTTGGCATCATAATGCATCATCGTGCATGAGTGGTAATTGACAGTGCCTCTTCCTTCCAAAGTTACCTGTTCCTTGATAACTATTCTATGTTCCATCTGAGCAGGGAGTTGACTCCCTGATCTGAGGTAGTACTTTCATGGTTCCATGTGGCAGCCAGAGAGCTAATACTAGATTGTTTACAAACTGTTAACTTATCAATAATGTGTGTAAAAACCAGAAGCTACTGGGCTTTTAGATGTTGTAATCTAGCAGTTGAAAGCAAGGATTGCACTGCTAAGGTCAGACAGTAATCAATTATAGTGTGTTCTCACGTACCCCGCGCTCGGGGTAACACCGTGTTACCCTGAGCGCGAGTAATGTGAGAACGCGGGTTTACTCGGGGTCGGTGTTAAAATTTCGATCCACAGCCGAACGGAGGGTTCTGCAGTTTTAAACACCGTGTTTGTGAAATTAATCATGCATCACTGGTGGTCTACGGAGCTATGTGACCTCTAATTCCGTTTCAGGAAATGTGCATTGGGATAAGAGGCTGTAGTAGAGTGGCAGCTCCCTGGTAGTAGTAAGTATACGGCAACGTTACGCAATAGTACAGTGCACAATGCGAGGTTCGTAAAGTTAATAGTTAATTGTAAATGCTGTTGTACTCCTCGAATACAATATTTGAAGCTGTATTTCTTACTTCACCAAAAATGGCTCTCATTGTTCGGAACTCGGCGTTTGTGGCCAATCTCCAGAGTGTTATATAGCTCCTCTTCTCAACACATACGGCCCTCCTCATGACGGTGTCCTGTTTTTCTATAGTAGGTCTCAATCGGTCACACATGAATGTAAACGTCTCCCGATCCACCCGAAAGTTCTCCTTCCATTCCTAATCGTTGAAATTTGCCCACATTGTTTCAAACACTGCCGATGTACGCGGCCTCATCCGTACTGATCTTGCTCTTGCATTTCGCTTGCTCGTGAGCATCAGCATGACAATGTGCCGCACTTGACCATTCATATTAACTTGTCGACTGAAGTTTTTCCTAAGCAGCAGTTGTTGTTTTACGGCAGTTTCCCTATATTTTCTTCTTCGACGGTTCAATTCATTCCTCCGAATTCGCATCCGACGGAAAGCAAAGCACAGAAATGCAAACGATGCCAACAGGGAGATGGTGGTTACTTCCATGTTGTAGGCATTTACGTTACAAGCTATAATGAATGATTTAAGTTTCCCCGGCAATGTACACAGTACAGATGATAACCACGACAAAATCCCCACGAAATATTTGACCTCGTTACTATGGTAGCACAACCCAATCAACTGAACTTGGTGCACGTGAGAATGCAGGCTGAAAATCTCGGTGTTAACTTGCGGTTTTACCTTGGTATAAACACAGGGTAACACGGGGTACGTGAGACCAAGCCTTTAGACTTACAGAGTTGATACAAAAGAGGTCAGTCCTCTGCTACTTGTCAAGTAGGACTTTGGGACTTTCTCCACTGTAGCCCACTGTGATATTGAATAACATCTTTCTTCATAGATATTAGATAATTGGTATGTTAATGCTTTGAACTTAAAATAGCATAATTCTGTTATTTTGACTGGGGACGAAGGGAATTTCCTTACCTTGCTTTTGAGAATGGGGGGAGGGGGGGGGGGAGGAGGATGGTAGGTCTCAGTTTATTTGCATTTTACTAATGTTGGGAAAGACATGTATTTGTTTTGATCATGTGTGTTTCCTGCAATCTCACCATACAGTGATGTGCACAGGATTTTGCGGAGGGGGTGGAGCGGAGAAGAGCTGACCCCAAAGTTTGCCAGGGGGGAGACATTCACCATGGATGATATTACTACACTTTTACACAGTACACACTTTACAATAGTTTCCCATGCCTCTTATGCAATCATATTTATATGATAACATTTGATTGTTGAGGAGAAACTTGGTGATAAAAAAAAATGAAAAACAAAGGTCTGCTCATGAATGTGAGACAGCTGGTACTGAAATATTTAACACACTGCTGCAAGCTTAGAAGATTGCAATTTGTTGCTTTGTTAAGGATTTACACTCGTGGAGTAGACTTGAGGTGTGTAACATCCAATATAGTGTAAAAAATGTAGAAAAGATCATAATTCAACTTTGCCAGTTTATATTTCATAAATGTGTGTACGTTCATTATTCATGAAAAAATTAACAAACATTTCATAAGGTGGTCAAAATAAGGCTTTTACCAAAAATGTCCTTAGCAATGCCGTACCAATGCTTTAGCATCGCCAAAGCAAACCTTTATTTGTCTAATATTATTTAGGGAAAAAAAAAGAAATTGACAATAGAAGTTGCTTATCACTGATTAGATGTTTCTTTTCTAAGTTTATTTCAAAGTGGAAGGGAGCCACTAGGGTAAAGTGGAAGGGATGTCATTAGGGTAAACTCCAAATTGAGCCTTATCTCTCATTTCTCTTTTGTCAAGCAACTTTAGTATTTAATGGTATTAACTACTGTAAGTATACTGTACATGGTATTGAAATACTCTCCTCAGTGCTTGCAAGTTTGACCTCTGCACAAATATGCTCCTAAACATTACATGCAGTACTTTCCTTTCTGCATGTTAGCTTGACTTAAAACTTACTTGAAGAGAATTGGTATTATGAATTCATATCTATGAATTTAGAAACAGGTCAAACACTCGCAATAACTTTATTCATTTATAGGAAAGTATATGCCTACATCTGACATGGCTTATACCAAAAGTACTAATTTTTGCAGGGCCTGTAGTCTCTAGAGCAGCATTTGTTATGCTATCTTTCTCATATATAGTTAGCATGCTTTACCTCACTGTATAATAGTTCTATGATTTCTTGCCACATACAGAAGCTATAAAATAAATGGATGAACTGTAACATAATTCTCAATGTTGTTTGTATTCATTTGTAGTCCACTCCATTACAGATACACAATGCAAAAGCTCCCCTATTTGTCAAAATAATATCCCAGTTGACACCAGGCTACACTATGCCTACTAAAACTTCCTAAGAGATTCTGCAGATCTACTCCACATTTAAAGCCTAAGCCCATTTTTAAAAGTTCTCCAAAATGCTTCTTATTTCCCCACCAGTTCCAGCTACTCAACTAGTGCCAACACTCTTTGTTCATCAGAATCAATTCAATTAAGTCTTATGACAATTTCACTATCATGCCACCCCACCCCCACCACAAATAATAAACACCATACGACAACAATCATCAAAAGTATGAGCTTCTGCACCATTGGTGCTCTAGTTAGATATATGTAAACAGACACTAATGTTGCATGTCTTTTGTTTTGTCAAGGGTAAGTAAAATACAAGTTACTATTAAATGAATTTTAATGTTACAAAAAACAAATAGGTTTATGTTTTGCTTCAGCTCAAGGTAGAATTCACAAAGGTGTGTTAGGGAATAAGACCTCTCCCCCCCCTCCATGTGTTATGTAAGAGGGCTATATGCACGTTATCATTGAGACTGCATATCATAAATCAAGAATAGCTTTTGATAGCTTGGTATCTTCTCTTCAGATGTGCAGGAAGAGGTGTTACCATTGTTCATTACACAAGTCCTAATCCTGTCCACTTGGGAGTGATGAATGCATGCGTCTAATGTGACAGATATCCAAAGTCCTGTATTTTATTCCTTCATTTATTTTTCAGGGTGGGACACTTATTCTATCAGAAGATCGTCTAAGGCTGTTGGAGATCGCTCAAGTACCTAAGGAACATGTGAGTAGGAAAATGGCTTTCATAAATAACACAAATGTAGAAAACTTGCTCTTTTATCTTTCAGCATTGTTTTCCTTTTTACTCACACATTCACCCCTCAACAAGGTGAGTTTTATTGTTGTGTGGATGAAGAATGCATTGTTGCACTAGTTTTTGATTCCTTGCCGAAGGCAGGCAAGGAATCTATGCGGTGGTGATGTCGTGTGTGTGTGTGTGTATGTATGTATGTGTGTGTGCGTGTGTGTGTATGTGACGCCTAGCTTGTAAACACGATATCTCAAGATAGCAATGACCGACACTTTTCATATTTGGTATATAGATTCGTCATGTCGAGAGGAAGAACCCTATTGTTTTTGGTGAAGGTCAAAGGTCATTTGAGGTCACCAGAGGTCAAAAACCAAAAACTTTGTAAACACGATATCTCAAGTTAGCAATGACCGACACTTTTCATATTTGGTATATAGATTTGTCATGTCAAGAGGAAGAACCCTATTGTTTTTGGTAGAGGTCAAAGGTCATCCGAGGTCACCAGAGGTAAAACTGCGAAAACCTCCTAAACGGCTTGTAAACACGATATCTCAAGATAGCAATAACCGACACTTTTCATATTTGGTATATAGATTTGTCATGTTGAGAGGAAGAACCCTATTGTTTTTGGTAGAGGTCAAAGGTCATCTGAGGTCACCAGAGGTTAAACTGCGAAAAAGCTCGTAAACACGATATCTCAAGGTAGCAAAGGCTGACACTTTTCATATTTGGTATACAGATTTGTCATGTCAAGAGGAAGAAGCCTATTGTTTTTGGTAGAGGTCAAAGGTCATCTGAAGTCACCAGAGGTTAATCTGCGAAAACCTTGTAAACGGCTTGTAAACACGATATCTCAAGATAGCAATGGCTAACACTTTTTCATATTTTGTATATAGATTTGTCATGTTGAGAGGAAGAACTCTATTGTTTTTGGTAGAGGTCAAAGGTCATCTGAGGTCACCAGAGGTTAAACTGCGAAAAAGCTCGTAAACACGATGTCTCAAGATAGCAAAGGCTGACACTTTTCATATTTGGTATACAGATTTGTAATGTCAAGAGGAAGAAGCGTATTGATTTTGGTAGAGGTCAAAGATCATCTGAAGTCACCAGAGGTTAATCTGCGAAAACCTTGTAAACGGCTTGTAAACACAATATCTCAAGGTAGCAATGACCGACACTTTTCATATTTGGTATATAGATTTGTCATGTTGAGAGGAAGAACCCTATTGTTTTGGTAGAGGTCAAAGGTCATCCGAGGTCACCAGAGGTTAAATGGTGAAAACCTTGTAAACACGATATCTCAAGATAGCAAAGGCTGACACTTTACATATTTGGTATACAGATTTGTCATGTCAAGAGAAAGAACCCTGTTGTTTTTGGTAGAGGTCAAAGGTCATCTGAAGTCACCAGAGGTTAAACTGCGAAAACCTCGTAAATGGCTTGTAAACATGATATCTCAAGTTAGCAATGACCGACACTTTTTCATATTTTGTATACAGATTTGTCATGTCGATCAGAAGACCCCTACTGTTTTTGGTGGAGGTCAAAGGTCATTTGAGGCCACCACAGGTTAAAAGCCGAAAAGGCTCGTAATCATGCTATCTCAAGATAGGAGTAACCAACACTTTTCATATTTGGTATATAGATATGTCATATTGAGAGAAAGAACCCTATTGTTTTTGGTGGAGGTCAAAGGTCATTCGAGGTCACCAGATGTCAAAGACTGAAAACCTTGAAATTGGGATATGTCAAGATAGGAATGGTGAATATAGATTTGTCATGTTGAGAGGAAGAACGCTATTGTTTTTGGTAGAGGTCAAAGGTCATCTGAGGTCACCAGAGGTTGAACTACAGAAGCCTTATAAATGGCTTGTAATTACAATATCTCAAGATAGCAATGAAAGCCACTTTTCATATTTGGTATGTAAATTTGCCATGTTGAGAGGAAAAACCCTATCATTTTTGGTGGAGGTCAAGATCATCTGGGGTTACCAGAGGTCAAGAAACAAAATTTCCCAAGAATTCCCAAGATTGTCATCTGGGGTCACTGGGATCAAAAGCAACATTTCCCAAGAATTCTCAAGATTGTCATCCGGGGTTACTATAGGTTAAAAAGCAAAGTTTCCCAAGAATTCCAGAGATCATCATATGGGTCATCAGAGGTCAAAAAGCAAAATTTCCCAAGAATTCCCAAGAATTCCCAAGATCGTTATCTGGGGTTATCAGAGGTCAAAAAGCAAAATTTCCCAAGAATTCCCAAGATCGTAATCTGAGGTCACCAAGGGTCAAAAAGCAAAATTTTGCAAGAATTTCCAAGATTGTTATATGGGGTCACCAGAGGTCAAAAAGCAAAATTTCCCAAGAATTCCCAAGATAGTCATCAGGGGTCACCAGAGGTCAAAAAAAATTTCCCAAGAATTTTCAAGATCCAAGATCCATTGGAGTTGAATTCCTTTCAAGACACTTTCGTTTTTCTTTTTTGTTATATTTGGTGGGGTTCAAAGTTCATGTGAGGTCAGCAGAGGTGAAATTGTTAAAATATCGTAAAATGATGTAGTCAAGGAAGATAAATTTGAGGGATAAACCTCAGTACAACAAAGCATCCCCATTCGGCAAGGAATCACTAAGCCCTTAGGCTTTCTGGTTAGGTTTCAAGCATCTCTAAAGAGGCACATTAGAAAACATCAGAGCTTGTGAAATGAATTGAGGAGGTGGAGGCCATTGTAATCAATTGTAAAATGTAGTGGCTATCAACCACATCTAGACTTCCCCCATTTTATCATAGACCATACAGTTTTCTCATCAGTGGCCAAGTATGACCACCACAGTGTAAGTTGATGCCAAATTAAAGTCATTAAAACTGGTATCTTTAAAGAACATTTTAGAAAATGTAGAAGTTTGTATTTACGATTATGAAAAGTTAATTTTACATAATTTGTGAAGTCACTCTTGTACTACTCAGTTTAGCTGTAATTTTATTTCTTGGATTTCATAAAACCACTGCAACTTGTTCCAAAACGTGTTGATTCATTGTGTTATATTTTTATGGATTGGCTTGACTGTGCATGCCTGCTTCTCAAAATAATGTTTTGCCAGAAAAGGGTTACTTTCTAAGGTCATCTAAGCATTTTTATATCAAAAGAAAACAAAAGCTTGTAATGTCTTACTACAAGAATTGAATCACAAATTATTGTTTGATATACTGTTTGATGTTATGCAAATAAATTGCATCATATCTGTTTCAGTGATGGGATTAACTATGAAGATGAGAGTTAAATCAAACAGTTAACTGTGTTCTTTCTGTTATAATGCTAGTAAAATTATGTAGCATAGAAGTGGCAGTTCAGTTCGTAGTTTTGTGATAGGCCTACCACTTACGTTGAAATATATATATTCATATCTGAATAGCATCCTTCATTTTCTGGCATAGTCTGTAGCATTACATTATGTAATAAAGACAAAGTGGGGTATAAAACATTTGTAAACCTTGGAATGTCTTCCTCAATGAAACCCAGCGAATGAATCTGAGGTATTGTAAAATCGAAGGGTGCAGATAGGAGCATCATGCAGGTGTTATGTAAGGGTGTATCTTGATCACAAGCCAACTTGCTGTGATAAACAGGGAAATGGAATAGACTTACCAGTGCTAGGATTAGTGCTGTACCAATCCAGTATTGCTAATACCAATATTGACTGATACTGATCTGATACTGATATTTAAGAATTGAGTATGCACTTTACACAAAAATATAAGCCTTAAGGTACTAGATCTAAATGCTGTGTCATTTTCATGAGATAGAATATTGAGATTTATGGCCAAACATACTAAAATAACCTAACAGTTTTTATAAAGGTTAGGACAAGAAATATCAGCTCTGAGTAAAGTACCGTCAGCAATATTGGTAAATTTTACCAACACTGATACAGGATGAAAATGGGGAACATCAGCCGATAGCGGTACTAGATACTAGCTATGATACATAGGCCAGGCATAATGTATTATGGCGTGTCAAAGACAGCATTAAAATGTATACATGATGCAATAATTTGTGTGAGAGATTTAGATATGAACCTTATTGCTGCAATTGCAATCAATATATATGCAGTAAAAATTTTGTAGAAGCCTTCGGAGAGGATTGAATTTAGTGTGGCAGTTATGAATATCATTTAATTTTCTGTAATATTGTGAAGAGGTTTATCACCATTCTGTATTTTATATCAACCAACAGGTGGATGAATTCAAGTCAGTTGCTAAATTCAAGTAAGTTACTTGTACAGACTCTGATTAACTTGTAAGACAATATTTTTTTTTTAATACTTATTGAGTAAACAAGACATTACCTTGAAATATCAGTTAGCCATTCCAGATCCCATTAATTAATTAATTGGAGCCTATTCAACACAGTTTTCCTTAATAATGAAATTCTACTAGCTGTGAAAAAGCACATAGAATTATTGTCCATACTTGTGAAGGCCTTTTTGGTTTCGATGATAAGAGAAACCTATGCATTCATGATGGCGTGTGTGCTTGTTAACACAGTATCTCGATTTCATACTTTGTATGTAGATGTATTATGGTAAGAGGAAGAACCCTATCATTTTTGGTGGAGGTGAAAGGTCATCTGGGGTCACTGGGGTTCAAACCATGAAAATCTTGTTAACAGAATAACTTGATTTGCAAAGCTTGGATGAATTTCATACTTTGTGTGTAGATGTGTTATGGTAAGAGGAAGAACCCTATCATTTTTGTTGGAGGTTAAAGGTCATTTGAGGTCACCAGGGGTCAAACCCTGAAAATTCATACTTTGTATGAAGATACCTTATAGTTAGGGAAACAACCCTATTATTTTTGGTGGGGTTCAAAGGTCATCTGGGGTCACCAGGGGTGAAACCCTGAAAACCTGGTTAACACGGTATCTCAAGGTAGGAAGCTTGAATAAGTTTCATACTTTGTATGTAGATGCGTTATAGTAAGAGGAAGAATGTTATCATTTTTGGTGGAGGTCAAAGTTCATTTGGGGTCACTGGGGGTTAAACTCTGAAAATCTTGTTAACACGATATCTCCAGGTAGGAAGCTTGGATAGATTTCATACTTAGTATGTAGATGCATTATAGTGAGAAGATGAATCTTATTGTTTTTGGTGGAGGTCAATGGTCATCTGGGGTCACCAGGGGTCAATGTCTGAAAACCTTGTCAAGACGATATCTCCAGGTAGGAAGCAAGAATAGATTTCATACATGTTAAATTCGATGTGTTATAGTGAGAAGATGTACCCCATTGTTTTTGGTGGAGTTGAAAGGTCATCTAGGGTCACCGAGGGTCAAACGCTGAAAACCTTGTTAACACAATATCTCAAGGGAGAAAGCTTGGATAGATTTTATACTTAGTATGTGGATGTGTTATGGTGAAAAGATGGCCCCGATTGTTTTTGGTGGAAGTCAAAGGTCATCAAAAAGCAAAACTTCCCAAGAATTCCCAAGAATATTACATGGGTTCACCACAGGTCAAAGAGCAAGATTTTTGCATTCTGGTTTCATACTAGTCCCAAGTGCTGTTTGTGAAATTTCCTCAAAAGGCAACATTTTTTCTTCCACATGCCTTCTTACTCCAAGAAGAAACACACTTATCCAAGAACTTATTCCAGAAACAAAAGAGAAATTTTTTTTTAGGTATCATTGTAAGCAATTTTAGTCATTGTTGAAGGTATTCAAGGAACTTGTTAAGGACCCTTGTTACATCTCTCTCTCTGTAAGCATTCATTGTGGTACAATTGTATCTTGGACCCTGCAATGCATATATACCACCTTGTGTTCATGAGCTGTGACTGGCAGCATAGCAATCAAAACAATACTTCAGTGTTATAAAAAAAACCCCTGAAGGGAGATTCAATAGACCAGTAAATTTTGTGTTGAAACAAGAACAGTGTGGCTTTTCTACATGACCACAGAACTAGTTCTAACTTTGTTTTATTCATTGGTATTTATGGATGAAAATCATAAGTAGTTTTGTTGTCAGTTGAAAAAAAAAAAAAAGATTTTTTCAAAGAGTCGCATTGCAGAATAATCTCATCTATAGCTGCATGTTAAAATGTATGCTAACAAGGTTAACATTCCTTCATAAGTATTTTGGTGATGTCTTTATTTTGAAGGTTTTCAAGTCTCTCATAATGTAAATTAAGTATTGTGTAGTGATCACTACAACCACTTACCCTGTCAATCACATTAATGGCAAAAGTTCAGTGATATTCAAATTTTTACATTCACCATAACAAATGGTATCAGCATAGAATGGTGTACATTATATCTGCCACTGTAAGGAGTCTGATCAAGTGGTCTTCAACTTAATTCTCAAAAGTCAAAGTTAATGTCTGGTAACTACTTGTTTCATTTTCTTTGCTTTACAGAATATTTAACACCAATAATCTATGGATGAAATTAAGTGCCATTAAGAGGGTGGTGGAAAATAAGTCCCTCTCAATGGAAGTCATTGTCAACAATAAAGTGAGTTGTACTTCCTTTAAAGTTAAGTTAAGGAGTAGGTGGAAACTCTTACTTTAAAAGGCCCATTCTTGTCCATCAAGGGCCCTGCTACAGTGAATGTGGGTGTACACCAGTGTGTTGCCTCTCCTTACTTTAATTATTCAGAGGAAGACATGTAGGCTGCATGTAATTAACCTTCAGTCCTTCCCCTGGGTCTGCATTGTCTAAGCTTCTATGGTCTTGGGCACGACAATGTTTTGGTCTAAGGTTGTCTTCAAATATGGATTGTGGATTAACAACTATATTCAGAAGATTTTAGTTTTGATGGCAATTAAAGTGGAGAAAAATAGAGGTATTCTTTTGTAATCCTTTTCTACTAAAGTTTAGTATAGTGAACCAGTAACTGATGGGAAATTGTGCCAGTACACATTGATTTCAAACAGAAATATTGCTGCAAGTATTTAGGTTGATTTCAATGATTTACAAAATTGGCATCACCTTTGCAGAGTTAAGGTGGCATTTAACTACCAGTTTTTCTTCTTTCATAGTCCACAGAGAATGGGGTGAATGTGATCCAGCTAGAGACTGCTGTGGGAGCTGCTATCAGGAATTTTGATCACCCACTAGGTAAGATTTACTGCATGATTTAGTTCTTGTGATTCCTCCTTTTGTTTTGCTGAGATTGGTTGACCTATGTTTCATCATTTACTTTTTAATGTCATATTTTTATTGTTATTTTATGTCTATCTGTGTAGTCATTTTTTGATTCCTTGCCAAAGGCAGGCAAGGAATCTATGCGATGGTGATGTCGGTGTATGTGTGTGTGTGTATGCGTGTGTGTATGTGTGTGACAAGAATCTCGTTAGCACTCTAGTTTTTGAAGGGAAAGGGCGAGACACTTCAAAGTTGGTTTGTGGGTAAAGCATATAAAGATCTCAGCTGGGATTGGTTTTGGTGTGGTTTCAAAGGTCATCTGAGGTCAGCAGCAGGTGAAATATGGACAAACCGTGTTTGCAGTATCTCATCAGCTGTATGTTGCCTGAACTTCAGACATGGTGGGTAGAGTAGTACCTCTTGAGTTATGAAAATTTCCAGAGATTTATTGGAGGTCAAAGGTCACACAAGGTCATGACAGGTCATGGAGTAAAAAGTTTGTTAGCACTCTAATTTTTGAAGGAAACATGCAGGATACTTCAAGCTTGGCACATTGGTGTATTATGCAAAGATCTCCTTTGGGAATGTTGTTGGTGTAGGTCAAGGGTCATTTGAGGTCACTGTGAAGCAGAAACAGAAAAAGCACAGAGCTGCATATAGCTCAGGCACTACATGTTTCATGAAATTCACACTTGTTGGAAGTTGCTGCATTAAAGTTTACTAGCATTTTCATTATTTCTTGGAGGTCACATGGGGTCAGGAGCAGTCATAGAAAAGTTTGGTAAACTCATGAAAAATTGGTTGATAGTTACTGTTTTAATGTTTAGTAACATTTTTATTTTCCCTAGAGGTCACACGGGGTCATGTGTGGTCAGAGAGTGAAAAGCTTGGTAACACTAATTTTTTACATGGAATATATGAAATACTCTGCTGCTGGGGTTTTTCTTACGTGTGGGTCACATAGTAGGTTACAGGTGTTATGTTTAAGTCAAACACTATATATTTTCTGCCTTTCACTTATCCGTATGATTTTATTGCTTTTAATATAACCATTTTGAACAGATCCATTTGCAGTTACTTGGTGTATATTATGATTTTACAGGTTCTAAGCTCTTCTTTATTTGTGCCTCCCACTTTGTTGAGAACTGGAGACATTGTTATGATACAACATGTACCACTTTAAGTACTAGAGGTAATAACAATTCCCCCTCTGCTTGTCCACTGAGGATAACACTGTCACAGCTAACAAAGACAAATCACCTTTGTAGACTGATAATGCTGGCCTCTTTCCCTAACTTGTTGGTGGTGTACCTGTTAGAGTCACACCAGATTGACATATGATTGCCTATGGACCAGGCAAGAGAAAAAAAAAAATTTGACAGTTTGTCCAGTGCAGTGTTGACAGCCCTTAAGTGTTTAGATTAATGTCAGTATAATGACCTAGTTTGTGGAAGGAGGATATATAAATCAGTCATTCCCTTGCTGTGTGTGAATCCCTGCTGTCATATGCCAGCACCAGTCATGTTGACCCATCTTTGCAGGGTGAGCTGTGTACTTACTGTAATTGCTAATGATGGTAATTGTTCTTTAGGGAATACAGTACACCTTCCATTTCCCTGACACCTAACCTCCTAAAATCATAGCCTTGACAGTAGGGCTTTTTGACTGCCTGAAAGCATTATGGAAACCTCAATATATTTTGGCATTCTGGTTTTTGTGAAGGATAGGAGTGGCACACTTCAGAGTTGATGTGTAAGTTCAATGTGTAAAGATCTCAGTTGGGATTGCTTTTAACAGAGGTCAAAGGTCAATTTAGGTCACCAGCTGTCAAAATATAACATCTTTTGTAACCACATTATCTCAATCAGGAATACATAAAGAAACTTTGTCATACATTTACTTCTATTGATAACACAAACCTACCATGATGGTCCTCATTGATTGCAAGAAAGATTTAAACTTATGCTCTCATACCTACTCCATCTCTCAACTTGGCAAGGAATCACTACGCCTCTTGGCGTTCTTGTTATAATTTATCCTTTTAATTTTGTATTCCATTTCATCTGTTTGTACTTCTGTACTTGCAAGTATTTAATTACCCTTTATGGGATATAATAAAGTTTTACTTGATTGCATTAATTCCTTGTATATTCATTATAATTTATTGTATATTACAATAAAAGTACTTAGTAGTTGCCCATATAAAGAAGCTGGGAAAGTTGGAGAGATTGGTGGGGACTGAAAATGTTAAAGAATTATGAAAGTCAGGTTTGTACTTAGGAAAAACAGTTGCTACTTAATGTGCAATGAGTATCCTTCTGATTTTAGCTATTTCTCTGTCACTTATACAGTTACCAAGACTTTTCCAAAATGTCAGACTTAACTCTGGAATGACCTGCTTTGTACTTTTTCATCGAAAAAAAACCTCTCCATTTGGGGGGCAATTTACAACTCCTTTTAAACCTGATTTGTTTACAATGTCACACTGATTATTTCTCCTTTGTCCAGCTGCTGCTGATGTACATGGCATTTCCTCTTCTGAGAGCTTTACACATTACCATGTGTGCAAGCCTTGAGACTGTGATGTGTAATGCATTATAGTACTACTATATACTTATTGTTGTTGTAGTTGTAGCTAGGTAATTAGTTATATGTTATAAGAAGTCAGGAAAAGTAGGACAAATAAACCTTAAATGGCCACTTCAAAGTGAAATTATCTTTCTAACATAAGAAGTGCTGTTAAGCGTGTATGTCTTAGTCCTTGATTTGACATATTTTTTTTTTACAGGAATCAATGTTCCAAGAGATCGCTTCCTACCTGTGAAGAAATGCCAAGATATGCTGTTAATTATGTCCAATCTTTACACAATGTCATCCGGTCAACTTGTGATGAGTCCCCTTAGACAGTTCAGAACAACTCCAATTATTAAACTAGGGACTCATTTTGATAAGGTATGTTCTTTGGGATTAGCTGAGTAAATTGCTAATTTTTTGACATTTTGTTTTATAGTTGAAAGCATAGCCTTATCAATTTTTGTCCAAAATTTTATGTGAAAGTTGTATAATAAAAAGATTGTAGTACTAACAATAAGAATAGTTGTACTGACAATATGTTCTTGACTTGAGCATCATTTGACCGTCCTGTAAGATTACATACAAGTGTCCTTTATGTTCATGGTCACCACCCACTGGTAAAAGCAAAATTAAGATTGCATGATGGACAAAACAGCATTCTTCTTTACACCATTTGGTCAGTCTGGTAACTTGCTGCCTGGGTATAAAATAATCATTAATCCCAGTATGCCAGCTCTGCTTGTGAAAACTCGGGTTGCAATATTTTTATGTATATTTTCTTTGAAATATGCCACATTTTAGAGACCCTATGGCTGCATCCTTTGTGTGTGTCTCTGTTTTTACCTTTTTTTACCCATCTTTTACCTTTTCCATAGAACCCTTTGAGCCATTTACCAGGTTCACATTTTATTGTAGCCAAAGGTTACAGCAAGGTTACATATAAGGTCTATTTCTACACTAGCCTAAAAACGTTAAATGTGCTTGGTTTAGAAAATCATGTGAATTGTAGCCAAACTTGAATCATGGATGCTAGAGGGATACCTTCTTTATATGTTAATGAGGTCATAGGTCGTATAACAGTCAGACATATTATTTTATTCCAGTTTTGTAAATTCTTTTCCTCCAAAGCATGCAACATGTGTTACCCCCTTGCAAATAAGGAAACTTGTATAACTAGTCTTAAAATCTTACAAATGTTCACATTTTTTTTATAGAGGTACAAGGCAAAGTTGGATTAAGGGGTCAACAGCTCTATCAGCTTCTTGGTTGAAAGCTACCCTAAAAGTGCAAAACTGTTCTCTGTTGAAAGCTTCAATAAATTTTGGATACCTCCATGTATCAATGTGGTCAAAGTTCACATGCTCAAATCAAAGGTCTCATGAGGCCAAATTGAAGTAAAGCCGATTTTAGTTGAAAAGCTGAAGTTCAGTTGCAGTGTAACTTCGATCATAGATACAACATGGATACCTCCCTGAGATCAAGAGGGGGTGAGGTCAGAGTTCACATTTCAAGGTCAAAGTATCACCTTATTCCATTTTCTTATTGATAGGTGGGTATTTTCAAAAATTAGGGGTCCAAACATGTGACATGAGGTCAAAATCTGAAAATCATCTTAAGTGATTGAAATTAATACTCATGATAGAGTATTATCAGCATAAATAAAAAATACAAATATTTTTACATACTGCATTATGTATGTATGAGGGGACTCGTTCAAACATATACGTCTGTAAATTGACCATTGTAACGGGACACCGAAGCAGTCTTTAATCTCTTAAAAAAATGAAAAAACTCCCAAATGGTTGAAAATTCATAGTTGGGTATGATTTTAGGACCCTTTGTAACATGAACATGGAAAAAATTTGAAAGAATTCTCCAAAACTTAAAAAAAGTCAGTTTCATTTTTCTCAACACTTTCAAATGTCAAAAGGTCCACACTTTTAAATATTTTGTATAATATTGACTGTTTTTAAACAAGTGATACCTAATTGTTTAAATTTTCCTCTTTGACACCCTTAGATTGTTAAACTTGCCATTTTGTATCTTATTTTGCATCACTTTATGGACATGTGATATTTGCAGATATTTCACTCCATTTAGTCCGCCGCATGTAACAGGGACATCAAGAATTGGTGTCCCCATTAACACCTAACATGCAAATTGTCAGTTTAATTTTGAAATTTTGAATTGACCTGGAAACTTTCAAATACAATATCAAGTACTGTTTGCAGTAATAAGATACAATCAAACGCCCCAGTTTCATTGAATTTTTGTTGTTTCATACATTGAGAATGACAACATAACTATGGCAGCATAGGGAACACCAAAAAATATCCATCAGCATAAAATACTTGGTTCAGTATACATGGGCCTATGTTTCTAGTAACATTCTGGTATCTTCTTTTCTTGTGACTTAATTCAGAAAAAGACTTAAGCTGTTAGTGCAAATGGTGAAGCACCAAAGTTTACCAAGGTAACTCACTGAGGGGGGACACCAAAATTCTGTCAGTTATGAATGATGCCTAGAACAATGTTTGCTTTATTTCTTTCCAGTTGTGCTACTATCTAAAATAGGTTGACCTAATTCTTATATCAAATGAACTTCTGCCACCTAAGAATGACCACATATGTAAAAATAATGAAAAATACATTAGAAAACCAACGTAACTAGGGGGACATCAAAAAGTTATGTGGGTTAGGTAGTTTTCTTTGTTCCGTTTGAAAAAATGGGTGAAGCAATAATACCAATATTTTGGAAATGTTGACTATTGGTGATATCCTTACCACAATAAATGAGCAAAGCAATTCAGTCCATGATAAATGTTTTCCAGATAAATCAAATTTGTATGCTAGTATGTCACAGCCATTACCCCAAAATCATGGGGGACATGAAAGCAAAGTAGTCTATTTTCTAGAAAATACTAAATGTTGAAAATTCAGTTTGTATATCATAAGATGGCCATGTTGGTAAGGTATAATAAAATACCTGATACACTGGTTTGTTGTATCCCACATCTTTAAAATTTAGTATTATATTAACAAAGTCAGTAAAAACCCCATTGGACCCCGAGTTTTTGGAAATACCCATGTTTCTTTTTCAGAAACATATATAGCATGGATAATTTGTCATATTCCTACTGCCCTGTTAATGACCTGTCTGGTCCCATGACTCTCCTTTTCTGTTTGCTCAGGTTCGAGACTTTCTCCAGCGTTTTGCCAGCATCCCGGATATCCTTGAGTTGGATCACCTGACTGTATCAGGTGATGTGATGTTTGGTAAAGGTGTCGTTCTTAAGGTAGGAAGCCTGTTGTCATTTAATTTGGAGACTTGGTTTTTACAAAATGTCAGTAGAAAGTTGGTTTTGGGTATAACTTAATTGTAATACCTAGTCTTAAAACTAAGTGAAGGGGGTAACTTAAAGTGGGCCAGTAGTGAGCTAAATAATATGTGTGTATGTTATAAGTGGATATGTTACTACACAAAGATTAACTCACATATAGCAAAAAGGTGTAGAATTCAGGAGAATGGGTGTGTGAATAAACATATTCAAAATCACTCTTGATAAAAATTTTCCAAATTGGTCACAAGTGTTGAGCTGATTAAGGTGATATTCAAACTTGCCGATAACCAGTAAGTCAAACTTAGTATCGGCCTGATAACTATACCCATAACAAAGTAAAACATCACATGAAAGTCACGCTATGTTTACTATGGTAGGCCTATGAGGCCATGTGTTTGCATTGCCAGGGAAACGTACTAAAGATTGCTCTGACCTAAAAATCAACGTTTAAGTGATAGGCATATCGGTAAAGCCTTCATTCTACCAAATCCTTGGAAACGTCCAGCTATATACTTGCAGAGTTTCTGCTTTGCTTTAACTGCCCTGTAGCTAGGTGTGACACATTTATAAAAATTCCTGCCAAAAATCACCATTGCAACTCACAGACAAATCTCTGAAAAGATGCTAAGGCCATTCGATCATTGCGTATAATTCCGTAATTCCCATTGCAGTGCGAAATGCAACACAACACTGTATGGTTTTGTCCCTCATCTAGCCATAGATGCTTAAGTACGTGAATCCTACACAAGGTATGCTACATTACATTCAAAATGACATTGGCCTTGTAGTGTATGTTACATGGGCTGGGGCCCTTTCACTGTACAGTATGTTGTATGTAGTACAAGTCTAGGCCTGTCATGCTGTAAATTCTTGCATAGATATTCACTGCAAAGATCGCACATTATCTTCCACTCAGTGGGGGTCGTGAAATTGAAATACATCATGCTAATTTTACACAGGCTGCACAGCTCATCTTTCTTAAATGTATTATTTTTTCACAAGAGCCGTTTAATCTGAAGTGAAATAAATGCGAAAAAGCTTACATTAAATTATTTGATTTATTTCATGTGGCTATTCTTAACTAAATCTTTCCCATAGCCGAATGGAATGTCCTGTGATGTGAATTCATATTGAAACTTTGTGGCAGTTAGTTGCTCACAAAGCCACAAAGGTTGCTAACGTGTTAGCACATGTGCTGCACAGTAGAATGTGTGTACCGAGAGCCCACACTGTTAGTACTGTATCCAGTATGTTTTTTTTTTTTCTGTGAGGCACATGAGCCACATACCAAGGACAACCAATGCCCAAATGGGCTGCAGGAATGTTATACAGAAATGTACGTAGAAGATTTTGATTTTGGAATTTATCCGGGGCAAAAGTAACTATGATCTCTTCTCAGACTTTTTCAAACTTAAACTTAAGTTTGGGGCTTGTGATGTTTTAAATATTCTACAGGCTCTTGAAGGAATTATGAGAAGTGTGCAAAGAACACATTGGCGAAGGTTATATATGGTAGGACTAACCTCAGATATGATGCGTATGGTGAACAGAGCATAGACTACGCATCCTTCACAATGTTACTTGCACACATTGAAGACCACGGGAAGCTGGCTTTTGAAAGCAGTGATAATGGCTTATCCTCAGTCATCGTTTGCTAATGTTTAGGCTTAGGCCTAGCCTAGGGTTTCCCTGAAGAAAATTCAGGAAAAATGGATTGTTGCAGGTCACAATTTTGTACACCCAGACATTCATACAACCAGCAGTAAGAAATGCCTGGGGAGTTTAGAAATCTATTTTGTGATATCGATTGCTGTTATTTGTGGCAACTGCTGAGTTTGCCAATACTGATGTCTAACGGATAATGCCATCATCGGCAGATACCGATAACACCAACTGATAATCGGCTCATCACTTCTGGTCATCTGACAATATCACATGTTTTCACTCTTAAATCCAAAATATGGAATAATCAGGGATAAAAAAAAAATGGCAGGAAGCAGGTCTTTGAAGGAGAAATCCTGAAATGTTGGAAGAACTGGACCATTGTTCTGTAAAGACTGGAGATACTGTAGATGGTTTGCAATTTTCAAAAGGAAGAAAGTCTTTCCCCAATTGAAAACCCTCTTTCACTTTTTTGTGCTTAAAAAGATTCACCTGAAAGGCTGATGTTGTTGCTTTGAAGGCTAGTGCAATACCATTAATACATATTTACACTGCACATCATATATCTGACCATGGGGAATATGCTGTGGGTGTGGAATGACTACATTGCACACAATCAGAGATCTATAAATTTGTTGTGGATTTGGCAGAAAAAGTTATTGAAGGACAGTAACTGCCTAGGAGGACTTTGTTTGTGACTGTCTGTTTGTTTGTGATTGTCTTTCTTTGTCCAAAACACTTTGGAAAAACCCAGTTTTTGTTGAATACTGTAAGATGATAAGTTAGGTGTAGTGTTGATCATATCTAATACAACATAGCTCAACACATTTAAATGGAAATGATCTCTCTGGGTGGTTGGACTTAAGTTGGGTTAAAATGAATGATGACAGGAGTAGCTAGTGTGGTCATTAGGTTTGGAGATTGAAAAGAATTGTGTTATTAAAATCTTCTGTGAATTTGCAGTGTTTTACTTTGTTTGACCTTGCCAAACATGTAACTTAGGTCTCTGCATACAATACATTTTGGCAGTAGTTGCAGTTGGTCCAGGCAGTATGCCAATGTCAATTTCACGTGCTGAAAGAAGAGCTTTGTATTTGTCAAATCTCTCAACTGAGGTTGCTTTTCCAATCAAAACTGACCATTACATCTGGGAAGGGGAACATACTGCCATCCCCATATTGTCCACAAATAACATCAGTGCAGATAAAATTATCGAAATTAAAATCCTTGGATGCACAGAGCCATGGTCTGGTATGTCAGAAAAATCTTTTTTACAGTGCTGGAACTGATTGACAACTAAAAGATTGTATATTTTGCATTAGTTTTTAGCGAAGATCTTCTGTGTCAATCATATGAATTTTGAAAACATTTAACATTCTTGTTGGAGGAAGATTATTGGTTGATCATTTAAAAAGGGAGACAGGTGTGGTTATTGTGCTTAAACTTAATTTAGCAAATGAATGACTTAACATTATTATGTCTTGAATAAAAACTCTTGTTTAAATAATGCATTTCTGTTTGTGTTGCAACTGGTGAACAAAGTGATGACGACAAAGGTGGCTATTATAGCAATTTATGAAAATGGCACTACTTATAGAGCTTTTAGCTTTGCATAGATCAGGAAATCTTCTGACAGTTACTAAGATAAAGGATGTAATTTCAACTGCTGTGACTATTTGTGACAAGAAAGTAACACACCAACAGTGTGATACTGGTAGAGTTACTTTAAAGCAGATTTGTCACTAGTTACTTCTTCTGTTACAAGGATGAGAATGTAACTCATGACACACTTTTGTAACACAAAATGTAACTTGTTACAGTAACCGTTACTTGTTACTCTTTAATACTTCCCATCCTTGGCAAATAATACCAACACTGCTTATATCCATATTCAATTATGTATGGTCACTGTTCTAAGAAAACCCAAACATTGAGAAAAATTGAACAATCATAAAAAAGAACTCTCATGAAAAATCAAAGAAAAAATTAATTTGCAAAACTGAAAAAAAAAATTCACATACAGATGAATTAAAATGAGCCAAATATTTAGAAACGTTTTTTTTTTTTCAAAATGAGCCAGATATGTGTAACATTAGCCTAACTTGAGAGAATGATAAACTTATTGAACTCAGTCTACACGTTGAATTGTCAAGCTTACTGAGATTGTACTGTAGACAAAGAATTAGCTGTGTGATTTCTTACATTTATATTGTAAGTGAACAAAAAAAAACTGGTTTTAATTGAATTTCACTTGGTAGGGGTCATATTATACTGGTTGTCTCCCATTATGGTACAGTAAGAGCTAAGGGTTGCTCCAGGTGTGATGCACACTCTCTCACACGGGCATTGTTAATTCATGTAGGAGTGTTTTCTGCTTGTGATTTCCTTTATTGGCTTTGTGTATTAGTGATGAACTATAACAATGCTGAAAAATTATGCCTACTTTACCTAAATCAGTAAGAAGCCATTCTAATTTACATTACCTTTTAACTTTGTGTGCCAAATGCCATTCAGGCTAGTTGTAAGCCAATGAAAGATTCTGAACTATGAAAGCAAAACTTACAACCAACAAGTACAGTGTGTACCAACAAAGTCAAACATACTGCATGTCAACGGGATAGGCAAGCTGGTTGAAGGTACAATGTTGACTGAACAACCAAATAACTGTTCAAGACTCGTCTTGGTTTGGTTACTGGAATGGGCATAAAAATAATTGGTTTCTGGAGTTATGATCTTGTTTTGGTCAAGAAAATTATATATTAACAAAAAAAATATATAAATTATAAATACAAACTGTACATATGAAACAAATGCTCTTTCCTGTGAAACAAAACAACTCTTGTCATGCCCACTTTAGAGTTGAATAGATCTCAAAGGGCAGACCATGGCCAAGATTGCCAAACTGTTATCATGCAGGGTTTTCTTGCTGAAAAGTTTGAAATAAACACCACCATACATTTTCAATCCCTTTGTCTTCAGTGGTGTGTTCTACAAATGTAAGATAAGCCTGTGAAAAGTGGGTTGTCATGAAGAAAAGGATGCAAATCACCATTTTTATTGGTGTTTCATTCACTAGAATGCTTATTTTGGCAAATATGTGACCTCAAACTAATTTCGTGCCAGCAAATTTGTAAATACTGGTTCTAGCCCACTTAAAAAATTTTAAATTATCTTATTTTCCCTCTTATTCTTTTTCCAGGGTACTGTAATCATCATAGCCAATCACGGAGATAGGATTGACATACCACCAGGGGCAGTACTTGAAAATAAAATTGTCTCTGGAAATCTGAGAATCCTTGACCATTAGATCTGAAACAGTTGTATTTGTAATCACCTGCTATTAATTTATTTAACCAGCTGAAAGCAAGAGGTACTTAGAGAACCCTCATACGGCTTTTCAGGATGGCCATTGGTAGAATGATGCTGCAGGGTTAAGAAGTCTGAAGCATATTAGTACTCTATTTTATTTGAAAACATCTCTTCAATTTTTTGTGATACTATGTTAGACAAAATTCCTTACTGCAAAATTTTATTGATGTATATCACTGTGTGTGATATTGTTTTATGTATGCATTGCTTAATTCCTTAATAGAAGAAAGACCAGTATCCATGATTTTTGTTGTTTTAATTTGATAAGCTGATCTGCTTTTAAACCCTTTATATTGCTATGTTGCTTTGGAAACTAAATCCAGTTGTTCTCAAATATTCAAACATCTTTGTTGGTTAGGAGGTATTCATTATCATTTTAATACTTCAGTGTTTGGTGGAAGTCTTTTCTTGAATTTGTCTGACAATAAGAAGCCTACAGTTACTACAAGCAGGGTTCTTAAGAGAAAACTGGACCCCTGCAGAAGTCTCCCTTCCATGGGCGGCAATCGGGGGAGGGGACAGGGAGGACATCCCCCAATATTTGAGAAATCGTCCATTGACTTTGATTTTTTTCACACAGTAAATTCTTTGAAAATGCTGTCATGCCCTTCCCCCCCCCCCCAATTCTGGCCAAGATCAGGGGTGCATGATATGTTCACAGCCCTGACTTAAAAAAATGTGTTATTATTGTCAATGCTAACCCCTTTTTCAATGCCTCCTTGATGCCTGCAGTAGATGGGGAGCCTCAGGAAATCTTAGTTTAATATTAGCTGAATAAAATTTCTTTTAGAGTATGGTTGATACAGTATACCAAACTGTCAGATTCTGTTAAGTCTATTGAAGACACTGTCAGCTTTGTTGCTCACTTAGCATAATCTTTCTCAGTGAAAGTTTCCAGTCCCAGAAATAATCCTTACCAAGATTTGCTTGCTAGATCATTGGCTGAAATCATGTTGTAAATAGAATACCATATGTATTAATAAAGGTAGAGTGAAATCTGGAGAAATTATTCATGGTTCATTAATGTTGATTATTTGGTGAAGAAGCAAGAAGTTGGAAGGTAATCACTTATTGTGGTGCTAGACCTGCTTCATAGCAGAGTGCCATATGAGCTAGTAATAGTGATACATTACAATAGTTTAAGTTGACCAAACTTTCTCTAACCATGTCCAGTGCTAAAATACTAATATACTGGGGTATGATTTGAAAGTTGTGTCTTTAACTTATTTTCATCAGCTAGTACTGCAGTGACTGGGTTATTACACACAGCCAACCCAACAGGGCTGCTTTTTTCGTGATGAAAGAGATAACCCTCTTGTCTCAGGAAGAGATCAGTGTGTAATATCGGTGGCTTAGTTTGAATGTGCCATCATTTCTGTTCAGTGCTTTTTTCCTACCCTCCTACTCACATGAACTCCTTGACCCTTGCAGGGTCACATTCAGTTGTTAGAACTGAAATTTCCTCACAGGGAATAATGTGGTTCTTCTGCAGTACATGGTCAGCTAAATTTAAAATGAGAAATGCTGATTTTGACACCTTGTCATTTGCTCTTGGAAATTTCCTCACAGGGAATAATGTGGTTCTTCTGCAGTACATGGTCAGCTAAATTTAAAATGAGAAATGCTGATTTTGACACCTTGTCATTTGCTCTTGGAAAATTGGCTTTTATATGTTCTTGTTTTCTAGTAACAAAGGCTGTTTGTGTTTCACCAGTGTCAGTGGTGTTACATCCTTGGCAGTGAATTTTATATTTACAGTCTGTGATCTTTTCTAGTTCTCATTTGTCTTTGAAATTTGTCAGAATGCTGCAAAGAGTAATCATAGGTCAGAATTGATGGCACATTTAAACTAAGCCACTGATAATCTGCATTAGTTTCCTTTAAAAATACATTACCATGTAATAAAATCCCTGGTAGGTTGGCTATGAGTTTACAGACAATTCAGTGCATCACCTGATTGGTAAAGAGAGTAGACAAGCACTCAAATAGTGCTGTATCATTGGCTTGCCTTGAGAAAGTTTTGTCAATGAAACACAACAGTCCTGGTGAACTTTTGAACTGAACTTCAATATTCAGTAAATGCATGTTTGTATTCATCCTCTTTCTGCTTTTGCATTTTTACTTTTGTAGCAAGTTAGTCATTATAGAAGGTAAGTAGAAACTACTCTCAGAGGTATCTCCTTTACTTTCACCTATAGAGGTTCTTCAGGTGACATCATGTCCTCCGCTATTGTGGACATCAAACTTAGTGCATTTGCAACACCTACTACGCTTTGTACAGTTTTGGTCAAAGCATAAAATTTTTTGTTCCTTCTTTCCAAATGGATTGATTTTATGTACGTGTAGATGTAGGCCTGGGCGTACTCTGTGTTGCATTTGGTAACGGGTTTAAATGCTTTGTAACAATCACATATGAAATACTTTATTGTAATATCTTGAGTTACTCACTGGATATGAAGTTAGCACCGTGCAATCTGGCACATGGACTCTGGAGTTTAATATTTCTTCTGAACAATCCCAGGAACCATTTAACTCTGTGTTGTGTATTTTTCTGGAAATGGATAATAAAACTGTTAGCCCTGTGATTTTCCTTGACAATTGTTGAATGAACTTTTGCTATCATCAAGGAAACATTGTTTACAAAGAAGTAAACATTTCATTTAACCAGTACATTTGCATGCAGAGTGCATGCTGCATGCAATAAGCATTACACATATATAAGAGTAAATTTACACATACTGTCAGTATGTGTACTGTTTGTCACCCCTGTTCCCATACTTGATGTTGAAAACTTAAAATAACAGAAAAATAAGTCTTCCCAATTTATTGTCCAAGGAATTCAGTTATTTTTAAAGTTGAAATAGACAATTTTTTTTATTGAGGGGAAATTCTTCACCCTACCCTCCATCCATAGGCATAGGAAGCTGTTCTCATCTGGGTGGGTGGGGGGTGGGGTGGAGAAGGGACTGGGGGTCTGAACATTGTTTTGGACCACTGTCATGAGAATAATTTTGAAATATTTGAGAATTCCTAGATGCAGTTTAGTGCAACATATTGTGCAAAGTTAAAGAAAACTGCAAATTTTCCACATTTTTTACAGAGGGAACAAATAAGGGATTTTTGTTCATGAATCCTTTTTGAATCAGCATACTTCTGCCCCACCGCATTTTTGATTGGGGGACCTCACTTCCCTGACCCCACCTGACCCCACCCATCCCCACCCTTCTTTCTACACCTATTGCTTGTACAGTGAATGACACTCTGATGAAAGGTTCCTCCTGTGTATCATCACTGAAATCATTTCCCGGACAAGGTAGAAATTGCCAAATTAGTGGGAATAAACATAAATAAAACCTGACCAAACTAAGAAAACGTAATTTTTTCCATACAAAAAGAAAATTTCAGCTACAGTATTGTAATTGTGTGCATTCAACTGTTCTTTCACATCTATACTTTTTGCTCGAATATGCATTATCCATGAGTGTGCTTGTGTGCAAGTTTTCATTATGTCACAGATATAGGAAGGATGGAGTAAGCATTTACTTAGCAGAAATGCAAAAATCAACATATCTTTTTCTATTATGCTAGCAGTGTATTAGTACTAGTGCTGTTTGGATCACCAAGATTGCAGCATGAGCTTCTTCTTGCACATGCATTCTTTTTTGTTGTGGAACTTTGTTTAAAATTGATAAATTATATATTACAGAATGTCTGAATTATAAACTGTGACAACTGTTTGTTTCTTAATTTCTTTCAATTTGTCATTTCTTCACTAGTACAATGTAAGAAAAGTGTTTTTGCAAACCCCACCGATTTGGTTCAGCAGAGCTAGAGACCTGATAAATGGTGTGATAAATGGTGTGAGAACCGTGTACTAATTTCGGGAAGAAATTTTTGTAGTATAGGTTAGGTGTCCTCCTTCCCAGTTTGCGCAATATGTGTACTTGTACACCAATAGGCACGACACTTAATAATTTAGTGGAGACATACCCTAACCCCTTAGAACAAGAAACATTTCAAAATATGGAAGATATTCTTAAAAAAAATAAAGCTTTAAAAGTGACCTTAGCTTAGTATGAAATATTTGATTCATACAACGCATAGTCTGGCAGACTATTGGGCTTTTTGGCTGAACTTGGACTTAAGGTTTATGGTCTTTAAGGTTGATTCATGTAGTTTTTGCCCTAAATAAGATGTTTCTACCAGCTAACACTGTAGAGACATTGAGCGTTTTCATTAGCAACAAAATTGAAAAAGGCCGTCAATACGGTGATGATTAAATAAAGAAAAAAGGTATTAAACATATTTTTGATACAAGTGTTCATAATGTACTTCATATTTTATAATGAGGATTCAAAAAACATGTTTTTCTGAACTTTCCTGTTGTAATCCAGGTCAATCAAGATAGCCGAAAAGCAAAATGGCCATTAATATAAAAATATGTTAAAGTAAAGAAAGTTATTAAAATTATTTTTCTCAGAATTGCCCAGGGGCAGTGCCACAAGGGGGGCAGGGCAGGCATTTGCCCCCCTGTGGTTTTTGACCCAAAAAATAAAATCACCTAAATAACGTTTTAAGACACATAATTTTTGTAGGGGGTGGGGTGAGGTGTAACAGTATCATGGAATAAAGTATTGTGATACATTATCCGTCGCATATAGGACATTTTCGGTGTAAATCCTCGAAAATTTTGCGCTCTTCGCGCGCGTTGTCTTCTCTGTCTAACTCATTGTACATCTGCCCCATACTGCAATAGTCCTTCGTGCAAATATTTGGAATGTTCGAGTATACACGCATTCATCATTTGCTTTATAGCATCCACCTCAGAGCTTACACTTAGGCCTCTTCTATATGCCAGAAGACCCATGATTGAATTTCTCTCTTTGTTTTTTTTTTTTGTCGTTTAAGGGTTAATACCTAGTAGCGTAAACAATAGGGGGCCAAAATACAGTGTATCCCCTGGCGAGATTCTGTGAAAATTGCTGTCTATTTGAAAAGCAAAACATGATAGTATTCAACACTAAACTGACTGATTTGAGTGATTAAAAGTTAATTCAAATCCGTATTTGACCGACGTATTTATCAATATTCTGTAAATTCTCGGACTACGCGCGAATGTGGTATCTATTTCGAATTCCATGGCTACCTTCACGACCGTGTCTCACGGAGAAGTAGGCCTACATCATGTTTTAGTGCGTAAATCCAGTCCGCATGGACCTACCAGCTCTAGTTGTACACTTGCCCTACACATGCAGTGACATCTCTGTAGTGCAGTATCGTTTGCAACCAGGGGTTAAGGTGGGGGGGGGGGGGTAGGATTTTTACTTCCGTGTACATTGTTCAATCATGTCACAACAATCACAAAATGGTTACATTGGTACACAGGGAAGGTTATACCAGAGGAAGAGTAACAGTTCCGTGAAAGTAGGAAAATATATATGAGGCGTGTAAAGCCAGCCGTACACTTCACAACTTTGCACACCGCAACTCAACTCGATCGTCGGATCTCCATCAGTCGTATAGTGTGCATGAGTTTATGACTGCGACTGGAAGTTTAAGGACCAGTTTTAAGTCGCGCCGGCTTCAGTCGGGAAGAACGAACATGTTGGTTCTTCCCGAGTGAAGTCGGCGCGACTTAAAACTGATCTTAAAACTGCCAATCGCAGTCTTAAACTCTTGCACACCTTACGACTGTTGGCGACCCGACGATCGAGTTGGGTTGCGGTGTACTTAGTCGTGTAGTGTACGGCTAGTTTAACATATCTAGATGTCTTCAGTGCAATTTGAAAGATCTGGGAAGGGCCATTTCTTGCGATCTGGGAGCTGTTTTGGCAAAAATTTTATCGGCGCAGTCCGCGCCAGCCAATAGAAATCATGCCACATATCAAGATGGCTTCAGTGCAATTTGAAAGGTCTGAGAAAGACCATTTAATTGCGATATAGAAGCCATTTTGGCAACATTATAAACGGTACGGTACGCTCCGTGCCAACTGTTAGAGGCGCTCCGCTTCTATACCAACGCAACCAAACGCCGTTCACACGCTCATGTCTGTCAGTCGTCACGTATCAAGTATCATACGGTTCAAAACTGCCTCCAAGATCCCGAGAAGTGCCATTTCATGCAGTCTGGGGGGTCCGGGCGAAAATTCTCTTGTACGCTTCGCACCAAACTATGATGTCGCTCCGCTTCGATTGCAACTTCCATTCTGCGCCCCTCCCCCAATAGCCAACACAAATCGCCGCCCTTGCCCGTTTGTTATGTTATCGTCGACAATAAGTGCAACAAAACTGGAAAACTGTAGTCGGCCAAAAGTAAAGAACGTTGGATTGCTTACCCAGAAGCTAGATTTCTCGAGAAAAAATATGACTTCAAAAGATGCAAAATATTGAACCAGATTGCGTCTAAGGCTTCCTGGTAGTCGAAAAATCTTTCACACCCCCTCCCCTTAACCCCTCCCTCAGAACCGCGATCACTCATCTCATGCCTGGGGCGGATGCAGGGGGAAGGATGCAGTCGTACCCAAAAATTTCAAGAAAATACGGCAAAAACGTTTGTTAAGCTATAGTATGAGGAGGGGACAGGATGCAAGTACGCTGCATCTTCGGTCTATGTCCGTCCCCTATACGTTTCTTTGCCTGTGTTTTTTCGTTTCTTCAGTTAAACGTACATTACCTATCCGTTCATTGTCAGTTCTATTCCTTTACGCTTCCGTGACTTCTGCGTTAGTGTCCGTCGAACATGCGGTACAGGTACTGTACTTCTACGTTTCATCCGTTTGTTGTCCGGCAATGATCCGGTGAGCAAATAGCAATCACCGGAGACGAACGGATACTAACGGAGAAGTCCAGTATGAGAAACGCACGAGAAAATGATAAAACGGAAGCTTAACGGATAAGTAACGAATACGTAAGGGGGACCTTTTTCGGTCGACGTCCGGTCCAAGTTTTGTGCATGTTCAAAATCTCTCGCCGTTCATACCGGACGTTCCCGGTCATGAAACGAAATCGGCGGAGGACAACAGGACACTAAACGGATACTAACGTACATCAACGGAGTGCCATTTTGGGTCTTCGTTTCCTCTCCGTTATTGCAATCTGGTGAGGTGTGACAGGCGCTCAAAGACTGACGTGTGTTATGTTACGGAATCTCCCTCCCTCCTCCCTCTCCCTCCCTGGTGACGCCATCCCAACCAATTATTTATACCTCTGCCTGTGAATCCATTCTTAAGGTTTAAGCCCAAATTTTACATAAATAATACTGCAATAAAATAAATTTCAATCAGTTTTGTCTCTTATCCCATACATGCACGTTTCATTTTAGGAGTTTAAAGTGGACCTAAAGTGTAGAATTATAAGAATATATATTTTAGACGTTGGAAACGAATTTCACTCATCCAACTCTCATTTTCATAGCTCACCCTGTTGCTGAGATATGAAAAGTTAAAATTTATTCACTTTATTTGAAATAGTCGATTGCGCAATAATTTGTGATGATCTTCTTGTAAAACTCACATTACTTGCTTTTGTTTTCTTTTGAAATTGAAATGTTTATATAACCTTGCAAAAATTACTGTTGTACGGAGAGGTTTTGTATAGTCAAGTCACCCTATAACAGTGAGAAAGTGATCACATTTTGGCACAAGGTGCAGAGGCTTTCGAAAAAAATAAAGAAAACAAAGAATGTAATTTGAGTAGTACAAGAATGACATTACAAATTATTGCGCGATCTACCATTTTAAATTGAATAAGCACCAACACCAACCCTTCTCGCAGTTCGTATTTATTTTAGAAAAAAAAAATTTTGAGAGAAAAATAAAGTCCAAGAAAATGAAAACGCCAAAAATGCAGGTTCTGACACGGGGACACGGGGGGGGGGGTAGGGTGAGGCTCGGAAGTCTTCAATGCCTGCACCCCCAGACAATAAAGCTGGGTCAGACCCAGCATGCTTTGCCCCCCCCCCCCATAGAAAAACCCTGGCGCCGCCCCTGGAATTGCCCATAATATTTGTTCAACTTCTATGATCAATACAATTCAGAACTGATTTGTACAAACTTTTTTTGCGAGAATCCAGATCAACCAAGATGACCATGAAAACAATGGTAGCCTATATTATAAAATAAATAATAATCATGGGAATAATAAAAATTGCTGGTACAATCTGTTCGTAGTATATAACAACTATTCAAAAGTGGTTTCAGTGTGGTTAGTTTGGTCATGGAACCATGATTTGGCCAATTCTTAGTAGGAGAGTGATCATTTGATTATTTACTGGAGTTAAAACTCCAGATAAACACAATGTCGGCAAGACGCTACGCTTTGACAGTTGCACTGATATTCCGTGTGTTTTGTTTGGACAAGTGTAACAATACACCATAATCACCAAATGACTTCACTGGCATTGTCTTGCCCTGGCTTCCAACCTTGCATTAAAACGCCAAGTGAAGTGTCCGCTCGGCAGAATAGATTGTTTCGGTTGGATAGCAGGTAATTTTATTTCAATTTTTCTCCGAGATACTTTGATGAAATGAAACCAAATCTTCGTAGTACATTTCTGACAAATTTTAAAAGCAACTGAGCTAAGTTACTTTTTGAACTTTTTTGTTTCTATTAGGAACAATTCTTTTCAGCCCGAAATGGTCAATTTTAGATTCAAAATGGCCCCTACAACATCGTTTTTCGCCATACCGATATACCTAGACAAAGCTTGTGCATGAACTACTATGCAAAGTTAGTTTCGTGCACAAACATCAAAATCTCTAGGAGAAGAAGGGAATTCTGGACAAAGTTTAAAAAATAAGCTCTATCGGCTTACAACTAACCATCGATAAGCCCAACTTTAACAGGTAAAATTTGCGTGAACACGTTCCTCATCCCCACCAAATTTCAGGCCTGTACCTTTTCAGACGGTCGAGAAAACACAACCGTAAGGCAAAAGATCTCGAAACGCCTCGTCAAACCTGCTGTTGCCATCCCATTACTTCGACTTGTCCATTTAGTCGAGGTAAAAATGCCAGGCAAATTTCGATACATGTAGTCTGTGTAGTGCGATTCCAATAATGTCACTGAAAATAGACTAGTTAACGGTACATGCTGCATTCTCTTGCCCTCGATTTTGTTAATAGGCCTACCTAAGAGCTTCCGGCGGCTTCGCCCTTGGACTCCACCGGGGCGTTTGCCCTTGACCACATCAGGGCCCATTAAGTGGATCCCTGGACCCCACGCTTTCGGAGGAGCGTTGTCGCTCTTGCGACGTGATGGCACCGTGCCCAATGTTCAGTCACTCATCCCCCTACATTCTACCCTGATACTGGAAGAAGGTGCAGGTGTAATTGTAACTCGAACATCATTCCCTCATATTGAAAGGCCGCCCACGTTTCGGTCCTGCGACTACACTGGTAAAAGTCGCTCTAAAAAATAAAATCGGTATTAACGTTAATCACATCCCTTGAAAAATGTATGTACTCCCAATAATGTGAGCGACCATTGTGTTCATACGGGTAGGGTGTGATGCGTTAAAAGATAAAACCAAAAATAAGATGCATTCCAAGGTGCAGACGCGAGTGCACCAACTCTTTGGATTATGGCCATTGAAATGAAAAAAAAACCTTCAATGGTTAAAAGCAGTGGCGCCGGAAGGGGGAGCATGGACCCCCAATCCATTTCAGACTTTTTTTTTGAAAATTTTAGAAAGATCACCAAGGGCGTTTAAGCTATAGATTTCTGTAGGGGTTAGAGTGAGGTGTGTTTTCGACGGAGCGATGGATCTATTGAAATCATTTTCTATCACAAATGGTTTTCAAACTATGAGAATTTTCACAAATTCTACGCAAACTATCAAAATTTTTCGCGCGCTCCGCGCGGTTCAAACATTGCCTCATTTGTATCAATATCTTCGGGTAGCAACTCCCGGAGAAGCACAACAGCAAAAGTTGAAAGCTGTTTACGAATTCCCAGGTAAAAGACTGGCTTTTTGATTGGCATATAGGTTTGCTGGGGAATTGAAAGTGTCTCGTTGCAGGACATGAATGGTGGTTTTGTCTTATTTAATGAAAAGTTTCGGCGTGCTTCGCGTAAATACGTCATGGATTGCACTCCCATCTCATGACCATTATTAAGGTAATAATATATCAGGCCCGTAGTCTAGGGGGGCCAGGGGGGCGAAGCCCCCTTGGAAAAATTTTCGCCCTCCAGAAGATAAAAAATTAGTATTGCCGTAATGCATTTTAGTATGTTTCGCTCCCCCTGGAAAATTTTTCGCCTCCCTCCAGAAGCTTTTTCGCCCCCCTTCATCACCTTGTCTGGCTACGGGCCCGTAATACATGCAACTCTTCTGATCACAACACTTCCCCGAAAACAGAAGTACATCTCCAACCTCTGTAGGGGCCTCGCATCGACATGGGATCTTTCAGTCTAATTTATAGCATGATGTGGAAGGTTGAAAGTACGTATCTGCCGTTATTCATTTATCAAACATTTTTACCGAGCGCTTCGCGCGCAGCCATTATTGGTATAGATAGTGATTGTTAATACAGTTACGACGAAAAAGCATTCTGAAACGTGCTTGTTAGTCCTTCACCCCTTTTGCTATACCTATCAGGGAGCCTGGTCTAATATCACCCCCCTTCACCTTTACTCTCCCTCACTTCCATTCCCTTTTGCTGGAAGCTGTTCGTCTGGACTTTCGTTTAAACTTAGTAAAAATACGATAATTGTAAAGTAATCGGCATCATATTCTATAGTATCATTTGAATGTCAGGTAATACGCTTCATGTCTGTGCCCCATTTTATATATTCATCCAGAGTCTCCAGGAGGCCCAATACAGGTGTCTCCCAGCCTTAGATACCCTTGCACAATAAATGCACAATAAAGCAAAGGAAAATTTTCGTAATAGTTCAAGAATATTTCTGTGGACTCCACGCAAGTAATTTTGTTTTGTTTTTTGTAGTTGCGTCATTACAAGATAGGCACCATGAGACCGACATAGGTGGGGTCCAACTGGGTCTGGGGTAGTTGCAACATGGAAAAGCAACATAACGACTTTAACCGACCTTGGAATTACATTACAAAGGGGCACATCGAGCACTTCACAAAAAAATCGTTGTTACTTATTTTGAACAAGAATCCAGACGAAGTTTGCAAAGGGGAATGAGGGAGAGACGAATAATGGAGTACAGGTGTTACAAGAGAGATACATTACTAATAAGCATGGTTCAAAATGATCATTCTTTGTATATGCTTTACTAAGGAATTAAAATTTTTTTAAAGAGTTTACGTATCGAATATATACCTCAAATCATACAGCACGCCACAAAACAATACCTTACCTAGAATGTAAGATTGCTACATACTCTTGATTCCCGGGTTGACGTTTGCATTGCATTTGTAGTTTCGGAGAAATAGTTTTTGCTAGAATACGGTAATTTAGTACTTCATTCTCCTAACAACGGTCATAAAGCACGGCGTGGTGAACCGTGGCGATTTCTCGTGCAGCGCGCCGAAATTTTGCCTTAGAGATAATTTCCCATGATAAAAACTGCTCGCATGCTCTGCACTGAGACACTTTCCAACCCACTAACAACACGGTCTTTCAAAAGGAGGGGTAGGTGGAATTAATTCTTTCTCATTTCTTCGCATCTTTCCAATGTTGTGTTCTTCCGTAGTTATAACCATGCCAAAGAACAATAGATCTTCTTACAAGCCGATTACATTTGAAAAGGTTTTGGTCCTTACCTTACCTATCCTCTTCGTGCCGGATGGTACATATGGCCTCCACGTTCTTTCTCCATATCATTCAATCCCTTGCTTGTAACCTAGCTTCATCCCAAGTTCTCCACCCAAACTCCTTTCTTTTTCTACTGTTCTTTGCCATGTTGTTTTTGGTCTTCCAACTCTTCTTCTACCTTCTGGTTGCAATGTCAATGCAGTCATACAGTAAGTGTCCCTACTCTTTCCTCAACTTACGTGTCCCAACCAGTTCCATCTTCTTCTTTTCACTTCAAGGCTTCAAGACTTCGTGAAAATTTGAGATACAAAACGATAAAAAAATACCACACAAATATCCTTAGAGAAATCCACAGCTAAAATTCCTCTTATGGTCATTTTAATTTTTGGGGTCGAAAATCGATTGGGCACTCGCCCCTAGACGTCCGTGCTGACGCCACTGTCAGGAGGCCTGCTTCATGCCATCCTCCACAGGAAACAAAGCTTTACATGTTCTTATGGATCATTTATAATGAAAACTTGATTATATGTGTGCTGCTAACGAAATCTATTAAGTATCTCATGCTTCAGGAAGTTTAGCATCATTTCGCTGCTGGAAAATTGTTGAGGAGGTAAGTGGAAGTGAGATTAGGTTGGGCGGGGTGAAACCAAGAAATAATGAGGGCTGAACTGGTTTTCTTCTGAAAAGGTAAATGGAACGCTATCTAAGCAAAGCCCTACCATGTGAAATTGACACGTGGTTTACAAAAAGAAAAAAAAGATAAACATGCCATAACACTTTCAAGGCATTGTACACTTGCAGATAACATAGATAAGTGAAAATGTCATGGCCTTTTTTTTTAGTAGAAAATGCCATAAAAAGAAACTATCAGTTCTTATTTTTGTAGAATTTTCGAAAGCCCGGTGCATAGTACCCACCGTGACTTATGGGTTATTCGGTCCTGGGAATGGGGTCCCAATGAGCATCTTGTGGCGCTTAGAGGGTATGGCCAGATGAACGTTCATGGTAGCTCTGTCTCTTGTAGAATCATTCCAGTTTTATGACTTGTTTATTATCGTTTTTCTGTTTTGATAAATTACCATTCTTCATTAGAGGTTTAGCTGGATAATACTGCACACGGAGGTGTAAGATGTGATGGCATTTCTCCAGTGACAATCAGAAGACGATATCTAAATAATTCCAAGTAGGTCTAAAATGGTTAAGAAAAGGAAAGGAAACGAGAAAATTTTAGTATACGGTAATGGATAAGTAATAATATATGTAATATCAACCGCACTCTCCCACCATGGATAGTCGTTTCATCATTTCTTTGGGTAGGACAGTTTGAGTGGATTGTCGAGGTGTTCCTATGGAAGCCTTACCATTGCCATTCATCTTTCCCATCTACAAGTCCCGATTCTGGAATTGAGACCGTTTTACTGTACTCAGAATTAGTCCGGAATGGGAGTCCTCGAATCAGAATGATTGGCCTTGCACCGGGTATAATTGGACTACTCGCATTCACCTCCAGCTGAGTAGACAAAATAATATTACGCGGTTGCCCAGACTTTGAACTGATAACAATGGCTTAATGTAATACAACAATTCACCGACAATAGTATAGAAAACCATGTGAATGACATATGCTTCATTGTCACGTAACTGGTAAGGAATTGGCTAGGTCTGGAAAATGGGCGACTTGCTGAGGGTTTGCATTTGAGCTACAGATTTAATTAAAATAAAAAGGAATTCTGGGACGGACTCAAAAAGAAGGAGGTGTGGCGCTATGGGTTTGACCCAGACCCCTTACACAGGCAAGATACTGAAGGGGCGAGATGGCTTGAGATAAATTTTTGTCGACTAATTCTTCGGCCAGGTCGAAAACGCGGAAACGCGGAAACCGCGGAAAAAAAACATCGCAATAAACAATGTTCCGCGGTTTCCGCGTTTTCGACCTTGCTATTATAGCCAGATCGAAAACGCGGAAAACGCGGAAAACTTTCGGACTTAGAAAATTTTTAATGACTGAACACATATGTGTACGTACTTCACAGAAAACCAGTTAACGAGAGAGGAGACATTCAAAAGTTCGCCTACGGTAAAGGGCGTTGTGGGCGAAGTGGGCGGACGTTTCCCTACTCTCCCCACCAGTACACCGATTAACCCGGGCTCCATCCCCTCGGCTCTCTGTAGTTAAATTGTGTTGAAAATTATAATGTGTAACTCTTTAAGAGTTACGAAAAAGTTCGTGGCGTTGCATCCTCTCAGTCTTCTCTTTGAATGTGTGTTCCCCTCCCTGAAACCCCCCCCCACCCTCCATATCCACGTCCCGGGATAGAACAAGAATGCCTAATATATGTTCCTGCAGGCATCCAAATACCCGGCAAGGTGTAACAGATGACAGGCTCAGTTGAATTCCATTTTTCTCCTCCTTATAAAAATTTCCGCGGTTTCCGCGTTTTCGACCTTGCTATTATAGCCAGATCGAAAACGCGGAAAACGCGGAAAACTTTCGGACTTAGAAAATTTTTAATGACTGAACACATATGTGTACGTACTTCACAGAAAACCAGTTAACGAGAGAGGAGACATTCAAAAGTTCGCCTACGGTAAAGGGCGTTGTGGGCGAATTGGGCGGACGTTTCCCTCCTCTCCCCACCAGTACACCGAGAAAACGGGGGCCACATCCCTTCGGCTCCCCGTTCTTAAATTGTGTTGAAAATTGTTATGTTAAACTCTTTACGAGTTACGAGAAAGTTCGTGGCGTTCGATTTTCTCAGTCTTCTCTTTTGAATATGTGTTCCCTACTCCAAAACTCCCTCCCCCACCCACCTACCGGACTTTGACCGGGATGGTTAAAATTTTTATTGTCTGGAGCCGTTCTACGTTGTTTGTGGGCCTTACTCCCTCCAATTGTTTTCCAGCCCCTTCTCACATATTGCACACTTTTTTGTTAATTATTCCTTTCCGTGGAATTGTAACATAAATTTCTAATAGGCCTACATGATATCTCAAAATATGGTATGTTTAGATCAGGCTTTAGCAGGGGCGTAGCTAGGATGAAATTTTTAGGGGGGCCTAGGTAACAAATTGGGGGGCCGGTACCGCCGAGGGTCAGGCTTGTCAAGATTATCTAAGCGGAGCGCCACCATCAGTTGGCGCGGAGCGTACAAGAAAATTTTTAGCTCTACAAACCCTCCAGATGGCCGGAAACGGCACTTTCCACGTGTTTTAGGCTGTACCCAGCCTTGAAATTCGAAACTCATGTCTGCCATTTCTCAAATAATGGGAAAAAATCCTTCCATGAAAAATGGTTATACACAAGGCCGCACATACACTTTTTGCTAGGGGGCAAAAAGTGGGCATTACTGATCTGTGGCCTAGGGGAGGGGACTAAAGGAAACCGATGTCTCCCTCCCCATTGGCGAAAATTTGTAATTTCAGGAGGACGTATAGATAGCAAATGGTGCGATATTTGAGGGATTTCAGCTTTAAAAGGAAAACGAAAAGTAGTTGTGACTAAGTGCGACAAAAGTCAGTTTTGAGAGCGTGGTGGATACGATGTGAAGCATGACCTTAGCCATTGAACTCTGTTGTGGGGGAGGGTTTGAGGGAGGGGAGGGAGTGTTATTGGTTATAAAACGTTTTTATGACTAAACTGGCACGGTTTAAAAACGTTTGAAGCTACCTATAGCAATAACAGCAACATTGTAGCTATGCATAATCGCGCGTAGCGCGAGAATTTTAGAAAAGTAGGCTAGAAATAGAGCAAAAAGTTATAATAGAGCTGTCCTAATAGAGCTGTAAAAGATTGGTGATGTGTACAGATATAGGTATGAAAATATTGATCTGCCTATCTGAAATTGCTTAAGTTCTATCATTACGATCACAGCTATTTCTTATATTTTTACTGCGTTTTCTCTGTACATTCTCAAAGTTGGAAACGATGCACTTTGAAACTTTCTGGAGGTAATTGCCCGCCTCCCGCTGTGTACGGCCGTGGATATCATATTGAGCTGAGATAATACAAGAATCATACTGAATTATGCTTCCCTTTTCATTTATTCTGCCTGCAGTTCTCCCATATTCACCTTCTAGTATATCTCTGTTACATTTGTCCATCACCCTGTCCATAGGCTACATGTCCACTCAATTACCTACCCCCTAGATCATACCCATTTGTCTCTAACCTAGGGTTACCATATTTATTTTCTAGCAAGGCGGACATAGATCACTGTCCTGATGTAGGGGTCTAAGGGTGTCCCCTTCCTTTTAGAAATTTTTCCGGTTTTTAATGGTGTCTAGATGCAAAATGGTGCTGTATTTGTTCACGGACTCAAGTCATCGGTATATTACTTTGTCAGACCTATACACTCACAGCAATACGCTTCATAATTTAAGTAAAATAGGAACTCCAGAACTTTTAAGTAAAACATTACCCAAAATAGCTGTAAAAATTACTCTCATCTTGTGCAATGAAGTACAATTACTAATAAACAATGTAAAAAGTATCCTTTTCTTAGAAAATTACACAAAATAAAGGTAATTTTTAATATTAATTTTGTGTAAAATTTTACTTAAAACTTCTGGAGTTCGTATTTTACTTAACTGTTCTGGCAGTGTAATACCACCAGTAAATCTTTCAAACTATTTAACTCGCAAAGCAGATGTAGGGATCATGTGGGAAACACATGAAATCCTGACCTTGTTGGCAATTTTACAAATCCGTCCGGACCGTGACGCAGTGCGAACTACTTAAAAGAGGACTTGTCGAAAACAATAGTCCTACAGTGCACTTGTCATGGGCAAGGAGAGAGACAGGACATACTTGTTAAGGACAGAAGAATTATTCGAACGCAGTACCTTACCTTACGGCATATTTTGTGTATGATACCGCATAGGAATGGTCGTGTAAGAATGGCCTTCAGTGTATGGTTGCTATGTTTTCAGTAAATCAACCATCCATCCGAAAGGCAGAAAGGGTCTAAACCTGACAATGTCCATCCGAATTAGTCGTCGGGACGTTCGTTTCATCGTCCAAGTGAATTATATGAGAAGTAAAAGACAGTGCAGATTATATACCTAATTTAATGAAAGTAGGCATTTTAAAATTATAAATTGATTTCATACGTGCGCAAAAAGTGTTTTTCACACATTTATTTTTTCTTAATTCCTACACATATTATTAGGATATCTGGGGGGCCTGACGAATATCTGGGGGGTAGGCCCCCCAGGCCCCCCGTGGCTACGCCGCTGGGCTTTAGAAGAGCCTCTTCCGGCGATTTGGGAGGCTCTCTGCCATAAGGTTTGTTTGTAAGATAACGGTGCCAACCAATGGTGGCCCTCTGCTTAACTAGTGCCACATGTAAGCCCCAGCCAGTGGGGAACACACATTCAAAGAGAAGACTGAGAGGATGCAACGCCACGTACTTTTTCGTAACTCTTAAAGACTTACACATTATAATTTTCAACACAATTTAACTACAGAGAGCCGAGGGGATGGAGCCCCGGGTTTAATCGGTGTACTGGTGGGGAGCGTAGGGAAACGTCCGCCCAATTCGCCCACAACGCCCTTTACCGTAGGCGAACTTTTGAATGTCTCCTCTCTCGTTAACTGGTTTTCTGTGAAGTACGTACACATATGTGTTCAGTCATTAAAAATTTTCTAAGTCCGAAAGTTTTCCGCGTTTTCCGCGTTTTCGATCTGGCTATAATAGCAAGGTCGAAAACGCGGAAACCGCGGAAATTTTTTTAAGGAGGAGAAAAATGGAATTCAACTGAGCCTGTCATCTGTTACACCTCGCCGGGTATTTGGATGCCTGCAGGAACATATATTAGGCAATCATGTTCCATCCCAGGACGTGGATATGGAGGGTGGGGGGGGGGGGGGTTTCAGGGAGGGGAACACACATTCAAAGAGAAATCTGAGAGGATGCAACGCCACGTACTTTTTCGTAACTCTTAAAGAGTTACACATTATAATTTTCAACACAATTTAACTACAGAGAGCCGAGGGGATGGAGCCCCGGGTTTAATCGGTGTACTGGTGGGGAGAGGAGGGAAACGTCCGCCCACTTCGCCCACAACGCCCTTTACCGTAGGCGAACTTTTGAATGTCTCCTCTCTCGTTAACTGGTTTTCTGTGAAGTACGTACACATATGTGTTCAGTCATTAAAAATTTTCTAAGTCCGAAAGTTTTCCGCGTTTTCCGCGTTTTCGATCTGGCTATAATAGCAAGGTCGAAAACGCGGAAACCGCGGAACATTGTTTATTGCGATGTTTTTTTCCGCGGTTTCCGCGGTTTCCGCGGTTTCCGCGTTTCCGCGTTATCGATCTGGCCCTAATTTTTCCGTACTTTCATATGCGTGAGGCTTATATGAGGTGGGGGTCTGGGGCGGTGACCCCCTCTGGACAAATGAAATGTCACTTTTAGGGCAAAAAGTGTCGTTTTCGAGGACAAAATTAATGTTATGATTGTTTGTCAATTAGCGAGATTTTCAGGGCGAACACCATCTGCCTCCTTGTGAAATGTCTTACCATTATTTAACATAAGAAACTGTTTGGAATGATTAGTAGCTCTCAAAGTTTGGGGATAGGCAACTTCACACATGTGTACATATGTTTAAGGAAGAATTAAATATTTCGGAAAATTAACTTAGGTATAGAGTGAATAACTTTCTCCAGAATGATGATTTGACAAGTCAGATTGGCGTGCGTATTGTGATTTTAAGTTTCGCACTGGTCTTGTTTTCGTCGTAAACTTGAGTTTCTCGATGTAGCACAGGGTCAATGCTCTGCAAATGACTACAGACGTAAATTAAAATGTATAAAGTGAAGAAAGAAACCACAATGACCTGAGAGGCGGTGAGTGATTGGGGAGGGTTGTACCCATCAATGACGTGGGCCTCGCATAAGGTTCCCTGGTGAGGTCCAGGGGACACTGCACCTGGAGCTCTGGGGTATTTATAAAATTGTGGGCAATGGTATGAAACATTGAACTATATCATAGAAAAAAACACACTTAATGGCCAACCTAGCTGACCACAAATCACAGTTTCTCATTTGTTTTAGAATAGTTTACCTTTGACCTCTGAAGCTAACGGACTGTCGTCGATTTTAATGGTGCAGGAGTATTGCCAATGGGAGGGTAGATGATGGTTGGGATTACATCCGGGGATTAAAACTATAGCATCAGTCATGCTGCTTTACATCCAAAAATGCTTTGCAAACATTTAAGTCATTCTGAAATGCATTTTCAATGGAAGCTGTTTCTAATATATTAAATGAGTAGCCTAGCTCCACATCTTGTATATATATATATATATATATATATATATATATATATATATATATATATATATATATATATATATATATATATATATATATATATATATATATATATATATATATATATATATACCATATTTAGTGACAAGGAAGAGGAAGTGATGGTGAGGGCCAAGAGGGACATCAAGGGCGTCGCCAGAGCTTTTATCATGGGGGTGTGGTGCCGTATTTGCCGACTGAGAAGAAAGAAATGCCGACTGAAAGTGTTGATGCAGTTAGAGTTGAGAACCGTTAGTCCAACCGGTAGTGGTCCAGCACGGGTGGCGCCAGGATTTGTCCAACGGGGGGGGGGAGGGGGGCGGCAACGACCCCAAGCCTCGACAGCCCCGATGCCGTCGAGGGGTTGGTGAGGGGGGATTTGAAGAAAACCTGTGTACTATACCATGTCATTGCGGGACATATATTGCATAAAATTTTGTATATACTAGAGAAAAATAGTTCCGCCCGATTTAAGGGATAAGGATAAAAGGGATAAGGATTTAAGGGATAAGGATAAACTGTGAAACTGCAAAGCGCGCGAAGCGCGCGAAACTTTTGGGAAGAAGGCTTACATTAAAAAGAAATATGTACTTATTTAAAGCTTATACAGGTCAACCAGTGGCATACCCAGGATTTCTCTCAAGGGGGGAATGCAATATGTTGTTTGATCACCGGCCTGGGGGAGGGGTGTAAGGGAAGGGGGACACCCCCTCCCCTCTGACACCCCCTCCCCTCTGAAAATTTTAAAAAATTAGGTGTCCTTAAATGCAATCTGGTGCCACATATGCCACCTTTGGAAGTAAAACTTGTGTTAAAACATTTACGTTTTTGGGGGACCTAAAAAAATTGGCATCCGTGAGGGGGACATGGACCAATGGCGTCCCCCTGAGTACGTCACTGTGGTCAACTGTCCAGGCAGTTGGGCACTATCGGGCACAACTTACATTGTTCTTCCCTCTTCGAGTAACTAGCCGTACCGAAAGACAGACTCAAGAAAACATTAACTTAGTTTAGCGAAATGAGATGAGATTCCCGGCATTTACAAAAAATGATAAATTCTACTTAAGTTACTTCAAAAGATGAAAAGGGTTTGTTCTGTATTCAGCTATTAGTAACGAAACTGAGGAAGAGAGGGCAAAGCACACCGAAAATTTGGGGTTTTATCGCAGAAATGACCCTTTTGAAAGCTAAAATAAGTCAAAACCGACCATGGGTGGCGACAGAATTTTCCCGATATGGGGCCGGGCCATGCCAGCTAGCCCAAGTTCCGACAGCATGTCGAGGGGGTGAGAAAGGGATATGAAGGAGCCTAACTATCCCATGCCATTGCAGAATACCGTATATTTAGCATTATGTCACTTGATATGTCAAGAGCCGAGTTACGCACTGATACTGTTCTTTTGAGTCTGAATCGTGAAATTGCAAAGGGCGCGAAAATTTTGGGTAGACTTACACAACACATATATGTAATCATTAAGAACAACAAGAAAAAGTGTAGGGGTTGTAGACCATATCGGGGATAACATACATTTATCGAAACCACCTGGGCTACCCTATGAAATAACCAAACTTTGCTCCGTGAGTCGCTCACCAACTGACCGTATACCGCATGACACACACTAGAGAACGGCAACTAGGCTTTGTGATATGGGATGAAATTTACGACCTCTACATAACCTGTGTTCCCTGCCTACATGTTACTTGGTAGGGTTGACAGGACTTATGGTATCTAGCTATGTGGAATGGAACTACTGAAGAAATTGGAGTGACATTACAGCGCGCGTAGTGCGTCGAAAATTTTGGGTCCTGATTACAGAAATTGTCCTCTTTCTTTCACTTCTTTTCCTCTTTCTTTTCCTCATATTTCCTTCATTTTGCCGACTGGTGCAGAATTTACCTACTCAATGCCAGAAACCACATGAGCGATGAACTCCTTTAGTATATACAATGATGCTGAAAAGCCCTATGTAGCTTTTTTCCCGACAGAATATGTTTTAAGTTTCAAAAAGCGTTACTTACGGGTTTTGAAATTATTGTAATAAACGTTGTCTACAAATGCATTACAATCTCCTGTCTTCCGTCTGGACCAGACCCTTTCTCTTGCCCTGCTTTGTCCCTCCCTCCCCTGTTCTTTTCTCTGTTCGCTAGGTCTTTCTCTCTCCCTCTTCTCTCTCTCCTCCCTCTTCCCTCTGTCCTCTTTTTTCTCTTTTTTGTTTCCTCTTTCGTCTTTCCTCTAACTTTCCTTCGTTTGCACTTCCCTTTTCCTTCATTTTACCGACTAGTGCAGGATTTTGCCGACTGCGTGGACTGTCACACCCCCACACCCCCTCTACATCATCCCTGAGGGACATCTGAGTCAAATTTCCCATCATGGTCCCGTAGAGCCACCAATGAGTGTCCCCCTCTGTGTGAGAAATGTGCAAAAATAAACAGTTTTGAAGCAATTTGTGCGTATAATAACGGTATATTCTTGTTTCAGGGGCCAACAACCAGCAAAGCGCAAGCTACTTAAACTTTTCAATGCACCCAAGTGGCTTATTCAGAACTTATTTCAAAGGAAGGAGTATGGTTGCGAAACTTCTATATCTGTAGCGAGTAGTGGCTGATAGGCGGCTTTGGAACAGGCACCCTTCCCACAGTGAAGGAAACTTGTTAAAGTCTCATGCCACAAACCAGTTTTGAAGTAATTCGGGGCTATTCTTTACTTGAAACCTACAATCAGTGAAAATGCACAGTTTTACGTGCCCTAAAAATTCTAGTATACGACCCCCTGTAATCCCTTTAGATGCCCCTAGCTGAAAGGGTTCCGGGGGTGGCAAGGGGCACTTCCCCTCTTTTTCCAAACCTTTAAAGAGAATAAAATAATAAAAAAGAGAAGTTTTGACTGAATTTAACACAATGGAGAACTTTTGCAATGTAACATAAATTTAAACATTAAAATGAAATGTCTTAAAATGCTACCATGATGTTTTCGGCGCGCTGGGACAGCACTCATCATGAAAAGTTTAATTATTGCGGTTATGTAGTAAAACGTGTCGGTTCGTATGTAAACAACTCTCAGGATTTGTACTGGGCATCGAACCCTTGCCCATCAGGATATCCACATGTACACTTCCCTTAACAGCAGACAAATGCGCCTTGAGGGTGAGGAAAGCATTGTCATGGAAAAGCAAAAAGTACACATTTTATTATATAGGGGGTGACAGAGGTGACGCCAGGTACGGGTTGAGGGAGCCATGCCCTTCAAGTCTGGGAAGGCTAGCCTCCTTCCCCCTTTCTGACTGAGGAAAGCTGTAAGAACCTTTGTGGTGATCTCTTGCTCTTCAGGCCCAACTTAACCACGAGCTGACGGGCATTGCTCAATAACAGTGTTCATCTTTCATAGTTTTATAGCGCTACACTGAAGTATGAACAGGCCTCAACGCTTAACGTCAAAATACTTCTGGGAGACCTTTTTTCTTGGTTACTTCGAGAGATGTATGATCTTAATAACTCCCTGTAGTCCTTACTGCTCTCACAATGGTCACGCTTATCATATCCTCTTCAGGGCAGTAGCCTAAGGGGGGGGAGCAGGGGCTACTGCCCCCTGAGGTTTCCAAATAGTAAATAAAACTTGACCTACTTGAGAAAAATACTACATTGCTCAAAATTTCAAGGTCCAAATTATGATCTTAAGCCCCCTAAAACCTTGGAAATCGCGTATAAGTGTTCCCCTTTTTCCAAATTTTCCCGCCGTGGATGCAGTCCTATGTGGGTTTCTCCTGACGAATAACTATCTCCCCCTACAAGATACGTCGCTTGAATGCACCAGCATATACGCTGGCTAAAGATAAAATATCCTATGATTACCTGTAATTATTAGCTTCACTCAATGAGCTGTTAAGGAAACTTTTAATTTAAGGGGCATATAAGCAATGCCGAAAACTTATTTTGAAACAACAGCTATAAATCTCACAAATGTCCTCTTAATTCACGTCAAGTATATTCCGTGATATATTAGAACACAAATATTGCATATTCAAGGCAGACCTATATGTGGAATTTCACAACTTATTAAGAAACATATTGTAACATGATCCTTAAAAGCCATTCATGAATAGGATATATATATATATATATATATATATATATATATATATATATATATATATATATATATATATATATATATATATATATATATATAAAGGTCGGAAGGTAAATAGTAGTACATTCGATCATGAATTTTTATACCAATCCTAGATAGAGCATAGCCCTTATCAAAGCAGGAAAGGTTCAGAGAAAATACCAGAGAGAAAAATTGAGCCGTACCGAGGGTTCGAACCCGCCAAGAACGAGATGACAAGCCTTGTAGGAAATTTTGAGATATATATATATATATATATATATATATATATATATATATATATATATATATATATATATATATATATATATATATATATATATAGAGCTCAAAATTTCCTACAAGGCTTGTCATCTCGTGATCAAGCACTGAAGGTGGCAGACCGCTAATTCAAGGGGAATTTCCGCGGAGGATATTCCCCTATGAATTTAACACCCCATTAAATTGGGGGGGGGGGCACTTTACACCATGTTGCTGAAGGGATGTGTTCTTTTGGTGATGTGTATGTGGTAGGAAAGGAATTGAAGTACTAATCCTTCAAAAATTAAGAAAATTGACGGTATTTCAGGCACCTTTTTGCAATATATCCTTCCGCAATGCAAAATGGCATTTTGAATGAAGTAAAAATGCACGAATCACCACCCTCTTATACAAGCTCTCCTATCTCAAAGTGTCAGTGGTCATGGTACACAAATTTGAAATTACTCTGAAAGACCTACTCGTCAGCTTCCATATGAAGGGTAGCTTGTACCCGTTGAAAACTTCTACAAGAGTCCAGAGGCCACGAAATGGACCAAAATCAGTGTGTAAGCCAATGGAGAAATAATTAGTGGTACACTACCTGAAGAACTAGTATGATCGAAAATTCGCAAAACGCTTTTCTGGCTGTTTCATTCACCAAATCTCAAGCGTATACTGCTATTACGTATTATTTTCGAGTTCAAGTCATTTTCATGCAGCACTGTTGTTATACAGTATTTTCTTTAACGTTATATTTGATTCACTGTTTGCATCAATTTTTATCCAACCTCGCTATAACCATGGAGAGTAGAAACTTTCAATTACTCCGACGCCTGTGATCAAATCGTGTCAGGCAACACCCCTCCAAATACAAAACTTACCGTGCAAATTAAACAGCACTGCGCCAAATGACTTCAGATCCGTGTCTCGATCCGCTTGCCATTCTGCAATGGTGGAAGCTACTTCGACTCAGGGGCGTCGCCAGAGCATTCTGAATGGAGGGGTGCCATGTTTTGTCGACTAAAGGGAAGAAACTGCCGACGGGAACAAAGTAAGTGTATGCAGGGTCCGGGGTCCAAGTCAGGGCCGGCCAGGTCGGTATCAGAGGCAACGTCCAGGTGGGGGCCAGGGTCGAAGCCCTCGAAATTTTGGACCATTTTCAAAATCTTACAAATTTCCTCTTATTCCCTTTACAAATATCTTTCATGATTATGGAAATATAAATATTTATATTTGATATATATATATATATATATATATTCAAGGTAAAATAAGAAGTGATTCTTCATAAATTGAACAATGCAGTAACAAAATTATCGTCACATAACCAGGGAGGTATCGAAGGTGTTATCTTTGGGGGTGTAGAGACTATGTTTTGCCGACAGATCTGGTAATGCGCAGCGCGAGAACGAGCTTTAGCGAGTGGGGTCCAGGGACCCGCCTTAGAGCCCCTGGTGGGGTACAGGGGCAAAGCCCCGGAAGCTCTGAGGTTTAAGCATATCTCTGGGTGAGAAATTAAGTCTCAGGATGGATACATTTTGGTTCATAATGCATCATCAAATGCAAAGATTCCCAATAATTTTAATGTATAAGGCTATTCCTCTCGTCACGCCGCTATAGTTTTAAGCGATCGATTGGGATCCAGAGGCCCGCCAATGTTTTAGCTAGGACGTTTTCTCAATGCAAGGTTTACTGATCTGTGGTCCGGGGGAGGGGCGGTGTTCCCCTCCCCTTTGGAAATTTTTGAAATTTGAAAGGTGCCTAGATCGTAAAAGGTGTAATATTTGAGTGGAATTCTACCGTAATGAGGAACCTCAAATTTACACCCGAAGAGAATTTGCTTGTCAGATTTTTTTTGTGCGACATTTGTCGCCGTATATGCGACGTTGTCGCACAAATAGGGGCTGGCTAAAACACTGGACCCGGATATTTGTGGGTAAACTAGATCCTCAGGAGTGTGCAAAATGTATTTGAAGTCAAGGTTAGGGTTTACAAAACGGGCTAAGGATACCCTCTCCAAGCATAATTGGGTGCTGCTCCCTATGATGATAAAAGTGAGGAATAATGTGCAGAAAGTGTATTTCAAGAATGTCAGTATGACCCGAAATAATGCGCCTATACGGAAGCCTTTAATTCCCTTTCTTTCCCAGATTTGCCGACGGACTCAGTCACTCCTCTAATTACACCGACATCCGATGATACGGTCGTATACCGCCGTCACATGCACAATCAATTTGCCGAGGGGCCTTCAACTTGAATGGGCCAATTCGATGGAGAGCCGAAAATCGAAACAGCCGATGACAGACTGGCCACGCGCTCCCGTTCTCTCTTTCTCTTTTTTCTTTTCATTCTTCGTCGTCTTCTCTTTCACTTCCTTGCTCTCTCTTCTCTCTTCTTTTCCTCACCTTCTCTTTTCCTCTTCTTTCCCTTTCCCTCTCCTCTTTTTGGCGACAGACCGAAAGTTTGCCGACGGCGACCAAATATTGGGGGGGGGGGGTGTGAACCCCCCACCCCCTCGCTACGGCCCTACACATAACTCAAACATGAATTAGGATACCGGGATACACTAAATTCAATGTTATCGATGCGATGTGAACCCCCCACCCCCTCGCTACGGCCCTACACATAACTCAAACATGAATTAGGATACCGGGATACACTAAATTCAATGTTATCGATGCAGAAAATTGGAGGGGGGGGGGCGGATGATTGTAGGGGTTGGCCAAGTATCAGTGACGGATGCCAGCGAAGCAATAATTACTTTACTACAGGGCTGTAGCCTTCCGGGGGGGGGGGGGGTCAACTCTCTAAGATTTCCAAACCCTAAACGAGAAACAGCCTACTTGAGAAAAAAATAGTGGAAAGTAAAAAAATCCGTTGTTCTGATTATGTTTATTAGGGCCCTCAGAACCTGTGAAATCGCATAAAAGAGGTCCCCCCCCCGGACCGCGCCGCAGACGTGCTTGTATGCGGGTAATTCGCACTTACGAATAAACCTGCATCCTCATGCATGATGCCATAACTTAGCTGAAGTCCATATCGATCTTGTTTCTCATGGAGTGCAAGAACATATATATATATATATATATATATATATATATATATATATATATATATATATATATATATATATATATATATATATATTATATATATATATATATAATAGTACACACGATGTAGTTACAGCTTTTTGCTACTCTGAGTTTCACGCACTCTGTATGGCGGCGATCATCAGGCAAATGACTGTAACAAACTCCTTGTACAGCTCAACACTACAAAAGCTATCTTTTTCTTAAAGCACGGTTCGGTGGTTTTCCTTTGTATCTGCTACCGTGTCGACACGTGGAGACGAGCTCTGTCCTTTTGTTAAGGTTGTTTTCGCTAGAACGGATTATTTCTAATTTCTCTTCGATGCAGAGGTTGCAGAGGCCTGAGTGGCGTTTGAACGTGTTTGATTTTCTTAGAATCTCCCATCTGATCGAGTAGTCTCTGTTTTTTGCCTTTGGCCCCAGATATGTTTGGAGAGCGCCGTGTCGTTTTTGTAGCGGTTGTGTCTAAATGATTTGGTATGGTTGTTATACCTAGATTTGAATTGGCCGCTTGCAAGGCCTATATACGATACGTTAGTATTGTCTGATGTGACTGTGGCCTTGTAGATGACGTCACTGTCAGGGCAATTCCCTCGTAAGGGGCAAATGCTTGGCTGTCTGCAATTGCAATTGCGAACATATCTGGGGGCCAAAGGCAAAAAACAGAGACTACTCGATCAGATGGGAGATTCTAAGAAAGTCAAACACGTTCAAACGCCACTCAGGCCTCTGCAACCTCTGCATCGAAGAGAAATTAGAAATAATCCGTTCTAGCGAAAACAACCTTAACAAAAGGACAGAGCTCGTCTCCACGTGTCGACACGGTAGCACATACAAAGGAAAACCACCGAACCGTGCTTTAAGAAAGAGATAGCTTTTGTAGTGTTGAGCTGTACAAGGAGTTTGTTACAGTCATTTGCCTGATGATCGCCATACAGAGTGCGTGAAACTCAGAGTAGCAAAAAGCTGTAATTACATCGTGTGTACTATATTGTACTAGCTCTACTTCGGTATTGAGCACTATTGTAGTCAGTAGTGACCAACCTTGTGTTTTATATATATATATATATATATATATATATATATATATATAATATATATATATATATATATATATAATTATATTTATATATTATATATATATATATATATATATATATATATATATATATATATTATAAGGTCAAAGTACTGCGTAGCACTTATGAAGTAGGTAGGTAAAAATGAAGTAGTAATAGTAAATAGTGCTAAAAGTTTGTGAAAAATTCCACGACGTTTCGGGTTTAAACCCTTCAGCAGGTGGCAAAAATGCAACTGATCGTTGACACGGCCAAACGTACAATTTAAAAAATACACAATAAAATTGGGCACGGTGAAACTCGGCTAGGAAAACAGACAGTGTTAAGTGGTTACCACAAGTCAAAACAATGCAGGAATTGCTGCGTTATAACAGTTCAAGTCTAACGTTCAGACCATGTGGGGACAGGGTTCCAAGTTTCATGATTAGGCGGTTTTCGGCAGCTAGGCGGTCATGATCGCAACCTCGACACGACATGGCCGCCGAAACCATCAAGTCACGGATCGAGCATGTTGACGGGGGATTGAAGTGTGTGGCTACCGGGAACCCTGGAAGGTTCTGTTTGATTGACCTCAGGTGCTCCGTGACTCGGTCAGCAAGACGACGTTTTGTTTCTCCCACGTACAGTATATTACAGCGTTTACATACGAGAACGTAAACAACATTGGCTGAAGTACAGGTGAAATGCTGATGCAGGCGCGGATCCGGGGGGGGGGCCTGGGGGGCCGGGCCCCCCCCCCCCCCTCGCCACTAAAAAAAAACTAAAGGAGAAAAAAAGAAAAAAAAAAGAAAAAAAAAAGAAAAGGAGAAAGAAAAATTAAGAGCAAAAAATGAATAAAAGTGTCTAAGAACGTATTCAAAGTATATATTTCTGTAGGGGTTGGGTGGAGCTATCGCTGGATTATCTCTTTACATATCTTTCAAAGTGGTTGGCGGCGGAAGGAGAGCTACAATGCTCGAAAACAGGTGAATAGCCGAGTAATGGTCCTTGACTTAAGATCTAAATAAGTAAACATCGTGACACATGTAGTATGGGCTCGGCTAGCTGCACTGAAATTTAGTAACAATTTTGTGTTAAAGAGTGAAATTTTTTGTAATCTAGAGGGATTGAGAGGCAAAGTTTTCGCCATACAGACCTTGCAGAATGAATACAGAAGACAAGCTGTCAGGTGACGTGCTATTGTGCACAGTGGCACCAGCTGTTGCAGGCAAAGTAGCGGCGTGCATACCCTTTTCGATTTTGAAATTGTCTGAAAAGTTTTAAAATGAACTCAAAAAGCTTTTAAGCTACAGACAGTGGCGTCGGCACAGTGGGCAATGGGTGACGTGTGTCGCCCTCCCCATCGAAAATTTGAAAATTTTCGAAATGGTCCCAAAAGTCGTTTAAGCTACAGATTTCTGTGGAGGGTGTAGGGTGAGATGTATTTTTGATGACTTATTTGTTCTAACCATTTTCTTTCACAAACTTTTCTCAAACTATCATAAGTTTTGGAAATTCTTGACAAATTTAAAATTTTCGCACGCTCCGCTAGCGTCAAGCCTTGTGTCAGAGTTGTCCTTATTATCAATAGCTTTCGGTAACTACTCACGGGGGAACAAAGGAGCAAAAGTGTTTTTAAGAATTCTCAGTCAGAAGATTCGTTTCTGAATAGCATAGGTTTGTGGGAAAGTGACAGTGTCCGATGCAGGGTTCTGAAATGCAGGTTTTATCATGGATTAATATTTTATGCAAATTTCGGCGCGCTTCGCGCGCATACGACAGGGTTTACACCCGATTTTATATACCATTGACAATACTATGACGCAAGAAATTATTCCAAGGCAACATTTTTCTAAAAAGTACATCTCCTTCTCAGTAGGGCTCTCATCATTATGGGATCTTTGACTAATCTAGTCTAGCACATGATTTGAAAGATTGAAAGTACGTAATTGCCGTTGCTTATTTTCCAAACATCTTACCGCGACGTTCAATAATGACAAAAATCTTTTCTGAAACGAATTTTGCCTGTCCACCATCCCTCTTGCTATACCTAAAAAGAAGGTGGTATATCATATCTCCTCCCATATGGATGTCGGGTAGTGAGAATCCCGTTGGTCCCTCTTTTGTATACTGTAACTAATTTAGAGCCCCCGGGAGGTTCTATACTGTTCTCTGTCAACCTTGGATATCCTTTCAAAATGTAAAGAAAAAATTTTATTATAGTCCAAGAATGTTTCCGTGGACTCCACGCAGGTATAATTGCGTGTACAATTTTCCCATGGGCGTGGATCATGGGGGACGGGGGGGCGCGTCCCCCTCAATTTTTGGAAAAGGGGACATCGTCAAAAATCCCCCTCACTTTTTCAAAAATGATGGAACAGACTGCAATTATGCCTAGGAAAACGAAATTTTTAGAAGAAAAATAACCTAAAAATCGTACACTTTTGTTGCACCAAATCGCATCTGAGGGCATTCAGTTCTAGAAAAATTTCCCTTAGACCCCTCCCCCATGCGGAAGATCACTAAACTAATTGCCTCTCCGTGACGCAAATTCTGACTACCACCAACTTCTTCTTCCGCGCCACCAGGACGGCGATTCACAAATGTGAAAAAGTCCCCACACACACACACACACTTTTAGAGATGGATCCACGCCATGATTTTTCCTGGGACTTAAGGAGGTTTGAAGACAATGTGGTAACCGTCTCTTACTCCCCTTTTTCACCCGAACAAAAGTTAGAATTCACTAAATTGTGGACATTTTCTAAACATACAATCACTTTAGAATGACCCAAAGATATAGTAACTTATATTGGGCCATACACATCAAATTCCATGCAACATGAAAAGGTATAAAATCTCACTGACATAAGAACTGGAGCCGATTTCTGTGCTCTTAAAATGCAATATTGCGAGAGCTTCCGGGGGCTTCGCCCCCTGGACCCCCACCGGGGCTCCGCCCCTGGACCCCGCCAGGGGCCCTAACGCGGGCCCCTGGACCCCACGCGTAAGGACTCGCGCTTCGCGCTCGTGGTGCACCTTCGGTGCACGTGAGGTTTTCCATCTTGGGCCCCCCCCCCCTCGAAATTTCTGGATCCGCGCCTGTGCTGATGAACGTTAAACCGGTTGTTGTTGGGACCTTCAATGGAAAGGTTTTTGTCATAACTGACCAACGGGCAAGTATTGCATCTCCCACGGTTGCAAGGAAAAGTTCCTGGGGTGTTAGGCACTACTGCTTGAGGTTGAGAGGCACGGACCAAGTGCCAAGTGCCACGGAAATGGTCACGGGTGGATGGGTCATGACGGAGGGTCTCTACATTCCTGTAAATGGCACGTACAATGGGAGTGCATCATGCCATGCCACAGCCAACAAACCCTTACTGATAAGTGTTTCCAAAAATTATAATCTATTCAAAACACCATTTTATATCCAAGCCACCTTACCAAGACAAAACTTTCTCAAAGGGGAGGGACCAAAGATATTATAAACATAGATTCCAAACTCCTATACCTACACTGTTACGCTTAGTGACTCCTCATGGAGACGCATATATCGGGGCGGAAGTGTTTATTTGACATGCGCGCCGTTCTATTCCGCGATCTGCGTACAAAAATAAGAACGTGTTACAGAAAATTTCATTGTTAAAAGAGTTTAGCGTCTGTGCACTTTTACAACGCGTTCTATACGCGCAGAATACATTTCTCTGTGTATTATCCGGAAAACTTGACGCACAGTTCTGCGCGCTCTGGAAACAAACGCGCTAGTTGCTTTCCCGTTGTGAGCGCGTAAGTAATTGAACGCGCATATAAAAGTGCGTCACTTGAAGATACCATAGAAACTGACCAATGAATGTACATGAACTTGCAAAACCAGTCATTGTGCGTTCATGTTCAAGTGAAAATACGTGGAATGCCGCGTTGAAGAAATAAGTTATTCTTGTTGAAGTGGAATTTATTGAGGCGTAGTACTTCTTCAGTCAACAACATTCCGAAATAACAAGTATTAAAACTTTTGTAAGACATTCATTTGCCTGTTTGTTTTCAAAACGACTGAGTAGTGATCAGCACTTCCGCCCCGATATATTGGGCTCCATGGGGAGTCAACGCGCCATTTTAAGTTTGGAATCTATGCTTGTAATATCTTTGGAGGACACCCAAAGATATTATAAGCATAGATTCCAAACTCCTATACCTACAATGTTACGCTCAGTGACTCCTCATGGAGACGCATATATCGGGGCGGAAGTGTGAATTTGACAGGCGCGCCGTTCTATTCCGCGATCTGCGTACAAAAATAAGAACGCGTTACAGAAAATTCCACTGTTCAAAGAGGTTAGCGCGGGTGCACTTTTACAACGCGTTCTATACGCGCAGAATACATTTCTCTGTGTATTATCCGGAATACTTGACGCACAGTTATGCGCGCTCTGGAAACAAACGCGCTAGTTGCTTTCCCGTTGTGAGCGCGTAAGTAATTGAACGCGCATATAAAAGTGCGTCACTTGAAGATATCATAGAAACTGACCAATGAATGTACATGAACTTGCAAAACCAGTCATTGTGCGTTCATATTCAAGTGTAAATACGTGAAATGCCGCGTTAAAGAAATAAGTTATTCTTGTTGAAGTGGAATTTATTGAGGCGTAGTACTTCTTCAGTCAACAACATTCCGCAATAACAAGTATTAATACTTTTGTAAGACATTCATTTGCCTGTTTGTTTTCAAAACGACTGAGCAGTGATCAGCACTTCCGCCCCGATATATTGGCCTCCATGGGGAGTCAACGCGCCATTTTAAGTTTGGAATCTATGCTTGTAATATCTTTGGGAGGGACCTTGAACAGCACCCCCTCCTTACACCAGAGTTGTAATCGAGTCACTAGATTCGTGACTCGAGTCACCAATTGTCAAACCTTTAAGTGACTCGAGTCACTGTACTATTTCGATGGGGAAATTACTCCTGAATTATCTCGAAACACTATCATTTTGAGAAGTGACTCGAGTCATGACTCTTTACAACACTGCCTTACACCCAGTCAAACGAAAATAGGCACTAAAAGTGAAGTTTTTAAACATGTGACGAGTTCAAAGCTTTCCAAAAAATAGCACCATTTTGCATCTTATAGACACCTTACATATACACAAAAAATTTTCAAAGTGTAGGTGTATCACCGAAGTTCTTATACACCCTCTCCCTATTGAAAAAAGACACTATATAATGAAATTTTTAAACATGTGGTCAGTTCAAAGCTTTGTCAAAGACAGCCAAAATTTGCACCGAAGTGACCTTACATAAATGCCACGTCCTCCATTTAGATCCCTCCTATTACCCCCTTATGGCGGCACTGGGTGATAATGAAGGGATCCGCCTGGGTGCCAACTATCCACCTGACGCTGTCATGAACTGCCACTGGCGACTTCACCCAGGCTACGGCTTTGTACTAGTATTGCCTCTACTTTAGTCAAATTACGTGTCAAGGAAAGTTTGGTGACCATCATGTTTCAAATTTTATAGGAATTTGAAGGTCTGTTCTAATAAGTTTGAATTGGTTTCCATTAGTGAGAGGGAAGTGTTAGCCATCATTAATGATTTGTGCACTTCCAAAGCTACTGGTCTTGATGAGATCCCTAAAAATTCTTAAAGATGGCTCAGTTCACATTGCTTCCCTCTTGACCCACATATGTAATCCCTCCCTACGCCCTGGTATTATTCCGCCTAGTGCATCTCAAACGTGCAAAAGTTGTTCCTTTGGAAAAAAAAAGGAAAATAAAACTGAAGAGGGAAATGATGTTTAGAATGAAAAATATCTCAATGAAAAGCCCTTTTGTATGAATTTCAGTCTGGTTTCCGACCTGGTTTTTCCAGTGACACATGCCTCATTTATTTAAATGACCTAATAAGGTGTGAAACGGATCGGCCACACTACACTGGTATGGTTCTTATAGACTTACAGAAGGCTTTTGACACTGTAAATCATGACATTCTGCTTTTCAAACTAAAGCATGCCGAATGTCTGAAAGCGTTGTCAGTTGGTTTACCTCTTACTTGAAAGACAAGGATCAGGTTGTTGATGTACGTGGGGTTCTCTCTGGTTGTTGTAACACCATTAACTGTGGAGCTTCTCAGGGATTTATTCTAGTCCCACTCCTTTTTCAATTTATGTTAATGATACAGTGGAGGATCGGGGGGGGGGGGTCGCCGACGTCCGGACTACCCTCAAATTTCCCAATTTTCCCTTTTTCAAAATTGTTTATTTTCACCTGTTCACACTAGCCTAAAAAAATCGAGACAATTTTCCAGGTAATGACAGTTGTCCAGTTACAAGAGTTTTTGGTTACCCCCCCCCCCTCATCCAGTATCGATCAATCCACCCGTAAAAGTCTAGCCATGAATCGCAGAAACTTTCGGCAATATATTTGACTACGGTAGCCTATGTTGTCCGCCCCGAAACACGAACAGTGCAACCGTTTTACAGAGAATGTGACTACAGTATGTCTTATACTGCCTGCATGGCAGTCAGGCATTCCAATCACTTTTCGCTTGGAACCACGTGTGACGTTCTTGGGCATTCAAAGTAATATAAAATATGCAGCTATTACCTCATACTCACTATCTGGCGCTTTATGCAATGTATTACTATTGGGTTTTAATACTGATTTCAAAAGGTCACTGCTAGTCTTTTGGTCTTACGAAATAATGATCTGTTCACACTCCCTAAACGCTACATCTACGAAACCTTCCCTCCACCCGCTAGTATCCCTCCTCTCATGAACAAGGGCAATTAGGTAAATACGTATCGCTATGATATTCATGGTCTGGAATTACTCTCTTCTTTTATAGTGTTGCCCTAGTGATGGGAATAAAAAGCCAATCTTAGGTTAAAGTCCACAGCCAAGAGTTGACCAGAAGTCACAATAGACGAATCGGTGTTTTTTTTTCATTGCAAAATTACTATATAAAATCACCACCACGTCAAATAACGCAATGTCAGTCGGTTCAATTGTTTGACGTCTTTGGACCGAAAACCGGTCTGCTGTCGCGAATAAAAATCAAACATTCGACTTCAGTCATCTGTTCTGACAGTATTTTTGACAGTCCCGCCGGCGCAATTTTTTTCCCACGAGGTTATGGGCAAATCATGCCAATGGACCAATCAGCTTCTTGGAAATAGGCCACACCCCTAATTCCAAAATGACAGCTTTTGAACCACTTTTTTGTAATTCTGACGCCAGATAATGAAAGAACAGGCCAAATAACCCCAGTCTACGTAACCCTAACCTTAGAAATAACCCCAACCATGATTTAGAAACAAATTTGAAAAAATTTTGAAAATCAAATTTGCCCATAACCTTGTGGGAAAAAAATTAGGCGTCCCGCCGCACCTATATAGGGAACACAACGTACAGTATTTTAACCCCCTTCCCCAGTCGAGATAGCGGTGGTGCCAGGTGGGGGAAAGGTTCATGTCCCCCGTCGGGGAAGGCTGGCCCCCTGTCGGGGACGTTTTAAAGTTTCGTCGGGGAGTCTTAGTCGAAAGTATGCAGTCCCCGACGACAACAAGTCGCCCCGACGGTTTACCTGTTTTTTGCTCTCAAGAGGATAATTTCTCTAATAAGAATCCAAAGTTTCGGTGCGCTAGGCGCGCTGTAGAGTCACTCTATTTTCTTCAATAGCTCCATTCCACATAGCAGGATAGCACAAGTCCTATCCACCTTACCGAGTAACATATAGCCATAGTACATGGTTCATGTAAAGGTCGTAACTTTCATCCCATATCGCAAAGCCTAGTTTGTGTTCTCTTGTGTGTGTCATGTGGTACAGTCAGTTGGTGAGCGACTTACACGGAGCAAAGTTTGGCTATTTCATCGTGTAGTCCAGGTGGTTTCGATACAATGTATGTTACACCCGATACGGTACACAAACTCTACAGTTCTTTTTTCGTTTCGTCATATGTTTTGTGTAAGCCTATCAAACATTTTCGCCCTCTTCGCGCGCTTTTCAATTTCACGATCCAGATTCAAAGAACACTATCAGTGCGCAACACGGATCTTGAAGTATTAAGTGATATAATGCAAAATATGCCTGCAATGGCATGGGATAATGAGACTCCTACATTTGCCCTTCTCATTATCCCCTCGAAATAGAGAATGTCGGAACTTGGGGTAGCTGACACGGCCCGGCCGCCTGTTGGGAAAATTCTGCCGCCGCCCATGGTCGGTTTACTTACAGGGCCGGATTAGCGTTGTGAGGGGCCCCCGGCACTTTCTATAGCGGGGCCCCTTTTACAAGTTTAACCTCCTTCCCCCTCGTCCACCCGCTTACACAAATTTAATAACACTCAGCAGATTAAATTTTAGCTTTTAACCGCTAATAACTAATAGTTCCTTTAACACATTATACAGTGGTGATACATGACAGTTATATACATTATATGCCAGATAGTGTTAAGGCATGGCAAAAGTGCAAACACATGAAAACGTAAGCCCGACAACCAGTAAATCAAAATAATGTGGGTCTCAATTCCCAAACACCTTGTGGGGCGGGGGCCCCATAAGCGCGGGGCCCGCGGCGTATGCCGGTTCTGCCATGGGGTTAATCCGGCACTGTTTACTTATTTGGCTTTCATGAGGGTAATTTCTGGGATAAAACCCCAGATTTTCTGTAAGCTTTGTCTACTGTAACACTCTTCCTCAGTTCCTTTATACTTATAGCTAAATATAGTACTAACCCTTTCCACCTTTTCAAGTTAATAAGTAGAATACATGGATTTATGTAAATGTCGGGAATTGAATCGCGCTTTGCTAAACCTGGTTAACGTTCACTTGTGTCTGTCGTACGGTACGGCTAGTGACTCGAGGAGGGAAGTACAATAAAGTTATGCCCGATAGGGCCCAACTGTCCTGACAATTGTTCTATATAAGCTTTAAATTAGTACAAATTCTTATAAGAGTAGGCTTACCCGAAAAATTTTCGCGCGCTTTGCAATTTCACTGTTTAGATTCTAGGTTTTGATTCCAGTTTTTGCATGTCTCTTGGATTATCCTTTCTTTGTCAATGTGCGGTAAATTGTATAATCGCTGACGTTTATGGGAACCAAAATTAAAAAAAAATGAATGTGCCCTTTTTATGTTGGACCCCCCTCAGAAAAAGACCCTAGATCCGCCCCTGACAAGTCAGGCGTCCAGTCAGGGCCATAAGAGACTTTCCAGTATACTAGTAGTATTTTATGGAACTCTCTACCTACCAGAATTGAGAAATCAACTAGTCTTAGTATTTTTAAAGCATCTTTGAAAAGGTGTTTTTATACCAGGATGAATGATGAAGAGTTTCACTTTTCTATTTCTTTGCCTTTTTACTTTATTGTCTTTATGCTCTTAGCTTTTATAGTTTTGTACCGTATGTACTATTTGTTTTAGGGGACCACAGCAGGCGCGGATCCAAAGGGGGGGGGGTCCCTAGCCTCAGCCCCCTTTTTTTTCCCACATCAACAATAGCAAATACGCGAAAATTAACATAACGTTAATCTAGGAGAATATTGAAGGGGCTTTCAGCGCCCCCTTTTTCGAAATGTCTGGATCCACTCCTGCACAGTGGAAATAAGTTTGCTGTTCCGACTTTTCTGTGTCACTTCTGTTTTATAATTCAGGCCCGTAGCCAGAATAATCAAGTTGGGGGCACATCGATGCATGGAGTTTCACTTGCCTGGGGGAGGGCCCCTTCCCTTTGAAAATTTTTGCCTATTTCAAGGACTCTACATGCAAAATGGTGCGAGATTTTCCATTTTTCTTCTTATATTTGTATTTCAAAATAGCTGGTGTCGTAATAACTTTTCTGCCTTCAGTGCAAAACACAGGGGCACTGCCCCTGTGTCCCAGGGGCTACGTGCCTGGTTTTATTTTATGTTTCTTTTCATTGCATTGTAGCTCTCTATTTTTCTTACTGTTTATGTCTTACATGAAGCTTTCATCATGAATTGTACTGTCTTTTTACATGTTTTTAGTGCGAATTCAATCAAATAAAAAAAAAATAGTGAATCATTGGTACTGTGCGAGCAGCGCGTGGAAAGTGGAGTTGGGACTATGATAATGACGTTGGGATGCTTACTATATTACCATATAATATTCATATGAAAATGTGTTTAATTTGCAACAATCTCAAATGACGAAACACCCCTAGTTCATAAAAGGTGTTCGATATCAAAGGGGTTTGGGTTCGATTTTTGAAACGAACCCATTGACGAACCACTAGAACCCAACTCACTCTCCTGCATTTGAGGAACAATTTGCATTTCTTTAATGTCCAGATAAGCCCATCCCATGATGATGGGTTACTACCTTTCCGTTGCGACCGTATGCCTACGAGAGGGATTCCCATCTGGAAAAAGACTTCGTGTGTCTGTGTCTGGTACTATACGAATGTGAAACTGTCAGTTAGTCTATTATGTTGCAATGTAATACGAGAAAATAACCATGGCATTCTTACGTACGTATGATAAGCTCCATAGTCACAAGTATACGTATTTCTTATCTTGTTGCAGTTGTGTCTGTGTAACCATCGTTCTTCATCTCATAAGCGAACCGATTGTAAAGACATTTTGCTCCTGGGATTACAGCAAAAAATGTGACACAACCGCAGAGAATCGTGTAGCCTTTTGCCTATTTTATAGGGAATTTTGTTCACTCCGATGGTGATCATTTGACTACCAAAACAGGGATTTTAATAGGAATATACTGGTGTAATTTTGCGCTGATGAAGTAAGTATATGACGTCCGTGAAAGGGAAAGTATTGTGCATATATAGGGGTTGCTAAACATAAAGGATGTCGGTGTGTGTATGACCAAACGCTAACTAGGCTAGTCACTACCGTGTAATCTCTTCACAGCTGTAGCCTTGGCAGCATTCGACCTCAAGAAGCCTCAATTTTAAATTGCATACAGTATGTTTCTTTGTGTGCTAAAAATGCCGGCTGGCATTGTTACTTTGGTTGTTAACATAGGCAGAGTAGATTGTGGAGGATTTGGTCAGGTTTTCATAATTCATAATGGAATGATAAACCTTTTTACTCACGAATAATTGCTAGGCCTTAGGCCTTAGTCATTATTATTTGAAAGCAAGCAAGGACGAAAGGCTGGTTGTGATGTGTTCAAAGCAACTGTACACAACTGTTATCTCGTCAAAGGTACACACAGCTGTTGACTGAATGCAAGAAGGGCTGGTTAATTAACTGCAATAAATAAACTATAAAAAATATTGCAGTGTTATTTTAACATTAAATTTATTGACAAGAGGTTAACTGGGTTTTAAATTACCATTGTATAGTTCTTGGATGTTGCATGTAACTACTAACCAGGCTTGGCCAAGTGAAGTCCAAGACATGAAATTCGATTAAGCCAAGAGCTTTGTCATGGAACTATATTCATCACTGTACAGATTTATATCAAAATTAGTAAAAAAAAAAAGGTTACAACTATCTTACAGCTATTGTCAGTGTAGATGTTTAATGTAAGACATCACTTCTTGATTTTTATTGAAAGAATTTTGCACACCTACCTACCATGTTTGTTGATTACATTTTGCAGAACATGAGGCTAGAATTCAAAGGGAGGATAACACCATCAGACGACTTAATACTTCTTTATTTTTCACCCGGGAAAATGGCCTTTTCCCGGGGAACTTTGGCTAAAAGAGCCTATTGAATTTTAGTGGCATGAATGATGAACACTTGAAGAGTTGAGGGAGCCATTGCCACTAGGCTATGTTTTAAGTGTGCATATTGTTACTGTAACTAGGTGCTGATGTGCGGTGATCCTCGTTTGTGCATCAAATCCACTAGTCTTACAGGAATCAAAATGCTTCAAAAAAGAATGCAAGAAAAGCTCTTAAAGACTCCCAGTTGATTTTTCATGGTATCACAAAGACCAGTACTAAGCATAGTTTGCACAGATTTCAAACACAATTGGTGCCAAGTAAAGTGTGTTTCACCAGTACATAAATGTTTAAATAGAAAGTGTTCAGATTACTCCTCATTTAGGTTGTTTGGAATTGTGTTGGAAAAGTGTTAAACACATTGCATGCTTATTGGATTTTGACACTCTTAGTTAAAAGTGAGTGTGGGTTTATTAAAAAAGCAGGAAGTTTCCATGATAGTTTAATGAAATCTGTATAAATAAGGTGTTCACAAAATAACTGTTCACTGCCTTGTTGAAGTGCTTTTACAGCCACATGTAGGTGTGAGTAGCTTCTCCCCTAATTTTCTGGTAAACTCAGCTCCAACCATTGTGGAAATATGCATAGATGTCGTGGAATTTGTTCACAAGTTTGCATTTTGCAAGCTTCTAATGCTTTGCTGTAGCTGTCACCATACAGCAGAGCTGTAGTATACACACTCAGAACATAACCCATAGCCCAAACTTTTATGTTATAAACTTATTGGTAAACTTATCTGTTGACAACAGCAGGCTGGAAGGCAGTAAAGGGAGATAGATCATGATGATGGGGGATTTGGGATCAGACTGAGAGTGCATGAAGGGTTGATAATCTCCCCTGCCCCCCAGAAAGTAAGATTTTAAGATACCATATGGTAAGACAACTAGGGTGGTGAGTAATCCCCCTTCCTTGGGATTGGGTTTGGCCCCAGAAAATTTGCCCCAAAATCTAAAGTTTGTCAAGATAGTGCTCACCATTATATGTCTGTAAACATTTAAAATTGATTCTACCATCTTTTTTCAACAACTGCTTGTTGGGATGAGGTCTATTCCTTGTCAATCTGTATGGGACAGTATCATCTATTCTCCTTGTCATTATGTAAGTAACTGTTTGAATAATGATTTTATGAGAAGATGTTAAAATTATGTAAATTTATCATAAAAATTGGCCAGAAGTAAAGTCTCCATTCAGGGTTGGTGATTTTTTTTATTTCAAATGAAGAAAAAAATCGGATTTTTGTATATAAATCAGATTTTTTTTATTTAAATCCATTTTCTTAATTTTTTTTCATGTAATTGGACAGTACATGCATTTTAATATCTTTGAATACATGTATATGCTTTTTTTTTGATAATTTTATCCCTTTCCTGTCTAACATGGAACTTTAATGTAATGCTAGCTTGTTTACAAGATTGTAAAAAATTTTCAAAAATCTTGGAATACCAAGGCTATTTGTTGTGCCATCCTGTGAATGGCAACAATTGTCCTGTGTTCTGATATTGCACTTGCTATATACAGCTCTCAATGAATAGTTTCTAGAACCACATGTGTGATCACTATTTTTTTGTAAGACCCCATGCCCTTTTAGAGAACTTCTGTGGGATGAGTAATTGCAGTGTTCTCAAAAGCCTTGTAGTTACTGTATTGTGGAAGGTTTATTCTCAATTTAGATGACACTTTTTACTGAAAAGAGCAACCCATACCCTCACAGAAAGTGTTAAGAGTATACCAAGACACAAGTGTAGTACCCATTAGGACTTTTTTGATACCAAGCTTGTACAGTAGAACACTTGCCTTGCACAGTGTTTAGTATGAAAGGAACACACGACATTGCCGATTGGCCCTAACATGGAGGTCTTTTGGAAAATTTGTTCCCAAATGAATTTAAACAACTGAATTAATCTTTTCAAGTGTTGAAAAGATGATTTTAGGCATTTTTAGGTTGATTTTCCTCATTATTTATGCAAAACAAAATTAAAAAATCAAATGAGTGATTTTAAATCAGTGATTTTTTTTGGAAAAAATCAAGTGATTTAAATCAGGATTTAAATCAGTGACTTAAATCGATGTGATTTAAATAAGCTAACCCTGTCTCTATGGCTTCACATATATTTACAATTACTGTAGGATGAACACCTTGTGAAAATTTGCAGTTAGTGATAGCAATACCCTTTTACAGGGGCTGCCCACCCTGCCCATCTTTTTGTCCACCATGCCCCCTCTTATGATCTCCTTTCCTTGCCTTACCCCCTATTCAACCTCCCTAAAGTTTCAAGCCATCAAGAAGAAACAAGGCAGAACCGCAAAAACAATTTTTATCTTTTTTTACATTTTTCTCAAATAGCTACAGTAGATAGTGGATTTAACAGCATCTGGAACCTGGTTGTTTCTGCGGCTCAGATTCTTTCTTTTCTTTGGTGTTCAACGTCAAAGATAAAAGCAAGGCAAGTTCTGAGGTCAGAGGAAGCTAAGAACAGTAGTCCCCTTGACCCTTGCCCAATGGTGCACAGTGCTTTACACACACACACACACCCACACACACATTGACCCCTTTCAGCTTTTCCCCACCCTTTTTTCACATAAGCTAGGGGTCTGGATAGGGAAACCACAAATATGAGAAAAAAATCACTACAGGTATTTTGTAAATATTTCAATTAATAGTTCTTTTTTCCATCGGATTATATACTGGAACACTTGTTCCAACTTCAACAATTTTTCCTGCAAAGTGGTACAGTAGAATTGAATACCTCATATTGAAAGCTAGTGTACTGTAGATTATTGAGTGAAGAATGAAAAGTAAGATTTGGCTGATTAGAGTAACACCAAGCTTTATTTGGATCATGTATCATTGGGATTTTTTTAACACAGTTCTCTTTTATAAAATAAAGTATATACAGTTAAATCGGTTTATCTGAATCGACTGATCTGAACTGGCTTCATGATCAATCAAGTAAATACTTCACTACAGTAGCATCCTTCCAGATTTCAGTGCATGTAGCTTTTAAATTCAAGAGGAAGTTCAGCAGAAATACACTGTTCTTTCTACAATACTGTGCTCTCCAAGAGTCATGGTACAGGAGGATTGAACACCAGCTGGCTGAATGTCTGAAACAGCACTCATATTTGTCAATTTTAGAAGTAAAACTCTTTCCAGCTTGACTCAATGTTGTTGCTGTGGTAGAAATTTATTTCAAATGCATATGATGGATACCTTTTTGAAATTGTAATCCTCCTCACATGCATACATTGTATGTAAAACAGTGGCCATTCAGGCCATTGTAGACTGTACAGTACAGTACTTTAGGGAATAGAATTCATTTTAGAAATCTAAAAAATTGTTAAATAATGTCATTCATTGTACTTGTAGGCAATAATTTTATGTAATTCTGGCCATATACCATCAGGGGATTGTACAGTTAACAGTCATAGCACTTTCTACATTTCTTCGCTTACAGGCTTGTACTGTAATGATTTTAATGATGTATTTTAAGTTTGTTTATGATGGGTTACATTTTGAAGTAGGAAAATATATGGAACTTCAGTAGTAGTCAGTACTTTCTTGACCAAATGATGGAATCACTGAAAAAGTAAAATTATTGAAACTCAGTACAAATGTAAAAAATTGTCAGTGTTAAAGTCTGCCAAAAACTTTGCTGCTCTGCATGTACTGATTATGTATAGAGATGCAGAGAAGTGAAGAATGCACACACTCTTCTCCACCCTTCCTAAAAGGCAAAAAGAAAATGAAAAAATGAAAAAAGAACAGGCCAAACAAAAAGGAAAAAAAGGAAAAAAAAAGAGGAACAATAAAAGATAGATGTAGTGCTTGGTACTGTAAAGAGAGAAGACTGAAAACTGTCTTCAGAATTATTAGGTGCAATATAAATTTCCAAATAAAGAAAAGAAAAGAAAAGTAGATGAAAAATTGCTGTCTAGTCAAGTTGTACATTCGCTTTGAAAACTGGAATATTCCTTGACCCTGGATTATTCCCACTGGATTTCTTCCTGGACAACTCCCCTTGGAAAAACTCCTACCCGAACGGTTACCCGTCCAGACAATTTGGCCTGGACAATACCCACCCATGGCAATTACCCCTCAGATAATTATCCCCACCAGAAAATGTGGAATTGCCCAGGAGTGGGAATTTCCTCCAAGGGGGTTATCTGGTAGAATTGTGAAGGGGCTGTCTGGGTGTAATTGCCCAGAAACCTTTTTAAACATGGACAGTTCCTTAAAGTGGCTATGCCACGTGTAAATTAACGGTTTAAACCCTTTGGTATCTTTAGGAATACGTTTCCTACAACGAAAATCAACCATTGAGTTTGTTTACAACTTATTTTTCCGCTCGAAAATTGAGAAAAAAATACACCCTCTTCCAGCCTTGAAAAGTTAGTCTTCCCGAAAATTTTCAGAATCTTGTTACGTCATGTGACGTCACTTTAGGAACTGATCGTTGTTTACCGTGGTATCCTTCGGACTTTTGATACAGTGTTTGCATTCCATTGTACCGGTTACCAAGGTCGATACAGCGTAAAACCTGTGTGAAAAGTTGTAAATTTTGGAATTGTTATCCCTTTTCTCGTGTTTACCAGTTGTTTTAGTCAATTAAATGCATTTCACGCAGGTTTTTCGTCTTGGTGTCATGATAGGTAGCTGCCGCGTACAAACATTCACAACGCAACAGCATAGGTACAGCATGGAAGTACTTCCAGTACAAAACATACCTGATACTACACAATGTAGCACCAGCACTGTTTCGTAGTAGGTACCATGTGAAATCAAATTTAATACTTTCTTTGGAATGGCGAATCTGAGCCAGGGAGTTGCCCTCTAACGGCAACTCCCTGATCAGACTGTGGGTAAAGTGAGTTTTCTTGGATTTGAAACCAGAAAGGCGAAGGCGATACTGAACAGGGAGCTGGACAGCACCCTGCACTGAACTAGACATCAGTGGTGCAGATGGGTGAGTAATTCGTTACGGTGCATAGGACCATATCAATTTGAGACTGGTGAGGTAAAAGTACAACACCACAACAGTTCGAGAATGAGAAGCATTTGGAGCAATTGAAAGGGACTTTAGCTTGGAAAGTTTTATGTAGGCAGTCAAAATATGAACTTTAGGTTGTTTTCATGCAAGTGTCAGTGGAAATCATGGAACTAACCTATGATCGAGTGTGCACAGTATTTCGCTGGCTGCTGCCAGTCCACACACTACGTATTACTGCAGACCGAACCGAACAGTACACTGCCGAGTTTTTTCGTTCTTCGGTTACGAATCAAGAGTATTTGTAATTATTAGTAATAGCCTACTGCAGCCCCAAAATGTAACAGACTGACACCACTCTCCAAACAGGCGGAATAAAGTTCAAACTTAAGACATGCCGCGAATTACAATCATTACTATCTCTTACGTATGTATAGGCTATGCTGTACACCAGGTTCGGTATACGGAGGCTGGTGTTCCTAAAATGACGTCATTATCGTGTTGGCTTGAAATCTCATTTTCAACAGTCTATTTTTTGGTGCAGTTTTTTGAAACATTAATTTCTTTTTAATGTTCAAGGCTGTAAGGGTGATGAAAACAGTTTTAGAAAGAGCTTTTTGTGTACTTTAGGCTAAATTAGTCTCCCGTTACTCCAATTTACGTGTCATGGCCACTTTAAGAATATGACAGACTACAGTTGGCTGCCTGGTTGTATGGCCCCCAGGGACTTGTGAAAGATCTCTTGGATGGACAGATTGTGAATTGATTACATGCTCCTTATAAATCCAGAGTATGTATTTTTATTACTGTTAACTATGTAGATGCTGTAGCTTCTTGAAGCAGATTATAGTATTGTGCTGTACATGAATGAATTTTTACTCCAAATTTAGATAGGCATAGGAAGTGGGGGGGGGGGGGGGAGGGAGCTAATGCTCCCAGTGAAATATGTGTGAGGTGGAAATATGCTTCTGCCCCCATTCAAGGGAAAAAACCCTATTGTATTTGTTTCCTGTAAAAAATGCCAAAATTTTCCATTTTTTTCCCCTTAGAGTTTGCCCAATGTTTCTGTAAATTGCATCTTAAGACCCTTAAATATTCAGTTTTTTTTTAAGGGGACAGGGGACACACCCTCTCTAATACCTCTTTCCCAGAACAGCAGTCCAAAACTTTCAGTCCCCCCCCCCCCAGTCGAGAACAGCTTCCCACTGCTACAGTATGTACAATCAGGGAGTTGCTAGAGAAACTCCCTGGTACAGTTTGCACATTGGTTTGTAATCATACGTCGTTGTCAGGGGCTTTATGTCATAAAATGTAATATTTCAATCATTATGTACAAATCTGATAGCATTCAGTACATATTTTAGTTACAAAATGATAAGAATCATGGATTAATGTTGTAGGTACTCCGGGTATTGTAAAGTCTTTACCATGGAAGGAAGTAACCATAGTCAGATCCCTCAGAAAACTTACATTCCCTGAAGTGTTACAGTAGTAATAAGTTGTAGAGTATACAGTAGTAATAAGGTGTAGGGTTAACATAAAGAATGTAATATTTGCATCTGATGCAATTTGTAATTTCATAGCTTTAAATTTGAGAACAAATGTTGTAAAATCAGAATTTATTGGAATTGGGAAAAAGCTGTGAATTTCTTGTAGCAGCTGTGAAATATATCATTCAATGCCATGGATCTTCCAGAACCACATTTTTACAAGGTAAAGTAGGGGCACAGAAAGATCTTTAGATATACTCAGTGGTGCCTGCTTTGTACTTTATAAACCTTGCAACTGTATGATGGACACAGTGATGCAGCCCACATGTTTGTGTAAAGATGGAATACAATAGTATGGTAAAAAATTTTTTTAGCCATATTATGTGTAGTAGAAGTTCTGATATGATTTGTAGCAGTGCAGCTATACAATCAAACCTTTCAATCTGAGGCCATTTACTTCCTAACTATAGAAGTAAAGATGAAGAATAAGGCAAAATGGGAAGTAGCCTACTGCTTACATTGCAGCACTGTTGAATAGACAGAAAATAGCTCTTTTTCAGTATTAAACCATTCAGTCCCAAGAATTCTCTCGTTACAGCTTCCCTTCTGAAAAAGTGTTGCATTTCAAGAGTTATGAAAGTTACATCCTTTGAAAAATAGGACATTTCTTTGTTAAATCTGACTCAAAAATAATGACAGGTACAGTAGGTTAAAGTTAAAGGGAAATACTGCATTTATTTTACAGAAAATTTTCATATTTACAAAGCCAATATTAATAGATACAGAATGATAGACAATTCAAAATTAGGCAGTAAGGTAGCTTTCTTTTCAAGAAATGAGGCTCTCACAGGAATTAAATCTGTTATTTGTTGCACAAAAGTAATTTGTCCACCCAAACTTTCAAAAATGCAAATGATGCAACATCCGTTACTCTTGTAATGCATAACATTTTCTGGTGATGAAGCTATCGCTAGAGTTTATTGGTTGGACTGAATGGTTTAATAATGATTTAAGGTATTTTCTTTGTACGCCATGTTTGTGCATTTTAAACACAATATTTTCCTTTAAGGTTAATAAATGAGTTATTTTCATGAATAGAGGAAAATTTTGAGAAATGATGAGGTACTCCAAAACTCGATTCCCTTCAGAAAAAATTGAATAAGAAAAAGAAATGCAATTCAGCATATGTCATTGTAGACATACTTTGTTCTAAGGAGATAAACACTACTGCAGGTATAGTATCTGAACCCAGAGAATATGTTGTTTTGCTGTTTTATGCCCTGGTTTTGATGAGAGGAGAAGCCTAAAGTGTGCATTCATAATGGCTTGTACTGTATGCTTCTCATGCATACATACTGTACTGTATGAAATAAGGAAATGCAGGCACCGGCAGTTCTCATACTTGTATACTTTTAAGTCTATGGACTTGGAGCAACACAAAACGCAGAAGAAAGAGTTTGGTTCTAGGGTACTCTCAGTAGGTAGGGAATCCGGTGGTGTGATTGGTTTTTGCCAGGTGGTTATTGCAGGCAATAGTACATGTAAATAGGATGTAAGTATCAGAGCTCATAGACTCCCAAACCAGTGGAGTTTTGGGGGTTTTATCATACTGTAAAACTGCACACAGCTCCACATTTTTGCACAGCTGATGAAGTCATATAAAACCTTTGAAGGATGCTGTTGAAGTGAGAATGGTGTAGATGTTGAAATCAACTAGTTGGGACAAACCTTTCATGCTTCATAGCATGCTTTGAAAGCACAGCTTTCCATGCTGCTGTATGTAGCATTGGTGCTGCGGTTCCTAACCTACAGTAACCTGGGATATTAACATAAATTTAAATCTCGTACTGCATCATTCTGCACTTTTTCATGCTTCGAAGCATGATATCAGAGAACAGTACAGAAAAATTTGTCCCCCTGGGCGGTTGAAATAGCTCCAACATATCTCAGCAGATAATGTGTTGAATAAATACAGCTGTTAAGTGGCATATCTTTATAGCATACTAACCACTCACTGATGAAAGATCTGTCTTCAGTACAGTCTATCCATGGTCTATTTCACAACCAATACTAGGTATAAGATCTATTTCACAACCAGTACTAGGTATAAGACTTGTTTAGGTTACCTGACTCTACTTCAGAGTTGCAACTCCTACCCAGAGAAATTTTCAGTACCTTCTATATTTATGAACAAAGATCATAGCCTGTGTTTTGTGCATGTGGGTGGTTTGAAGGTTTTTGTGAAGTATTGTAACAAAAAATGGCTGTTTTGATTTTCATCTGTATGCACATTGTAAGATTCCTCTCCATTTGGCTACTTTGACTCTCCGACATTGGCAGTTGGGCACCTCATCCATTGAGAAGCCTGTGCTGTAAGCCAAGTTGTATCCTCATTGGTAGGCTAGTATACAGCTGCTAAGGTACATATTCCTGTGTCAGATGTACAGTAATGTTGTCTTAGAAGTCATGACTCGAGAGCCACGATTAAAAGGGCTGGGGATACCCAACTCCAAAGTACTGGAGTTGCCCAAGCCTTCTAGGTATTCCTTTATTGGTCATATATGTTTTACTTGTTCATTTACACTGCTGCTTTGGTTGTACAAAGTAGAAAAGAGCTCAGCATCTACAAGGTCATTCATAGTTCACACACTACCCTGAAATACTGAAAAATTGAAATCTGGTAACCTAACTCTCATAGATTTCTGCTGGGCTTTGTAAATTTTATGGAAATGTCCCTGTCATTAAAATCTTAACTTGTAAGAAAACACTACTGGTAAGAACGAGGGTAATCACTTGGCATGCATACTAATTAATGATGTTAGGGATGGGCTGTACAATACTATTCAGATCATAGTGTGCAGAATGTTGTGTTCTGATGAAATACAGGCTGTTATATTGCCTGGGAAATTCATTGAGCAGGAGCACAGAAGTATTCCAGCAACACTGTATTTACTGGTACTTCTACAGACATTTTAATAGGTGATAAATTCTAGCTGTAGCCCCTGTGGAAGCTAATTTATTTTGAAAATTCATTTGATGAGAGTAAAATAGTCAGTTAATGCAGGCTTCAGTCAAAGATTTCATTAAGTTGAGAAGCAGGAAGGTTGATGCAGTAATCACTCTAGCCAGCTCTTCCTACCATGTAAGTTGGCATGCCTATTGAATGGTGACAGTTTTCTAACTTAAAGGAGAAGCAAACCTAAGGATTTTGCAGTAAACCACTAGTAGAGACCAATATTCTAACGCATTTTCTGAAAAAAGCTAGTCAAAACAGCATTCCCCCAAATTTTCATGAATTTTCCAATTATTTTTTCACACACATGATGCTAATAGCCATTTTCTTTTTTCCAAAAAAGAGGGCGCTTCAAATATGATGTAAAAGAGCCACATCGTAAGTAACACAATGTCTCATTCATTGCACATGGAATGCACACTAACATATACTAAAAGGATCGGTACACAAACAAGTCCTGGTGCTTCCCTAGAGCAGTTGAAAAAGCGTAATACCCTACCTTGGCCTACAAGATGTTCATTGTCAACATACGAGATGTTCATTGTCAACATCTTTGACAATTTCAAGCGATTTTTAGGGCTTCACATAACCGACTATTCCATGCCACTAAAGTAAGCTCGTATACTGCCCCAGTAACTGTAATCTACCTACCTTGTTGTTAGGTGCACTCAGTGCTCTTTACTTTGCCTCAGTAACTGATCAAAATGGGAATTAAAAAAAAAAAAAAATCCTCAAATATATTCGGGTATATTCGTCAAAAAACGCTGTCGCTTACGATACCGTTAGCTCACTCCCCACTTGTGTAGAAAACAAAATCACACAGTTTCACGATCAGTTGCAGAACTGGTACTAGTACAATTGCTAATCATAGTAGGCAACCACCTTCACAACAGATCCTGATCTTGCTCTCTTTGTGTCGATGTTTAAATCCATCCTCAGTATATTCAGGCTCCAAAGGATACAGTAAGATTTGAGTCTGTTTGCTCCCATGTTTTCTTTTACCTACAAGTACTGTAGGTTTACTGTTTCAAGTTTGACCGTGTAAGGTAAAGATTAGGACTACGTCCTGCTGAGTGCTGCCGTGGTTCTAACGTTACCCTGTATATAATGGCCTACAATTCTTCACAGTGTACCACAGTCTGTGTACTGTGTGAGTAAATCAGTGTTGTAGTGTATGGTGAATTACAGTAGTGTTGCCAAGTCACGCAAATTATTTCAGCTACACTTGTCAAAACATTTTTTTTCTTTTTACTGAAATAATGTGTCATGAAAATATGTTAAATACGAAACTTCGAATTTTATTCCCTATTACAAGTGGTGAAAGGAATTTTGTCAAGCAATTTATAGTTATTAACCACAGCATGTGCAATTCAAATTACTTCGGGTGGGTTGGTAAATTTTCTGCTGTAATGTGATGTGAGGCTCGCTTTCGTCATCGAACATCTGGGAACTGGTAGGATTCAAACAACAATGGCGCGAACCACTAACATAAAAATCATTTTTTAAGGTTGAAATAAATGTATTCAAGCCTTCTATGCGCTTCTTTCGGAAAAGGCATACATTAAAATGTTAGTCTTGATACAGAAAAAGCTAGGGTTTATTTCTCCTTTAAAATGAAGGTATTGGATAAGAAGCTGTACAATTTTTGGAAGTAAGGTTTCAAACTCAGCAGAACCGAATGAAGATAAACACCATTGAAACTGTTAAATTTACAGAAGTTTCTTAGTTGAAAACCATTTTTGATTCCTTGCAGAAGGCAGGCAAGGAATCTTTGTGATGGTGATGTTGGTGTATGTGTGTGCGTATGTATGTGTGTATATGTGTGTGACAACATCTCGTTAGCACTCTAGTTTTTGAAGGGAAAGGGAGATACACTTCAAAGCTGGTTTGTGGGTAAAGCATGTAAAGATCTCAGCTGGGATTGGTTTTGGTGTGGTTTCAAAGGTCATCTGAGGTCACCGGGGATCAAACCCTGAAAACTTTGTTAACATGATATCTCAAGGCAGAAAGCTTGGATAAATTTCATACTTAGTATGTAGATGCCTTACGGTAAGAGAAAGACACATAACATTTTTTGGTGGAGGTCAAAGGTCATGTGGGGTCACCATGGGTCAAACTTTGAAATCCTTGTTAACACTATCTCAAGGTAGGAAGCTTGGATAAATTTCATACATGGTATGTAGATGCATTATTGTGAGACAAAGAACTCTATTATTTCTGGTGGAGGTCAAAGGTCATTTGGGGTCACCAGTGGTCAAACTCTAAAAACCTTGTTATCATGATATCTGAGGGTAGGAATCTTGGATAAATTTCATACTTAGTATGTAGGCTACATGTATGCATCATGGTGAAACAAAAAACCTGGTTTTGGTGGGAGTTAAAGGTCATCTGGGGTCAAACTCCGAAAACCTCTTTAACACGATATCTCAAGGTAGGAAGCTTGGATAAATTTTATACTTAGTGTGTAGATGCATTATGGTAAGACAACCTGATTGTCTTTGGTGGGGTTCAGAGGTCATCTGGGGTCACAGGGGGTCAAACCCTGAAAACTTTTTTACACATTCCAATTTTTGAACAGAATTCATGAGTTACTCTTTTTTGTGTGGTTCAAAGATGGATTTGCACATAGTAGGTTTCAGGTGTTATGTTTACTCCAAACATACTAAGTTGTATATATTTTCTGCCTTTCACTCATCTCTATGATCTTATTGCTTTTGATATAATCATTTTGAACAGTTCCATTACAGTTACTTGGGTTATGTTATGATTTCACAGGTTTTAAGGCTCTAATTTATTTGTACCTCACACTTGGTTTGAGATGTAGAGATGTTGTGATTGATACAACATATTTCACCACAAGAACCAGAGGTAATAACAGTTCCCCTCTATGCCCACTGAGGATAAAACTGTCACAACTCACAAAGACAAGTAATCTGTAGACTGATACTGCTGGCCTCTGACACCTAACTTGTTGGTGGTCTGTCCAAGTCAAAACCAGATTGATGTGTAATTGCTAAGTACTGTGGACCAAGCATTATATATTTTTAATTAACAGGTGCAGAACATCCCTTGTATTGATACTGTACAAAACTTGTATAAGTTATATGATGGTAATACAGTATTCTACAAAGTATCAGTCAATGTGGCTCAACCTGATCTGTTTAGTGTTTCTAACAGACAGACCATATCATTGTAAACAGATTAGGAGAAGCTGCTTGACCAATGACCTTTACAAGTGGCAAAAGAGAGCCCACTTTGCTGTCTTTTGTCCGAGGAGACTGTCAAAGATATGATTGATTGACAGCCCTGTGATTTTAGTTAGGTGACAGGAAAGTGGAGAGAACTGAAGTCCCCAAAGAATAATTACCATCAATAGTGGTACACAGCTCACCTTGAAATGATGTGTCCATGAAATGGTGCTGGCATGGTAACAGCAAGGATTCACCACATCAAGGAATTGCCTGATTTATATGAATATACAGTCCCCTTATTCTTGTGAAGGATAAGAGTGGCAAACTTCACAAGTTAAGTTCAATGTGCAAAGAATTCAGTTGGGATTGCTTTTAAGAGACATCAGAGGTCATTTATGGTCACCAGCTGGCAAGGTATAAAATCTTTTGTAACCACATTGTGACATTATCTCAATAAGGGGTGTATAAAGAAACTTAATCTGTCATACATTTACTGTATTAATTATACAAGTCTACAATGATGTCCTCATTGATTGCAAGGAAGATTTAAACCTATGCACTCATATATCTTCACCATCTCTCAACTTGGCAAGGAATCATTATGCCTCTTGGCATTCTTGTTGTGAGATACCAGGAAGTAGCAGTATTTGTTTTTTTTCTACAGTATGTAAGTTTGGTATCAGACTATTGTCAACATTTCTAAATAGATTCTCTTGCTCTGGAGGATACTGTAGATGCACTTTCAAGGTGATCCTTATAAAAGTAAATCTTGTTACTTTAGATACAGTATCTCAATATGAATGTTTGATTTTGAGGATTTATGCCCATGTATTTTATCTTTCCTTCTATTAAATTTTGTGAGTAGGCAATAACCACACAAAAATGGTTGATAGCCAGAACTGTTCATAAAACAAATAAGAGATACTGCAGTGATTGCATCACAATTTATGACACAAAGCACACCTACTGTATGTGCAGTGCTATTCTGAGTATGTACATGTAGCATTTTGTTGCAATGCATTCCCTGATTTGACTGTGGCTTTCAGTTTCTTAATCATCACAAGATATGTTTCAAACAAACAAGATTTGAAGTTCTTTTCAATGTTTTTGACTTTTTTAATACTGGTAGTAAACACACTGAACTTAGCTCTCCATTTCTTCTGCAAACCACGTTTTGAACGTTTGTACTGTAAGTTGACTAGGTATATCACAGAAGGCAATACATACATGACGTCAGTTCTGATCATGAAGCAGCACAGTATGTGTGATGTAGGGTTTATACAGCAAAAGAATTTCAAAGCATGATACATTACACTGTAACTTTACCAAACCGGTTTTATGTTCATTTTGTATGTAGTGCATGTGTAAGTCATTCAATTGCAGTTCAGTGTACAGGGTAGGTACTGTACCATTGTATCAGAAAAAAAAAAAAATTCTGTGGCTATTTACATCCCTCAGAATTTTGATCAAACAGTAACCATTTCAATTTAAAAAGGCTTGAAAAATTATGTGTATGTGAGAGGTTTTAGAATCTGTGAATATACATGTGTGCAAAATCTTGACTCCTACTTACAATCCTTGGGCCAGATAGGGTGGTCGGTACCAAATTTGGGCACAAAATGTGAGTGCTATCGACTTGTTCAGGTACATCAACTATATTAATTTTGCAAAATAGACATTTCAAAGTCACAGCTTTAGCCTACTAATTTGCATAAACAAAATGGCCGCCACTGAAATTTTGCAATATTAAGTTTTGTCCATTTCTTGACTTTAAAAGGGAGAATTCATGTGGAAGCAATTTAAGGAGAAGAGATTTTAGTTCCATTACTTATAGTTCGATCACACACACCACCTACAGCTTTCTTCATACAGCGTAGAATGTAGACAGTGTGTCTCAATTAAGCGAACTCAGATTGTCCAAGTTCAGGTATCCAGAATAGCCCAACTGGTCAAGAATCCTCAAAACATGTAACTGACATGTGCAAGACACCCTCAGACAACAGTCTGTCTGAAATGGTTTCAGTTCAAATGTTTTTCTCTCAGAGCAACTTTCTGCAGAAAGGCTTGAAACTTTTGCCCTTGTTCAAATTCATCTGCATATGTGTATACTGCACAATTTAATGGATTATTAGAGGTACAGGGGCAATTGAAATCTTTCAGTAATTTTTTTTGCAAAGTCTGTGTTGTATTGTTCTCCAACATTGTGGTATGTTTAACAGGGCAGGCCTGTTATAGACCAGCCTAATATCAAACTGTCAGACTGTATACTCTAATATCATACGTTATAATATGTAGCATTGCCTAGGATACAGTATGTTGTATTAGGTCTCGCCTTGTTTATATACAATTGTACAGGAAGTCATGAACTGTAGGCCTAGACAGCTTATGTAGTAGCATATAATGTGATACAATTCAAGGACAAATGACTAAACTAAATTATATTTATGTATTTATTTAATTACTGTTATGTTTAGGCCTACTTAATATTTACTGTTAAATCCTTAAATAATAAATACTGCAGATACGGTGTACTATGACATCTAAAGCTAGCTACTGTTTCTTATGCATGCTAGAAAATTTGTAGTTCCTTATGTTAGATGTTGTATTGTACCAGTAGCGTAGCTAGGGGAGGGCAAGGGGGGCAAGTTGCCCCGGGTGCCACCTCTAGGGGGCGCCAAATCGAAATCACTTAAAAAAATGTTGGAGCTACCATTTGCCATGAGCATGATATTGATATAGCAATTTCATCTTTTAATAAAATAATATTTACGATATTGCTAGTGTTTCCCCTTTTATATGCGGTAAATAGCCCTTGGAAGTGCCATTTCCAGCGATCTGGGAAGCATTTTGGGCCAAAATTTTCTTGCGCTCCGCGCCAACCCATGGTGGCGCGGAGCACTGAGAGTCTGTCTATAGGCTTAGCCTCCCCCCTTTGACAAATTCCTGGCTAGGCCTTTGTCAACACTGTGTGAAAAGTAGCATCTAAACTCTTTTCTGGGAGAAAAATATTTCCCATGAAAAAAGTTGGGGCCCCTAAAAAATTCCCCCCCCCCCTGAATTTTGTCCACGGACGCCCATGGACATTTGTTCTGTTTAAGATCTTGAGTTGTGTAAGTATTCATGAGATTACCTCCCCGGAAGATGGGTGGTAGGGGTGCCAATTTCGTTTTTTGCCCCGGGCGCCACAAAACCTAGCTACGCCACTGTATTGTACTGTATACTGTCTTGCACATTCGTACGGCTGCTGGACTGTTGTAGAGGGTCATCAGTTTAATGTTGATGGATGAACTAAATTTTATTTTGGGATACAATGTTAAAACTTGTCCTATACTTCCTGCATGAAAGACGTGACTACTTACTGAAATAAATAGAACAAGTACTTAACAATATCTGACTATCTTGGAATAGACCATATTTTTGTATGGAGTTTTGAAGATGTCATGGATGGACATTTCTTAGTACTCAAATTCCTAAATATTTTAGTCATGAACTATTTTGGTTTTGTATGATTACATAACATACTCACTTTAAAAGAAAAATCTTGGTGTGTAATAATCATTTCAGATTGTTGCTTCTATTTGATACAGCAGTGTTCACCCACAACACAAAATAGGTACGATAAATTTTTTTTATTTCCTTGTAGTAAATATTTTTTTAAAAAACCTGCTGACTTATCAATACTAAATACGCCTTCCATTAGTGAAGCCATTGGAAGACCCAAATGGTGAAATGAGTGTTTGCAGAGCAGTGGGCCTATCTGTTCACAGTCATCCCTTGCACTGAGAATAGTATGGTGCCCAAAGAAAAAGCCAAGATTCAAAAATTTTGATCATTGTCCATCCACAACAAGAAAAATATATCCATCCATGACAAAAATGTGTCTGTCTATGACAAAAATGTGTCTGTCCATGACAAAAATGAGTCTGTCCAATGCAAGTCGTGCAGTTTTTAAGCCCTCAACCTAGGAAGGAATGGAATTTTCCAAAGTCTTGTACATGGCATCATGTAGCTGATTAGCATTCAGGTGATAATTTTTGGATTTTCTCAAAGCAAGTTGACCCCTGGATTAACCTTTGCTGTCCATCCATAGGTCTGTCCATGATGCATAGAAGTACTTTTGCTTTGCGCGACAGACAAAAATGAAAGATTGCAGGAAAATGACATGTGTGCTAAACAAGGAAATTAATACAACTTTTGTTTCTACACTAAATTATTTATGAGCTTATATTAGTTTAGACAGAAATCTGACAAGAGTTCCAAAAAGTGAAAACCATAAATTTATCTTGTCTGTCCATTTCTTTTTTAGTAACACATCATAGGAACCAACTTTTGTAAGAAACTGATAGAGGTGATGATACCCTTAAACATACAGTAAAAACTGTAACTTACAGTAAGTGCAAATTATATCATCACATTTTTTTCATAGCCCATTTCTTTTCAAAATACAAAAAGTATCTGTCCATGTGTGTGCTTTCATGTACTATGTGATATTGGTAGCTATTTACTTATGGTGACATAGAGTAATAGTCGTTCCTGGGAATCTCTTTAAAGGAAATTGTAGAGAATGGTCTTGTTTTCTCTGTGGTTGTAAAAACATATATTTTTAGAGTAAGATCAAGGGATGTTAAAAAGATCAAGAAAAGGAAGCTAGGTTGGTAGGCATGGTCTAGCAAGCACTGAGAGGTTGCAACCAAAAAGAGTGAGTGGTTATTGTGCAGTAGTGTTAGTAAACTGGCCAAATTAAGTTGTATTAGAGAAATGAAATTAGATTCAATTTAATTCTGAAGACACAGTAATATCACTTCAATTTTCGTTATATTTTATTGAGTTTTTAATCTCATTCTTGATTTTAGTTTTAACCTTCCTGTATATAGACTTCTCATTGACAGAACTCAAAACTTATTCCCAGAGAGCAATCTTCATACATGCCTCTGGGAGAAACAAGCTTGCCAATGATATCTGTGGCAGTCTGTTTACATCTGCATGGAAAGACGTATAGATAGGATGACATTGTTTCTCTAAGTTTCTTACATTTGGGCCATTCCACAGCAAGTGGTCTAATCTGGTAAAATTTTAAAGTTGAATTTGCTCTCTGGTTTTGTTAATACTGATTAGTATAATTTCAAAATTTGCAAAATTTATCAAGTATATAACTAGAAAATTTATAGTGATGCATTGCACGTGTATGGTAGTTTGAATGTGTCATCTGTAATAACTCAGAATGGTCCAAAATGTATCCCAAGTTATCAACATGACTTTTGTTCTTTCTTTTTCTTTGATCTATTGTCAAAAAGACACTTACCTTTGTAACAAAAATTAAGGAAAAAGTTTTGGTACATAATGATACTGTACTTTTAATCAAAGGATAATGGGTACATTTCCGAAGGTAATTAGCAAGGTTCTATCTTCTGTGGAATGGTGCGAAATGTAGACCATTAAATTAATTGTAATAAATTTTACATCAACTTGTATCGTGTAACTTTAAGTTAAGTTACTAAAGGTAAGTGCAACTTAGGTAGCAAACTAAATTCATCTATTACTTTTCATATTTGGAATGATCTTTCCATTTTATGGATCAGGGCAATTTATATGAGATTAGCAAGCAGCACAAGGGTCTTAGCTATTATGGTAGACCTGTACTTAATGGTGCCTTTCCATGTTACTGTATCTAAAGTAATGGCATACAGATCAGACAAAAACCCAGTGGTATTGGTTTTTTTTGAGAAAATTTGCCTTAAGTACTTAAAAGGTTAGTAGTTTAAATTATCAGTATGGTCTACTGTAAGCCATTAACTGTGTACTGCAACTTGCATTTAATAGTAGACTGCGGCAGACATTACAAGTGCTCCCAAATAAAATCATCTTTACATACGTTACGCAGTAAAACTATAAAATTTTGCTTTGGTGAAGAAAAAAACAAATTCTTGTGAAGTGTTCAAGCAAATTACCGTGCGAGTTTAACTTTATTATTTGATGAATGATGTTTGTAAATACTGTAAAAGTTTTCCCAAGTCTGTGCAGTTTTCCTGCACCTACAGCATACAGGATCTGTCTTTTAGTGGTATGTAAGTTACAAAGTTGTTACATAAATTACAGTTTTGTTACGTATACAATAAGTTGCAGTACAAGGATAAAGGTTTTGAATGTCTTCATAATTAAGAGTGCTTTATATGAAGAAAATATTAAGTATTCTTAAACAGCATCCTCTTTTAAAGTCAAAACTGGTAAAGCACTATTAACTATGTAGACATCCACTATCTTCACACTTGTAACTTATGTAACACTAAAAGACAGTTCCTGTATACCTGTAGGAAAACTGCACATACTGACTTTGGACAAAATTTTATCTAAATAATGTTTAACTTTCCTGATTTGCTTGAACACTTCACAGGAGTTTGTAATTTTCAACTAAGCAAAATTTTGCAATTTCTCTGCATAACTTATATTATTATGATTTTATTTGGTAGCACTTGTAATGTCTGCTTAGTTTTTGATTCCTTGCCGAAGGCCGAAGGAATCTATGCGATGGTGATGTCGTGTGTGTGTGCGTATGTGTGTGTGTATGACCGACTGCAATGGCCAAGTGGTTAGAGCATCCGACTTGCAGCTGGAAGGTCTAGGGTTCAAATCCTGGCCGGGTCATACCAAAGACTTTAAAAATGGAACCTACTGCCTTTGTGCTTGGTGCTCAGCATAAGCAATGGAGTAGGGAAAACAAGCCAGTGAGCCACAATTGGAAAAAAGGCCGTGGTCGTCTCGACTTGAACCAATTGGTTGGAAACTGGGGCGTTAAACTTCATGATCATCAAACTAACTCAAGAAGGGTAACTGTGGAGGATCTCATACGTAGCATGTGGATTGCCTATATTGAGAAGATGATCCCTAGTATTTTTGGTGGAAGTCAAAGGTTATTTGGGGTCACCAGAGGTCAAAAGGTCAAAAACCTTGTTAACTTGATTTCTCAAGAAGGGTAACTGTGAGGGATCATATACTTACCTTGTGTGTTGAACATATTGAGAAGATGATCAGTATTACTTTTCGTACAGGTCAAAGGTAATTTGAGGTCACAAAAGGTCAAAACCTAGTTAACATCATATTTTAAGGAGGGTAACTATGAGGGATCTCATTCATAGCCAGTGGATTGTTTATATTTAGCATGTAGGTCATTTTGGGTCACAAGATTTCAAAAGCTTTTGACCTTCTTAACATGATATCTCAAGTAGGGTAACTATGAGGGATCACATGCTTGTCATGTGGGTGATTCATGTTTGTTACAATATATCCATATGGCAAGGAATCACTAAGCCTCTTGGCTTTCTGGTTAAAGCAACTTGCAATGTGAAGTTAAAGACTAAGGCCATATTGATAATTTTAACAACCTTTTTGATTCCTTGCCGAAGGCAGGCAAGGAATCTATGCGATGGTGATGTCGTGTGTGTGTGTGTGTGTGTGTGTGTGCGTATGTGACGGCTTAGCTTGTTTACACGATATCTCAAGAAGGGAAAGTTGGACAGTTCTCAAACTTGGTACATAGATGGCCCATATTGAGAGGAAGAATCCTATTGTTTTTGGTGGAGGTCAAAGGTCATCTGGGGTCACCGGGGGTCAAAATCTGAAAACCTTGTTTACACGATATCTCAAGGTAGAAAGCTTGGATAGATTTCATGCTTGGTATGTAGATGCGTTGTGGTGAGAGGAAGAACCCTATTGTTTTTGGTGGAGGTCAAAGGTCATCTGGGGTCACGGGGGGTCAAAATCTGAAAACCTTGTTTACACGATATCTCAAGTTAGAAAGCTTGGATAGATTTCATGCTTGGTATGTAGATGCGTTGTGGTGAGAGGAAGAACCCTATTGTTTTTGGTGGAGGTCAAAGGTCATCTGGGGTCACCGGGGGTCAAAATCTGAAAACCTTGTTTACACGATATCTCAAGTTAGAAAGCTTGGATAGATTTCATGCTTGGTATGTAGATGCGTTGTGGTGAGAGGAAGAACCCTATTGTTTTTGGTGGAGGTCAAAGGTCATCTGGGGTCACCGGGGGTCAAAGTCTGAAAACCTTGTTTACACGATATCTCAAGTTAGAAAGCTTGGATAGATTTCATGCTTGGTATGTAGATGCGTTGTGGTGAGAGGAAGAACCCTATTGTTTTTGGTGGAGGTCAAAGGTCATCTGGGGTCACCGGGGGTCAAACTCTGAAAACCTTGTTTACACGATATCTCAAGTTAGAAAGCTTGGATAGATTTCATGCTTGGTATGTAGATGCGTTGTGGTGAGAGGAAGAACCCTTTTGTTTTTGGTGGAGGTCAAAGGTCATCTGGGGTCACCAGGGGTCAAAATCTGAAAACCTTGTTTACACGATATCTCAAGTTAGAAAGCTTGGATAGATTTCATGCTTGGTATGTAGATGCGTTGTGGTGAGAGGAAGAACCCTTTTGTTTTTGGTGGAGGTCAAAGGTCATCTGGGGTCACTGGGGGTCAAAATCTGGAAACCTTGTTTACACGATATCTCAAGTTAGAAAGCTTGGATAGATTTCATGCTTGGTATGTAGATGCGTTGTGGTGAGAGGAAGAACCCTTTTGTTTTTGGTGGAGGTCAAAGGTCATCTGGGGTCACCGGGGGTCAAAATCTGAAAACCTTGTTTACACGATATCTCAAGTTAGAAAGCTTGGATAGATTTCATGCATGGTATGTAGATGCGTTGTGGTGAGAGGAAGAACCCTATTGTTTTTGGTGGAGGTCAAAGGTCATCTGGGGTCACCGGGGGTCAAAACCTGAAAACCTTGTTTACACGATATCTCAAATTAGAAAGCTTGGATAGATTTCATGCGTGGTATGTAGATGTGTTATGGTAAGAGGAAGAACCCTATTGTTTTTGGTGGAGGTCAAAGGTCATCTGGGGTCACCGGGGGTCAAAGTCTGAAAACCTTCTTTACATGATATTTCAAGGTAGGAAGCTTGGATAGATTTCATACCAAGTATGTTGATGTGGTATGGTGAGAGGAAGATTTCTGTTATTTTTGGTGGAGGTCAAAGGTCGTCTGGGATCACCAGGGGTCAAACTCTGAAAACCTTCTTTATACCATATCGCAAGGTAGGAAGCTTGGATTGATTTCATATTAAGTATGTGGATGCGTTATGGTGCGAGGAAGAACCCTATTGGTTTTGGTGGAGGTCAAAGGTCATCTGGGGTCACCGGGGGTCAAAATCTGAAAACCTTGTTTACACAATATCTCAAGTTAGAAAGCTTGGATAGATTTCATGCTTGGTATGTAGATGCGTTGTGGTGAGAGGAAGAACCCTATTGTTTTTGGTGGAGGTCAAAGGTCATCTGGGGTCACCGGGGGTCAAAATCTGAAAACCTTGTTTACACGATATCTCAAGTTAGAAAGCTTGGATAGATTTCATGCTTGGTATGTAGATGCGTTGTGGTGAGAGGAAGAACCCTATTGTTTTTGGTGGAGGTCAAAGGTCATCTGGGGTCACCGGGGGTCAAAACCTGAAAACCTTGTTTACACGATATCTCAAATTAGAAAGCTTGGATAGATTTCATGCTTGGTATGTAGATGTGTTATGGTAAGAGGAAGAACCCTATTGTTTTTGGTGGAGGTCAAAGGTCATCTGGGGTCACCGGGGGTCAAAGTCTGAAAACCTTCTTTACATGATATTTCAAGGTAGGAAGCTTGGATAGATTTCATACCAAGTATGTTGATGTGGTATGGTGAGAGGAAGATTTCTGTTATTTTTGGTGGAGGTCAAAGGTCGTCTGGGATCACCAGGGGTCAAACTCTGAAAACCTTTTTTATACCATATCGTAAGGTAGGAAGCTTGGATTGATTTCATATTAAGTATGTGGATGCGTTATGGTGCGAGGAAGAACCCTATTGGTTTTGGTGGAGGTCAAAGGTCATCTGGGGTCACCGGGGGTCAAAATCTGAAAACCTTGTTTACACAATATCTCAAGTTAGAAAGCTTGGATAGATTTCATGCTTGGTATGTAGATGCGTTGTGGTGAGAGGAAGAACCCTATTGTTTTTGGTGGAGGTCAAAGGTCATCTGGGGTCACCGGGGGTCAAAATCTGAAAACCTTGTTTACAGGATAAATCAAGTTAGAAAGCTTGGATAGATTTCATGCTTGGTATGTAGATGCGTTGTGGTGAGAGGAAGAACCCTATTGTTTTTGGTGGAGGTCAAAGGTCATCTGGGGTCACCGGGGGTCAAAATCTGAAAACCTTGTTTACACGATATCTCAAGTTAGAAAGCTTGGATAGATTTCATGCTTGGTATGTAGATGCGTTGTGGTGAGAGGAAGAACCCTTTTGTTTTTGTTGGAGGTCAAAGGTCATCTGGGGTCACCAGGGGTCAAAATCTGAAAACCTTGTTTACACGATATCTCAAGTTAGAAAGCTTGGATAGATTTCATGCTTGGTATGTAGATGCGTTGTGGTAAGAGGAAGAACCCTTTTGTTTTTGGTGGAGGTCAAAGGTCATCTGGGGTCACCGGGGGTCAAAATCTGGAAACCTTGTTTACACGATATCTCAAGTTAAAAAGCTTGGATAGATTTCATGCATGGTATGTAGATGCGTTGTGGTGAGAGGAAGAACCCTATTGTTTTTGGTGGAGGTCAAAGGTCATCTGGGGTCACCGGGGGTCAAAACCTGAAAACCTTGTTTACACGATATCTCAAATTAGAAAGCTTGGATAGATTTCATGCTTGGTATGTAGATGTGTTATGGTAAGAGGAAGAACCCTATTGTTTTTGGTGGAGGTCAAAGGTCATCTGGGGTCACCGGGGGTCAAAGTCTGAAAACCTTCTTTACATGATATTTCAAGGTAGGAAGCTTGGATAGATTTCATACCAAGTATGTGGATGTGGTATGGTGAGAGGAAGATTTCTGTTATTTTTGGTGGAGGTCAAAGGTCGTCTGGGATCACCACGGGTCAAACTCTGAAAACCTTTTTTATACCATATCGCAAGGTAGGAAGCTTGGATTGATTTCATATTAAGTATGTGGATGCGTTATGGTGCGAGGAAGAAGCGTATAGTTTTTGGTGGAGGTCAAAGGTCATTTGGGGTCACCAGGGGTCAAAGTCTGAAAACCTTGTTTACACAGTATCTCAAGGTAGGAAGCTTGGATAGATTTCATACTAAGTATGTGGATGTGTTATGGTGCGAGGAAAAACCCTATTGTTTTTTGTGGAGGTCACAAGCCATTTGAGGTCACCAGAGGTCAAAAACTGAAACTTTGTAAACATGTCATTACAAGGGAGGAAGCACAGATAAATCCCTTCTCATACGTTTTATTTATTTATTTTTTTTTTTTTTTCATTTTTTTGTGGTTATTCAAGTTTCGGTTTAAAGGTCATGTGACATGAGCTGATGTGAGCAGGGGTCAAATTGTGACCACATCATAAAAAATGATGTAGAAGAGAAGTATAAATTTGATGGATGAACCTCAGTGTAACAAAGCACCCCCTTTCGGCAAGGAATCACTAAGCCTTTTGGCTTTCTGGTTGGTATGTAGGACAAGTTCTCTCTCAGAAAACCAATATGACGTCTTGTTTTCACTTCAGCTGATTGAGTAGTCCACGTAGTGTGATCTCAACAGTGGTTTTTGATTCCTTGCCGAAGGCCGAAGGAATCTGTGCGATGGTGATGTCGTGTGTGTGTGTATGTGTGTTTGTGCTTGTAAACACAATATCTCAAGAAGGGTAACTCTGAGGGATCTCATATTCAGCGTGTAGATTGCCCATATTGAGTAGATGATCCCTATTGTTTTTGATGGGGGTCAAAGGTCATTTGGGGTCACAAGAGGTCAAAAGGTCAAAACCTTGTAAAGACGATATCTCAAGAAGGGTAACTCTGAGAGGTCTCATACTTGGCAGGTAGGTTGCCCATGATGAGTTGATGGTCCCTATTCTTTTTGGTGGAGGTGAAAGGTCATTTGGGGTACAAGGGGTCAAATAGTAAATATGCTGGAAATTGCTTATAAACACGATATCTCCAGAAGGATAAATGTGAGGGATCTCATACTTACATGTGGATTGCCCATATTGAGTAGATGATCCCTATTGTTTTTGGTGGAGGTCAAAGGTCTTTTGGGGTCACCAGAAGTCAAAAAGTCACAACCTTTAAACACTCTATCTCAAGAAGGGTAACTGTGAGGGTTCTCATACTTAGCATGAGGATTGCCCATAATGAGTAGATGAACCTTATAGTTGTTGGTGGAGGTCAGAGGTCATTTGGGGTCACCAGAGGTCAAAAGGTCAAACCTTTTAAACAATATCTCAAGAAGGGTAACTGTGAGAGATCTCATTCTTAGCACATGGATTGCCCATATTGAGTAGATGATCCCTATTGTTTTTGGTGGAGGTCAAGCTCATTTGGGGTCACCAGAGACCAAAACTTTAAATCCTTGTAAACACAATATCCCCAGGAGGATAACTGTGAGGGATGGCATACATAGCATGTGAATTGCACATATTGAGTAGATGATCCATGTTCTTTTTGTTGGAGGTCAAAGGTCATTTGGGGTCACTAGAGGTCAAAAGGTCAAAACCTTGTAAACACTATCTCAAGAAGGGTAACTGTGAAGATCTCATACGTAGCTTGTGAATTGCCTACAATGAGTAGATGATCCCTATTCTTTTTGGTGGAGGTCAAAGGTCATTTGGAGTCACCAGAGGTCAAAAGGTCAAAACCTTGTCAACACTAATCTCAAGAAGGGTAACTGTGAGGGATCTCAAACTTAGCATGTGGATTGCCCATATTGAGTAGATGATCCCTAGTATTTTTGGTGGAAGTCAAAGGTTATTTGGGGTCACCAGAGGTCAAAACCTAGTAAACATCATATTTTAAGGAGGGTAACTACAGTATGAGGGATCTCATTCTTAGCCAGTGGTTTGTTTATATTTAGCATGTAGGTCATTTTGGGTCACAAGATTTCAATAGCTTTTGACCTTCTTAACATGATATCTCAAGTGGGATAACTGTGAGGGATCACATGCTTGTCATGTGGATGATTCATGTTTGTTACAATTTATATTATCCATATGGCAAGGAATCACTAAGCCTTTTGGCTTTCTGGTTTTGAGGTGTCGAGATTTAGGCCTTTTGGTTGCATTTTTTCGGCTATCTGAGAGGTACAGACCTGAAATTTGGGAGGATGTGGAAGTGTAACGCAGATTGTGCATGTAAAAGTTTGTGCTGATCGATGGTTATCTGGAGTCCTTAGAGCTTATGTGTGTTTTCCGTATTTTGGCCATAAACCCCTTCTTGTACAGATTTTGATATTTGTGCTCAAAATTTTGCATTGGTGTTTACAGGATTCACTTTGCAGACATAAACTGACCCCTTGCTGCATCTGATTTGCATATGCATATGAAATTGCGTGGAAGGCATGTGGTCCAACTATATTGGAAATGTAGGGAGGAGATCCATTTTTGATTGAATGGAATGTTAGGAGTCAGATTTTAAATTATTCAAGATGAGATTGGTATCCAATGAAGTTCACACAATAATATGGTCTCACTTGTTTGTACATGGAATGATCCTTGTAGCAGAGTTTTGTGTACGTTGTAGTCTGTACAGGTTTCCATTGTGTACTTGTACACTAAACAAAGGTGAATTTACAAGAATCAACTTCAGATTAATGCATGGAGGACAGTTTCAGCATTCTTTTTGTTGAGTTTCAATTAGCAAGTTTAGAATGAATTGAAAATTTGTGAACTTTGCTTGCTGTTTATATTATCAATTGAAACTATTTAGTTGTTTAGTATGTGAAGTACTACCTGATTGAACAAATGTTTCTATAGGCTTTATATCTTTGCATTGATTACTGTACATGCAAACCTTGTCTTGTACAGTACACATTCTGTTAATTTCTATTGTAGATCTTTTGCACATTAAACTTAATGCCATGTCACAAAAAGCTGGATGAAAGTTTAATGCTGTAAGGGGCTGTTGCATCGCCCCAAACATGTTTGGAACATTTCTGGGTATTTCTGTTACAATTGGTAACTGCTCTTTCATTGACATAAATTCAGACAATAGCTCTACCCTGATTGGTCAGTGTGAAGTATGTTGGATCGACATGTCAGATTTTGGTTTCATTATTAAAAATCACTCACAGTAGGCCAGTGTACTCTGTAGTGTACTGTACCTAAAGAACTTAGTACAGGTTACTGCAGCTTTGTGTGGTAAGTGCAGTAGACAAGAAACAGTAGAAGAGGGACTGAAAGTAAACTTAGTTGGGAGAATTTTTATTGCCTGGCACGAGAATTAGCCCCTTTAAAGGGTAAATATCATGCACAAGTTGAATAAATGAGACAGTTGAGACTAGTAATGAGGAGGTTCTGTAAGAATTTGTCATGTGATAATTGGACATAGTAGTATAGTAACTCATTAGTCTCTAGTATTTTCTGTGACATTGAAGAAGGTTGTGCATACAGTAGCTGGCAAAATGATTTCAATATCCACTTGATATTTTTAGAAGTGCTTTGAATTAGTATGCCCTCTAAGTGAAGACTTAAAATGCTTGATATGACATATTCAATGGGTTTTGTTTCAAAGAACAACTACTGAATGCTTGGTATTGAAGTTTGAAGGATTTAAGCATGTAGAAGGTGGATATTTTATTTCATATTATTAATATTTCAAACATGTATGCATCAAATTAATACCTGTACATGAAGAAACCACCAGGATCAACCAACCCACTGTGTGATACTTTGAATGTTGTGAGTAAGAAAAAGAGATTTACAGAATATTACCTTGAGTATTGGCTTGCTAGTTCTTGCTAGTTAGATTAGATTCACAAGTATTTGTCTATTACTAAGCTTTTTTTGAGAGGGAAGTCAAAGGTTAAACCTTCCCTGTCTCAATCTAGTTCTTTCTAAGACACACTTGAGGGTCTTTCACTAGTGAGCTGTTGCCACAAAGTGGGGTGGTTGAGCCTGGCGGTTATTGCATGTACATGTATGCTTTAAATTTGATGTATACTTGTTTGAAGAGTTCTGTGTCTTGCAACTATTAGGTGCAGTTTCATAGCTCAGTGTCCACTGTCAGTTGTGTCCATACTGGTCCCAGAGATATATATCCACTTTGAAGATGCCCTTAAACCAAATCAAAGAGAACAATAAAGTCTATTTATTTCAGGAGTCAGGATACATGACGAACTAAGACTTTTTCCTCTTCTCTTTAGTTGAAGCTTCCATGTTCATTTGGATGAATAAGAATTTCATTGTAGAAAATAAAGTCTGTCCAAAAAAGTTACTTTCACAGCCTTCTTAATTTATACCTCTAGCATTCTTAACTATTTTCTAGCTTTTCATTCAATTTCTAAATTCCACCTGTGAAATCTGCCTGTCCTACCATCAGTTTGCAGCTTTGGATTTTAGGCCATCTGGTCTGGTTGCGTACAATTTGAGCTCAGACTGATAGTAATGAACTTGCTTTACAGCAGATTAGTCCACTAGAGGCCAAGGGTACTGATGATGCAAACTTTATACACTATAAGACCAAACATTTTTTTGACCCGATTTCAAAAATAAGAATGATTTTAGTCAGCTAACTACTGTACAAAGGTCATGATGTATTTTCAAGCTGATGGAATATCAAACCGTCTCCCTGTGTCATCAGTTTTGCAACAGTGAAAATGATTTTCTTAAAATTAAATTTACCACAGAAACCTTGCCATATTCAGGGATGGCCTTCTTAGTCTTGTTCTGTTACTAACTTGCTAGTGACCCTGGGGGATCATGCTAGGCAGCTGTAGAGAATACTTAAAGTACAAAAAGCAGGCATGAAGAAGGGCTCTGTCAGTATTGGACAGATAGTTTCACTTGCTCACAATGCTATTAGTCAACAAATGTTATTTCCCACTAAAGGTTGATGCTTTCTTAACAACAAAGTTCTGTCTTCATCGTAGACCGGGGTGCATTATGTAACCAAACACACTCTCTCATAAACAACAACTTCTGTGAATTTTCTTTGTTACTGTAGCTCTCTAACATTCTGTGAGCAGCTTATCCAACAAAATGTATGGTATGAGGATTCAAATTATTCAAATGTCATGTTTTTGCATTTACAATAGTTTTAGACCATAACCATTACCTTATTCTCGAAAATATGATAGATCTTTATTGGCCTCTTGCTTTTAATGGAAGAATAGAAATACATAAGTAAAGAAGCTGTAAAGTCCCATTTGATTTGATTGGTTTATCAGTCCTTTAAAACTTACAACTTGAGACATAAGAAAAGAATTTTTTTCCAAATCTTTTGAATCCTCTGATTATGAATAGGCTGCAGTGTATGAGAGAAGAATGCACTAATTTTTTATAAGATGATGTAAACTAAATACATCTTAAATGAAATCAAACTCATATCACATCATCATTTTACAGTTTTTCCTTACAATATTATTGTATATTGACATGTATCATGTGGAGAAACATTACTGTTATATCAAAATTTTTATTTAAGATTCCTAAGCCTGCGTGCAGTATACTTGCATTATGTGGGAGTGATCATATACAGTATTAGCATATATATTTGTTTGAGGACTGCCTACTCTTTTAAGTGCTTAAATTTTTCCTTTTCTGCAGGTATCTATGTTGTACTCAACTACCTCAAATAACAATGTTTCATGGCTATGATTATTGAGGGGGCATCCCATCGAAGGCTTAGGAAACATATTTTCTTGTGGGACATTAAGAGGAGTCAACATTTCACAGAACAAGTCGAGTTTCTGAAGACAATTCAGCTGTCGAGATGACAGGAGGAATGGCCCACTGGCGCCGGATACATAATGGCAATGCTGATAGTGACTGTTTACATCCTAATTTAATCGTCTATCGTAAGGTAAGGTTGAAAGTGCTTTTGCCTAAACTGTTGTATAGACAACCTTTCAGATTTTTTTTTGGTAATTGTTTGGTGTCTGGTATCTGACATGCATGCAGGAATTTTTACCTGGGGTGGGAGGGGGGGGGGGTGGTGAGATTTTGACACTACTGGTATTTAGTGGAGTGCCATCATGAGTTAGTGCATAGCATACCAAGGAATGTTTTCTGCCAAAAATGACACTCAGATTGCTGGAAATAACAGTGGTACTTCTTATGCCTTTAATTTGCATCTACACTGTAAAATTGCTTTATTTTGAAGTGTCATGTTATAGATTCTCCAACAGGACCAACACTGTTTGATTTGGGAGCCTATGAACTCATATACTTCTGTTTTATAGGTGATTATGGTTGTAATGGGGTAAAAAGTTTTGAAGTACAGTACATCCAGGGCCAGAGCCATTATTGTTTTGTGGTGGGATGGAATTTGATGGACTTTTCTGTTTGTGCATATGGACATGTAAGTTCTGTGAAGGATTGAGGTTTCATACAAACAGGTCAGTAACATACAATTACCAGGCTCAATGAAAAGAGACATAAGTCTCAACAAGGTTTTGACATGGTAGCACAAATTTATGGATGTGTTGGGACAGAGTGATAAATTTTACATAAAATCATGAACATGCAACCAATAAAGTAGAAAGATAAAGGGTCGAATTTCAGGATTGAAGTTAAGTCTGATTATTTTTCTTGTATTACGAAAACAGTCACAGAAATTACATTTCATTTGTAAGAACTATGCAAATTTTTCAGTGTCGCTGTACCTACTGGGATGGAATGTGGTGGGATGGAACTTGATGGAGCCTGTTGATTATGTATCAGCAGGGAGTTGTTATTTGGAAGGAGATACATCGGTTTGAAGTTAGGTTTGTACTGCCAAGGTCCGAAAGTAGTCTATTTCACTCCTGCTTACCTCATTATACATGTGAACAGTCCCAGAGCAAAGGCATAGATCTGTCTCTTGCATCTTTCTTGGCATTTCTATAAGACTTACACTGGATTAGGTAGTTCATACAAAAGACACTTCTCATCTGCTACATCTACAGTAAGACTGGGGGTTGTCACTACTACCATAGCATTCCCAGTCAAAAGGAAATCAAAAGAAATATTGCATCTTTGGACACTCAGGGATGCAGATGAGAGTGTAAGATTTTATGTAAAAATGTGAACACCATTCTATACCTGGTCAGGCTGGTCATTTCAGGAAACTCCTGGAAACTTTCAGGTTTGTGTGACAAAAATTAGACTTCTGCTTTTGCAGCTCATTTGCATGAGGTTTGTGCTTTAGGAAGGGGCAAAACTCATTGATTTATTCCAATTGAACAGTCATCTTGAGTTATGTAGCACTTGCCGCTATTAACTGGTGGCAGCATCAACCTATTCATTGAAGCATTGTTCTGAATAAGCCACTTGTGTTAGGATTACAAGATATGAATGATGTTGCTAACTTATTGATATCAGACTGAAGCCAAGAAATAAAAGGAAGAAATCCCTATCAGCCAAATTTCTGTACATGATCTCCCTTGGATTTAGTGTTACTTTCATAGTAGGTGTCGAATATGTTCTCCTCGTTTGATGCACACGTTCTGACATCTGCGAATAATGACAGAGATCATCCAATTTTGCTATATTCATTAGCCTAATTTGATGTTACCTCCCAGCTGTTAATTGGTTTTGATATATGAATATTTACATTGCATGAGGAAACTTCAATTGTAACGTTGTTCTGCGATCTACTCACTTTTACACAGTAAGTAAATGGGACATCTTCATTGTGTGAGCTTAAAGCGAGAGAAATCACACACTATTAAAAACCCCATTGACTTTGTTTGGTCATCTGAATGGCATTGTAATCATACTTGCTTTAGTCGATTTTTCATTGAATATTTATAGTTTGTGTTTGTTGTGATCATATGAATAGCTGATAGGGTACATTTTTACGCAGTTTGACAAAGAATTCCTGCAAAAGTTTGTGGATGCTGGTATTGTGGCGAGTGGAGCCGATGTACAGTAGGTGCAGGAGTAATACATGTCTGCCAAGCGGGCAAGATTGACCTTAGAGTGTTAGCATAAAGCAAATTTTTTGTTCATCCTCCTTCCAAATAACAACTCCCTGGTATCAGTTACAAAGTTGTGTGTTGCTGCAGTTCTTTTAAAAGCAATAAGCGTACATTTAACCAAATAACTATCTTCAAAGACTTTAGTTGGTTGGGTCCAAAATTGGTCCTTTGGGAAACTTGTCAAAATGGGCCTTGTACAGTACATGGATTTTGTTGAATGTAAGGCAAAATACCAACAGGTTTTAATGTCCAAGTACCGTGATTGAAGGTAAACCTTCGGAATGTTTAATCGGTCTAGTAAATTACGTCTGACAATAATTTTTGCAAAATGAAAATTTTGGCTAATTTTTGGTGAACATGCACTTTCAGGTAAGTTTTAGGGCTGATTCTTGTGCTTTTACAGAAGTACGGCCTATGACATCATAAGTGGAGTAAAATTTGGGTGATTATTTAAATTAGGGTACCAATGGTAAAATATGCTTTTAAAGGCAACTGTCTTGCTATTTTAATCCACATGGTCTTTGCTATGCTTTCATTTTGTCCTCACTATTTATGTAAGTGCATATCTTCCAAAAAATAAGTATCATTGTAGTGAATCCTCCCAATTTTGATGAAAAAATTGGCTAAAATTAGCAATTTTGGGGGCAAAAAGTGTGACATTTAAACTACCCGAGCAGAAATTAGATTTTCCCTTATTTTTACATTTACCTTGCTCAGTTATTTTAACTTAAATGGTTGATGAGGTATCAATTGTACCCTTGAAACTCATATTTTATGAGAAACTGACATTTTTCTCTTTCCTGGGATTCGACGAAAGAGAGGTTCCACGTGTAACATTTGGTGTTACTGTTACAGTGTGAAATTTCAGTATCTTATTTTCCAAAAATTACCTACAGTAAATACTAAATCTTTCTTGTTTTAGTGGTTGATTGAAGCCTGTGAAATTGTTTAATGCATATGTAGGTTTGGACAAAAGCAATTGAACAGAAAAGAAAAACATAGCCATTTTGCATTTTGACAGGCCCCTTTGGTGTCACGGAAATATGTTACATAGTGAACCTTTGCAGTTAAAATACTACTTCTTCCTAAACTTGATATGTTGTCATTTTTAGCTGAACTATAGTATTTAAAATAGCTTTTAACTTACAGGTAGTAAAACTGTGCCACCTTGTTTATGATTTGAAATATCATACAATATTACTTTGGTGTTCTCCCAATCTAGGTTACACGTGGAACGTATTGTTTTTACCACAGAATTGAGATGAAACCCTTGACTAAGTAATCACAAGAGGTTTTAGCTTCAGACTGCTCAGATTAACTATAGAAAACCCATAAATGATATAAAATAACTCAATAAGTAGTCTTAGTGAGACAAACATATTTTTGGTGTTCATGTTACACTGTGAAACCTATAATTTCCGTGCAATGGGGCTATTTTGAGGTCAAACGTCATCTGAGCATTCATAAAACAACTTGTACAACATCATTTAGACCTAAGCCTATAAGGAACTAGTAAATATAACAATTCCACCCATGGTTTCACATCAAAAATTATGATACATGAAATTAGGGCTATAAATGTCATGTCACAGTCTGGCACCCTAATTAAAATAAACACCCAATTACACTTGCACGCAACTATTTTCAGATTGCAAGCATAAGCTTGTGAACATATTACGGCTGTGATGGTTAAACGGGTTAACCGTTAACCAACTGATTGATCTGTTGAACGTCCGCCATATGTCATTTCGTTTAACTGTTTTTGTATCCTAATTAATGAGTCGCCATGGTTCAGCTTTATACCTAAATCCATTTGTGAAATACTGTAAGCCACAGAAGTTGCTTGCCCAAGATCATGTAACAATGGGTAAACTTTGAACCAAAAGTTTCAAAAGGTTTCAAAAAGGTTTGAAAAGGCCCTTGTACTATATATAATTAATACCAGTTACACAGTCTTCGTTGCACAGCTTTATTTGGTATGTGGATCCATTTGCACAATGATCTGGGATTGTCTTGCCGAAAATAATGTAACAATAAACAGTTTCATGCAATGTTTGAAAAGGATTAGAAATATGGAACGTATGATTTAGAGACCACATGCTACAACAATCCAAACATACCTTTGGAAGTGGAACTCTTTTGAAAACTTAATAGATAAGACTAAATAGTTATTTCTACTCTGCAGAAAAATATGCTAAACATCGTTTGTCATAAATGCACTTTGGGAATTTTCCCAGGTGTAGTGGTAACATAACATCCACAGGTACATGTGGTTACAGTTCCTCAGGCTTAAAACAAGTTTTGCATTCTGCATGAAATCGTTAATATCAAGCTGTATAGTTCTGGGCTGAATTATGCAAGCCCAGCTTGTTAGCCTTGTACAGTGCAACCAAAATATTTTTAAATAAGTCTCCCCACTTAAGCTGACTGAATAATTATGACAAGTGACAAGTGACAACTCAATATTTTTTATAATTTTTTCATTGTTGGTAGAATTCCTGGAACAGTTTCAACCCTCAAAATATGCCCAAAAGAGTGAAATTCTTTCTGCCATTTTATTTATTCACCCAAAAAATTATAAATGGAGCATTCCAGTGTTGAACTCAAGAATAATCGTGTTATTTTCGACCATAAATTAGCACAGCTAGTTTAGCATGCTGAACGAACCAGTGCGGCCATGTGCTTAGCACGAACTATCATTCATGGTACATGTAAGATTAAGCAAATTTTTGAAAGTAAACTTTGGGCGACCTATTAAAATAAGTACTTAAGAGCTTTCTCCATAGAAGTTAGTGTTACAAGAAAGAGGTACCTACTCAAAAGTCCAAGTTAATCCAAAGGATCTGTTGATGAACCCGATCAAACTCTACTCGCACCTTCCTTGTGTGCAAATGGTTTTTCAGCTTTGTAACATATTTGTTTTTATGGTTTGGTGATATATGATATATATCGATATATATCGCCGGAAGTCTGTATTGTGATATGCGATATGAAATACCCTTATCACGATATGACGATATAGAAAAGAATAAAACTTTTTGGAAATTGGAATTTCAATAACTTAAATTTTAAAGATAAACTGTGTTTATAATTTCAGTATTCATTCATGGATTTTGTCTTGATTTGGAAAATCATCAGCTGTGAAACATTTTAGGATTATTTCAGGCACATTTAGCCATGTCTACAACAGGTTTATCCATTTTGGTGATATATCGTGAAAATTTTTGGCGATATTATCATGATGTATCGGTATGGATTTTTTTGCATATCACCCATCCCTAATATATTTTAAAATTTTAGACTTGAAGTACAACTTTAAGTAATATTTAATATGCATGCATATGTACAGTAGCTCTTCAGTTGTTTTTGAAAGTTTTAGATCAAACACTAACCTTGATATAGTACTTCAATACTATAGCATTTCTCTGACTGCAGTGGTCAAGTGGTTAGAGCATCCGACTTGCAGCCGGAAGGTCTAGGGTTCAAATCCTGGCCGGGTCATACCAAAGACTTTAAAATGGAACCTACTGCCTTTGTGCTTGGTGCTCAGCATAAACAATGGAGTAGGGTAAACAAGCCAGTGAGCCACAACTGGAAAAAAGGCTGTGGCCGTCTCGACTTGAACCAATTGGTTGGAAACTGGGACGTTAAACCTCATCTAACCTAACCTAACCTAACTATAGCATTTCTCAGAGACTTGTGCAACACATGTACACATGTAGCAGTACCTGCTGTGTCTGTATATGTCATACAATGCCTGAAGATAGTATGACAGTTGATTTACTCCATCTGTTACTTTTTTATCTTTCATAAAATTGAATTTTGAGAACCCTCTGGCATGTAATCAACCATACGTTATTTCCAAAACAAATCCCAATTATGATTGAAATAATCTACTCATGTGAACATACATACTGTTTTCTATGAACTTGAAGTAATGAATGAGTTCAGGGGTTGTGTGGTATCTTATTGGGAGTGTCTATCCTGACAAAACTCACATTATGTAGGGTTGCATAAAGTTTGATGCATACTGTTTTGTTATTTATTAATACACAACCACAGCAAATTAACTGAAAATTGTTTTGATCCAGAGTTTTTCTGAAAGGTAGGGGCACAAACTCAGGGGGATATGCCTCCAAAATTTATTTAGTCAAAATCAAAATTGGGGAACATTTTGGTGTAGTGGATGACTTTTGCTAGAATGGAGAAAAATAATCCCAAAGTGTGTAAAAAATGCCTTTTTTGATGCTGTTTGGGATATCCCAGGGAAAAGAGAGTGTGTGTGTGTGTGGGGGGGGGGGGGGAAATACTTTCTTCCACGTTGTGACAGGATGGTCTGCACAAAAACCTCCAACATCTGGTTTCACAGTATGACCAAAAATTTACTTCTGGTGACTTTTGAATGAAAAATATAGTAAGTCATTATGTAGCATTTAGTATCATAACAATGGCTGTTTTTGGCAAGCTTCACACCTGTATTGTTCATACTGTAGGCTTAGTTGTCTGATTAGTATATATGACAATATGAATGAAATTACTTTTCCAAAGCCCTTGCAACTCCGACCACCCCCTGTCTACCCCAACCAGAAGATGCCCTTACTCAAAATCCATATATGACCCAGATATGGGATTTCATATCTGGCCCATATCTGGGCCAGATATGGAATTCATATCTGGCTTGTACAAGAATTGGGCAGATATAACTTGATATAATATAAAGGCCATATATGGCCCAGGTAAAGTTTCACTTTTATATGGCCCAGATATGCCCCATATATGGCTACTCCATTTCTGGCCCATATATGGAAAATCCATATATGCCACATATAAAGAGATTTATATCTGGCCCATATCTGTGCCATATATGACCCATATAAAACTTTATATGGCTCACTCTTTATATGGCCCATACCTGGCCCATATATGGAAATTTATATCTGGCCCACATCTGCACCAGATATGGAATTTATATCAGATCGGATAAAAACCATATATGGCCAGATAAAGTTCTATCTGGATCAAGCCTTTATATGGCACAGATCTGCTCTAGTTATGAATCATAGGACTTATAGTCCACACTCCTCATGGAGACTTTGAACACCAGAAAACAATGTTTAAGTGCTCCATGAATTAGAATTTAATGTAAGTATTAGGTTAAATTGACTTAAGTACATAAATTCAACTTATTTCATAACAGTGAACAGAAAAATGCCTTGAAATTTCCTATTTTATGTAATCACAGTGATATGGGCTTCTTATTTTAAACTTAATTACGTATTTGACTCTAAATTTTGTTTACTGCGTGGTGCATATTTTACTTTCAACGTCCTAAATCATGAAAAATGTAGGTTTAGATACAAGCTCCGCCCAAATATGCAAATTATTTGCCTAAGTTCACTTAGTACACTGCGGTATTAACAGAAGTGTAGCCACTAAATAACTGCAATGTCTGGGAAGGTGATGCTGTATCCAAAACATGTCTTAGTTTGTAACAAGCATAATCCAAGAATCAAATCAAATAAATAATAAAACAAACTAACAAAATGCTCATTTGCATATCTAGCATATCAAGTTATATCTGGCTTTATATGGCCATATCAAACTTTACATACATATCTGGATCACGGTTATATCAAGTTATATCTGGCTTTATATGGCCATATCAAACTAAATATATGTTTTAATCAAGTTATATCTGGCTTTATATGGCCATATCAAACTTTATATACATATCTGGATCACAGTTTTATCAAGTTATATCTGGCTTTATATGGCCATATCAAACTTTATATACATATCTGGATCACGATTATATCAAGTTATATCTGGCTTTATATGGCCATATCAAACTTAATATGCATATCTGGGTTATGTTTTAATCAACCAGAAGATTAGGGTTATGTTTTAATCAACCAGAAGATGTAGTGTATCTGCTGGAATAGAGTGCCCCTTCATACTTTTGATACCCAACCAGAAGATGTAGAGTATCTGCTGGTATAGAGTGCCCTTGAGAGTTTTGATACCCAACCAGAAGATGTAGAGTATCTGCTGGGATAGAGTGCCCCTTGATACTTTTTATACCCAACCAGAAGATGTAGAGTATAGTATCTGCTGGGACAGAGTGCCCCTTCATACTTTTGATACCCAACCAGAAGATGTAGAGTATCTGCTGGTATAGAGTTCCCTTGGTAGTTTTGATACCCAACCAGAAGATGTAGAGTATCTGCTGGTATAGAGTGCCCTTGATAGTTTTGATACCCAACCAGAAGATGTAGTGTATCTGCTGGAATAGAGTGCTCCTTCATACTTTTGATACCCAACCAGAAGATGTAGAGTATCTGCTGGTATAGAGTGCCCTTGATAATTTTGATACCCAACCAGAAGATGTAGAGTATCTGCTGGGATAGAGTGCCCCTTGATACTTTTTATACCCAACCAGAAGATGTAGAGTATAGTATCTGCTGGGATAGAGTGCCCCTTAATAGTTTTGATACCCAACCAGAAGATGTAGAGTATCTGCTGGGACAGAGTGCCCCTTCATAGTTTTGATATCCCAACCACAAGATGTAGAGAGCATCTGCTGGGAAAGAGTGTCCCCTGATGGTTTTGATCAGGATGGACAATCAAAACTATTCAGCTAAAAAGTTAAGGTGAAGGGAAGGAGAAGCATGCAAAGGGTTAGGCTTTTGGTATTTATGCTGATAGAATGTGGTGAAAGGTTCACCTTCACTAACAATTTGGAGAACAAGGAAAAAAAATTTGCACGACATATTTCAGGCCTTGAAGCCTTGATGCAGGCCTGGAAGGCCTTGAATGGCAGTTGTTTTACAGTATGATGCTAATGTGGGAGAAGCTATGGCTTATGAATTACAACTTCATTTTGGGTGGCTAACCAGCTTAACAATTTAAATCAAATTTGGTTTCTTTTGAAAAGTCAGCTCAGATGGGAAAACCATAGATTGCTCTTGGATGCAAAACCCACCTTACTTTGACCCGGCTGGGGATTGGATCCTGAACCTTGCAGTTGCCAAGCTTGATCGCTTCAAATGCCACAGCCTTTATCCATTCAGCTACAGCACAGGTTATTTGACCTCAGAGTCATTACTATGGTAGCACAACCTAATCAACTGAACTGGGAGAACCTGAGAACACATGCCAGAAATACTGTAATGGTGGTAAACTGCTGTTTTGCCTTGGTGTAAACACAGGGTAACACCCAGTGATGGGTTGCATGTGATACCATGCCTTGAGGGTATTGTAGGAAATGTTTGTGTTTCTCTCCACCATCCCCCTAACTGGAATTGCTACTCCCTGGAGTCCCTGGTCCTTCCTTACATGTCACACCTCTGCTAAAGGGCTTGAATGTTTTATACTCATAGTTTAATAGACATTGCTTGTAAGGTGGTGAACTTTTGATGGATTTTTGGTTTCCAGTATGTAGCCACTTCATGCTGACATTGCACAAAAAGTGTACCTTAGTTAATGCCATGGGTGGAAAAAGTTGGGAAGCTGGGAGGGTCGTTCCTGGGAAATTTGGATACTTGGAGGGAAATTTTACCTTTTTTGTACGTGAAAATGAGGACATAATTGTGGAAATTTGACTACCTTCCCAGGAAATGAACATTTTTTTCATCCCTGGTTAATGCAATCTACATTGCCCCTCTCTTACCTCTTATCTACACGTGTAACCCTCACTTACTTGTAATAAAGTCCTGGCAAGTCTTGATCACACAGCGGAGGAGGCCGGCCTCTGATAGAGGGCGGCCTCCAGCGTCCTCTTCTCGCTTGCCTCGTCAGAAACTTTGACATGTAATTGAGTCCTGACTTTATTTCCTTCGAAAGTATTGGATATTTCATCCTTGGGATTGTTCTTTCGAGGGAGCCCTTCAATATTTAGTTCTGACCTTTGCAGAATAAATCTACAGTACAGTAGTTCATGCATTTCATCCTCCACCCGCACTTGATAAACTTTTCCACAGCCAGTTTTTACGAGCGAATGCGAAGTATAGCAGTCGGTTTTTAGACTTGTCACAGTGTTTTCATTGTGCGTCTTAATGTGCTTGTTAATAAAAATGGGTACGAAAGTAACTTAAAGATTAATAGATAATAGCTTTAAACAGAATTTAGTAATTCAAGTAAGTTTTTAGGTTTGTTATAGTTCATGAACAAGTCGTTGAGATATAGTTAAATTTGATGGTTTCTAAACGACTGTATAACGTTCTTAAGCCTCCTTTTCATGGTTTTTGTCAACTAATATGCTTGTAGTCGAGCTCGTACCCTTCATTCGTGATACTTTAAAACGCCTGCGTGAGATCTACTGAAGTAGAAACAGATTTATTAAATGAACGACGTGTAACATGGGTAAATCTCCGTCAAAATAACCCAACTGTAACTGGCAAAAGAACGACAAACCAAAGAGTTATGTTATATATCCTTCAGAATTGAAGACTTCTCCGAGAGGAGTAGGTTTCAGCGAACGCATTTTTATCAAGTCCCCGGATGAAAAATAAGCACTGCGTGGTTACCTGTCTTCCACATTAGGTTCAGCTGAAAGTTATATTTCCTTTGGAAAGAGGTGTCTGCTTTGAAAAGAGGTACCTGCTTTGTCGGGGATCACGTAAACACTGATAGATTCATTGTATGCAGGTTAGATTCGATGGCGTAGTACGATCAGTACATGCATACAGTCTTGTAGGTACAGCACTGCTACTACACTGCGTTGTATAGGTATACGGCCGTACCGTACCGCCGTATACGCAATAGATTTCCGTGACGTCTTTGAGACTCTCCTTACAATAGATCAAACATACTTGGAAAAAGAACGACAAACTACAGAGTTACGTTTTATTTTCTTTGGAATTGAAGACTTCCAGTAGGTTATGACACAGTGAACGGATAAGATAACGAAGTGTCCCGGATGAAAAAATTGCGCAATACTAACTGCGTAGTTGTCTTCTGGCACAGGAGTTTCTTCTGAAACTTGAATTTCCCTTGCAAATAGGTGCTTGCTTTGCCGGTACCCACGTGACCCGACATTTGATACAGTTGTGGACTTGGAGTAATGATAGTCTATTACTGCGAGCGAATAGCGAAGTATATCTGTCGTGTTTTGGACTTGCAACAGTCGTTAGGTCCAATATGGTGACATTTCTCTTGTCTTGTTATGCCCTGCACTTCTTGTACAATATTGTCATTTTTATAAACTTCAATTTATCCACAGTACTTAGGCCTTCTGTGTCGTTCATCGCCAGCAAAGGGTGATTGCTGAACTGTCGAACGATCCCCAGTTAAACATACTACCTTCGAGTGAGCACTTCCCATCATTAAAGACAATAACATAAAAGACAACCCTCCACTAGATGCATAACTCCATCACATGTGTTAGCATTTATTCACGCAAGGTGCTCTAAAGAGTTTATATATTATTCAAATATCTTTTATTTCAATTGGTCCTGTTGGCGCATTGGATAGGGCATAAGACTCAAACGCTGGCGGTACGAGGTTCGCTCCCCATTGCTGCGTGAATCGTCGAATTCTTTTTTCCCTTCAGTTTTACATTCGCGAGTGTGAATGCCTCGCATTCTGGTTATGGCATATTGCTGGAACGAATGACACTTTGCCTACTGGTTAGGTCATGAACTGTATAGTATCCCTGACCCTCTACTTAACCGTTACATTATATGTAATTGGTACATATTGTTTGCACTTGACCAAGAGTGCCCAACCTGTTGATCGTGGTGTACTGATAGACTGGACTGATCCCAAGTCGACCGCGAGGGATGTACAGTAGGCAAAAATGAAAAAAAGGTTTTCTATGTGTAACTGTATGACAGTGTATGTTTCGTAGATCTCTGGAGGGTGGCTACTTGAAAAGTAGATCTTGGGTCAAAAAAGGTTGGGCACCCCTGCATTAGACAAATTAGGATACAAACTGTACAGTATCGTGTACCAGGGAACTGTAAGAAACTGCTTGATGGTTTGACAGTAGTCTGACATTAATACCAAAGTTATGAATGTTGTATTACATTTGGAGAAAAAAAATTGTGAACAAAGGAGGAAATTTCTGTCTGTGAGAACATTTCTTAAAATAGAGGATACCCAAGGAATTTTGAATTGTCTATCATCCCATAGCTGTACATTATTGCTTGCCTAATATGAAGATTTTCCCTTTATACACAGAGTATTTCCCTTTAGCAAAGGTGCAAGCCTGAACAGTCTTGGGCCCCATTGGACTTCAAGGTTTACATGCACTTTGTAACCACTGGCTTTGCTACCTGTACCTGCTGGAGTACTGAAATAGATCAACCTGAACTATACAAAGATCTATAGCTATACTCTAGACCCTAATAATTCACTGCAGGGTTTGGTGGAAATTGTAGCATGTTTAATTCCTCGCCATATGCAACAGGAAGCAATGTGATGATGGTGTTGTGTGTGTACTCATCAACGTGGCCTTAGCAGGTACCAGCACAGCGGGCGAGAGACTCCGCTCTCGCACGTCTTTCCTAGCTCATGCGGAGCTCGAAACTGGCGTAGCTGCCTGAAAATTCGGTCACTGCAAAGAGAAGTCACGCTGCAGGTGTCTGCCTTCAAGGGCAGCCCGCCCTCAAGCACGTCCTTCTACTCGGCTCCTTCGCGGGCAGCTTCGCTGCTGGGAAATTCCCTTGCATTCCCTGCAGGGTCCTGTGCCAGTACCCCGTAAGGTATTGAGTGTGCCTATGGGTAGCCCCCGTGGTGTGTACAGTCATGGTATGTGTATGGGTGCACTCACCAACATGGCCTTAGCGGGTACCAGCACAGCGGGCGCTCTCGCACGTCTTTCCTAGCTCACGCTAGCTTGAAACTGGCGTAGCTGCCCGGAAATTCGGTCACTGCAAAGAGAAGTCACGCGCGGCTGGACATGTCTGCCTTGGAGGGCAGCCCTCCCTCAAGCACGTCCTTCTACTCGGCTCCTTCGCGGGCAGCTTCGCTGCTGGTAAATTCCCTTGCATTCCCTGCGGGGTCCTGTGCCAGTACCCGTAAGGTATCGAGTGTCCGTATGGGTGTGTGTGTGTGAAGGTGCATATATGTGAGTGTGTTTGTTAAACTTACAATACCTTGTTCACACATAACGGTATCTCAAGAAGTAACTCTGTACTGCTCATACTGGGAGTGTATCATATTGTGAGGAAAACTGTTGTTTTTTGGTGATATTCAACATTCATCTGCATTGACAAGAGGTCAAATGATATGTGAAGATGGGAAGGGTGGATTCTTTGCATACTTAGCATATTGATGCATAGTGTCAAGTAGATGTGTCTTTCTTAGAGAATGTCATCAGTTAATTGATGTCACTATTAGGTAAAACAGCACAAACTTCATACACAAGGAAACTCTAGACTGACAGAGCTTTAGAGTATGATGTGGGTGCATTATGCAGATTTCTAGATTCCTAAATGTTATTAGTAGTGTTAAAGGAAATTTGAGGTCACCAAAGGTTAAATGTGAAAACCTTGTAAACACCCTTTCTTAAGAAGGGTTAAAACTCTGAGGAATCTCAAAGTCATTTTTTGTCCCAAGAGGTCATCTGTGTAAAGCTTGTAAACATATATTTCTTAAGATGGGGAACTTCTCATGTATGGAGCTGGCAGGTGGATGACTTGTTAGCTCAACCCACGAAGTGGGTAGAGCTTACGTGGTACTGTGGGGTGGAAATGTCTGTCTCTCTCTTCAAAAACTTTCATCATCTGCAATTGCTGGTCGATTGTTGTGAAATTTGCAGTGAAGGTGCCATATTAGGATGGCAATACATGTATCACGTAGCTACATGATCGGACAAAGAAAAGTGGTCATTTTTGGCCATTTTGTTCTTTTTCATGTTCATTTTCCTGGTTCCTAATTCCTTTTGAAGTCTCACTCCTTGGATAATGCAGTTATATTTCATGGCACTGAGCTTAAATTAGCTTTATCTGGAGGGGCATACTCACCAACTTAAATGAGCAGCCTGAAGGCAAAAGCCTGCATGAGACAAGTGTCGAGTTACTTTAACTGCTACTCTAAGGTATTGTTTGTATTTCTCAAAGTTGCTGATGTCCAGTGTATGGCAGAGCAATTTTAGTATCTGTTAGGGTGCGTTTACACTTGATCCGGATCTGATCGCCTGCGCGGGGTCTGATCCACTGCTCGAGATCAAATTTGTAGTGTAAACGCAGATCAGATCCGGATCTGATCGCCCCATTTTGATCCTAGTAAGGGGGGAGGATCAGACCCCGCGCAGGCGATCAAACTTGTAGTGTAAACGCTCCCCGGATCAACGGTGACCCGAGATCAACGGTAATTCAACGTAAACTATTTGGAGGTCACTTCTGCAAAAAACACTCATTATGCAGGGAGGTGGATCAGAGTACGAGACAAGTGTAAATGCACCAGGATCAAGCCATACACGTAATTCGATATGCTGATAACATAGGGCGATCAGATCCGGATCAAGTGTAAATGCACCCTTACATAGCTGTCCTTGCTGTGTGAGGACATTGCATACAAAGGGGTCATTGTTTGTTCAGGAGTTGTTACATTTGGCTCATCACTTGTTTTCCTAGTCTGGCTGGAGGGGTAGTCTATTAAGGAATGTTTAAGTGAAGAGATTTGAGCTTTGTTCACTTAAGGCCCTTAAAGAATCAGTGTTTGGAAATTTATATTTTTAAAGTACCAAAATCAGCACATCTTACAGCAGCAGCATTTAAAGGGATTTGCCACGGACTACCTTTGACAACTTCTAAAAATGTAGAAAATTTTCCTGTTTAAGGAGGTAAAAACCATATCTCTGTTGCATGTAGCATTTGGAAGATACAAAACTGGTCACATTTGTGTACTGTGACTCCAGTTTTTGATCCCTACCCTTACTGGCAGCACTGTTAGGGTATAAACTGGCTGTAGAGATTTATCTTGATGACTTCCATGTGCGAGGTGAAGTGTTTGGTTAGTCCAACATAGTTCAGGTACAGTATGTAAAGAATATGGACCATGATTGTGTTCAAAATTAATTGAAGACCGAGCAGGTCATAACATTTAAAGGGTTGAGCGACTGCTGCTCTAGTATTAAATAAAACTGTATTGGATTGTAAAGGAGATCAAAGGACATTTGAGGTCATGAGAGGTGGCACTGTGAAAACCTTGCAAATATGACCAGTGGTGGCACCAGGATTTCAAAAGTTGAGGTGGGTTAGAGTTGGAGTTAGATGAGGTTTTACAGCTCAGTGTCTAACCAGTTGGTTCGGGCCGGCCACGCCCTTTATCCAGTTGTGGCTCACTGGCCCCAGTGGTGGTGAGGGCAACCTTTGTCAGTGGAGCCACCAGGAGTTGGTGATTGGGAAAGGGGGGCACCACAGAAAATGATGTTATCCCACCTTAGAAAAACCCATGAAGTCAGTGTAAATTGTGCATAAGTGCACCTGTGATACTGTAATTGGACACAGGGATTATCCTTCATTTCTTTGTCAGTTCATACAGGTGCCACCTGGGGGAGGGTTCTAAGAGGAGGGGGTGCCTCCTCCCTTGTTCATTTAAGGTGGTTTGGATGCAAAATGGTGCTATCTTTGGGGAATTTTTGAACTGATCATATGTTGAAAAATTCTCCATAATTTAGTGAATTGTTAACTTTTGGTTGGCTTCAAGACAAGGGTGTGTGGTCTAGGTGGAAGTTGACCTCTTTTTGTTTAAATATAAGGTAGCTTGCATACAAAATGGTGCTATCTTTGGCAAATCTTTGAACTAAGTACATGCTTAAAAGTTCTCAGTATTTAGTGAATTTTGACTGTGGCATGGCGCCCCCTCTATGGCTGGTACAGACCGGCGTAATGCCTTCTGGAAGCTGTGTGGTATGGGTAATTACAAAAAGGGGATACTGTCATGAGCAGTGAGAATTAAGACAATCCCCATGCGACAGAAATAGCAAAAGAGGGTAGTAGGAATAACCAAAAGGTGGTGGATTAACAAGCATGGTTTTGTTAGTACAGGTAAGTGTATTAACATTCACACATTTAGGGGGTGGTAAAATGTTTCACAAAATGTATAAAGACAAAAACATACTTTCAGTCTTTTACATCATGCTGCAAATAGTACCATATTGGCAACTCACGATATTACATTGTTCTAAGATCCTTTGTGTATGTGCGGTCCCTGTAGCGGTTGGAGATGTACTTTTATTTTTCAGAAAAGTATTGTAGAATAATGCTGGTATATTACTGCCTAAATATGGTTATGAGGTATGGAGTGTGAACAGTGATGAATGGGTATGAAGCTTGCAGAAATTTTGCACTTAAAATCATTTCCTTGAAAAAAGTTGCATGCACACTGTGCACCAAGACACTTTTGATTCCCCAACAAATGTATCTGCCAGTCAGAAGGCGAGTCTTCTCTGTGGTAATTCGTAAAAGCTTCTGTTTTCATAAGATATGTCTTCCAATTCCCCTGCTTTGCATTCCTGCAATGCTGTGCTCCTCCATGATTACTCCTATGCACAGGAGTAACCAGCCTTGTCGTAAGACCCTCATTAATGAATAATTTGAATACTCTTGAGATGGTATTACATGATAATAATTAGTACAGCAAATCGCCAATCAGGTGAAACTCTAAAAACTTTTGTTAGCATGATATCTCAAGTTAGGAAGCTTGGATAAATTTCATACGTAGTGTGTAGATGCCTTATGGTAAGAGAAAGTATGCCGTTGTTTTTAGTGGAGGTCAGAGGTCATTTTGGGTCACCAGGGGTCAATCCCTGAAAACCTTGTTAACACAATATCTTGAGATAGTAAGAATCAATAAATTTCATAGTATGGAGATGAGTTATGGTGAGAGGAAGAACCCTATTGTTTATGGTGGGGTTCAGAGGTCATTTCGGGTCACCGGGGTCAAACTCTGAAAACCTTGTTAACTCTATCTTGAGATAGGAAGTATCAATAAATTTCATAGTTAGTATGTGGATGCATTATGGTGAGAGGAAGAACCCTATTGTTTTTGGTGGGGTTCAAAGATCATTTGGGGTCACCTGGGGTCAAACTCTGAAAACCTTGTTAGCATGATATCTCAAGGTAGGAAGCTTGGATAAATTTCATACTTAGTACATAGATGCCTTATGGTAAGAGGAAGAATCTTGGCATTTTGCAAGCAGGCCAAAGATCATTTGGGGTCACCAGGGGTCAAACACTGAAAACCTTGTTAACACGGTATCTCGAGTAAAACCTCATCTAACTCTAACTCAGTCTCGAGGAAGTAAGCTTGGATGAATTTCATACTTAGTATGTAGATGCATTTTGATGAAACAAAGACCCCTGTTGTTTTTGGCAGGGTTGAAGGTCATCTGGGGTCACAGGGAGTCAAACTGAAAACCCTCTTAACATGATATCATGAGGTAGGAAGCTTGGATAGATTTCATACTTGGTATGTGGGTGCCTTATGGTAATGGGAAGAAACTCAAAAAGCAAATATCCCAAGAATTTTTTAAGTTTTTAAATACATTCACCTGCTTAGCACAATTGTGTTGAGTAATATGATAGATCACAGTGGGTGTGCAAATTAGGCCGAAATATGTTACACTTTGCAATACAATTGTTAGACAGTATAGTGACCTTTAAAAGAAGAAATTCCCTTTAATGGACTGATTTATAAAGCCAAACCCTTGCTACACAGGTTTGTGACATTTATTAAGCAGAGTGTAACAAGATGTCAGATTACAGAGAGTGAAGAATAATTTGAAATAGTGTATGCCTCTACTAAGCTCAAATTATTCATGGCACTAAACACGACATACAGGCATCAATGTCATACCTATCACACATGCTGCTGTATTAGGGCCCCATGGTACTATACTGTATCTCTTCTATAAACTACAGCATAATCTAAAGAACAGTTAACATGTACCATGTATAGACATACCGTCCATCCTAGAATTTGATTTCAGTGCAGACTGCTTTTAACCCTTCAAGGCTATTTCATTCTCTTTTCTTAAACACAGAACATGAAAAGAACTGTGGAAGTGTTGTCATCCCATAGTGTTATGAAAGTTCACATGTAAAATGTGTTTCATAGTATTTTATGTTGGATTCATATGTGTCAGTTTTAAGGTCTGTGGAGAAATGTGTACTCAAAAGATGAAAAACCCAGGTCACTGTTTTGCCAGTACTGAAAGCAACCCTAAAAGGCATAATGATTGGCTATTACAGTGAATTGTGGCTTGACGTAAACAGCATGAATACTTCAGTACACATGGCTGTCTGTTGGTAAACTCAGTCCTGAATAATTTAGGCTCTGCAGCAAGTAAACAGGGATTGAAATTACAGAGTGCTTGAGATATTTGTCTCTTGATGATTTCCTTAGAGCCTAGTGGCAAAAAAAAAAAAAAAAAATGTCTGCTTTGATTCTTCCAATGGGGAAAGTGCAGACTGCAGAAAGTTAATTTGATCAATTGTCTGAAGCATTTGTGTGTTGGATGGTACTATGCTTGACATAGCTGTGAGCTCAAAGTGATGTAATTAGTGTTACCACTTACCAGAACACACACTCCAAAAATTTATGAATTTTTCTAATAAAACAGTGAAGCTATGTCTTCTGATAAATAAATTAGGGTACACAATTCCCCTTTTGCAGCCTAGATTTGACCATTCTTAAATTTACCTTTCTTCTGCTAGTTAAAATGAAGTTAGCTCAGTGTTTTTTGTTCCTTCAGTATGTGATTGAGCATTGCTCTGTTGCAATGAGATATTTAAGTGGTTACTGTTCCTGTTTTCCATTTTGGCAGTTCGGTGCGATCCCTGAATACAGGCCTTTTGAGTGATGTAAAAGTTAGACGTAAATTCTTTCTCTTCAGATGTCATTGCCAATACCCACAAATGCTGCACACTGATGTGGTGCATTGATTGTTTGAATTGCATACCGTTTGTAAATTCTGTCAGGTTAAAATTTGTACATCTGGTGACAAAGATGTATCAGTTAGAGATTTTTATTATATAGTGAACCATATGGCATTATACTAACCATTATATTTTACTGTAAAGTCATTGGGTCAACTCAACTAATCATCAGTTCTACAACTACTTATGATGGCATAAGAAATTACAAGCCATGTTGTCTTATGAAGGTTAACTTTAAGCTGCTACTTGTACCATAGCATAGATACTGTCATTGTTGGGATAATTTTGTTCTCAAATGTGTGGTAAGTGTGGAAAGACTTAGTATACATTGACAGACAGGGATTTTTAGGTCATTAGTGTAGTTCCACCAATTAATAAGGGAATAATACCTTTGCACAAAGTACTGCTACTCCCATCATAGTAGAGTAGGTAATCAGATGTCAGTTACAAAGAGGGTGTCCCCCTACCCTTTTTGGAAATTTTTGAATATTTGAGGACCCTTAGATGCAATTTAGTGCAATGCATTGGGCAAATTTAAAGGAAAATTACTGCACATTTTTGACATTTTTCACAGAGGGAACAGATAAGGCGTTTTCATCTTTCCATGGAGGGGGGAATGGAAGCATACTTCCACCTCACCACATTTTGACTATCACCCCTACCCCCACTCCCACTTCCTACACTTATGAGTAGTTGTATTCACATTATTAATGTATTTACCCTTAATGTGTGAGGACCCATGAAGCTTTGTAAACAAGTTCAGTATATTCACATCCCAAGCTTGATAATCTCTGTTATCATATGGTATGAAATAAGAAACTGCATCCTGCGGCTGGTCAACTCCCCTTCAGACAGTTCCCACCCAGGCAAGTTCCTCACAGTTAACTGCCCAGACAGTGTCCCCCGGACAGTCTGGACAGTACCCACTGGACAATTTTCATCCTGGACAATTTCTCCCCGGACAGTTTCCACCCATGACAATTACCCCTTAGATAACTTCCCCTACTAAAATGTTTGAAAGTGTCCTGGGTGGGCTGTATTACTGTCTGTGCCGTATTTCTCCTCAAAAAGTAATAGAATGCAAGTAATTTTCCCTCTTTGGAGAAAAGTTGTTGAACCTGTATTTGCCAGAATCTAGTTTTCCAATAGTTGGGTCTCTAGGAACAGATTTGATGATATTGCAATGCAACTTAGCATAAGAAGGAGTTTTTAACTTTCCAGGGTAGCATTTGAAATGTTAATCCTCCATAAAACTCAATTTCAATCCACACAAGTTGAAGTTGTCACAGTAGTTCAGTGTTGATTGCTATGAATTAACAGTACTATTGCTGTACTGCAGCGGAGCATGTTAAAATCTTTTGGAGTAGATTCTTCAACATGAGATTTAGTATATCTCCCAGTGAGGATTCTTATGCTCCTTTGAAATCATGTAAACAGTTTTGACATGGCTCTTAAAATATCAATAAATGCAATTATTAAAGTGCATTTGGAAAGAAAGAATAAACTGGTAAAGAGGAAGGTAACATAGAAAATACATGAAAAGAAGAGACAAGTAATATCACTCAGAATTTGAGGATTAGCTGTCTGCCAAGCTTGTGTATTCAAGGCTTGGTAAGACCTGTACTGTTTCTGCATATTAAAGTTAATTTTATGAAGTTTCCCCAAACACTGTACTTGTATGTATGTACACATTTCATACTGTATAACAGAGTTAAAGGTCTCATGGTCAACAGAAATCATTCAAAGGAAAGAAAGTAAGAAAATAGAATGACTGTCTTACAATGTAGGTCATTGTCTTTATGTTCTGTTAATGCTGAATTCACTGCAGGATAAAGAAACTATTTAATAGTGAGTTTTCAATTTCAGGACGGTACACAAAAAGGACGGAACACGCAGCAAAAAACTGGACTGCACATGAGCAAAAGCAAACATCACTCCGTCCTGTTGATTTTCAGAATGGTCGTCAACCGATTTAACGTTCGGTCTAGAAACAGGACAGTACAGGGGTTGCTATGGTAATTTCCCTTGTCCATACGTACAGTAGGTGTTTCTGTGATGTTAAATTTGCAAGTTAGCTGCATGCAAATGTACATCATTTTGTTCGAGTGGCATTAAGCTGCTGACAAAATGGACATGACAAACGAAAACAGTGCATATGTGGGAAGCCCTTTTACGAATGATTCTGTGCTAAGCTAAGGGAAGTAGCTCTCTCGAAATAGTTTCCCCATTTTGTAAATCCTGCTTATTCTTTGTATGGCCTTATTCCTGAATTTGACATTTTTACTATGCCTGAATTGGTAGTCTATGTAATTTTCATAATGAAAGTCAAGATTTCTTGACCTGTTGATGACATATAAAAGGACGAATTCTTCCCCGTCTAATTGATGTACTGTAAGTAAACATCCAGTTAAGATATGTCTCTAATCCTTTTTAGATTCGTCATTGTTACAACTTAGCTCTGAATGTGGATGCTAACAGAGCATTGCAACTTAGTTAAAAAATGAGCTCGTCATTGGCATCTTTTTTTGATGCACCATCTGCAAAATTGAAATGCCTTAAATGTCAGGATGGAATGCACGTGCACTTGCATTTAACTCTCTGTCCTGTTGCTCTACCATCCTGAAATCGAAAAGTTGCTAATGCTTATTCTTGTGTTTAAACATCAGGCCAAAAAATTCCCCTAGATGTCTGCACAGCAATTTCTGTAAAAAAATGCTGTGGAGACAGCAGCTCTCCACGGCATTTTATGGGATGTCCACAGCATTTTTAAAATTCCCTCGCATGGCCACAAGTCGTGTCAGCAGCCCAACGTGTTCCATGGAGTACGAGTCTACCATATATACACTGCACTGTTCATGTGATGTTACCCAGTGCAGTTCATCTAATGTTGAACTGAAACCCAGTGTAAATTGGGCTTTCATCAGTACCTTTGTTAAGACAGGGGTGGGGGATGGTGGGGCACAGTGTTCTTGTCTGCTGGTAACTGATGACACCCCCCCCCCCCCATATAGCAATGGAAAGAGGATTTAGAGTGGTGCTAGTTTCATATGAAATAACTGGGTTCACTTTGCATGCCAGACTTGAAGTCATGAGACTATCAGCTTCTCGTAACAGTATATGTATGGCAAAACTCAAAAGACTTTCAAAATATTTAGCTAAGTTGGTTTGACAAGCAAAGACCCTATCTTGACCATAAATAAGTCTGAACACTCATATCAACAACTTAGACAACATTTGTTAACATTTTGGAACAAAAACGATTGGGAAATTTTAGACCCTGTAGCTCTACAAGTAAGCAGACAACTTTTGCCATGCATTGTGTTGCTTTAGCATCTGAGTAGGCCTATCCATGTATTTTACACGTTAGGCAACGACAAAACTGCAAAGCCCCTCTAAAGAAATGTGCCTCGTGGGGGGAAACCTCATTAAAAGTTGTCAATATATTATAGGTAGTTGTTTGAGAGTCTTTTGAACATGCCAGGTGAATGTTTTGTCATTTTTGACAAATTTGGTTATGTTTGGTACTGGAAAACGATGTGTTTTGAAATGGTACTCTCTGCAGTACAACATGTATGCAGCAAGCTGTAGATTACTTGTGCAGTCGAACCATATACTTTGGAGCTGAAATCTCTTCCATTTTCGAATCAAAAACTTGCATTCATGGTCACAGATGGCAAAGATTATTTTGAAAGAATTAATCTTTTTTCTGTGGGGTGAGCAGTTAAGCTCTAATCATAGAGTCAAGGCAGAAGGAAAAGTTGATTTTGTAGCCTATTTTCAAACCTATAACTGCATAATTTAGGTTTGCCATGAAACACATTTATGGGTATGTGATATGGCGGCTGCTGAAGGAAAGCCAGTGCATTAAACACCTGTACTAATTGGTAGATCATACAGCTATTAGCTAGAAAGAAAATGATAGCTACGTAGCTGTGCATTACATCCAGTTTGTCTACGTAAAATTCTGATGTCCGTGGGAAAGAAATGTTACGTAGACAATGTTTTAAAAAAAATTAATATGAGAATTGCGAATGCAGAGAGAATGATCGACGGCAAAAACATGCCGCCGTTTCTAGGTATAATCGGCGGCAAAACCAGCTGCCACAGCGGCTTTTGCCGTCGATGCCGTCGATTATTTTTTCCTCTGAACATAGACCAGTGTTTTACATGTGTGGGTCTGTTCACGCAGCTGCTGTACATACCAAGAATGGAGAAAAGTAAAATATTTATTACTACTGTAGGTATAATTAATTGTTCAACAACTGCTTTTAACTTGTATCCTTAAAACCTTCTACATATCCTTATCCTGCAGTTTCTTTAATGGAATTACTTCATGTAATCCTTTTGAACTTCTATCACATGTTCTGGCAATGAGAATTCTCAACTTTCCATGTTCTTGTAAAAGAAATGAGTTCTTTACTCATTAAGAAACAAACCTTCATGCATGTTTTAGAAGAAAATGCACAGCTTATTACGTAATTAACAGCACCTGAGATACAAGTAGATGTGCAGGAGATCACTGTTGACTTGTAATAAAATCCAGTAAAATTGGATGGTAGCATCCGTGGATATCAGCAATTTCACATGAAACTGCAGAATTTTTAAATCTCTGAATACTCACAAAAATCACAGAAGTGAATTCGAACATTTCCTGATCCTTGTGTAACAAAACTTCACTCATTTTGAAAGAAGAAATTCATTCCATTGTGTGTAGAGTTGATGGTAATTGTGGGCACACGTTTGCTTTCTAGTAGGCACGACACAAGGCTAGATATTAAAACTTATGACAAAGATCATTTAAAAAGCATATGCTACGTAGGAGACATGGAATGATCTTATAAGCAAGTGTTGCTTGTGTTGCAAGTGTTGTCTGGTCATCATAGATTATACAGTAGCCTAATGTAACTACTTGTGCCAATGTTGGCTACAACCTGAGGATATGTTGCCTTGGAGTTTCGAAACTGATGATGCTGACATGCTGTAACTTTGAAGGGTTGTAGGTTGTCTTAGACCATTTTTTTAATTGCTTTGTGGTCTGTTCTTATTTAAATTGGTCATTGAAAACTAACGATGTTTGGAACAGTGTTGGCATGCAAACAGTTCATCCCCTTTTTGGTGTACTGAAGAATCGCAGATTGGCATAGTGACGAATATGTGTATGTATTTGGTCATTTTGGCATAGTGAAGAATGCAATTATCACCCGAATCTGTATATCTTAGCTTTAAAAATTTAAATGACATTGTAGTATTTTTTATTTTCTACAATTTAAATAATGTAAACGATTAATTAAGCAAAAAAACCTTCAACTGAGGTAACATTCATCACTATGTGAAATGGAAACACCACAGATTTGTGAAATTTGGGTTTTGGCGATTCGTCAGTACACCAAAAAGGGGATGAATTGTAGCCTGTCCATCATTCTGCTAAGCAACATTCTACTGTTGGATTGACTTGATCCGCTTTAGCTGTATATCCGTAATCAGTCAGCGATCGACTTTTAAAGAAATAAATGTTTCTTTCCAGAATTGAAAATATACTCAAAATTTTCTGAACAGTGAGTATCAACCTTGAATGTTGTTTCCTTATTTGGTGAATACTTTGGACTCAGCTCTGCTGTAATACAGTTTACCATTTTGTTTGCCTTTCACTGTTCTTGACTATGTGGGCTGACATCTTTGCAATGTGTTTAAAAATTGTAATGTACATTAATACATTGTACATGATTCCTGAAAGTTTGCAATGCTGATATTTTCTTGTCAATGAGAGATTTTTTATCTTGTCTACAATCAGTTGAAAGAATGTTTCGCGTGAACTCATTTAAGTATTTTAAGTTCATCAAGCAGATTGACTGAAATTGCAGCTTTTGTTGTAGGAAAAATAGAATTTACATCACCCCTCCTTACCTCCTATGTTGTGTGGATTGCATGTCATTGATGGCAATGGAAGTAGAACAGAGTTACACTGCATAATGAAAGTTTAAAGTGGCTCTGTAACAGATTGTTACGGTATAAAATACTTGTACTGGAGTACCTGCTTGTATTAATACTGGAGTATTTTTTCTGTGCTTGTACTCAAAGACAATTGCACTCCTACTTGGAGAATTTGAAAATTGAGTCCTTACTTATATTCAGGACTTTGTACTTATGCCTGTACTTGTACTCAGGACTGCAGTTAGTGTTGAGCTGATAACGGTGATATCGCAACTTGCCGATAACCGATACCGATAACGATAACAAAGTAAAACATTAAGTCAAGCTACGTTTGCTACGGTAGGCCTGTAAAGCCATGAGCTTACATTGCTAATGGAATGTACAAACGATAGCTCGCACTTAGAAATTAACGTCAAGTGATAGGCATAACAGTATAAGCCGCCATTGTATCTACCAAATACATGCTGTTTCTACTTCAACTACCCCGTAGCTAAGCTTAACAAATTGTTAAAATCCTGCCAAAACAGTAAAACACCAGTACAACTTACAGACAAATCCCTGAAAAATGAAACAAATGCCATTTGATCTTTGCCTATAATTCCGTAATTCCCAAGGCAGCGCGAAATACGACATCACGACATCACACTGTACTGTTTAATCTAGCCATATATGCTTACGTACGTGATTCTTATTATAAAAATACAATGTTGGGCCTATGCTACAGTGCATTCAAAATGACATTGGCCTTGTGCTGTGTCGGCTCTGTGCTGTGTATGTTACATGCGCCAAGGTCCTGCACTATACAAGCACCATATATGCTGTATGTACAGTAGTTCAAGTCTGGGCATGCCTTTGCAGTAAGAATTCTTGCATATATAATTAGTTACTACAAGCATCGTACATTGTGTGAAGCCACGATGCTTACACATATACAGTATTGCACTGCAGGATGTGTTAGGTAAGAGCCCACACAGTACAGTACGTGCTGTACGGGATTTGTTTATTTTGTGCGAGGCACGTGAGCAACATACCAAACACCCAAGCGGACCACGGGAAAGTTATACAGAAATGTACGTAGAAAGATTTCAATTTTGGAAGTCATTTGAGGCAAAAGTAATGATGAATACTTCGGGAATCTTTCAAACTTTAACTGAAGTTTTTGGCGGGACATGTTAGAAATCGGCGGGAATTATACATTACATGGTAGGCTTATTTAAACGTTAGGAAAGATACGGTGCGCTGTACAGTGTGGACTATGCACGTTCAACAAATAACTTACACCTACAAAAGACCATGCGATGCCAGCGTTTGGAAAGTCAGTAAGTGATCATGGCTTTTCAACTGGCATCATTTGTTAATGTTTAGGCAAAGGCCTAGCCTAGGGTCTCACTCAAGAAAAGTAGGGAAAAATGGATTGTCACAGGTTAAAATTTTGTACACTGAGACTTTCATAAAATTGGCGAAAATGCGAGGGAACTTTAGAATATCGGTTGCCGTTATCGGCGGCAACTGCTGATTTTGCCGATACCGATATCCAACCGATAACGTCATTATCGGCCGATACCGATAACACCAACCGATAATCGGCTCAACACTAACTGCAGTTGTGCTGGCCCTCAGAGATGCACTTTGGGCCTAAGCTATCTCTTCAGCATGTTACCAAGGCCTTATATTTTGTGATGCCCAGTCATTTTTCTCTACTTCAGTATGTCTTCAGAAGTTACCCTTCCTGTCAAGAGAAAAGTTTCAGTTCAAGTCAGATTGAAGTTTGTGATAAAAAAATACATGTGTGTGCCAAAAAAGAAGGGCCATCCTTCAAAACTAGGGCACTTTTTCACCTTTGCCAGGCATTTATAATAATATATCGAAAGTACAGCACTATCATATGGATCTGCTTCGCCTAACCGTGTCCATATACAGATTTCACCTAACAGTAGGATAGACTAGTGTTACAATATATATATATATATCTATATCTACATATATATATATATATATATATATATATATATATATATATATATTGCTAATTTGGGATTAAGGGGAAATATTGTGTGAAAAAACGTGCCTAAAAGGGGAAATCGTCTAAAAAGGGAAAAAATCAGGTCGACTTAGCGAAATCACACGCTTTTTATATAGGAATACGTAAACGGATGGTAACGTCCGTTTCACCACATGATTTACATGCTATTACTTCAATGTTGACCAAGTTACATACCCGTATCTTTTAACACGTACGGATGGTGGGCCATTGAAAAAGCGTTGTTGTATATCTGGTTTCCAAAAGGGGAAATATTTTTTAATGTATTTTATTGTTTTTTTCTTCGCCTTAACGAAACCGCGATATATCGATTTCCCCGTACAGTAGGAATTAGCGTTATATATATATATATATATATATATGTTCACTTGTTCACTTTAAACGATTGAGTGACAACCATTTAGGGACCAAATCAAAATTATTTATGCGTGCTGCACACCAAGCCACGCTAATGCACACCCCTAACAATAAACTAATCCGAACATGTGCCAACCATTGCCGTGCTTGCACTCAGGCAGCTTATGCGAGACCCAGCAGCCGAGTTTAATCCGTGACTGTGCTTGTTTTGATAGGCACAGCGGTCTTTGTGTTTGGATTAGCGGCGTACCCTAGCGTGCCTAGCTCACGCGTGTTTGCCTAGGCTTGCGTACACACAATGACTAACCTGATAAAGTAGTCTATGTATTGCGGTGTGAGAGACATTTGAAAATTGAAAATACTGTTTTACAACAAACTTAGGATGCACATGTAGGCTAGTACTTGTAAATCATGGAAATCGTTAGTACCTGTAGGAAGGAGTAAAAGGTTTCGAACACAAATTACAGAATCTTGCAAATACGACTTTCGTGGCGAAAACCGATATGCGGCGACGGTAGTGTATCAGGCAAACAAAAAAAAAAAAAGCAAAACGGAACAAAAATTTGCATGTGAGAATCGTACCATGGGTCAGACTGGAAATAGTACTGAATTTCTTCACATGAAAAATAAATTTGTTGTGAAACATCGACTGTCTTTGGTGTTTTTCTTTTAATTTTGTTTGCGTAAAATGATCGAACGGGAACTTAACCTTCATTCATTTTGGTCCTGAATTAGTTTGGCATGATTTTGATTAATGCCCGACATAACTTTTCAGGATGGAAACTTCATTGTTTGTCCTAAGTTTTTGTGCCGATTCGGCTACCGTAAGTAATTTAACAGTTGGAAACATTGATAATCAAATTTTGATAATTAATTATAAAGAATCAGATTCATTGTGTGACAACTTACCGACAACTGACTAGATGAGATTCATATAAAAGAGACTAAGCACTTTCATTAAGTGCCGCGCAAATTTCACGTGGATGTATTTTATCCGTACATTGCTCGCGGTCTCTATACACTTTGGACATTTTTGGTTGCAGTGATATTGTTTATTCAGGAGTCTCGTCCATAATCTACATGAAAAGATTCGTCGAAGGAAATGTAAAATAAGTTTCCAACACCTGAAAAGCTGTGTTGGCTGTTCCCGGGGAAAAAATGCACTTGGTTCGATTCCCTCCGTGAAGTTCGTTCATAGGCCAATAGCTCACTCATACACGGTCCACATACTATATTGACAGCGTAGACATACAGCATCACTGTGTAGTATACACGCAACAGTATAGTGCATAGCGAAGCTCGTACTACGTGAACGGCGTGTTCTCAAACAAACTTGTTTGGGCCTTACTTTAGACGATACTATTTAGAAGGGCCGTTCAAATTAAAATGCAATTAAAACAGCACTTTCTCCACAATTCTTTCATATTTTAAGGATGATTGTCAATTGTACTGGTACAAAAAAAAAGAAAGAAAAAAAACCGTACCATCCTTTTCATATTTCTTCTTTATTGTCAAAACATTCAAAGCGGTTTGTGTCCTTCTACTATGTAATGCCGTCTGCCGCGAATATGTGCGTCATGTTCTCAAAATAGCCACGAAAGGAATTTGGGGAAGTCGCATAATTTATGCAGAATTATATGCCTCGGAGAGACAAATTTTAGGTTACTGGGTGCACTAAATGTATACTACTGACATGCTTAGCATTAAAACGTGAAATAGACAGCTCAAAACCACTGCTGATTTGTGGCAAGTTTTTATCATGGAAGTACTACCTCTGAGGTGGTACTTCCATGTTTTTATACACCTGTAGAGTGGCGTAGCCCGGTGCAATGCTACGGGGCACTAGATCAAAGGTTCATTAGATCGAAGGTTCGCTAGACCGAAGATCCTAGTCATAACCCTAACTCGAACCCTAACCCAAACCCTCATCCTACCCGAGGCATTTCTTTGTTATCCTTGTCCGAAACTTAAATCTTTGTCTAACTTGGGAGCTGCCACAGTGGCAGCTCCCTGGTCTAACTGAATCCTAGAGTACTTCTGTCTGGAGCTGACACTAAGGTGGGAGCAGAAAGTTTTGGTCAAGTAGATGTTCCGCCTAGCGAACCTTCCATCAAATGAACCTTCGGTCTAAGTGGGTATTCCGATACGGCGGTAATGTTCAAACACACAAATACGAAAGGTTAACGGAATAAAAATTGAGATTGGGTCGTGCTAGTGGACCTAAGACAGGAAAGACTCTCAGAACTGTTTCACATGTAAACTAAAATTGAAAATTCCCTGTGTTTTTTTTTTTTCAATTCGCGCCGTTTGCTCTTCAGTGGGCGCTTCTTTTCAATCGTATCGACCAGACTACATCTTATCCAAAACTGGAAGTTGAGTACTGTTTTGTACGATACAGACAGTCAGCATTTTCCAAACTTAAAATGCTTGTACAGGTTTTCTTCAACCGATCTCGGTCTAACCCGTTAAACGTGTGCGGTATTTCCACACAAAAAGCGCGGGCTAGGTAGGCTATGTAATTGTTTAAAAAGATTTGAAGGCCAGTGGCTTCTTAAAATGATGACGGCCCATTATGTCATTCATTTCAAGTTCATCTCGCGAAGTAAACTGAGATTGAAGAAAAAATGGGTTGGACAAACAAATGCACAAGCGACAGTTATCAATTTCATTCAAGGCATATTTATATCCGTTAACGGATCTCCGTCACAAAGTTCCCGCCGTAATTGGAAACGAGAACTTTGTCATGAAGAACATTAAAAGTCTTGCCGGCTCCCGGCTCACATAACACTTACGCCCATTTAGTGACTGAATTCCCTTTCACCTGTCCAAACCATGGAAAGGCCTTGCTTGTTACTGTAATTTATGTTTCATCTCACGCAAAAAGGGCCTGCTGCACTAGCACATGAAAACCCCTGCGTTATATTAAACGTCTCGTGTTCTTACAATACCATGCGCGGCTCTTCCATGTATTAATTTTTATTCCAAAAATATTGAAACATCACAGTTCTTGGGATCACTGTGAAATTAGGCTAAGTGTGAAAAAGTGCCAGGGCCATGATCACTTGACATTAAAGCTCCACTACATTAAATTGCGGTCAACAATTTACAGTATGTACAGACCTACTAACAGCATATACATTCATTTCGCTACCTGCCGCCAAGTGCAATGCATAAATCCCCAAACAGCGACTACTTCTCGCATAAATGAAGTCAATGCACTCAGCTTTATGTGCTACATATACCAATGTACGGTATTCTTGTGAGAAATATTGAGAAGTTCCCTGGCACCTGCAAAACGTGCATGAGCGATGTCCTGACAACTTATTTGCATACTTCGCAGCACTGATAATTGTATGCACTAGCACTGGAAATTCCCCTCCGCATATAGCTGGACCATTACATGCTAGCTGCACACGATCTGCATAGATGTACTGTTTGTACATGTGAGGCTTGGGCCCATGCGTGTCTGAACATGCAGTTCTGTACTGTGTACACATATAATGCACATTGTGTATGTATGCTAAACTGACTTAGTCTCACAGCGCCAAAACATAGGCCAAGTCAATGCTAAACGTGCATGCTTGGTCGTCCAGGCCTCAGGGACCGTCTTCACATTCAGATCTAGGACCTTCAGTATTACAGTCTGAACAGTTTCACTTGAAAAATTTCTTGAACGTTTGTAACTGACCAAGGCAAGATACCGTATAGTTCAATCTTAACGATCAATTTCAGCAAAAACTGAGCCTATCCTTTGCGATCATGTACCTATAGTGGTGCGGTAAATTTTAACGGAATAGGCCATGTTTTTTTGCCAAAGATCGCGTAGCCTGAGGTTCAGGTAACACAGCTAGTTTAGGCCCTAGTTGAGGAAGGGTGGAAGGAAGGAGAAAGGAAGGAGAAAGGAAGGGAACAGGTCTGGGGGTTGTATGGCAGAATAATTTGTACGGCGAGGAGACTATGAATTGATCTGAACAGGTTGGCGTTTTTCACTCTGGAATGTAATTGGATTATTCTCGTTAATTTTCCTTTGGACTCGAAAAAGTTTTTAATGTGCTTCACAGAACTGGTAAGACACGATTTTAACTGTATTTTAAATTAATCACTTGTAAGAAGCGGTTGGTTCTATCCATGCTTTGTAATTTTAGAACTGTAAATTTGACATGCCCACAATTAGTTTTAATTGGACTCGGAAACTGTTAGTCTCCGATTATGGCGGGCGGGGCAAATTGGGAAGTTCACGCTTGGAGTACTGAAGGCCTACGGGAAACTAAACCAGGGAGTTGTCAGGGCTGACAACTCCCTGACTAAACTGTTCGGGATTGGGTTTTTTTGGAAAGAAGTCATGAAGTTCTTTGAGGGAAACATAGGCTGGAATTGGTCAACGAGGAGTGATAGGATACCGGGCACGCAGCTTCGTGACTTGCTTTGTTCTTTCAAAACGACAAGTACGATACAATTGAGTGTTGATCTTTGACCTTAACTATTTGACTGTTTGTAAACAATTTGTCAGCATCTGTACTAATATTTTTCGCGCCAACGGACCCTATGACTACAAAAAGTAACCATTTGTGGTCCTAAAACGTTATGGCTTTGTGAAGACCATTTCATTTTGGCCGGAATAAATGATTGGCAAAGAAGGAATTTACGTGTAGCCTATACGTTGACACTTCCAAGGTCAGAAATATGATCGGGGGTTTCGTTGAATAAGACCAACTCAGTTTTGAAACATTTTTGGACTGTGATCAATTTTTTAAATGGTTGTCAAACGAAAAGGAAGGTCAACATCCCCATTAAGATCAGCTGCAGAAGTGCACTGCGAAACTCTTATTTACCATCTCTTCGTATCTTGTCATACACGCATTCATTAATAATCTAGAAATAGGCAAAGAGACAAGTGGAGCAACACACACACAGACATTTTGTCAGTTAAAACTGAACCATTTATTCTCTTGATGGATGAACCTGTAGGTAAAGAAAATGTTCGACAGGCCAGCGGTCCTGCGTACACTGATGCGTTATTTGCAAAACGATCGTTTCTACCATAATCTGATTTTACGCAAAGCGTGCTAGTTCGTGCAGTTGATTCAGAAGCCAGATTAGGCTATTGTGTGTGTTCAATGGCAGTGTGCCGACACGCAAACGTATTACTGGGCCGGCGAGACTGGACTTTAACAATAGATCTATTCATGGCGTGCTACCATTAGACCCACGGGTGCGGATTATCGCCGTGCTAACACGGCAAACTGCCACACGCATACTGAGTTTTGATTTGGTCCCTTAACAGTACTGACTGTTTTTTTCTTGGCTTTTTGTTATTCAAATATTAGTTCAGTGCTGCAGGGATAATCAGTAGACATATCACTACACTATGAACCTCCTGAATGAGCTGAAGAAACAAAGTTCCATCATCTCTTGCAAATGAGTATTTTGGCCTCATCTTTGTCTGAAAGGGGTGCAACATTGGCTACTTGATTTGTCACAGGTGGGGTACACATACAAACATTAACTGCAGCCATTACCTGGTGGTTGTTTCCTGAAACCTTCATTAGAAAAATTGTGTAGCAAGTCTCCCTTGCTCATGTGTGTTGACATACTTGGGGAAAAAAAAGTATCCGCTGGTTGGTGACATAGAACCTGCCACACACGGTTTTTCAAGTAAATTATGCCAACTTATATGTAATACAAACACCTCATTTGTTCTTCAGTAACATTTCAAAAAAAAAAAAAAAAATTTAAGTTGAAATTTCAAATGTTGCAAAGTATTTTGGTTCCATTATAAAAACAACATGGTTTCTTCCCAGTTCCTTGTGGAAAGTGCTGGAGTATGTTGACAAGCTTTGTGTTTCTTCAGCTAGCTACAATCCTCGACAAAAGTACATGGGACAAACCCTGTTCCCCGTATCAATGTTGAAGTCTCAGAACACGTTGGGCTGCCGCAACATTGAAAAGGGGAATGGGGTGCAGATACGGGGATGGTGATCTCCTTGTTGCTTGGTTTGCTTGTTTTGTCCCATCATTTTTGTTGAGGATTGTAGGTCTGTCATAATTATATGGCATGCTGGAGGCTACAATCTTGGACAAAACTCGTTGGGACACCCCCGCTCCCCTTCACAAAGTTGACCATTTTCACGGCATACAGTCATTCTCTCTGCGCAACTTTGGAAGGGGGAGCGGGGGCTTCATGTAAACCTGGGAACGGAGATTCAAGAATATTATGACAAAGCGTCCCAACAGTTTTGTCCAAGATTGTCTGAGAAATTGGAGAAGTTAGAACTGCTCGCGGGCCACGGTAGAAAGTGTTTCTTTGCGTTGCGTTTGATTCGCAAAAGGGTAGTGTCTTTTCTTTAGGTATAAAGAGAACAGTAACAAGAGAATAATCAGCATATTCTGAGTCCATATTGAAGTTTCTTGTTAATATAATACTATTGAAGCTAAAAGCATTGGGAAGGTAGCTAAATAAGTTCAAAGCGTCCTCTCTCGTTCAGGAAGACATTTTCAATAGTCACGTATTTTGGGCTCACAACTGTCTGAACAGGTATCAAAATAAAAGAACATTCAGCAGAAGTACCGTGTTTTGTATCCTGCCTATTACTTTATATTAAAGTAATTTACCAGAAATAAGTTAAAAAGTACTTGAATGTATATTCATTTCACCTTTATAACGCAGTAAACTTTTCATTTGAGTAGCTGAAACTATAACAGAAATTATGCCATACATGCTAATTTGACGAGACCGGGGGTGACAGGCTACGTTTAAACCAAACGGTCTACCATTTGTTCTGAGAGCAAATTTGAAAGCAAAAATGTAAAGAAATTGAGTCGGCTAAATAAGGCATAATAGATACGTCATCAGCTTCATGTAACATGAAAAATGTTGTCACAGCGCATCAAATTCGCTTCAAAATATGTCTAAAACCAGCCCTAATTAACGATCTTACCATCGTTATATAATAAAAAGCTTGGCTTGCAGTTCTGCTTTTAACATTTCATGGTAGATCGTGGCGCTCTTTCAGTTAAAATCTTGCCTTCTTACCACTAGTTTGCAATAGCAGTGAGACTCTTCGATCTATCTATGAAAGAAATTGTTTTTGTTTTCCGTCTTACAACTTAAGAAGAGTTGTCATCCTCCTTTTAATTTTGCTAAAAAATGCAACGCATATGGCTGTCATAGACGTCGTTACGGAACGTAAACATTTCTGCCTGGCATTCCCTGCGAATACCTGAAACAGTCCATCTATTAGGATCTCGCCAACCAACAATAAATCAGTATAAACAAATAAACAAAACAACACATTAAAACAATTTTAAATTATACTTTCATTTGGCTAAAATCCTCAGGCCTATAAGCCTCCGAAAAAGTGCACTGAATACAGCTGCTCGGAAACTTAACCATTTTTCTATTGAATTTGTTCTCGTAAATCGCTCACTTAAAACTCAGACAATCTTGGACAAAACTCGTTGGGACACCCCCGCCGCTCCCCTTCACAACGGGTTGACCATTTTCACGGCATACAGTCATTCTCTCTCTCTGCGCAACTTTGGAAGGGGGAGCGGGGGGCTTCATGTAAACCTGGGAACGGAGATTCAAGAATATTATGACAAAGCGTCCCAACAGTTTTGTCCAAGATTGTCTGAGAAATTGGAGAAGTTAGAACTGCTCGCGGGCCACGGTAGAAAGTGTTTCTTTGCGTTGCGTTGATTCGCAAAAGGGTAGGTGTCTTTTCTTTAGGTATAAGAGAACAGTAACAGAGAATAATCAGCATATTCTGAGTCCATATTGAAGTTCTTGTTAATATAATACTATTGAAGCTAAAAGCATTGGGAAGGTAGCTAAATAAGTTCAAAGCGTCCTCTCGTTCAGGAAGACATTTTCAATAGTCACGTATTTTGGGCTCACACTGTCTGAACAGGTATCAAATAAAAAGAACATTCAGCAGAAAGTACGTGTTGTATCCTGGCCTATTACTTTATATTAAAGTAATTTACCAGACAAATAAGTTAAAAAGTACTTGAAAATGTATATTCATTTCACCTTTATAACGCAGTAACTTTCATTTGAGTAGCTGAACTATACAGAAATTATGCCATACATGGCTAATTTGACGAGACCGGGCGGGTGAAGGCTACGTTAACCAAACGGTCTACCATTTGTTCTGAGAGCAAATTGTGGGAAAGCAAATGTAAAGAAATTGAGGCGGCGAAAATAAGGCATAATAGATACGTCATCCGCTTCATGTAACATGAAAAAATGTTGTCATAGGCATCAAATTCGCTTCAAAATATGTCTAAAACCAGCCCTAATTAACGATCTACCCATCGTTATAATAAAAAGGCTTGGCTTGCAGTTCTGCTTTTAACATTTCATGGTAGATCGTGGCGCTCTTTCAGTTAAAATCTTGCCTTCTTACCACTAGTTTGCAATAGCAGTGAGACTCTTCGTCTATCTATGAAAGAAATTTGTTTTGTTTTTCCGTCTTACAACTTAAGAAGAGTTGTAATCCTCATTTTAATTTGCTAAAAAAATGCAACGCATATGGCTTCCATAGACGTAGTTAAGGAACGAAAACATTTCTGCCAGGCATTCCCTGCGAACTACCTGAAACAGTCCCATCTATTAGGATCTCACCACCAACAATAAAATCAGTATAAACAAATAAACAAAACAACACATTAAAACAATTTTAAATTATACTTTCATTTGGCTAAAATCCTCAGGCCTATAAGCCTCCGAAAAAGTGCACTGAATACAGCTGCTTGGAAACTTAACCATTTTTCTATTGAATTTGTTCTCGTAAATCGCTCACTTAAAACTCAGACAATCTTGGACAAAACTCGTTGGGACACCCCCGCTCCCCTTCACAAAGTTGACCATTTTCACGGCATACAGTCATTCTCTCTGCGCAACTTTGGAAGGGGGAGCGGGGGCTTCATGTAAACCTGGGAACGGAGATTCAAGAATATTATGACAAAGCGTCCCAACAGTTTTGTCCAAGATTGTAGCATTGGTTTGATTATCAATTGAGTTAATATGTTTAGCTGGAGTAAGTGAACAAAATGAAGACTTTTTGGAAGATCTGGACTCTGATAATTGTCATTTGCATATTTGATAGAACAATGGCACTCTTCCAATGAGAATACTTTGAAAAGTCAGTCAGACACAGTCCTTTGGCTCTATTGGTAGTACTGTACAAGGGTATTTCCATTAACTAGGGGTCCAATTGCATTTTTACTGACCTTGCCAATATAACGCTAAATTTCAAAGACAGGGAATACAACAAACCAGTGTTTCAGGTATTTTAGTATACCTTACCAACATGGCTGTCTTACTATCTATAAACTGAATATTCAATGTGTAGTATTTCCTAGAAAATAGACCACTTAGCTTTCGTGTACCCCCTGATTTTGGGGTAATGGCTGTGACATGCAAACATACAAATTTGATTTATCTGAAAAGCTTATTTATAATTGATTGAATTACTTTGCTCATTTATCATGGTAAGGATATCACTAATAGTCAACATTTCCAAAATATCAATATATTATTGCTTCACCCAATTTTCCAAACAAGGTGATAGAAAACAAGCTGACCAACATAACTCTTTGGTGTCCCCCTAGTTATGTTGGTTTTCTGAAGTACTTTTCATCATTTGAATAAATGTGTTCATTCTCAGGTGGCAGAAGTTTTCTTGGCATAAGAATAAGGTCAAACTCTTTTAGATAGTAGCACATCTTGAAAGCCAAAATCAAAACAGACATCGTTTAAGGCATAATTCGTAATCGACAGAATTTTGGTGTCCCCCTCAGTGAGTTATGATGGTAAAATTTGATGCTTCACCATTTGCACAAAATGCTTAATTTTTGGGTGAATTAAGTTACATGAAAAGAAGGTCTCAGAATATTACCAGAAAACATACAATCCCATATCTTTTGAACCAACTATTCTATCGTGATGAACATTTGAATTTTTTGGTGTCCCCCATGCCGTCAAAGTTATGTTGGTTGTAACCAACAAAAGTTCAATGAAACTAGAGCTTTTGATTGTATCTGATTACTGCAGACAGTGGTTTTTATTGTATTTGAAAATTTCCAGGTCAACTCAACCTTTAAAAATTAAACTGGCACTTTGCATGTTAGGCTTAATGGGGACACCAATTCTTGGTGTCCCCATTACACGTGGGTCTAAAATGGAGTGAAATATCTTGCCAAATATCACACATGTCCATAAAGTGATGAAAAATAAGATATTTAAATGACAAGTCAAACAGTCTAAGGGTGTCAAAGAGGAAAATTTGAATACTTTAAAATCATTTACTGGTTAAAATCAGTCAGTATTGTACAAAATATGTAAAAGTGTAGACCTGTTGACACCTGAAAATGTTGAGAAAAATGAAACTGACTTTTTTTAAGTTTTGGACTTCTAATTCTTTCAGTTTCCATGTTCTTGTCACAAGGGGTCCTAAATCACACTCAGCTATGTATTTTCAACAATTTAGGACTTTCTTCATTCTTCAACTGCTGATAATACTCAATTATGAGTATAAATTTCAATCAGTTAAAATGATCTTTAAATTTTGACCTCATGTCACACTATTGCAGTGCTTGCCTTTTGATGGGCGCGATTGCGCTAGCGCTCCATGGCTCCCGTAAATTCCAGCCGAGGAGCTCAACTGATCGCTCCCCTCGATTTCCTGCCAAGAATCTTAAAAGAAGTACACATATGAAAATGGCCTACAGTGTACAACATCTACAACCAAGCTGTTCATTGACTCTATGATTAGAGCTAAACTGCTCACTCCTTAGAATAATTATATCAATAATACTGCTATAACTATATCAAATATGTCTAAATCATTCACATTCTTTCAAAAATAATTTTAGTCCTCTTTGACCATGAATGCAAGTTTTTTACTCGAAAATGGAAGAGACTTCAGCTTCGAAGTACAATGGTTCGATTGCACAAGTAACCTACAGATTGCTGCACACATCTTGTACTGCAGACAGGACCATTTCAAAGTACATCGTTTTACTGTATCAGATGTTACCAAATTTGTCAAAACTGACAACACCATTTTCCTGGCATGTTCAAAAGACTCTCAAACAACTATCTGTAATATGTTGGCAACTTTTAGTTCGAAGGTTTTTCTCCACAGGGCACATTTCTGTAGAGAGGCTTTGCAGTTTTGCCATTGCCTAACGTGTAAAATACATGGATAGGCCTACTAAAGTGCTAACCAACATGTGCAGAAGTGGTCTGCTTACTCGTAGAGCTACAGGGTCTAAAATTTCCCAGTTATTTTTGTTCCAATGTGTTAACAAATGTTGTCTAAGATGTTGGTATGAGTGTTCAGAATTATGTATGGTCAGGATAGGGGTCTTTGCTTGTCAAACCAACTGAAATATTTTTTAAGTCTTTTGCCATACATACAGATGTGCCAAGAAGTAACTACTTGACATTCTGCGCGAAATAATCTTTTAAGCCTCTTTGGCCGCGCAGACAAGTTTGCACGGGATTACCCGCAGACATTCTATTGTCCATTTCTGGCAACTGACATCGATACCCCTGTGGTTTTCACGTAACAAAAGAAGGCTTATAGGCGTGAGTGCAGAGTTCCTTTTCAAAGTTTTTTCTTGTACACAATGCCCAAAACAAACAGTGCCGGACATCAGTGTATTCGTATCTTTATTAAACTGAAAAGAGTTCCGAGTTTGCTTCAGAACGGCCACCAAAACAAACGTTAAGAGAATAAGAACTCACACGAGTGAAAGACATTACGATGCAACACTTGTTGTGTACACAGCAGTTTTACTATACTAAAGCATGCGGTAACGAGAATGTCAAGTGTGACGTCATGCTGTTGCAATTTGTAACGTGTTTGATTTCAGTGGGCGTAGCGAGGCGTCACACTTAATGTTTTCTGTTTAGGTCTGTCCGATTTGGGAATTTTTCGTAGTGCAACGGGAGTACATGGTACATGGTACAATTTGAGAACAGGCCAACATGAAAACGTTTTCATTCAAGGAAAAGTGGTAACATTTAACTGTGGCACATCCCGGATTTTCCAACTTCGGGCACCACGGCAAGTACGGCCACATGACAACCCCCCCCAAAAAAAAAAATAAGAAAAGTGCGACGTATTCCCTCCGATTCATTATACTTTACTTATGATGTCGTCCGTTGTTTTCTTCTTCATTTTAACGAGCGCTCCAGTAAATAATCTGCTAAAATCTTGCAAAGAATTTGACTGGCATGCAATGATTTGCTGAAGTTACAACATCCATGGACTTGAAAGCAACACCTCGTTTCTACCGGAAAATGGTGGGAATGGCACTTGTGTGACCTATATACTTAGACTTGACAATATGTTTCTAACTGAGATTTCTTACCATAGAGACTACGGAGGTGATCCAGCGGTTTTCGGAACTCTTGTAATCCAAATAAATTCCGTAGAAATTTTGTATAAATCCAAGTACAAATTCCCAATGGAACTCTCCGCCCTAGAACGTGTGCTGGGACTGTGGGAATTATGACAATTTTCAATGCTAGATGCGACTCGGGCCACAGTAACAACCATGGCACCGTAGTATGTTTACCAAAGATAACAGCAAACCGAAGCATGTCTCAAGAACAGTAAAAGTTTAAAGACTGTTCTAAAACAAAAATCAATTTGCCTGCAGTATATATCATTCAAATTTTTGTCGGCCTCGGTTTCATTTTTATTAAAACTACGCATGCACCGTCCCGACACGCTATTGGGCTTTGAGTTCAATCCAGTTTGGGTATATACACTGTTAACTCCCCATATGAATGCACAGGCCCTGCCGTTTGCTAATCACGTTTTATGTATATGTACCGCGCAGTTGTGTATTAGCTGCAGTATGGGCTGTTGGCCTTTCTACGTGTAGTAATAGTGAAACGTTGTTGTGTGCGATGATGACCATAATTTCACGAAAGATGGAAAATTCCTGCATAATACACCCCGAAATGCACAATTTTCATTGGCTTTTGGACAGTGACCTTTTACGTACAAAGGTGAACGGTCCGCCTTACACACACGATCTGCGTGACCTGACTGTGATGCTTTGTAATGCAGTGCTTCCACTTTGTCCATCTAAATCAAGAAATCCTGCAGCAATTCTGTCAGTGACGAGTTAAATGCTAAAAGAAACGTTTAGGTACTAACAATATGAATGTTGCGAAGTAAACTACACAAGTTTTCTGGAAGGTTAAAAATCTTAAGTGCCAAATAACCAAACTTTACGGCGAGTTGGATGGACTATGCATGGAGTTACCGAGGTAGTATCTGCATGGTTGTACGGTCAAAGCAAGGAAAAATGAGTTTGGCTTGTGGAAGTGCTTCACTCCAAAACATGTTGGTTCATGCCGCGGCCCTTTGCACGTAGACTTAGTTCTTCGTGAATGGGCGCGGCTACAGTAAAATTCACAGGTACCGTCCTCGCACATAGATTTGGTATGTGAAATCATAATACTTCCCCTGCAACGTTAACATTGCGGGAATCTTCAATGGCTCGCTATAGCTTGAAAGTTTGAACTACGTGTACTGTTTTCTGTATCATTTCTGTACAGTTTTTACTTCTGGACCATGATTTACCTAGAACTTTCACAAACTAGCAAAACAACCGACTTGACTTACGGTTGGCCTACTTAGAAATAAAAAAATTCCGAAATTTAATTTAGAAGAATAGGCCTGTGTGTGCAGGCTTTGGAGGGCTGCATACTGTGTTCAAAGGCGAGACTGCTGGGGGAAAGGGATTAAGGGGAAGGGATCGCAGAAAAGAAGGGGTTGGTAGAAGTGGGGAGCTAAAGAATCAGTTCAAGGGAAAATGCAGTCACGGTCACCCCACTTTTGCTTAGTGTACCCAGGTATCCTATTTCATGAATGGCTGTTGAAAACCATGTAACAATATTTTCTCACTGAATTTTGAAAATCACGCAAATTACGTAACTCATTGGTTTACCGTACATTGAATATGCAATATTTACGTTCTGAAACATCCTGAAAGACACCTGAAAGGAAACTTTATGAGGGTAGTTTTGAGATTTAGCTGCTGTTTCAAAATAAGTTTGAACAATTGTACCGCAATTTTCATCTTTCTTCCATGGATTATTACATTGGATTATTACACTGGATTACATACGTCGATTTCTGGATTGGCTGATTTCTTCAATGTTTCATAAAATGGTAAGCTCTAATTTTAACTTTGTTGGTGTTAAAGGCAAGGTGCAGCAACTTCCCGACATTGCTCAGCCTAAAGACTTAACGCATCTTTGTGATGTTTTTGTCCTTCTTGAATTGCTCTTTCTTTTGAAAGAAAACCTCAAGGCTAAACACAGGTGTTTGAGCCCGGTGGGGGGGGGGGGGATGCACCATCTCCCAGAACTTGAAAGACCTAACAACTTAGGCCGATGTAAGAAAACTCGTACAAATTGTCTTGTGGAGAAAGATTTCTTTCTAGCAAGCACGGCTTACCTCCCCGCCCGTCGTCCGCGAAAAAGATAAGGAAGCTTTTATTACCGGTAAGACCCTACCGCATTCGGGGACAACAGGATGGGGAAACTCAAGCACTGCCTTTCGTTGGGGATGGGCAGTTCATTGCAAGACACCAAGGCCTATTTATTTTTATTAAGAAGTGCTTTTGCAAAGACGTGAATGTGAGAAGGGAAGAATCGTTGTGTGATTTATTTTTCCTGTTGCTAATATGCTTGTTTTGAAACTTGTATAGGACTACGTGTCAAGTCGAACCTTCTTTTTACCTTTGCCCCGCCTAGTTCATGCGAACTTTATGGGCAGGTTGGGAATGAAAGATGACTGAGAGTTGTACAGAGGATGGAATTCTGATGAATATGCGTTGATTTTGGGTGGGGTTAATTTGGTGCACAGGGTCGTGGAGACGGGGGCGGGAAGAGGAGAGGAAGACTTGAGAACATTTGAGCCGATTTTCGTGAATGCAGTGAGAGTGGGGAGATTTGTCCTTCCTCACCAAGAACGAAACGATTTCTTTCACTCCCGGGGAAATCTACTTTCCTACTATTTCGTCAACATCCTCCATTTCGGAAGATACGAGAGTGTGCCCAGTCAGAGCCTTAAAATGGTATTTGGAAAAGACTAAACTGATCCGGACTTTGGAAAGATTGTTTCTTATCCCGAGATCTTCCTTTAATCCCGCTTCGAAAGACACTTTATCCATATGGCTAGTCAAGCTCATCACTCCTCACTCCTCTCCGGATGATCCGGTCCATGCTCATCAGCTACGTGCTCATGCCTCTTCCAAAACCTGGTTTAGTGGAGTTTCTGTAGATAACTTCTTACGAGCAGCAACTTGGAAAACCCCTTCCACCTTCGTAGCATGTTACCTATCAGATGTCATCTCTCAAGAGGGCGCCTTTGCCAGAGCTGTTCTAGGAGTTCCGGACCACCGCCGTCCAGTCCTCCCACCTTCTTCCCAGTGCTAGTCTGGATACATAGGTAAATAGGAGGTAAGGAAGAGCGAAATAGACTCACCAAAACTCCCTGGTTTGGGAGTCTATGAGCGATGATACTTACCTCCTATTTACATCCCGCCTCCCGGCCCCTTGGACTTTGACGGGATCCTCCACAACTAACAACAAACAGCTCTCTGGTCTCTCTCCACCTATGACGAAGACGCTCCCTTCTCTACCAATCATGACTTCGCTCGAACCCGATTACGACTCCTCCATGCCGACTTCGACGCTTTACCAAGCCCTCCCGATGCTCAAGAACTCTTCGGATCTCCGAACCAACTTCCTCTAGGTGAGATTGTTTTTCCTCTTGGGCGAGGTTTGGGCCTGTTTTCATCTTTAGGGGGTTCCTTCCAGGCGGTTGTATTGAGGGGTCCCGTGTTTTCTCCATGGGGTAGCCAAAAATGCAGTAGGACATTTTAGGGTTGTAGGCGCCCTCTATAGGCAGGGGATACCGCGGTGCTATTAGTTTTTTGCCAGACGGTTATTGCAGGCAATAATGGTTACATAGGTAAATAGGAGGTAAGTATCATCGCTCATAGACTCCCAAACCAGGGAGTTTTGGTGATTTGAGTCCTTTGCAATGCCTAATATAAATGCCCTATGAGCCTTACAAATCTCCTTCTTAGGGCTCACTGCCATTCTCACCGGCCACAACCGGCCCGGAGAAGACTTAACTGTGCTCACTGAAGCATGACTCATTAGTGCTTGTGCACCTTCAGGACGTTCACGATCATTTCCGAATTATGCACAGGTTTTTTTTTTTTTTTTTTTTTTTTCTCCTTTATTTCCTTTCATTTCTCAAATGATAAGTTCAAACATTTTACAAGTGAATGACATTTTTTGGTACACAATTGCAAAAGAGTAATATTAAAATATAAACACCAAGAGGCAACATAATTACATAATCGAGAATAATTCATCAAAGAAGGAAAAGGTTGGCTATGATACAAAGGCTGGCTTTAAATCATGGGGGCTTGCCATAATCTTTCATGAGAACAGTTTTGCTGTTCAAATTAACAGCGACTTTAGACTTCAAAAAAAAAAGAAAAAAAAAAGATAATTATAACCTAGCAGTTATCAAATAATAGCTTGCATTCCTCTAAGAAATGAATACGCATAGGAAAAGTATATACATTAATGAAAATGGAAAGTACTGTTTAGTACATAGTGTCTTAACAATAATACGGAAAAAGCACCGTCGAAGAGCACACAGAATCAAATGGTCGAAAACGGTAAATCCATGAATCAATTGAAAAGGTTTGGACATAAAGCAAAAGCTCTTTCGAGATCACTAAAATTTACTTTCGTTTTTACTTGAAACCTTTTCCGTTGCTCAACTTTAATAACAAATTTAAATTTATGGAAGAAATCATTAATCAACGGTTTTTCGTTTCTTAGTTTACAATCAAAAATAAATTTCTTCATATGCATAGTTAAAAAATTGTAAGGATGAGAAGGACCAGCATAACAAAAGTAAAAATCCCGCTTTGAAAAGAAAAATTGCTCTCTCAAAAACATAATTTCTACATCCAAGATAAAACTAGACGTAAATCTACAGTCCCAAAATAAATGATCTATACTTTCAACTTCAGTCTCGCAAAATGTACAGAGGGGGTTATCTGTTTTACCCATTAGAGAAAGGAGTCTATTAGTAGGAAGGATTCTATGAAGGAATCTGAACTGAAAATATCGGATGGTTGAGTCCGAAGTAGAACTCCAAGGAGTATGGAAAAAACGTGACCAATCTTCAGTAACAATGTTGTTGAAAGTGACTTGCCATTTAACAAACGCAGTAGGGATTTCTGTAACTTTCTTCAATAAAATGCTATAAATAAATTGCGAACAACTGTATGTACCCAACATCTTATCCAATAATTCCTCGTTAGCATTCCTTTCGTTACGAATATGAATAGACTCACGCCAGTTGTGGGGGATACTATGCACTAGACCCCAATACAAAGTAAAAGGCAATATATCAATGTTATACTTCGTAATAAACGCTTCAAAACTTAATGGTCGACCGGTATCGTCAAAGAAGTCCCTAACATACTGAACGTTGTTTCCAAAAAGCCTAGAATAAAATACAATTTTACCGTTCACACGGATATTGGAGTTATTCCAGATATGCTGGATACCAAAATCCCCTCGAGGGGTTGTAAAGGAGGCACGACACCAAGCCTCCATGACCTGCCTAACGAAATTATTACCAATACTTCTAACATCACATGGACTACAGTTACAGTTGAAAAAGTATTTCTTACCATACACACTTAAATTAGAGTCAAAGAAAAATTTCCATGGTCCATTCAAATCATCTACATATCGACGAACCCAAGTACATTTGAGACTATCAATAAAAGTACTGATATGGGTAACTTTCAAGCCACCATCACTAATTGGATTAATAATAGTGGTACGTTTAATCTTGTCCGGATTCCCTGCCCAGATGAAATTGAAAATGGTGTTTTCCACCTCTTTAATAAACGAACTCGGGGGATTTGGAAGGACAAGGAAAAGGTAAACTAATTGAGAGAGTCCAAAGCTTTTAACAATAATATTTCGACCAATCGGGGTTAAATCACGACTAGCCCATATACGAAGAGTGTTTTTTAGACGAGATAATTTAGGTTGATAGTTGAGGCGAAATAAATCGTCTCCCTTATTCGTGAAAACAATACCTAACATGGTGACAGGGCCCAGTGTTACCTCGAAATTAAAATCACTTAAGTAAAGTGGCCTTCTATTAATAAAAGAGCCTAGTGGAAAAAGTTGAGATTTGGAGCTATTAATTTTAAGACCGGAAGCTTTTTTAAGACATTCAAGGATATCAAGGATTCCGCAAAGGGAACTTTTTCTATGGTCTAAAATAAAAGTAGTATCGTCGGCATATTGAAGAATCCTATTTTCTTCGACTCCAGTAACAATCCCCTTAGTTATATTAGACTGATTTACCTTGAGAGCAAGGGTTTCAACACAGAGAATAAATAAATAGGGGCTAAGGGGGCAACCCTGACGAACACCTCTTTTAATAGGGAATGAACCTGTTGAATAACCATTGTTCAGCACACAAGCGTGTGCATTCTTATAAAAAGTGCTTATCCAAGCTTTGATACTGCTCCCAAAATTAAAAAAAGAAAGAGTCGCCTCAATAAAATTCCATTCCAATGTATCAAATGCCTTTTCAAAATCTACCAAAAAAAGAAAACCAGGTATATTGTTAGTTGAAGTGTAGTCAATCAAATCAAGAATAAATCTAATATTTTCGCCAATAAATTTTCCTTTCAAAAAGCCAGTTTGTTGAGGACCTATTAACGATTTAATAACACGTTGAAATCTATTAGCAATTGCCTTTGCACCAATCTTGTAATCTACATTCAAAAGCGATATTGGGCGATAGTTTTGAAGAAGAGTAGAATCTTTACTAGGCTTTGGAAAAAGAGTTATAACACTACGAGATTGTTCAGGTGAAAGAAAGCCATTACGGTAACCATGATTTAGAGAATCAACAACAAACTGCCCAATTAAAGGCCAAAAATGTTTGTAGAAGTTAACAGAGAAACCATCACTTCCGGGTGACTTGTCGTTTTTCATGGAATTAAGAGAGATGGAGCAATCATGAAGGGTAAGTTCCCCTTCACACTGAGTGGAATCATCCCTTCCTAGGGAAGGGTGATGCAAATCCGACAGGAAGGAGACGGGAGAGGTGTTAATAGAGGTGTAAAGAGATTCATAAAAATTACGGATTTCATGGAGAATAACTTTTTCATCATCAACAACATCCCCGTTAGGCTTCAACAGTTTGGAAATTTTATTATTAGCCTTATTGCGTTTTTCTAAGTTTAAAAAATATTTTGAATTCTTCTCCCCATCCTCGACCCATCTTGCACGAGATCTTATAATAGTACCCTGTAGTTTGTAATCCAAATACGACATACGATCATTCTGAGCAGCAGTTAACAATAAGCGAGTCTCCGCCGATTCAGAGATAAAGAGCTGTTGCTCAAGACTGGATATTTTTAATAGCAAGGCTTCCTCTTTACGACGCCTTTCACGAGCTTTTTCTTTAGAATACTTTAAAGACACCTCGCGTAACTTAAACTTTAAAAATTCCCACCTTGAGCAGGGGTCCATAGAAGTATCCCTATCGATCTCACTTTGGATGACACTGTTGATAAGTTCAGTATAGCATGTATCACGTAAAAGCGAATTGTTTAATTTCCAATACCCTGGACCCCTTTTTGTTGATGAGACGTTAAGACTTAAAGAAATAAAAGAATGGTCGGACTGGATTCCAGGTGAAAATGAAATGTCCGTAGTAGAGTGCTCTACACTACGAGATACAAGAAAAAAATCTAACCTACAATGTATGCCAGGGGTGATGTTTGAACTCCAAGTGAAATGTTTAGAAAAGGGGTTTTTTTCACGCCAGATGTCGATAAGATTATGCACAGTCATCAAGGAAAGGCACTCATCTCTAGCCTTAAAATTAGTTTTGAACTGACCACCAACTTTGTCAAGTTTCAGATTGAACACAAAATTGAAGTCCCCTGCCATAATAATTGTATCGCCCTGGAAAGACGATAATTCTCTAAAAAGATTAACAAAAAAACTCGGACTGTCAATATTAGGGCCGTAGACCCCTACAATAGTAATTATATGATCATGGAACTGTATGTCTACCATTATAAATCTGCCGTCTACATGGCTAGTATGTTTCAAAACAGTAAAATGTAACTTAGGATTAAATAAAATGCATACCCCTCTACTATCATTTGAGCCATGGGCGAAGAGAATGTTACTTCCCCATTCATTACACCAATATTTTTCGTCCATATGGGAACTATGGGACTCTTGGATTAAAATAACATCCGCTTTACATCTATGTAAATAGGCAAACAAACGTCTACGCTTTTTTGTTTGTCTCAAGCCTCTGGCATTGTATGACAGAAATTTCAGCATGGTGACGTAGTACCAAAATAGGAGTAAGAAAATAGACAGAACTTAAAAGCAGTACCATATTGATGGTTATAAATCGAATTGTACTTACATAACATGGAAAGCGACTTTCTGAAAGGAGATATAAATATAATAAAAATCAATCCAAACGGATAGTTAAGTTTCAACATAATTGTTGTCCTCCGTAAGGAAAAAAACCGACACAAAAGGGTGTTGGAAGAACAAGGACGATGATGCCTGGGCTAAGTGACGAGATCAAAAACAATCCAAGAAAACAGCGTAAACATAATTATGAGTGATGAGTAGTAAAGAATGAAAGAGTGTATACTATCGAATAAGTTCAGATCTAGGGCTGGTCTGGAGCGTTGGGCCTGGTGAAGTTGTAAGGTTTTCCCTGAGCTGTCCGCCAGCAACCACCGGAAAAGCGAAGCTTGGTACCACGCTGGAAGAGATCTGTTACCTGGTTCGACCACTTGCGTTTTTCGTTAAGGTCAACAAGGGTAAGGTCATCGGTAATATGGTAAGTTTCATTTTGTAAGGCATGTCGTCTATTTCGAAGAGCTGTTACTTTGTCCTGATAGAATGAGAGTTTTACAAGGAGGTGTCTATCTCGATTTCTGTGCTGCTTACCGTCCCGATGGGCTCTCTCAATGCTGCAGTTTGGTACACCAACTTATGCACAGGTTACCCTCTGCCTAGATTTAATCCGATAAGTACCACAAAAGACTACTGGAGAGTCTTGAGTAACAAAGGGACCAGGATATCGATCTTTTTTATCAATTGCACAGAAGGAAATACACGTAGAAGCAGGTGTATTAGTGTACACACGTAGCGAAACCATTTCATCGCTCGTTTTTCTAAGACTGCCTTTTTTAAGACGTACGTACTGTTTAAACACTGTGATCGCCCTACAAGCTTCTGCTAGCCTGAAAAGAACTTGCCGCAAAATGCGTACTATGTTGTGCATAAGATAATCTAAAAATATCTCTCAAGGTGTTGCCACATTTGGGAACGAAATAAATATTAGACAAATTGCTTTCTGTTGTTTTTACTTTGCGTAAAGTTTGCTTTACTCGTGTTCCGATTTTACGCGATTTCTCATCGCACGCATTACGGTATACACCACTGTCGAGCACACTGCATTTTACCTACAGCTGAAGTAACTAACGTTGTACTGTGCCAGGCCTGCAGAGAGACGATCTCTCCTACGTACCTGTTCAAAACACAACACACGCACATACTCCATGTTCTAGTCGTGTCTTAATGGTAGTTATGGCCAAACACCTCCTAAAAATTTTACTTCCAAAAGTTTCGCCAAATATTCTATTCATTCTCTGCCATGTCGATAGGCATGAAAAGTCTTGGTAGTGGAAATGGTGACACAGAACTTTGCTTGTAGACACAACTAAAATATTTTAAAAGTGTTGTCATGATACACAGTTGATAAGCAACTGTACCGTCCACTTCCGGGTTGAAAGGCCTATCAGTGGGTAACCTAACATAGCAGGCAGTAATACTATGTAATTTCACCAACGTGACACAGCTGCTATGTTCGAAATTTAAGACAAGAAAAATATTGGCCAAATTTAACATTACGCTTTTATTTAACCCCAAGTATTATACCAGCTTCAAAGACAAGCCTTCAAGTGCTAGAAATAATCGGAAAGAGAGTGACATCGGGTGAAATAGAGAAAGTTTCCAAATATCAAGATGGTGTCGATGGAAAAACTTTCAGACGAAATGAGTGACGTCACTTGGCGCGAACTCAATTCGGAAAAGCATACGATTATTCACTTCACGTTACTGACAAAATGAACAACTTTCGGAGACTGTGGTCAACATTTTAATAATAATTCTTTTTGTATAGAAGACTCATGAAGTTCAAAGCTAACTGATATAATTTTCAAAGGGTCACGCGATTGATGTTTTTTTTTTTTTGAACCTGAAAAGAGCTTTTCGAACGCTTGAAAAAAGTAAAACACTCATGACGTTTCAGGCTAACCGATATAAATTTTTTTTAAGGGTGACCCAGTCATTTTTTGGAACTTGCGAAAGATCTTTCGAACATATGAAAAAACCGTCCATTATGGGAAGGATATGCAAACGCGCAAGAATATTTCCGAACGTGCGAAAATACTTTTTGACGGAAGGTATGAAAGCATTTGAAACGTTCCAGATTTTTCCCTTCCAAACTTAAGAAAATTACACATAATTGCAAAGATTTTGAGCAGTAATTGGCGGCCGTACCTTTTTCATTAAGACTCATGAAGTTTCATGCTAACTAATATAAGTGTTAACGTTAGCGCATTTCTTTTTTGAACGTGAGAATTTTTTTTTTCGAACGTTTGAAAAAAAGTTCCGTGAGAAATTTTTTCTCGCATGATTGAAAAAGAAAAGTTCCGTTACGGGAAGGATTTGCAAACGCGCAAGAATATTTTCGAACGTGCGGATATTATTTTGTCGACGGAAGGAAAAGCTTTTGGAATGTTACAGATTTTTTTTTCTAAACTGACGGAATTTATTCATAATTTCAATAGGATTTTGAAAAGTAATTGGCGGCCATACCTTATTCATAACAGACTCATGAAGTTTCATGCTCACTAATATAAATGTTAACGTTAGTGCATTTTTTTTTGTGGAGCGTGAGAAGTTTTTTTTTTCTTGCGAACGTTTGAAAGAAACAGTTCCGTGAGAAATATTTTCGCATGTTTGAAAAAGAAAAGTTCCTTTACGGGAAGGATTTGCAAACGCGCAAGAATATTTCCGAACGTGCGGATTTTATTTTGTCGAAGGAAGGAAAAGCTTTTGGAACTTACAGATTTTTTTTTTCTAAACTGACGGAATTTTTTTCATAATTGCAATATGATTTTGAGCAGTAATTGGCAGCCCTACCTTTTTCATTACAGACTCATGAAGTTTCATGCTAACTAATATAAGTGTTAACGTTAGGGCATTTTTTTTTTGAACGTGAGATTTCTTTTGCGAACGTTTGGAAAAAAAAAGTTCTGTGAGAAATTTTTTCGCATGATTGGAAAAGAAAAGTTCCGTTACGGGAAGGATTTGCAAACGGGCAAGAATATTTCCGAACGTGCGGATATTATTCTGTCGACGGAAGGAAAAGCTTTTGGAACGTTACAGATTTTTTTTTCTAAACTGACAGAATTTATTCATAATTGCAATAAGATTTTGAAAAGTAATTGGTGACCCTCTCATTTTCTTTCTTTTTATATACAACATTCATGAAAAACGTTTGAAAAAAAAAAGTTTCCTGAGAAATTTTTTCGCACGTTTGAAAAAGAAAAGCGCCAGAATATTCTATATCGGAAAATCTATATCGGTTAGCCTGAAACGTCATGTGTGTTTTACATTCAAAGAAAAAGGGGGTGGTCCGCCATTCACTTTCGAACATCTCTTTGCAATTATGAATAATTTTCTTAAGTTTGGAAAGGAAAAATCTGTAACGTTCCAAAAGCTTTTCCTTCCGTCGACAAAATAATATCCGCACGTTCGGAAATATTCTTGCGCGTTTGCAAATCCTTCCCGTAACGAACCTTTTCTTTTTCAAACATGTGACAAAATTTTTCACGGAACTTTTTTTTTCAAACGTTCGCAAAAAAAATCTCACGTTAAAAAAAAATGCCCTAACGTTAACACTTATATTAGCTAGCATGGAACTTCATGAGTCTGTAATAAAAAAGGTAGGGCCGCCAATTACTGCTCAAAATCATATTGCAATTATGAAAAAAATTCCGTCAGTTTCGAAAAAAAAATCTGTAAGTTCCAAAAGCTTTTCCTTCCTTCGACAAAATAATGTCCGCACGTTCGGAAATATTCTTGTGCGTTTGCAAATCCTTCCCGTAACGGAACTTTTCTTTTTCAAACATGCGAAAAAATTTCTCACGGAACTTTTTTTTTCAAACGTTCGCAAAAAAAAAAAAAAGAAAAAAAAAATTCTCACGTTAAAAAAAAATGCGCTAAGGTTAACACTTATATTAGTTAGCATGAAACTTCATAAGTCTGTTATGAAAAAGGTAGGGCCACCAATTACTTTTCAAAATCTTATTGCAATTATGAAAAAAATTCCGCCAGTTTGGAAAAAAAAATCTGTAAGTTCCAAAAGCTTTTCCTTCCTTCGACAAAATAATGTCCGCACGTTCGGAAATATTCTTGTGCGTTTGCAAATCCTTCCCGTAACGGAACTTTTCTTTTTCAAACATGCGAAAAAATTTCTCACGGAACTTTTTTTTTCAAACGTTCGCAAAAAAAAAAAAAGAAAAAAAAAATTCTCACGTTAAAAAAAAATGCGCTAAGGTTAACACTTATATTAGTTAGCATGAAACTTCATAAGTCTGTTATGAAAAAGGTAGGGCCACCAATTACTTTTCAAAATCTTATTGCAATTATGAAAAAAATTCCTCCAGTTTGGAAAAAAAAATCTGTAAGTTCCAAAAGCTTTTCCTTCCTTCGACAAAATAATGTCCGCACGTTCGGAAATATTCTTGCGCGTTTGCAAATCCTTCCCGTAACGGAACTTTTCTTTTTCAAACATGCGAAAAAATTTCTCACGGAACTTTTTTTTTCAAACGTTCGCAAAAAAAAAATAAAAAAATAAAAAAAATCTCACGTTCAAAAAAAAATGCTCTAACGTTAACACTTATATTAGTTAGCATGGAACTTCATGAGTCTGTCATGAAAAAGGTAGGGCCGCCAATTACTGCTCAAAATCATATTGCAATTATGAAAAAATTTCGTCAGTTTAGAAAAAAAAAATCTGTAAGTTCCAAAAGCTTTTCCTTCCGTCGACAAAATAATGTCCGCACGTTCGGAAATATTCTTGCGCGTTTGCAAATCCTTCCCGTAACGAAACTTTTCTTTTTCAAACATGCGAAAAAATTTCTCACGGAACTTTTTTTTTCCCAACGTTCGCAAAAAAAAAAAAAAATTCTCACGTTAAAAAAAAATGCGCTAACGTTAACACTTATATTAGTTAGCATGAAACTTCATGAGTCTGTAATGAAATAGGTAGGGCGGCCAATTACTTTTCAAAATCTTGTTGCAATTATGAATAAATTCCGTCAGTTTAGAAAAAAAAATCTGTAACGTTCCAAAAGCTTTTCCTTCTGTGGACAAAATAATATCCGCACGTTCGGAAATATTCTTGTGCGTTTGCAAATCCTTCCCGTAACGGAACTTTTCTTTTTCAAACATGCGAAAAAATTTCTCACGGAACTTTTTTTTTCAAACGTTCGCAAAAAAAAAAAAAATTCTCACGTTAAAAAAAAATGCACTAACGTTAACACTTATATTAGTTAGCATGAAACTTCATGAGTCTGTAATTAAAAAGGTAGGGCGGCCAATTACTTTTCAAAATCTTGTTGCAATTATGAATAAATTCCGTCAGTTTAGAAAAAAAAATCTAACGTTCCAAAAGCTTTTCCTTCTGTCGACAAAATAATGTCCGCACGTTCGGAAATATTCTTGCGCGTTTGCAAATCCTTCCCCTAACGGAACTTTTCTTTTTCAAACATGCGAAAAAATTTCTCACGGAACTTTTTTTTCAAACGTTCGCAAAAAAAAAAAAGAAAAAAAATTCTCACGTTAAAAAAAATGCCCTAACGTTAACACTTATATTAGTTAGCATGAAACTTCATAAGTCTGTTATGAAAAAGGTATGGCCGCCAATTACTTTTCAAAATCTTATTGCAATTATGAATAAATTCCGTTAGTTTAGAAAAAAAAAATCTGTAACGTTCCAAAAGCTTTTCCTTCTGTGGACAAAATAATATCCGCACGTTCGGAAATATTCTTTCGCGTTTGCAAATCCTTCCCGTAACGGAACTTTTCTTTTTCAAACGTGCGAAAAAATTTCTCAGGAAACTTCTTTTTTTCAAACGTTCGAAAAATTACTTTTCAAAATCTTATTGCAATTGTAATTAAATTCCGGAAGTTTGTAAAGAAAAAATCTGTAACGTTCCAATAGCTTTCGTACCTTCCGTCAAAAAATATTCTTGGGCGTTTGCAAATCCTTCCCGTAACAGAACATTTTTTGCAAACGTTCGAAAAAAATTCTCATGTGAATTTAAAAAAAATATCAATTACGTGAACTTTGAAAATTATTTCAGTTAGCCTGAAACTTCATCAGTCTTCTGTATACAAAGAAAGGAAAAGATTGGGCCGCCATTTCATACTTTCGAATTTGTCTTTGCAATTATGAATACATCTCGTAACTTCGGGAAAAAATCTGGAACGTTCCAAAGGCTTTCGTGCCTTCACTCGAGAGTATATCTGCACGTTCGGAAATACTCTTACGCGTTTGCAAATGCTTTTAAAAAATTTTCGCACGTTCCGAAAAAATGGGAGGGCCGCCATATACTTTCCAATTCCTTTTTCAATTCTGAATGAAATTTGTAAGTTTGGGAAGAAAAGATCTGGAACGTTCCAAAGCTTCCGTACCTTCCATTGAAGGGCGATTCATTAAGAGAGATTTTCACATGTGACACTTTTGGACACGTGCGTGCAAATGATGACCGTAAAGCATTACATCGTAGTGTAAGCTTCGGCTCTATCGTTTTTGCAGGTGCTATCAATAACGCGCAAACCAAACCTAAATCAACGTTACAGGGTTAGGAAAGGGAAAAGTTCACTGCAATTAACGATCCTAGCGTTACTAGCAGTGGAGCAGACCTCTAACGATAGTAACGCAGCTATCGTGATCGTTACTAGCGTTAGACTGGAATCGGACGGTAGGAATTTTTTTTATAGCAAACTTTCTAACCTTAGGGCTACTAATGTCCATTTTATCCTGAGCTGTACTGTATACTGTACAGTATCATGACTATCATCTAATCGTACTCTAATCAAACTGTAAACGAACTGCTCATAACACATAAAAAACAGCTTAAGTTCCAGACAATAAGCTGTTCGTGAACTTCGCTATTCATCCCACGCTAAGCTGGTCTATTCATGCCAGACACCTATTGTGTTGCACACAATAGTGTGCTGGCTTGCCTGCTCATTTACCTTCGGAAAGCTCCGGAAAAAAACGAGTGACGTCACTGCCCATATTCATAGCTGCCGGGAGTTAATCCTTCTCCGGCACGGCTGCTCGCGGTGAGAAAGGCAGTGAGCCCTTACATAGGGCACTGGCTAATTTGTAGGATTCCCAGGATTCAATAGTACCATACTGTTTGGCTTTTGAAGTATAAATTTCTTTTCTTTCTGCAAAGTTTGTTGATTTCTTTTGAAATCCATGGTTGAGAGGTGCCATGCTTTATACATACCTTCTTTACAGGAATTGTTCTACTAATAGACATTTTTAACTGGTTTGAAATGTTTTGCCATGTGGAGTAAACATTACCATCAAAAACAATCCAACCAATTAATTTTGGAGAGATCAGATAAATACAAGTCAAAGTTAGCATCCTTTAAGTTATATATTTCCTTAGTAGCATGTTTTGCTGATTGAGAGGTGGTACTGAATACTGTACAACTTCAACTGCCTGATGATCACAGCCATATAAATTGTCAGTTACAGTACAATAGTCAACAATGAAAGGGATGTTGGTGAAAACAAGGTCCAAAAAGTGGCTTTCACCAGATGGGGTTGAATACATAGGCTCACACAAGATTTGTGTCAAACCGATTGCGTCGAAAGTATCGAAAATAATGTCACCCATTGTTGAAGATGGCCTTTGAGGTAATGTTCAATCAATGTGTAAAGGTAGGTATCATGGATAGATTTCATACTAAGTATGATCATGTGTTATGGTGCGAGGAAAAACCCTATTGTTTTTCATGGAGGTCACAAGCTATTTGAGATCGTCAGAGGTCAAAACTGAAACTTTGTGAACATGTCATTACAAGGGAGGAAGCACAGACAAATTCCTTCTAATATTTTTTTTCTTTTCATTTTTTTGGTTATTCAAGTTTTTGTTCAAAGTTCATGTGACATGAGCTGACATGAGAAGGGGTCAAATTGTGACCACATCATAAAAATGATGTAGTAGAGAAGTATAAATTTGATGGATGAACCTCAGTGTAGCAAAGCACCCCCCTTTCGGCAAGGAATCACAAAGCCTTTTGGCTTTCTGGTTCAAAGATGCAGTCTTTAACAAACAGTTACTTAGGTTTATAGAATACTCCTTTTTACTGTTGGGTGGGCGGTAACAGCAAAAAAAATATGACAGAGAAAAACGGAAGAAAATAGTTCATGGAAGAATTTCATAATAATAATCATAGCTTGCGCAAATCGGCGCCTTCCACTTCCAAATGGTACTTCTCTATGCAAATCTCATTGGCGATGGCTTCATTATCTTGCTGTGAGGCATTAGTCAAATACTTGCAGTGAAGTATTATGTTTGCACCCAACGTTACTTCGCGACACGTACTACGGTTGCACAGCTGTAGTAAACAAGTTGCTGCAGTGCAGACTGTGTATCACAAGTTATTTTTACTAAAAAAAGCCAGCCAAAGCCTAGTTTGCCGATATGAACGTTTGCACAACGTTCAGCAAATAAAGTTGGTGCAGTCCTACTTACTAAAAGTTTCAATTCAAACTAGCCAGGCCTAACATTAGGCCTAGGCTAGCCCTTCAACAGGGTCCAGCATTACGTTCCAAAACTCTACACTTGTAGTAAAGAGTGACTAGAAGGAGAAGATTGTAAGGTCACCTTCATTGACTTAGGAGTGTAGTCCATAGTCTAAATTAAGTATCTTAGGCTGCTTTGGTGCTTCCCATACTAACGTTAGGGAACAAAGTGTGAACTATGTGAGAACTAGCCTAGGCTTAGGCTAGGTACCCAAGCCCCCTGTAGGCGGGAGTTGTAGAATATCCCCACGGTATTTCCCGCCTGTCGTAAGAGCGACTAATGGGAAGGACTTGCGCCATATTTGAACTGTATTTAAAACCGAACTTGAACTTGAACCGTATTTGAAACCGTTTTGAAACTTTAGGCCTTTTATCTACAGGACGTAGTTGACACTATAGGCCTACAGGGCCCATAGGCCTACAACTCATTTGTGTTGGTATGTCATTAGGCTAAGGCTCATACCCATACAGGAAAGTTCAGCAGTTTTCACACAGATTTGTGGCATATGAAAGTGTGTGCCAGATTTTTTGGCATATGGCGTGATTGTAAAATTCAATTAACCTTGTCGTACTGGCGTGGTGCACAATGATATGATATCATTGTGGCATAATCCTAACATTAGCCATCACCAATACACAGTAGGCCTACAAACAGTAGTAACAAACAGTAATGAACTGTAAGACTGATTCAGCTGTAATTTAGTTCGAGTGGCATGATCCCTCATTGCAAGACATAATTTGGCTCAATTTGTGGTGTACAGCAAGCAAACTTCTCCATACGGTATGGCTATAGATTACCCTGCCACCGTTAAAAAACACCTTTTTCAAAACTATAGCAGGCGAAATCATAGTGGCCATATGGTCCCCCAAGATTGTTATTGTGAGAACGAGTCAACATATGTTTTGTGCTAATGGTTTTGGAAAATGTCCAAGTTCACTGAGCCTCCAGTTTTGAGTGGAGGTGCAGTACTAGTCGCAGTGGAGGTTGATGAATGTTACTTTGTCTTAGACTGCGCCTCCAGAAGGGAGGTGAGGTTTGCTAGTGGTGGACCAAACCCAAATGGGTGGTCTCTTCAAAGCAGGGTTCGAAATAATGCATACGTGCACCAGTGCGTGTAACTTTTTGTCAGCGCATGCAACTTTGAGTAGATTACCTGCATGCATGCATGTAGGCCTAGACCCAATGGTAGTTTAAAGAGAAGGTAGAGCCACAGATTTTCGGCTTGAAAAATCAGGAAATTACGTTTTTGGTTCCTTGCGTAAGCGAAAGGAACCTATGTAGTCAGGTTGGCGTGTGTGTGTGTGTGTGTGTCTGTGACGCTTGCTTAGGTACACTGTAACTCAATTCAGGAAAGTTGGACTAAACTGAAACATGGTATATAGAACCGCCATAGTGAGATGGTGTGCCTTATTGTTTTTGGTAGAGGTCAAAGGTCATCTGGGGTCACCAGGGGTCAAACACCAAAAACCTTGTTAAGACAATATCTGAAGGTACAGTAGGAAGCTTGGATAGGTTTCATACTTGGTATGTGGATGCTTTATGGTAAGAAGATGAATGCTATTGCTTTTGGTGGAGGTCAAAGGTCATCTGGGGTCACCGGGCGGTCAAACACCGAAAATTTGTTAACACAATATCTCAAGGTAGGAAGCTTGGATATATTTCATACGTAGTATGTGGATGGGTTATGGTGGGAAAATGAATGCTATTGTTTTTGGTGGAGGTCAAAGATCATTTGGGGTCACCGAGGGTCAAACACTGAAGAAAACATTGTTAACAAGATATCTCAAGGTAGGAAGCTTTGATAGGTTTCATACTTTGTATATAGATCCACCATAGTGAGAAGGTGTGCCCTATATTTTTGGTGGAGGTCAAAGGTCATCTGGGGTCACCGGGTATTAAACACTGAAAACCTTGTTAACACAATATCTCAAGGTAGGAAGCTTGGATAGATTTCATACTTGGTATGTGGATGTGTTATGGTGAGAAGGTGAATGCTTTTGCTTTTGGTGGAGGTCAAAGGTCATCTGGGGTCACCAGGGTCAAACACTTAAAACCTTGTTAACACAATATCTCAAGGTAGGAAGCTTGGATAGATTTCATTCTTGATATGTGGATGTGTTATGGTGAGAAGATTGTATTTCTGATGGAGGTCAAAGGTCATATGGGGCTACTGGGGGCCATTTGGAGGTTATCCGAGGTCATTTTGAGGTCGTTGTGGACTTATAGGATACTTGGTAGATGAAGTCAACATTTGTTGCCAACAACGTTAAAGTTCATGTAGTAGTCACCAGGGTCACAGGCAAACTTCACATTAGCTAATGTTTCATTTGTATGCACATGGCTCAGTGTCATTACATTCAGCAAGGAACCATAGTGCCAATTGGGCTCTTGTTAAATTTTAAAATGCTGTAAAATTCCATTTCAAGCATAGCCAAATTCTGGAATTTTTGTTTGAAGCCTACTGTGTATGAGCAACCTATGCTAAAACACTGCACAGGCAAATTCAGGGGTGTGAAATCTCCGCCTTTTAGCGGAAATCCGCTTTTTTCATTTTCCCTCCCGATTTCATTTTCCGCCTTTTTAAAAAATCTGACAGAAGTAACTGTGCATCGAAACCGAAGATTTCCGTCAATGGAAAAACGATACCAGAACGTCTTTCCTACCGTATATACTGCACTACTGCAGTATTGTATGCAAAGTGCTTGTACGGGAGTTCATATAGCTAGCTGGGCTTGTCTTGACATAAAACCCTAAAAATCTCGATCGGGAGATTTGATCTTAGCAGTCTTGCTGCAAAAATATAGCGGTGAGAGCTTTGCAGTTGGAATCTGTGAGTATACATTTGCAAAATTTTCACTCCACAGGTGCGTGATTTTAGTCCCAAAAGTCATGGTTTGATCACGCAAGCAAGCTATAACTTTCTCCATACACTGTGTGCTGTAGACAGTATGTCTCAATACATCTATAGGCCAGCAAAACCAAGGTCGATCGTCTAAAGAATCCAAAATATCCCATTTGGTCAAGAACCTCCAAATTATGTACATGACATGTGTAAAAGACCCTTAAAGAACTATCTGAAGTGTTTTTGCAAGTTTCTATGATAAGGTTTTCCTATACGGGGCAACTTTCTTCAGAGATGAATGGCATGTTCGCCATTGCCTAACGTGTCACATATATGTACACATTACAACCTAACCAACACATGCAACTGCATTTGATCTACTGTACAAGTTATAGGCGGCCTACAAGAGCTACATGGCCTAGTATTTTGTTTCAATAATATTCGTTACAAGTTGCTTAAATTGTCGTATTTGTTCACAAAAGTTGTGTTATGCATGGTCAGTGTTTTTTTATGGATAGGGTGACATCACTACTTGTCTAAGTTTCTTTGATTATTTTAATTGCATTTGGCTGTATTAGCCATAGGCCTATATAGTACTGTACGATGAAGCATACAACAGTTCAAGGCATACTCCATAGACAGATGCTTGGGCAATGTTACTGAAACTTTGGCACAAAGATGAACCTATAACAGGTTATCTGTGGTGATCTGGGATTTGAGGTCAAATGTCATCTAGGTTCCATTTTGGGACATTTTATGAAAATAAATAAGTTTGAAAGACTATGTTCCCAGAAGATCCCTTGCCATGTCTTGAGGTGTTTACTGTGATATTCAGTAACCTGGTAACTTCTTGGGCAGGTGTTTAGAAATTGGAGGTCAATGGTCATCTAATGGTCATTTTGGCTCATGTTACCAATTAAGTTGGATCATATGATAATAAATATGTTTGGCAAAAAATGATAATCAATTTCTTTTGTAAAAAAATATGGTGTAAAATATTCAGGCAATATCACTCTCATTGTTCCATATTTCAAAGAAATTTTCGTGGAGCTCTGCCCCTTTACCTGTTGGGAGCTGCCACCCTGGACTTTCAGGAAGGCCGTGTGCAAGCTATGCTTCAGCAGATAAGCTTCAGCTATTTTCCTCTTTTTTTGAAGGACCCCACTCACACCCCTGCAAATTGCAGCCTATACCGAGAAAATTTTGACAATTTTCAATAAGTTGCTTCTCCTGTTTGGATCGTATTTTTGATGGATTTTAATAATTTAAGGAGTGAATTGCCGTCATTATAGATGGTAAAATGTCGGTGTATCTCTTTCATAAATGCAGACGTTCATTTGATATGGTTTTGGAGAATAATAGCTCATCTTTTCTATCAAAAAGTTACATTTATATTTAGCTGGATAATTTTTTGCTAAATTCTGCAGAGAATTGTCAAAGTTCCGTTTTTTATCGGGGGCCCTAGATGTAATGATGGTATCAACCTGCATGCATAGCCATTGCTAGGTGGCATGCATCATCTCACTGATTGTTCCTATACTTAGGTCAAGGCTATTATAAAAGGGGAAGAAACGGGGTAATGTTAGGCCTGAGTTTTTAATTTTTCATTGACATACTTAAATGGTGCATGTAAGAATTTATTTGTGCTGGTAAAATTTTGAAGTTACATGCACAGGTACATGTAACTTTTTTTTTCTAATTCAAACTCTGCTTTAAAGGGTTGAGCGACAGCAGCGCAGCTGCTCCAGTTAAAATTAGGCACCTAAAGCAAGCTTTAATAAAGCACTGGAATATAATTGCATTTGACCAGCAAGTGGCCCGTCTGTTTCCCCGACAAGCCTATTATAGCCTATAGAAGGGTGCCAAATCTCAAAGATTTACTTGTAAAATCGAGGTTTCCTCAGACCAGGAGTAGAACATAACAGAAGAAAGTTATGACGATATTTTGCTTGATGCGTTCATAGCTGCATTATAAAACTTGACAAACCCTGCCTTGGCATACAAAGGCTACTACTGATGACGTTCTGCCTATAGTGCGAAGAACAGAAACCGGTCTAGTTGGTTTTGATAAAACTGTTGTCAGTTTCAGAATGACTCACATTCCTCCAAAAGAATGGAATTCCTTAAAGTGTTTTGCTTTTATCATGCATAACATGATTGGGTACTTTTCCCTAAAAATATAGGGCCTAACAGTTCACCGACTTGGAAACCTCAGATAGTGGACCACCTATCCCACCACCTTTCACTTCATTTCATTTAATTGAAGCTTTGAGAGTTATACTTGCCTCTCCTGTGTCGAGTTGCTCAGGACTGTCTGAACGTGTGACTAAACCCTACTGCTGAGTCCGACTGACTAGACCGCACTTTCGAACAGTCGGTGTACTGGCAATTGATGTTATGAGGCTGGACTTTTATTTGTCCACGAGGTCCCATCTTGATGTCATCGTACTTTAATACGATGGTTGCTCGAGGGCATTGCGAGGGCTTCATGTAGTCACGTTGCTTTCCTTAGACAATCGTGCCACTTCTTGTTTCCTTGGTATTGTCTTCGCAATATGAAAAATGCCCGATGGCACCGATGATCATGCGAAGTAAAGACAAAGATGACACGATTTGCCAAGATGCCCTCACGATGGCCATACGCCAGTATGTACGTAGGTACAGTAGAACATTGGAAACGGACATTGCATAGGTTCATTACATATCCTAAGGTTTGTTGTGTACATACTTTTCAGCCTATGCTGCACACGTTTTTCTTTTTGTTAACTTTTATGCACATGAATGACACATCAATGACACTCTGTATGCACGCTGTCCGAATGTAAATAAGTCTGTAAGAGAGCTCCTCTGGTCACATAACGTGAATTACGGAGTGCCCTCTGTCTTTTTGGTCTTCTTTTCTTATCTCCAACTAGTTCTTTAACTTCAAGAAACCTACACCACTTGAATGAAGGATGATTTCAGGCAAGATAGGGTCAACTTTTGTGCCTGCTTGTTTTCTTACTGAGGGTATACTGTTAAAAGTTCCAGTGACAGTTTATTCCTCTTTATTTTGCAAGTTTATTCAGCCTTCATGCATGTGTGCTTATTTTGCACATAACTATTGATGAATCATGTGGCTGCACGGCAATTAAGCTGGTGTTTGTGGCCATGTATTTTTGTTAACAATTTATTTGGCAGACATACCTTTTGTATTCTCATCTTACTAGCGGCTTGTCACATTGTAATTGTTCGTTAATACTGTGTGGTCACACCAGGCATTTTACTAACACTGTCAAATGTGTGTGGTTGTATTAAGGTGCAAATTGACTTACTGAAGTAATGCAGCAATTGATTAGGAATATCTCAGCAGATTTGAAACATGCGATTTACTGCAAGTGGTCTCTCAATAAATGATTAGTTGACCGGCGATTAATCGCTAATCGCTCACAGCCCTACAATGTTGGCAGTGGTGCTGAGGAGGCTTAAATTGGTGAATTAAAATTGGCTACCTGGTTGTCAGTCTTAGGATGTTTTCCAACTTCGGAAGTTGTCTGATCTAGGAAGTTTTTTTTGTCCACCCATTCCAGCTTTTGCACAATGGGTAAAGACTGGGGATACACTCATGTCTGTAGGATGGGGACATTAAATGCCAGTTTCAGGAGCAGCATTGGCATGAATAGTACACCCCTGCCATATTAGCCTCTGATTACTAGTGGAAAAGAGAAGGTGACTGTCGCTGGTGTTCATCCATGGTCAGTCTGGTACAGGGTTCTGGATGAGCAAAGTGGCATCCTAACCCTGAAACATTGAACCATTAAGGAAAAATTATTATCTATCTCATCAGTAGGGTGTACGGGGTTCATGAATGTGCTTTGTATTAGACACAATTACACAAATTACATTGTTGGAAATAAAATCTCAAGTATGTGGGATGTATATGTGAGCACTTTGATATGAGATATTCTGCATACACCTAGTATACATAAATAGTAATACACTACAGGAAATGTAAACAGGGTCGAAATTCCCACTGTTCCGAGAACAGTGCTGTTAGTGCCGGAACAGTAACTTTTCAAAAGCCACTGTTCTGTGGAACAGTGTTTTTCCACAAGAAGCAAAGTGCATGTAAATATACGCACATGCTAATCTCTGATAAAGTAATGACGCCTTGAATATAAAAAATCCCCGTAACTTTTGGCTTAAGTATGAAATGCAATCTCGTTCCACCATTATCAATTTAAAGTCAGTTACACTTGCACGTGTTATTCCCTATGCTGCATGGTACAGTACTGTGTAAAGTTGTAAACGCACATACTGAAGTTTTAATACCAAATGCGGAAAAACTTTTAGTACAGTATGACCTGCAAGCGAAGGTCATCTTGCATCACCCTTTGTCTTGTGTGGTTTGTTCCAAATGACCTCTTAACTATTCATTGATATTCCCTCCACTTTATTGTGTTTTTAGGGGGGGGGGCTGTATTAATATTGCCTCCAAGCTAGCAACTAAGCACTGAATTTTGAAATGACTAAAAGCAATTCTGACTGCTGCATGACATCTCGCAACCAAAGTCAATGGGTCCTAAGTGTTTGATTTTCCTCGCAAAATCTTCCCATAGACACTTTTCCAAATGGCAGTTACAAAGGATTGTGGGATAAACTTTTACTACCCGTCGTTTTTGACCACAGCAGGCTTCAAAGTGATCCTATATTTCCTATAATTTCCTATAAATTTCAAAAAATCCTGTATTTCCTATATTTGTATGATTTTAGGCTGGTTTTCCTATGTTCTCCTATATTTTTCTGATCTTGTCAAAAAAAAACATTTTTCTTTTTTATGGTGTTTTGGGGTGAAAATTTCAGATGGGTTCTTTTTTCAAGATAGTTTTGTAGACTCAGTGTCAGAGTGGCTTATTCAGATAGGTAGCAGTGTATAGATGCCAGGTATCTTAATTAGATGCAAGTACACAATGGCCAATTATAGGATTCAGAAATATTCTCATATGAAACAGCATTGGGCACTAATGAACACTTATTTCATCACCCATAAATGTTCCACTCTCACACCTGTGATTTTAAGTACTCTATGATTTTATCTCTTTGAGGGAATTTTAGTGGTATTGTAAGGGGATGGATTAGAGCCTTCTGCCTGGCATCCCCTGTAGTCATGCAGTCTCCCACATTTTAAAAACCCTTACCTATGCTTTGTATGCACAGACAGCTGATCTGTGATATAACTGATTCTTTCATTCAAAATATTGTAGTACAATGGTTTGAAATACCAATATTTTCCCTGTCATCTGCCATCTTTCCTCAATCTTTGTTAACCATTAGATCAGTTGATTGTCCAAAGTGTTGTACAATAAAAATTTTCCCCTGAAGAATAAGAACTTAGTGCTTTGAGAAAATTAAGAATCTCACTGTAATGTTTACAAGTTTACAATGTGCAGATCTCTTAGGAGGTTTTCCCTAAACTCCACTAGAAGCTCTGTGGTCGGTCTCTGGATGCCACATCAATTTGTCCAACAGACCAAAGTGGAAAATCTTATCCATGTATGGGTCTGGTGCTGCAGTGCCCATCATTGGTGACAAGTAGGGGCACTTGCCAAGTTGCCCTTTCCCTAATTTTGTCATGTAATTTCCTCAATTGAGATTTTAGATGTTAAGTATGTTAATGCACAGACAGTTTTGCACACTGTAGGCATTTTGACATATGTGGACTACACTGTTCTGCCAAGTTGTACCGATTCAAAGTGAGCGGTGGCATTTTTAGGTTGAGGGACCATTGGAACATGCCCACTTTCCTTCCCTAATGCTGATTTTTTTCCCCTTTTAATTTAGTAACCTAAAATCTGATTTTGAAAGTAAATTTTACTTCAAAAAGAACATATTTAGCACCAGATTGCATGTAAGTACACCCAATCATTCAAAAAATTTTCAAAGGGGAGGGGGGCACCCTCTCCCCTTAGACCCCTCCCCATGTTGGTAATCACTGAATGAACTGCATGGCCCCCGTGAGAAAGTTCTGGCTATGCCACTGGGAAAGTGAGTTGGAAGGTATTCATAGCAACCATACAGCTGTCATAGGCCTGTGATCTTGGTCTATCATCACCCATGTTTCACACTTTATGTCAAGATTGACTAGCAATAAAGTGTATAGTTTATAGCAAAATGTTGTATTGAGAGACCATTTCCTGTTATTAAAGCAGCAAAAAATTCAAAAATTTCCTCACCTCAACCCCATTATTATTGGAGCTGAGGTGAATTCTGTCTGTGTACTTTAGGGCATTAGCAATAGTTTATTGTCCACATTAAGTACCCATACATTCAAAGCACCATCATGGTCACATACTGTGTTCTCATCTTCTGATATTGCAAATTTTGGTGCCTTTTTAGTATGCACAAATAATAAGATTTATGGATACTTTCTTTATTCCGGGGTCAAAATATACAAATGCACTACCATCAGGGGACTTGCCCTTTCCCTACCTCCAAAATATTTAGGTGGGTTTTCTTAATTCCATGTTGATGGTAGAACCACACTTTTCTGCCACATAGCCCACACTTGTGATGCTGTTAATCACATTTGTATCATTTAAACAGTATAGTTCATTAGTTTCCTAAGATACCATGTTTCCCTCATCCTTGACTTTGAGGAATTTTGAAGATAATTAGAACTGTTAGTGTATGACATTCCTATATTTACTCTATATTTTCCTGGAAAAATGCTATAAAACCCTATATATTCATCAGTATCCTTCCTATAAAACCTCCTATATTTCTGTGATGGACCACTTTGAAGCCTGCCACAGTAAAATGCCATTGACAAAAACAATGCATACCCAAAACTCTATCCCATAATCCCTTGTAATTGCTATTTGGAAAAGGGTCTATTGACTTACTGTGTGGAATTATACTTGAATCAAGGTTATGGCAAAGGATACGACTAGAACGATTACACATAAATTTGCTGCAAGGAAATAACATCAGTATGTGCACTCATATGATGGAGAACCCACTCATTGCTTTGCTATAGCACTAAACCACAGTGCAAAGGATGAATCAAGCAAAAACATTCCTTTACAGTGGAACTTTTTTGCTCTCACCCAAATCCCACTTACCTTGCTTTCTGTGCCTTCTGCATCAATTTTGAGTGTATTTCATCCTACGTAGGTCTTAGGACACTGCAATGCTAGGTCTCGGGACAATGCAAGATTTTAGGCGATAAATTTGTGCTTCAAACATAAGAACCAAAAGAAAATCAGGATATCCCACAGGCTAATCCCCACTGCAGGCGAAAATACACCCTCCCCACGTTACGGTCAAGTCGTGCAGTCATACCACTTGAATACAGTGACAGCAATTTGCAGTTTGCACGTGTGCAGGAACTGTACGTATGCCGAGGTACTGTGCTCCGGAACAGTAAAATCTGATCTGGAACAGTAATTTTGGAAAAGCGCTGTTCCGCGGAACAGCCGCAAAAAAATTAAATTTCGACCCCTGTGTAAACATTCTACTGGTTGGTCAGGTGAAATATTTACGTAACTGCTCAGTGTCAGACATGCAAGTATACAGACATATGTCTAACACTGCAAAACAGTCCACTTACAGTGAACATCAATAAATGAAATGGATCAGACGGTAAGTTTATTAGACAGACAAGTTAAATAGTTTGAACAACAAGTTCCAAGTGACAAATATTTTAAACCTAGCATTGTTGGAAGGTACTTTACATTCAACATCAATACGCTGTAGTTTTGGCCAAATTTTAGGTAATTTTTGTTAATGTTAGAGGACGGTTTATGATAAATTTTAGAAAATACTGTTTAAGTGGATTCATGTCATTGCCCTATGGATAACACAGTAAAAGAATGTTGAATCTGTAGGTGTTGTCTTAGAGCCTATAATTGTTTTGCGTATGCTTTAGTAATTTACAGAATGACTCTACTGAATTTTTTTTTAACATTCAAATATTTCACATGCTTCAATTACCACCTAGTGTTGTGTAGAGGGTACAGCAAACATCGTGCATCAGAAAGTGTTGCAGTGAAACATGTATGATATGTCAGGTGAAAGTCTTAAATAGTCACCATATAACAAAAACAAGACGTTTGATCTGGTTGGCTTCACGCTCACAAATGTGTATACATTACTTCATTTTGGGCAAATTCTTCAATAAATTAGCAAATATGCATATGAGGCAGGGGAGGCAAAATATGCTAAATTGGGCAGACATGTAAATACTATCTTGGGCAAAAGTGCTGCAGCAACCCCAATCTGAAGTGGTCCTGTACGCTTAAGCACACTGCACATGAGGGGAAACACCCTCAGCAAAATGCCTCGCATGCCTCAGCTAATCTCTCTAATTTTTCAGGCGACTTTTGGTAAGATTTTCCCCTCGCGAGGCAGATGACTCAAATATCAGAAGTGTTTGATTTTTTTGACACAAGGCGAAAATATTACCAAAAGTTGCCCGTACACGTGAGAAATTAGCTGAGCAAAGTGACATGCGAGACATTTTGCTGAGCTAATTCTTCTTGTTTGTGGCAGGCATATATGCAAATGACAAACTTATTGTTGTGTTTTGTAGAGAAGAAATTAAATACATTGACTGAAGAGAAATTTTGGACAATTTTAGTTGTCAATAGAGAAAACCTTAAAAAGTTAAAGGCAGTGTAATTGTGCATCATAATACAAGGGTTACTTCCTTGATGAGTAGACTGTAGATCATAAACAGTGCAAGTGTTCTCAGTGTATGATGGACATTTCTTTTGATCATTGTATTTGAAGTTGGAAGCGGTAATTGCAGTGTGATATAAAGAAATTCAGTGTTTATTTTATTCCTGGAGATTGCCATTAGATCAAATAGAATGAAATCATGTTAATGGTCATAAATCAGCTTCTGTAGATCTTCTCAAAAATTCAAAATATACAGTAGGAAGTTTTCTGGTGAGCCACCAGTATTTCTCATAATGATATGTTCAGTTCTTGCCAATTACCTTTTGGTAGTCTACTGCGACATTAAGTAAGAAATCTTGATTAACTCAAGTCCAAGCTGTGAACAGGATCAATATGAAAAAGAGGGTAAAGAATCCAACACAAAATGCTTGTATGATTCTGTATAGTGATTTTGATAAGCTCTTGTAAACATACAGTACAAGTTTTAAGCTGCCACTGATAGTGTGTAGTATGGTAGGTGGAGATCATTCAAATGAGACATCTCATCTGCATTCAGAGAGGCTGTGTAACATGTACTTATTAGGGCAATGAAGCAACTAACTAAAAGCCATACTGTAATGTCAAAGTAGCCCTAACAAGCAGTGGGTCTTAAAATTGAAAAAAAAAAAAAAAATGAGAAAAAAGCCAGGCCAGGCCAACCATTCCATTCTGGTAACAACAAAATGTTACTACACAGCTTGTTTCCTGCAGCAGCTGATTGAAACCCTTCATGTTTTACTTCTCACCTTGGCAATTTACTGTGGTTCTGATTGTTTCGTGCCCAATGTGGTTCTATGTCTCATTGATGTATCATCACATGACAGAGTCAGCCCAGGAACTGCTTCAGAAATTAATTTGATGAAATGCGATCCAAACCTCAGGGAATCACCTTGGGACTCTCCTGGTTATTATCACAGCAGTTGGTGACACTTAAAGCTCTTCAGTCTGTGCTCTGTGTTCCTGCTGCACATTATTGTGCAGGTTTCTGTGCTGGCAGACGTTATTAAGGGCAAATGTTTTGTGGAAACAGCAGCGAGAAGCTCATGTTTGTGTGGAGAAATGCCGAAGGTATTTATTTTCTACTTACAGTTGTTTCTTTCTTGTTACCAAATTGAAAGGATTTAAGAAAAGCAAAAAATTGGAGAAGAAACAGCACACAGCTTGAAGATCAGTTGCTGGGGTAGGCTACAGCAGTCTGATAATTTGAATGTAGAAGATACTGCAGAAGACAAGCACCTGGATGTTATGAATTGAAATATAGTGTCTACTACATAGCTGTAAAACAAGAATCTTACTGTACCTGTTATTAGATGTGGCTGTCCAGTATATTTACATCATGCTGTAGGTATGCTGCCAAGAATACTGAACTTCATTTTGTTTCTTAACTGAAGCCACAGCTGGACCATTAATCACTGTTAGTTGAGAATACTAAACAGTAATCAAAAATTATCATAAACTGAACTTTAATGTTGATAATATTTTTGTCCATTGTAACAGACATTTTGAAAAGAAGACTAACATCCTCATAGATGTTAAATTGTAGAAGTTTGCATCATTACTTCACCAGTGTGCTGGGTTGTAGAGTCTATAACTACTGCATATTGTACTTTTTTTGCACCATTTACCCAGAGATCAGTGGGGGAGGGAGAGGGGGTAGTAGACTCAATCATGTTATGGTTTCTGTGATATCTTCTGATGTGTTCAGACCGCGTGTTTGGTCGAGCGGTAGAGCATCCGCCTCTCACGCGGAAGGCCCGGGTTCGATTCCAAGGTCGAGTCATACCAAAGACTCTAAAAATGGAACCTACTGCCGTTGTGCGTGATGCTCCGCATAAGCAATGGAGTAGGGAAAACAAGCCAGTGAGCCACAACTGGAAAAAAGGCCGTGGCCGGCTCGACTTGAACCAATAGGTTGGAAACTGGGCCGCAAAACTCCATCTAACTAATTCTGATGTGTTCAGTTTCTTGGACCCTTTTGTGGTGTGATTTAGATGTTAAGAAACATGAAAAAGGGGAAATGCAAAAGGAAAGATTTGAAGAGAAGTATTACTTTGCATTAACACTGCAGTGACAGAAAATAGCTTTTATCATAACATTTGGGCCCATATGCAACTTCTTCAAGGGGTGGGTTCGATTGTATTGGATAGTGGACAATTTTAGTTTAAAATCAGTGACATAGTAGAAACATGTGCGATTGCAATTACCAGCCACTCTGTGGGGTAGAAGGAGGTTTGCCGATGCGCTAAGGTGACACATCTTTAACCAGTTAACTGTGTATGACGGATATATCCATCATGTCCTAACTTCATGCTACTGCGTATGACGGATATATCCATCCATAATATATTTGTATGTAGATTAATTCTGCAGGGGGATGAAAGTTACAGTATTTTAATTCCGCAGGCAGTTAACTGGTTAAGCTGAGGTCACCACTGGTTGATATGTAACGTACAAGCAATTTTTGTGTATCAAAATGCCTCCCAGCTTGTTGAAAAATTTATGGTAACTGCCTATGCCTTTCAGATTGGTTCTAAACATATTGTAGTATAAAATAACATATGATGTTTTAAGAAGTTCACACTTGCCATCAAACCATAAAAGGTTGAAAATTTTATTGGATAAAACCACTGTGTTACCAAAATGAAACTACAGATGATTGCTAAAGTCACCTACCATTGGGTTTCAATATTTTAAAGGTAGTGTACTGTAAAATGCAACTATTAAAAACCATAAGCATATTGCACCACTTTCTTGTGTGGGTTGGGGAGGGGGGGGGGGAGAGGAGGGGGAGTTGAGCAATTTTGCTCATAATATTAAGCACGTATGGCCTAAAAATTGCATGTATTTTGCCAGAAAGTAGCAAATTTTCTGTCCAAATGGGTGGGAGAGTAACTTATGTAATGTTATATGAAGTAACTGAAATGCAGTTTTTGTTCTTGCTGTACCCATGCACCAGGATTTTTTCTTGTTGCTTGACTCACTATTACTTTCTGTAGGACGTACAGCTTGAGTCCTTTTGATGTTCCAAGGCCCCATGTGTATCCTACCATCATGTAATCTTTCCACACACCATCAGATTGGTCAGGTAGTTCCATTTAGGCAGGCAAGATCAGTCAGAACCTCAGGTGGTGCAGTTGGCTTTGGTGTACAGATTTGAGAAGACACTTCTTTATTTAGAGCTTTGATCACACACACACACCTAAGAAATCTTTTTCGTAGTTAAATTTTTTATTTGAAGTGTCAGTTTTTACAAAACGAAATGTCAAAATCCGGAATGTGTAGATCTGGGCAACTAATACAAGAACTAGCTATAGGAAGCACCATTATGGCAGTCTGGAAGGCATGCGAGCAAATGTTTTGTGTGCTTGTTATCTATGCAAAAAAAGGTGGCGCCCCATTCAGATAGTGTTATATCAAAATCACTGTCTCCCCGCACAAGCTTTTCAAGGGACATGAATCTGTTGAGCACCTACTACCAGCTCTATGACCGCTTTCACACTTGAGAGCTGATCTCGAGGGGGCGATCAGATCCGGATCAGATCCTCCCCTCGAGATCAAAGGTTTTGCTTTCACACTTGATCCCCGCGGTGAATCAAGCCCCGATCAAGCGATCAACATACAGGAAGTGACGCAATGAACCCCGCCTTATCCTCGTAGCTGTCTGAAAGTAAACAATGTCCCGTACACACACTGTACATATACACCCATTGCACGATAGAATCAAACACATGGTACATACTTCTTACTGCACTGTACTAACGTTAGTTTCTGAATAAGCTGGAATCCATCGTCAAGACATAAGCTGCGAAAAAGAGAGACTTGCTATGGAGATTGACAACGAAGACCTCATTTCATTGTTACTTCTGGTGGGAACGTGGATACGCTTGTATTCGATTTTTCGTCATCGGCAACGAATGGATCGAGAACTTTTGATGAGGCGGCGAAACTTTTTTCACCGCCTTCGAAGACGACGACTTGTCAATCTACGCCGTTACCAGCGATTCGTTTCCCGCGAAATACAAGACACAGACTGGAAATACCGAAACCTTAGTAGATAAAAAAGAAGCAAAAGGATAGCTGTTTTCTAAAATACAGTCGGGAAAACTCGAGTGAAAAGTATTCTTTGAAGTTGGAGAAAGACCAGTCGTTCAAAGTCGAAGCCGATCACTGAAGTATAGTATGTAGTAATTGTATATAATTACAGTATGCTCTGTGTGCACTGCTGCAGGCGGCAGGCGTGTACCTATACCGCAGCTGCTCACGTTTGTGTATGTTGAAATGGGAAGTTACGTCATAGGTCATGTTGATCTCGGGTCACCTTGATCCTCCGAGCTTTCACACACGGTTTTTTGATCCCCCGCGCGAGATCTGATCTGCCCCGACGGGAGGATCAACATCTCCGGATCTGATCCTGAGTGCGAGAGCTTTCACACTACAAAGTTGATCTCGAGGGGGGGATCAGATCCGGATCTGATCCCCTGCTTGAGATCAAGTGTGAAAGCGGTCTATGTGGTCCTTGATTGAGGCTGTTTTAGTGATAATGGGCAATTGTCATATTGGTGGTGTTGAAAGGTCATTTGAAGATGATAAAATGCTTCATTCCGATTTACATAATTTTGTAAATATCCAAACCTCAGGGTTTTCCATTGAGACGTTACTATTGTACCCCACCGGACCCTTGAACCCACCCCTCAGATAGAACTCTTGAGGCATTATTTAGTCTTTTCAATGTGAGACCCCCAAGACTAAACCTATCCATGTCACATGTGTCTTTCTTTTGCTGTTTTCTTGGTTTGAGACCCACACAGTATCATGATGACAAATGCAGCCCTTCAACAGAAGTAGTTCAGAACCCTGGTAGTTGTGCATGAATTTGGTTTGCAACATGATTAAAAAGCCACATCGGACATTATTAAAATCCGAAATATCATCTCATCATGCTACTGTACTATCCGAAGCAGACCATGGACATGTGCAGACAGGCTCATCAAACCCCTTGAATCCCGGCCTGACATTCAGTTTTGCCAACAAACTCTGGTGAGAGCTTTTCTCCCTAAAACATGCATTACAAGAACTGTACTTATTGCATCATTAAAATTTGAAAGTTTAGGTGAACAAGTTATTTTTGAGCTACAAAGCAGTGAATTTCTTGCTGTGAGAGCTATATTTGCTGAACGTAAGGTATCTACATGTCTTGGACAAAATTGTTGGAACACCTCCCACTGTTGTACCATGTACAATGTGATGTCATGCACAATTTATGAAACCCCTGTTCCCCAGTACAATGCTGTGTCCAAACAAAAGCGGTGTATCCTGAATTGACAATATTATCTGCATCATTGTTCAGGGGAGCGGTGCAAGGTGTTCCAATAAGTTTTGTCCAAGATTGTAGCTAGATGCTGTTTTGAAGTGTCTATCATTCTGTGCTTGGAAATCATGGTTTTAAATGTGAGGAAATTTTCTATGTCACCACAAACAACATTTCTCCTTAAGCATCACAAAACAGTTAAGGGTAGTGTGGCAACATTTTGCAAAGAAATGGGGTTTTCCTTCACTGCTATCTTGCATAAACCCATTTCTTTGAGAAAGTGTGAAATTTTTTATTCACGATAAATTTTACTTTTTCACCTCTAACCTAGCTTCCATCTTCCTCCTAGTGTGATTCCAGGCACTTCATTGAATCCATCTTTCAATAGTTTCTGTGATATCCTCTGATGTATTCACTTTCTTGGACTATACCTGTATTTGTGGTGTGATTGAGATATCAAGAGTTGTTAACCTCTTAATCTAGGCTGTGAAATTTATGGTAGGCTACAACTAGATGATAGGCTTGCTTCTTGTTTAATAATATATGGTCTGTTAAAAGTACAGTGGGACAGTACCCTGATAATGAGGTAAGATTGAGTGTAATTGACATTTGCCTGCAAGTGAAGAGAAGCTGATTGGTCAAAGGTTTCTGGAGTACCAGTTAAAGCATCTCTTGAGAACTGTACAAGCCAGTCTGTTTGCAATCAAGTGTTTGGATAAATACTAAGAAATGTTTCATACCTGGAAGTTGTGTTAAAATGGAAGCACCAACAACATCATACAAATGAATTATTTTTATTCATTCTCTGTATTCTAGTGGAACAATTCAAATGCTTCCTGCACTACTTAAAGGATACCAGAGGTCTAAATTATATTTTACAGAAATAGAATAATGAAGCTAATTGTCCCAGTTCCCAGTTGCAAACCGTGTTCCTAATCTACTTCGCCACTCATTACCCCCTGTTTACATTTGTAATCCCTACTTAACCCACAGTAAGTCCCTGGCAAGCATTTAATAGTACAGTGGTCCCGGGCGACCTCTGGAGAAAGGGCATCCAGCTAGAATTGGAACTGTAGATTCCCAAACCAGGGAGTTTTGGGAAATCTATGCTTTAAGCAGGCCCACTGCACTGACCTTACTGCAAAGCAACTGAACTCATCTCATCTACTTTGTCCAGGCCCAGTTGAAGACAGTTGAGGCCACCTAGATGTGAATTAGTTGGGTTGCAGTCAGATTGCAAGCATTGCTCAGACCTGACTGAAATGGGATTCACTCACTTTGGTTACTATGCCCATTTGGGGTCTACTATTTCAGACTTTCAAGTGGCATCTGATTCACAATGCTTCTTTTGTAATACTGGCTATTTAAAGGGATCAGGTTGCAGTCAGGTCTGTGACAGCAGCTCTCTCTATTTGACCTAACCCCACCTAGTCCCGCAGGACTTTATGGGCGGGTTGGAACCAGGGAGATGTAAAGAATACTTTATACGAAGGAGGCGGGTGGTACTTGTTTAATGATGAAATTTGGAGAAAAATTGAGGGGGCAATTTGGCGTACCAGTTCCGGAAAACAGGGGTGGAGGGGAGAGACAAAGTTAAATGAGCTGGTTTTGACAAAGGTAACGAGCAGTCAGTGAAGGTGCCATGTAAGGTGACGTTTGTTGTGATGTATGAGGTAAGGGGGTGCGGAAGATGTAGAATAAGGTGAGGGTGGGTGTGGTGTGTGTAGGCAGCCCAGGCCTAGGCTCGAAAGATTTTCGCGGCCCAGGCTGTTGAGAGATGTGTGTACAGTTGGCTGTGCAGGTGAGAGTGGAGTGGAGGCATCCTGGACCTAGGCCCGAAGGCTTTTCGCGGCCCAGTCTGCTGGATGATGTGTGTTTCGTTGGTTGCGGTGTACCAGAGAAAATGTTGAGTGGAGTGGTGTGAAGATGTGGAATGTGGAGTGAGGAGGGAGGAAACCAAACGGGGCTCTTGAGGGTCACCAACAAAAAAAAAAAAAAAAAAGCCGTGGTCAGGGAGGAAAATGGGTCAAGAGGCTGATGGGCGAGCAGAAATCGTGGTCAAGGCGGTGCGAGGTCAGGAGGCGGGAAGGCGAGGCGGTCCGTGGTCAGGGCGGAAATGGGTCTGCAGGAGGGTGAGCGAGGGTGGTCAAGGGCAGGGCAAGCTGGACGTCAGTTGGGGTGCAGAGCAAGGAAGATTGGGGTGGGGTAGGGAGGTTTGGGTTGCGGGCGGGGAAATGTCGGAGGCGTTTTTTGAGTTTGGGTTTGTTGCTGAGGCGCCTTGGGTGGAGATAATTAGAAGCGGGGGCGTGGAGGCGGTCATGGATCGTGGGGGTGTTAGTCAGTTCATGTACATAGTCAGCGGAGGTGGTGTGGGGTAGGTGAAGGGCGGTGGTGAGAGCGGAATTTTGGAGAGATTGCTTTTTGCTAAGTGAGGTCTTGGTTAGAGTCAAGGTGGCGGGGCTGACAGCAGCTCACACTGCCATAACCCGATTCACAACTGCCGCTGACTATACAACTATATACAAGGAATGTCAAAAATGTTTGATATATGCCTGATTTTATCAGGAGGAAAACCTACTTGTACCGTTGGATTGCAGTCAGGTCCAGAACAAAATTTAGTGCACACTCCATGGAGCTGGCTGTGACCCAATTGGTTTTCCGTTGCGTTGCATTTGTGTTGGTGTAATGTGTGCTGGTCTTAAGTTGAAAGATGTTCCTTTATATATGTTCCATCTTTTTAGACAATGTGGTGCATCGGACGTCTCTAGAAAGGACACAGCTACTTTGGTTAGTCTTCTAGGCCCGATCTCCCGCAGGGTTTACTACCAATTCACTAGAGTGTCTACCAAGGCTGTTGTGGATCAGAGAGATGTAATTATAAATGCCTTATGCTTACCAGAGAGGGATGTCAGGAGATGTTTCAGACAACTTCCCATGTCAGGTGAGGACCTCTTTAGAGGCCAATTTGACTCTCAATTGCAGTCAGAAGTAAAAAAAAAGAAGAATCTCCTGAAGGTTGACTTGGATAATTTGAACACTCAGTCATCCTCACATCCTCAGACTTCTCGAATGCCTAGACCGAGTTCATCTCAACTGCTATGCCACCGTCAAGGTCTCTCCACGTCAACCTCTTCAAGGAGATCCCTCCCACCATCAGGTAGTAGTTCTAGACAACTGAGATGCCCTCAGCCTCAATGCTCCTTTGCCTGTCTGGCTTCTAGGGGGCATTTCCGGACTTCACGTTCGAGCAGGGGAGGAGGCTTTACCAAGCCCTAGGGGTGCCCACTTCATTGCTTCTCTTCCGGCAGTGGGGGGGGGGGGAGACTTGGTTTGTTCAATCTAAATAATAGAATATTATTTTGAGAATAGATCCAGACAGTTGGGTTATGAATGTGATAACATTGGGATATCAAATACTTTTCTACACTACCTCTGAGTTCAGGCTTGATGAGATCAACTCCTATCCCAAAAGACCCAGACGAGATTAGCACTCGAGTCAGAAATGCTTGGCCTTGTAAACAAACACATAGTGTATTTCATTCATCCTTCCCAGAGTCACAGCCTTATCCCATCCAACTTTTTCCTGGCTCAAGAAAAGCCCAACCTATGGAGACCAATTCTGAACTTGAAACCTCTGAACAAATCGTATATCTCAACAAAAAGATTCCGGATGGAAACACTATCAGCAATCATTTTGACTCTCCAAAGAGGAATGTGGGCAACTTCGATAGATTTAAAGGACGCGTACCTACATATCCGGATTCATCGTCTCTACCAGAGACACCTGGCCTTCAGATTCAAGGGAGTAGATTACACTTCCAGAGTGTTCCCTTTGGTCTGGCGACCACTCCGAGGGTGTTTACCAGGGTCTCAAGAGCAGTGTTAGCCTTCCTAAGACGCCAAGGGATTCCTTTTCACATACCTGGACGACTGGTTGATCTTGGGAAATTCCAAAGAATAAGCAGCCAGGGATACAGACTTTGTCATTCACACCCTTCAAGGTCTTGGCTGGGTGATGAATTCGGAAAAATCCAACATAACTCCATCTCAGGGGGTGACTTATCTGGGTGCTTCTCTCACCTTCCGATGTAGGTTAAGCCTTTCCTATGGCTCAAAGGATAGAAACTCTGAACTTAGTTTGCGGAGAGATACTTACAAGGAAATCCTGTCAAGCAAGGAAAATAGCTCCAGCTCCTAGGCCTCATGGCCAGCCTGGTCGAGATTCTCCCGTTCTGTCGACTTAGGGTGCATCCGATCCAATTTCACATTTCTTCAAACCGGACATTCATCCTCTAACCTCTGGAATTCCTCTAGAACCCAATTTACGCCCTTTCCTAGAAAGGTGGATGTCTCTGGAAAATCTCCTTCAAGGCTGTCCGTTCTGTCAAATCAGACCTCAGGTCATGATCACAACAGATGCGTCCACTTTCGGTTGGGGAGCTGTTTGGGGAGCCAAGTCCATAGCAGGCCAATGGTGCGAGGCAGAAAAGACACTACACATAAACGTACTGGAGCTGGCAGCAGTTCAAAGGGCAATTCAGATTTGGGAATCCTTACTCTGAGGTCTAGACTTGACAGTGATGTCAGACAATTCAACCACAGTCTCATACTTAAATCAACAAGGAGGAACCAGATCTCTAGATCTGTGCAAACTGACTTGGGACCTCCTCATTTACTGTCAACTTTGGGACATCAACCTGAGAGCCTCTCACTTAGCAGGGAAACTGAACATGTTCGTAGATGCCCTCTTGAGGGGCAAGTTCGATCCAAAGGAATGGTCCCTGTCTCAGAAGTGGGCGAATCAAGTCTTTCTACTTTACGTCATACCCCAGATCGATCTCTTTGCCAGTCAGGAGAACAACAAACTACCAACTTTCTGTTCCAGGTATTTCCAACCCCAGGCATAGGCAATGGATGTACTAGCAATCTCCTGCGACAATCTGTCAACTTATGCCTTCCCTCCATTCAGTCTAATCCTGACGACTCTTCTGAAGTTCGCCCGGTCCAGAGGGAACATGATTCTCCTTGCCCCATGCTGGCTGAACCAACCTTGGTTTCCGCTCATCCTGAAGTTTCTGGTCCGTTCAGATTATCAACTCAAGGGAAGCTCCTATCTCAGAAGAGGGGTCAAATCACCAAGACCTCCAGTCCCTCCACTTGACAGTGTGGAAATTGTCCACAGATGCTACATTGTAGAGGAGTTTTTCAGGAAACTGCACACTTGGCAGAACTCGCAAGACGACTTTCCACTTCCAAGACTTACAATTCCAGATTGGCCAAGTTCGCAGACTGGGCAGATTCAAACTCTTATCAGTCCCCTGGATGCATCCTTAGATGAAATTTGTTCCTTTCTAGTTCACCTGCTTGACAGTGGCAGACAAGTTTCAACTGTAAGGAACTATAGAGCTTATGCACCTACGTCACGTTTCTCTATTTTTCCATCCAGGCGTACATTGTGCAACAAGTGTTCCTAAGGTGCTGTCGTGAGCGCGTATCTTTAACACTCCTACTACGTATAGCAGTTCCATCCAGTAAGCCAAATTGAAACGCGCTGACGTCACATGCATAAGCTCTATAGGTCAGCTATTGCAGCAGCACACTCCGGTTTTCCAGATGGCGCCACGGTCAGTTCCAACCCCATAATTTCAAAATTGTTAAGGGGTATGTTCAACAATAGACCTCCTTCGAGAAAGCTGGCTCCATGCTGATCTATCAATGACGTCCTTCAGTCCTTGTCTAAGCCTCCATACAAGCCACTCCACAGAGCCCCTTTAGATGCTCTCACTGGAAAGAGTTTCCCTGATAGCAGCAGCTTCTGCAAGAAGGAGGAGTGATATTCAGGCCTTATCAGTGAAAAAGGGGTTCATTAGATTTGGTTAGGCCGGCGTTCACCTTCCGGAGCTCCTTTCGAAGAACCAGTCATTATCCTTCACACCGAACCTGATTTTCCTACCAAATTTGTCCGAAGGCTCCTCCATCCCAGGAGATAGAGTACTAAAGTGGTATAGAGATAGAACCAAACACATCAGATCTTCAGATGCCCTATTTGTTCTATGGAGGGTTTCTTATTCAGCAGCCTCTAAGGATACTATTTCGAAATGGATTGCAAAATTAATTTCCGATGACACTCAACCAGACGAGCAGGTGAAGGCACATGCATCTTCCACCGCATGGTTCAAGGGCATACCCCTCCATGACATCATGAGTACTGCGGCATGGAAAACCCCATCATCTTTTGTCTCGAACTACCTTACAATTGTAGTGTCTTCTGAAGGAGATTTTGCCAGAACTGTTCTTGGGAGAGCCAATCGGCGGGTCAGGTACTTCCCTCCTACACCTTGGTGCTAATCTGGATTACATTGGTAAATAGGAGGTAAGAGAGGGGCGATGTAGATTCCCCAAAACTCACTGGATTGGGAATCTACAAGCCCCAATACCTCCTATTTGGATCCCACCTCCCAGCCCCACTGAACTGACCTGTAGATCTTAGAACTAGGGGCTTTGGGGAAATACTGTAGGTCTTGTGAACCCTGGTGAACTTTCAGTTAACACCGGGATCATACTGTGAACCAGAGTGATATTTATCTTGGAACTGCCCTAAGAAGAACTTTATATTGTGGCATTACTCCTGGAACGAATTGTAATTTTATCCTTCGGAACGTTCCAGGATCCCTAGTAAAACCATCTTTCTATGTCAGACTTGTGATCCTCGCGTGTGTTTATGTTCTTCTATATTTTTGTACATACTGTGTGATCCATGGGAGCTCTCTTTCTGAATCTTGTTCTGGAGGTCATAATCTCACTTGAGAAATCACACTTGGTGAACTCCATAATCTGGAACCTTGTGAACTTTTTGAGTTTTGTGAATTTTGTGGACTTCGTGCACTATGTGAGCATTGTGAAATTACTGTTAGATTCACCAGGGAGTTGAAATAGCAACTCCCTGGATTCACCTTGTGAATCAATACATCCTTAAGTAGCTTCCTTCAGACAACTGACTTCAGTTAATTTGTTTCAGGGGTGGCCTTATTTATTGTTGTGGACCGTGTGAGGATATACAAATTCCAGTAGAACCCTATCCTAGGAACTTCGTTATTCTGTTGGACCTTCCTTACCTGTCATTACTGCGCCGAATAATGGAAACTTACTGGCAATGGAGAACTTAACATTCAGGGAAAATCTTGTTGATGTAAACTAAGGCTTCAGTTTTCCAACTCATCGGCAAGGACTATCTACCAATTATCGTCGAACCGAAGAAGGCATCTTGTAAGGTGAGAATGGGTTCGCTTTTGCCGCTTTCTTAACCACCACCTTCTATCTTTCTCTAGGGGGTTTTAGGGGTGGTCACTCGGTGTGGACCACCCCCCAACCAAGGCCCTTGCGTTAGGGTCTGGTGGCAAGTGGAAGAGGATGTGGGAGGTCGGCCTCCTTTGGAGGGCGCCCTCCCTAGCCACTGTGCTAATTGTTTACAAGGGTTTAGTTACGGGTAAGTGGGGATTACATAGGTAAATACGAGGTAAGTGTCGGGCTCATAGATTCCCAATGCAGTGAGGTTTAGGGAATTCAGCATTTACAAAGCGGTAACTTCCTGGCATTATTTAAAGCCAGCATTCTGTGATTTTATAGGGCAAGGTTTTTGTTTTGTGTATGCACTGATAGATATAAATTGTCATGGAATTAAGTCAATTGCATAATTAATGTGCAGTAAAAATGGTGCAAAAATTGTTCTATTAGTCAGTAGGTTGCTTTTCAAGGCAAGCAGGTTGGGGTTTTCCTCTGGAATCTGACTGTTGGCTGTTGTATGGTTGTAGTACTGCATGAACTCAGTTTTTATACTGTTGATGTGCATTAGATGAAAAAAAAAATTGAAGGGAATCATGAGGATTTGTTAATCCCCCTATTATAAATTCTATGCTATGGTTTTCTAAAGAGGGGGTTTTAGCTTTGAGCAATGCAGGGTGATTCCAAGGTAATTTTTTGTAATTTGTTTGATTTCATGCATGTATTTAGCAGCAGCTCAAACATTATAATTGTAAGGTAAGGTAAGTGAAAGTTGAACAGCTCCACTTTGGTAAGTATAAATGTGGCAAAGTAAAGCTTAGGATTAAGAAAAACATGTTTGCGCTTGATACATACTGTTGAATAGGAATTTGAAGTTTATTGGCCCCTCAGACAAATAACGTCAACAAACCACAAGAAGGGGTTGGGGAAGAATCCTTTTAAATTATATGTTTTGGAACAATGAAAAGGTTAAGTGTAGCTTTTTCTCCATTCTGTAGCCTTGTATCATGAAAGATGTGATAACTGAAAATTTTTAAAGCTTTATTTAGATAGGTAGTATTTTGCCCAAATGGGTTTACTTTACAAATAAATTACAACTGTAATGTCAATTGCTGTATCATTGGCCAGGTGCTCTTGTATGTAATGTTGGTCATTAAGGAAAGTTAATTTATAATCATATCAAACCTGATTCAACATTTGATGTCTTAGCAGCAATCTTTTTGCATTTTAGTGTGTTCTATTATGTTCATCTTACAGTTTTAATTTTTTTTACTTTTTTTACATCCCAAATGGCTTTCATCATTTTGCTTAAGTCTCATGTATTCCAAAAAAAATTAAGGCAGGAGGCTGAAGATGCTTTAGAAAGCCTCTGGGAACTCTGCTACTGTTCCAGAGCCTAAGAGTCTGACCTAAATAAAAGAAATTGATACTCAGCAAAGTCCTTAAGAAGGCAAGATAGGAGTTGGTGAGAGAAATTCTCATGCAAATTATGTACTAAACAGTAAAAAGTTCATGAAGGATGGAGATTCAATATGAAGTATATTTGCACACATGTCCTGTTTGTTATAAACTGACAGATCTAGCTTACAGTTGAGTAAGAGTTAGATACTGTAACCTGCAAGATTTAGGTTTAGTAATTCATGTTCAAAACAGTAAGAAGCCAGGATTGCTTTTTAGATAGAGTTGTTTTGTTAACTTGAATGTTGTAATATGTGCTACGAGTCTGTAAAACTACAGTAAAATACTACCAAAACTACAGAATTACATACTAACATCTCATACAGAAATCATTCATAGTTTTCAGGTTTTATGAGTTTACAACAGCATTGGCACATGTTTGGTGGACATCTGTTGTTCCAGAGAAGTCTTGATTTGTTTTTCTTTTTACCACCATGCGTCATAACATCGTAAGTCTCATACATATATATATATATATATATATATATATATATATATATATATATATATATATATATATATATATATATATATATATATTATATATATATATATATATATATATATATATATACTGGGGTAATCATGAGTCGATCACCTAACGACCATTGTGACAGAAAAAGATAAAAAGCATTTAAGAAAACGACTGAAACTTTGCAGTCATATTTTCTAATGTATCTTCCTCATTGTGCTATATTTTAGTGTTGTTTGGATGGAACAATCCGTGGAAAATGAATTTTGAATTGTAGGTGGCAGTTCACAACAGAATGCTTATGAAGGAATCATGAGTCAATCACTTCAGAAAAAGGGCAGACAAAATACTATTAATTACCATATTTAAGAACAACAATGTTAATAAACAAAGAGATTGTTGTCTTTTCTGTCACCATTTTTACTGAAAGCTTAATAAAAGACATTTTGGTCGTCATTTTTAGTAACATTTGCAAATTTCTAGTTCATTCTAATGCCGAAACTTGAAAATTTGACTGTGAGTAAAATTTTGGCATTGAACATGAAAAATAATGGAGCAAATGCCTGTTTTTGATATTGTTTGAAGAATATGCATTGTAGGTCATGCTTACATTGGAATCACATCATGCCCACACGCTGTACTAGTGTTTAGAACGCAGTGATCGACTCATGATACTGATCGACTCATGATTACTTACTATATATATATATATATATATATATATATATATATATATGTATATATGTATATATATATATATGTATATATATATATATATATATATATATATATATATATATATGCACTTCATTGACAAAAGCCCCTACCTCTGAAGTTTGAAAGGAAAATTCATTCACAGTCAAAATTGCACCATGTATAGCAAACTGGTATCTTTGACATTAAATACCAAGATTGATATCAGAAACAGTATTGTATTTTCACATATATACTGCAGGGACAGGCTCAAGGACTATGAAAACTGCCAAGAAGAATTCAAATCGTTTCTAATGTATCTGCAGTTTCACCTCCTTTTTACATATGTTGCCCTCACTTACCTGCAGTATTACCTGGCAGATGAAAGATAGCATCGTGGAAGAGAGCCCTCTTGTTGGCAGGCTTCTCAATTCTTTAATTGCCCACCAAAGTCTATGTCACAGTTTATTCACCTTCCTAAGAATTTGACGGTTTTGCTGTTCTCAGGTTTTTTCCTTTAAAAAAATTGCTTCACAATTTTCAACAATAGTCCTGAAGTGGGTTTTGGTTGAGTATATTCTTCCCTTTGGGTTCTTTATAGGGAATTATTTTGCTCCCCTTTCGGTGGTGTGTAGGCCTCCGTTGACTTTGTGTTGGTTAGGCTTCCATTGACGTTAGACAGTGAGTCGTAGTTTTTCTTCTAGGCTTCAGCCGGTGGGTTCGCTTGTCTTCTGACTTCAGTCGGCCCTCCCACCCCCTTCTTAGTTGGAGTTTGGTTTGATCTGGGGGTCTGTTGTGGGGCCTTACTGCCATTTTTGGTGGTTTTGTACCTGTTAGCTCCAGCCGCTAGTTGCGGTTGGGATCGGTAGCCCTCTCAGGCTGTGTTAGTTCTCTCTTAGTTTCCCTAGAACTTATAAGTTTGGTCGCAGTTTTTCCTGTTTTTTTTTTTTTTTTTAAGCTCAGGCTCTCATGCTTTTATGCATGACTTAATTGTATAACGAATAGTGTTATTTTGTTTGCATGCATTCAAGATCATAAAGGTGTTGGAAGTATTGTGATTCATTCAAGTGGTGCCCACAGGCCTTAGAGGAATGTTGGGGGCTTTCTTTGGGTTTTAGGGAATCGGTACACAGACTCTCTTCCACCTATTCTGGCCCCAGGGCCGGCCAGCTTCGTTACAGCTTGGTTGTGGTCGGATTGATACATTTTTTAATTCACTGTGTATAAAGGTATTCGGGGTAGTTATGATTGGGATTTGCTGATCGTCTTAACCGTATAATGCATGATTTGTAAATGAATACATTGTGATGGATCATTATATTGAGTTGTATTGCAAAAGTTATTGAAAAAGTAGGTTTGTCACAAGTTAATGATGGATCATCTATTGTGTGAAAATTAACTTTAACCTTATCAGTCTGCATATGTAAGCCTGGACACAGTACTGAGACTGCCTTCATTTACATACACAATTTCATTGCATCTCAGCATGATGAGGGTAGATTTGTGTTACCTGTTCTTTATATTTGTCCTCTGCTTTTGATACTGTCAGTCACAACAATTTATTAAACACACTTCAGTCAAAGTACAGAATAAGTGTTACTGTTCTCACATGGTGTGGATGTTATCTCACAGATCAGTACCTGCAAGTGAAAATTCATATATTTCTTTCTTGCATAAAATTCTTTCTTCAGTGAAATGCTTAGATACTGTAGCGCCACAGGGCTCAGTTTTCCGCCGTGTTCCATTTTCAATGTATTTAGCAGGGTTAAGCGATGTTATATGTCACCATGGTATTCATTTTCATGATTATGCTGATGACCCTCAATTATATATTTCCTTTGACAAAAACAATGCACAAGCTGCCTTTCAAGCAATGGAAGCTTGCATATGTGATGTGAACTAATGGCTTGCCATTCATCAGCTGAAGCTTAATTAAAAGGTAAGACAGAGTGCATTGTCTTTCATTCAAAATTTTCAGTTGCAGACCCTGATTTTGCTCCCCTTGGAGGTAATGACCTCGGCTAAGCTTCAAAAAATGTGAGAAACTTTGTAGACGCATTCTTTGATCAAAATCTGGCAATGGAAAAACATGTTGATACTTTCTGTCATTCCACCAACTGGCAGTTGAGGAACATCAGCCTTCTTCGAAAGTATCTTGATGCTAAAATGAGGGTAAAGTTGTGACATCCACTTTCATAATATCTGACATACATACTTTTAGTAAGTCAATATGTATATGACTTTAAAGAGTACAGTGAATAGATGTATCAAATAAGCAAATCCTTGAAAACTGTGAAAATTACAATTACAATATACTATAGCTGTAATGCACTACTGCACTCAAGGCAAACTTTCTTTTCTACCAGGGTAATATAGAAAGATGTAAAGGGAGCTATTTAGAGTGTATGATAGTTTTCTGCTCGAAGTACATGTGATGGATTTCATTTGTGCTAGGAGTGGGATAGCAGGAACTAACAGCTTCATTCAGGTGTACTGTGCTGTTGGCATAGTAAAGACTTCTTGATGAAGAATGCAACTGGAAAAGGCAAAATACCTTATTTCTGACATATCCTTTTGAATTGGTTTCATCATACACTTGACGAGATTTCGTGTGGCTACTTGTCAATATGCTTTGCATGTGACGGTTGTTAGGTGAGGTTTTACGGCTCAGTTTTGAACCAATTGGTTTAAGTCGGGCTGGCCACAGCCTTTTTTCCAGTTGTGGCTCACTGGCTTGAGTGTTTTCCCAACTCCATTGCTTATGCTGAGCACCAAGCACAATGGCAGTAGGTTCCATTTTTAAAGTCTTTGGTATGACCCGGCCAGGAGTCGAACCCCAGACCTTTCGGCTGCAAGCAGGCTTCGACAAATCCCCTCCCCGACAGTCCGGGACAAGTAAAAACTTACTCGGGCAAGTGCATTGTTCAATATCATAGCCCGCCAGGCAAGTACCCATGCAAATTAAGTCTCCTCCACAAGGAGTTCAAAGGCATATACTAAAAGTGGACAAGGAGATATTCATGCGGACAAGTAGACTAAGAGAACAGCTAGCCCGATGGACAAGTAGTGAAAAGAGAATTTATTGAAGCTTGGCTGCAAGTCAGATGCTCTAACTACTTGACCATGCAGTTTTAAATGGTTGTTATAACTGCTTACTTTCATCATTGTGTATTGAATTATAGTGTAGGAAAGTGCATATCTTGGAAGTTTGCCAGCAGTAGTGGGTTAGGCTTTGGTGACTCCAACATTTTTGGAGTGTGGTACCCTCAGCCCTATTAGTAACTACTCTAAAGGAATTGTGACTTCTGATGGAGAAAAATAATATCATGAACTGTGTCAACTAGTAGCCCACCAATGTGTTTTGGAGTACACTAGTAAGCTTTTACTGCAGGCTTCTCAGTGGCCGAAGTGCCTAAACTGACAATGTCGGAGAATCATTGTGACCATCTGAAGGGAAAACTTCAAATTGAATGGAGGAAAAGATCAAAAGAGCAGCTTTTGTTACAACACTTCATCAAAATCTATGAAATAACATAGATGTTGTCCCCAAAATATGATTTTTGTGCATATTTTTGACAGTACTGAACATTACCCAAGAGTCATAATTCCAGGGAAAGTGGAGTCCCTTCTTGACTCTTAAGCAGGAGTTGTGACTCAGAAGTAAGAGCTGGGTAACCCACCCACACCTATAAAGCTGGTGTCTCAGGTATTGTAATCATTACCACAGATTTTGAGAGAGCTCTGCAGTGAGACATGTAACTGTACTGTATCTTAGTATGGATACCCAGGTCTGTTTGAGCATGGAGCTACCACACGGTGATAACTCCATGGTTTGAGTGAGCTTAGCAAAATGTTTTAATGTATGAGTAAACTGTGCCACCTTGGGTAGGTAAGAAAGGTGGACAAAAAGGATCTACATTGCCACTCTCTTTTATCTTTTGTAAGAAGTTTATGAAGGTAAACATGAAGGGTAGCATATTGCAGAATTTGTCAGCATATCTTTATAGTTACTGTATGAGCAGTGATTTTAGCTAGATCAATTTTCCAGTGTGTAATTTTAAATGGTCAGCCTTGAACAGTTGAAGAGGGTTGAGGGCCAGGAGATGGTGGGAAAAATTGGAATTTGGTAAATGCTGTCTTTGCCAATAATTAGCTTGATTTTAGTAATTATAAATGTGAATGGGATGTATTGCTGTGATACTGCATCTGGGTTGAAACTGAGAATTTGTGATGATAGCACTCAGAAAAAAATTGAACTAAGCGATTACTTTTAAATGCAAACCTGTGCAGAAATTGCTTATCAGAACTTTTTTTCCTGACACTGTTTTGTTATGCCACAAACCTCACACAAATGTGGGCTGGTTATTTTCACTTCGCAGACATATATATATATATATACTTATCTCTTGCTACATTATATTTGCATTAATTTGCGCTTCGCTCCCTACCAGGAGTAGTTTAGCACCACGCCCCTAAGTCCGCCGTCTTGGCATGAAAATTGGCCTCATTTGCCTTCCGCGCAATTCCTTACAGTTTGGAGGGTTTGGGGTTCACGCAGCGCTGTTGTTTTTCACTGAAATTTGTCTGGTTCATGCTAATTGTCTCATCTCTATTGTTATATGGTATTTCAAATTTACATCTCTCCTCATTAACTCCTTGTGAGTCCCTGGGGGTTTATATGAAATTTCCTAAGAAGTTTTGGTACATTTAGCTAAGCTTCCTTAAAGCTTAGGCTCTCCAGCATAACACACCGCTAGGTCCTTGTCTGTGGTCTTGCACTTTGGTACAGGCCACCCATGCATGGTACTTTGTAAATGGAGAATATACTCATCATTACAAGCCTAAACAAATGTGGGTCAGTTATATCACTGGTTATGAGGCAAGTTGAATGTGGATCTTTTGTGCAGTAGTATGCAGTCATATCTAGGGATGTACCTAGGGTCTTATGATAGGGAGAGGGGAGTAGGGAGAAGTATGAGGGATGTGAGGACCGATATTCCAGTTGGATGGGTTTCAAAGTGAGAAAAGTTCTGACTGCTGCACAAAAGATTTCTGACTGCTGCACTGATACCTGTTCTCTGTATACCATCAGTTTGACATCTGTAGTGACCCCCTTTTTATTGTGGAAAGATGTTTATATTTTTATTATTTGTCTCTGTTTTGGTAAAGTTGCACTTGTACCCCTTCCTGCACAAACTAAATCATCCTTCCTGGTTACTATTACCTGCAGTTGATTCAGGAATTTTACTGGAGGATACTCTATTCCTACAGATGGGTGCCATATGGAGACAAAAGCCTGCCTTTAATAGGCCCACCATGGCTGGGGCTAATGTCAGAAAATTTGGCACCCAAATTTCAAAATGCCTTAATCTACATTGCCCTCTCTTACCTCCTATTTACCTATGTAATCCCCACTTAACCGCAACTAAACCCTGGTGAACAATTAGCACAGTGGCTAGGGAGGTCGGCCTCCAGATATCAAGTAATTCCAGTTTTATACACAAATCTATAACTAGTCTTGTGTTTTCATGAGTAGACCACCAGTGCAGGAGAAATTTGGTAACCCAAAATGATCTTGATTGTGGGAAACTGCACTCTTAAACAGATTTGTTACTTCTGCTCTGCGTATGCCATGCATGAGTCTCCAGTATGGGAGGAAATTTGGTTTCCCAACAGACTTTTGGTAGCATTAGATGGTATTCTGAAATGCACATTTATTACTGCAGCCGTCTACCATGGTGGGAGGTAGGGGAGTATGCATACAAGTAGGGAAACTAAATAATGGTTCACATTGCCTCCCACCCCCCCCCACCCCCCCAAAAAAAGAAAAAACTGCTGATCTTTATCCTTTTACCACCAGTGAAACCAGTTGGGTGATAAGTCTTTTAAACTTGGTAGATGAAGTAGGAGGAGGTAGGCCCCTTAGACCTCTGGGCAATCACCTTCTGCTAGGCTAAGTACTATATAATTGTGGGTAGGCGAGGGTAACAGTTAAATAGGAGGTGAGTAACGGGGCTTGTAACTCCCCAAAACAGGGAGTTTTGGGACTCATCTGAGTGTGAGGCTACAAGATCTAATTAAAAAATTGTGTTATAAACATCATTGATTTTCCAGCTAGACTTCATAGCCTATGTTGCCACATATATCAGGAGATCTAAAACTTCATAAACCCCAACTCCCAAAGTATTCTTATTTTCTGTCCATACTACAAAAAATGAAACAAAAGAACAGTATTTGTACCCATACTGAACTTCTAACAAATGTTTTGTGGAAATATGTTATTTCATCTGTTTGTGGAACTGTACTCTGTGAGATAGATCATCCTACAGTAAGTCTGAATATAATGAAAAACTGGTTTACTTGTAAGGTTTTGGAATAAACTTGCATGCAGTCAACAATTTCTGTAGAAAAACTTTTGTGTCACTGATACGACTGATGAGCTACCTCTGTACATATTCAGCCATTTATGCCCCACATGTACTTTGGGCGTCAGTTACCAATCCGTACCTACATCCACTGTGTACGCAGTGCATTGAAGTATTCCACTGCATATGCAAACCACAGAAATATGCATACAGCATGCCTACACCATCGTAGCATTGTGATGAACAGCTCTGTATTGTGTTGCGAAGGTCCAAGAGGTGAACCTAGACCTTTGTAAGCTATAGATCTAAGATTTGTTGGAAATGTGATCCTGTAGATACTTAGACACTCTTATTGGTCATGAGTCACTGCTGTTAAATATCGACATTTGTGTAGAGTCTCGCTATTTTAGTAGAATCAGTTTCCATCTGAGTACAGTAGAATATGGATATTAGTTGTATATATAGACTTCACTATATATCAATATTTTTGAAAATGCATAAGCATGATGTTACTATGGTGCAAATATTGACTAATATTGACAGTATCGATATACCACCACACCTTAGTGTATGGTAAACGAAATGAACGTTCCAACCATCTTGAACTTTCTTCTCTGTATGTTTTCTCTCAGCCTGTCCATCCCCACATACCTGCTGCTCACACAATGTTTGTGAGCAGCCTTAAAAGATGCTACGTTCATTTACAAAGGATATGGTGCTGATTATGTACAGTAGCAGGGTTTCTGTAAAGGGGGAAAAGGGGGGAGTTGTCCCCCCTTTCCAGAAGGGGGGTAAAATCCCCCCTTTTCATTTTCATAAAAATATAAAAAATTGTCAATATCTTCGTTTCTTACTTAAGAAGAGTACACTTTTGCAGCAATGTTTGAACTTACATAAATAAATGGCCTTTAAAACCCTTCAAATTGCACCTTATAGGGGCCCTGAAACAAACTTTTGTCCCCCTGAATGCACTTGTAACTTTGGCCAAGGACAGCATCAATTTGGACTAAGGGTTTAGCAGTAATAAATCTTGCCCACCCGGCAGACGTGTATTACTCCTGCACCTATATTGGCTGCACTCGTAATACCAACGTCCGCGAACTTTTGCAAGAATTCTTCTTCAAACTGCGTAAAAACTGTACGCTGTTAACTATTCATATATACCATCACAGCAAACAGCATTATAAATATTCAATGAAAAAACGACTAAAGCAAGTCTTGATTATCATGCTTTTTCGAACGACAAATGTCAATGGGGTTTTAGTGTTTGATTTCGCCCGCTTCAGGCTCACACAGTGAAGTCCCATTGACTTACTGTGTAAAAGTGAACGTTGAAGCTGAAGCCTTTTCGTACAATGTGAATATTCATAATTGAAACCAATCAACAGTTGAGAGAGTAAAATCGTATTGGGCTCATGAATATAACGAAATTGGATGATCTCTGTCATCGTTGGCAGGTGTTAGAGTGTGTACGCAAAAGAGGTACATATTCGACACCTGCTATGAAGGTAATAATAAATCACCCCCCCACGTTTTGAGTTTCTGGCAAAATCCCTGAGTAGTATGTTTTTCCATAAACAATTTATTTATGTTAAGCGCACCTAAATTTACGGTTAGAAACATGTACTGAATGTACTGCGGGAGTTTTGGTGAACTTTAACAAAAGCAAGATGTAGAAATAGACAAAAACAAGTTCAATACGATATTGTTTTTGTTGTGAATAAAATGGAAGGAAAATACATTTTGTACATTGCAATTGCATTGTCTAGAATTAAAAGAAAACCAAAGAAGATGCTACTCGGGTAGTAATATTCTACCCGGGTAGTATCATCATTGGTTGGGTACCGATACTTGGTGAAAACACTAATTTTTACGTTGGTTTATACAGGCATATGTGTAGCGAACTGTTACATATTGTGTACCAGCATTGCAGAGGGCAAATGTGCTATGATTTGATTCATAGGCATAGGAAGCAGGGGGACTGGGGCCTTTAACCCCCCCCCGTCATTAATATGGTTGGGCGGAAGTATGCTTCCGCTCCCCCTCAACTCAAGGACAAAATCCCTTATTTGCTCCCCCTGTAAAAAATGTCAAAAAACCTTAGACCCCTCTCCCAGGACAGCAGTCTGAAGCAACTGTGATCCTCCCAGTCGTGAACAGCTTCCTACATGTATGAACTGATAAGTTACTGCACCTCATGCGGTGAACTTGACTTCTTTACATGATGATTTTAAGGGAAGCTGGTATTAGATTTGTGACAAAGGAATTTTACCAGTGAATATGCAACTTTTCAAAATTGGAAGTAATGGGACTTAATTCAAAAAGTCATTATTTTTGGCCATTTTCAGAACAGTTATGTTCCAAAAATACAGCCAAATTACATATTTTGTACCTGTAATTTTGTTTTCCTTGACAAAAATTGAATTTGAAAATCCTTGTCAAGAAGATTCAGCTGTAACTTTACATATAAATATCATATATAAATATCCAAATTAATTAGAAATTGGGCTTTCAAAACTGGGAGTTTTAAGTAATTGTATATTAATGAGCTATGATGTCACAAAACGTCATGCATAACATGTACAAGAAAGAGAAATAATGCACTTTTTGTCCTGTTGTGGATCATCTGATCAATCATTTAGCATTCTGGTCTTTTTTTAAGGTCATGCATGTTGTAGATGAAAGAACACAGCATTGTTTCATTGGCACCATACTGCTTCAAGTATCTACAAATAATTGAGGCCATCTTGATTGCAGTTACAAGAAAGGTGAAATATTAAGTTGCTTTCCCTGTAATCAGTTTCAGAACTTACACTATATTTGCTGATGAGGGAATACTGTGTGCCACTTGATTTGAATTGCATCCATGGGTGTTGCCATGGTTACTAGTTGAGAAAGCTGCATAAGATTTGAGGAATGCCTTCTGCTTGTGTAGATCGTTGTCTTTGGAGCATAAGGAATTGGAAATCTAAACTGCAAAGAGGACAAAAGGGAGACAGAATTTTGAGCTTAAATCATAGTAGGTAGCAATGGAAAGAAATTAGTGCAAACTAGCTGCAGTAAGTGATGTTATACTAGGATATATAGTATTGTGGTTCATTGCAATCTGGGTATCATTGCAATCTGCATGAGTATCATTGAACAAGGAATGAAAACTACACTGTGGATTGTAACGTCTGGTCATGCACATTTTAGCATTTTAGAATCTGTGGTGTCAATCATTAGAATCATTGCCCATTCTTGCAATTCTGTATAAAAAGAGATACAGTAAAGAAGCCAGAAGTGTACATCAGGCCAGGGATAAGACAACTGTACATTGGGGGCTAAACAGAACTGAGTGAAACAAACAAAATGACTGTAGGTTAGGAGCAAGACTTCATAAGGGATTAGACAGGGCTGTACATCTGGAATGAGACAGAGTTTTGCAGAATGGACAAGACTGAAGTGAAAATCAAGGATTAGACAGAAAATTACCACAGATAAGTAAGACATAACTGCACATAGTTAGGATACATCTGGACAAAAGGTAGTTGGTAGGATTGGAGAAGGCAACCAAGATTGGAGATCAGAGGATAAGATGGGACTATACTTGAGGGAAAGGGAATAATAGGTGTGGACAATAGATGAGACATAAGTGTACATGAGGGGCTAGACAGAGCTATACAAGAAACACCAGACAGAATATAGGGAAAAGACAGACATGGTAGATGACAGGGAGCTGTACAGCAGTCATGAGACAACATTGTGTGTGTGAGACAAGATAGAAGTTGACAGTGCTAGAAGAGAACTGCAGATAGGCATATGAGGGACAGGACAGATTTGTACTGAAGGGCTCAAGGGGAAAGACTGAACTATGCAAAGTAGGGACAGCAAGAAGAATTATATGTATATATATATATATATACTTCTATAATTTGGGATTTAGGCGAAAAACCGTATGAAAAAACGTGACTGTTGGGAGAACTTGACCCTTAGGCGAAAAGATCATTTCGCCTTAACGTTTTACACACTGTTTTATATAGGAATGCGTAACTCTATACGCAAGTCCAATTTACCACATAATGCTTATGCAATTACTTAACTGCACACCAACTTACGTACATGTATCTGTTAAAACGTACGGCTGAGGGGCACATACATATATCTCAAAACATAAAGAAGAAATGTATGCTTATGTACTTTATTGTTTTTCATTTCACCTTACCATGTGTCCGTATACGGATTTTGCCTAACAGTAGGATCTAGCCTTATTTATTTATGTATGTATGTACGTACGTACGTACGTACGTATGTATGTATGTATTTGCCTAATTCTCCACCTAGGGGGAAAATGTGCTAAAAAAACCTGCACTTAGGAGCTTAGGGGAAAACTGTAAATAGGGTGAAAAATTTTTTTTGCCTGGGCATTTTTGCACAGTTTTTATGTGGGAATAGGTAAAGGTAATGTTTTTTTTTATACACACAATCTATATGCTAGTACTCTATGTCGACGAATTTACGGACACGTCTCTGTTAACACGTGGGGATGGCGGGCCATTGAAATAACATTTATGTTTATAACAAAGACTCTGGGGGAAATATATGCATATGTATTTTATTATACTATTTTTGCCATACGTGAGGGCGGTGTGCTAGTTTCGCCCTATGGTATGAATTGTCATTTTATCAGAGAAAAGACAGGTTTACATAAGGGGCAAAGCAACTGCCCATATGGTTGAGACAACAGTACACATGCTATGAAAAAGTACTGTACTGTACGTGTTGAACAAGACAGAATTACTGTACCACCACCGGTAGAGAACTGTACTGAAGGGTACTGAAGGGATGAGACAGAACTGGACATAGGGATGAGACAGGTTTTTAAATTAGGGACAATACTGAACTTTCCATCAGGGGTGAGAAAGAACTACTTCAGTAATGAGTCAGAACTGTACATGGGAGAGTAGGACAAAACTGTACATGGGGGAGGATACAGTTTAATGTGGGGACAAGTCAGCTGTACATTAGGGATGATACAGCAATGTATTACAGGGATTAGACAGATCTGCATATAAAGTGATGGGGACTGTAACACAGGAATGAGACTGTACTGTACACAAATTTAGCTGGGAAGAGACTATATCATGTAAGGAATTAATAATGGTATATGAATCCAAGCACTTTGGTGCTGATGATGGAGTAAAGCATTTTCCTCAGTTGGAAGAAATGAGAAAGTGAATTTTGTGGGAGAACTGAAAGGTGATGAAGATCCTGTTAGTGCATGATTTGATCCCTTTTGCCTCTGAGGGAGATGATCAGATAGAGAGCATAGAGCACAATTTATCTGCTTTCAAAAGTCTTGCTCTCTTGCAGGAATTTGTGGTCAAACCTAAAAGTTTTACTCTTCAAGGTATGGCATGTTAGCAGGGCTGAAAATAGGACATCATGAGGTCATGTGCATGCTAAGTTTTAGGCAACATTTATGCATCTCAAAGGTCACCAAGACCAAACAGATGAGTCTATTTCGCTCTTCCTTACCTCCTATTTACATATGTAACCATTATTGCCTGCAATAACCGTCTGGCAAAAAACTAATAGCACTGCGGCATCCCCTGCCTATAGAGGGCGCCTGCAACCCTAAATCGTCCTTCTGCATTTTTGCCTCTCCGTGTTCAACACGTTCTGAAACTCGTCTGGTGAAAAACTGTGTTATTTTCTCCGACCTACCTCTTGGATTATCTCTACCATCGTTTTTTGCACTGTGAAGACGTCGTCATCGTCTACCTCTGCCGAAATCATGAATCTACTTTGCCCCTCCTTACCTCCTATTTACACTTTGTAATCCCCACTTACCTGCAGTAAGATCCTCTTCTCGTTAGGTGTTTTTTACCCTTTTTTCTAGCCTATATTACTATGAGGATTTTCGCCTTGCGCGATCCTCGGTTATGTATATATGTTTGTACAGGTAGCAGTCTCGTGCCGCCATTTTGTTCTTACTGTGTCATTAGCGCTGGCTTCCGACTTCGGCCCTTTTGGGCCCTTCCCATCCCCCCTCTCCCCCTCCACTCGGTTTGGTGTTTGTTATCTCGTTCCCTGGGGTCGTCTTTCATTTTGTATCTCTTTCAGGCGACGATTCTAGGGCTACGTTGCATTCCTTGCTTCGTTTTCATGCATTCGTGATTTCACGATCATATTCGTTTTGATGTATTGCCGTTTTACGTATTTATCGAGGCATTACTGTTTCACTTTGTTTGATAGTTATACACCTACTTATATTCACATTATCCAGCTGTTTGCTTGTGTCATTTTGTGATATTTACTATGTATACCATGTTGCTTATTCAGCTAGTTTGTAAACTTTACTTAGACTTCGCCCTTACGGCTTTCTCGGTATTCAAGCTAACTAATCCGGCCTTTGTTCGGCCTTCCTGGTTGCCACAGTAAGTCACGCTTTGGTTATTTTTGGTCGGGGCTTATTCTCCGGCCCGTGTTTGTTTTCCTTATCGTCTTTTGTCCAGATTCCAAATGCAGTTCATGCAAGAAATTCAAGCCGTTTGCCGCCTGGGATTTTCACGAATTGTGCCCAGCCTGCCGTGAATGTACCTCCAGCTCGCCTTGTCAAGTATGCCGTGGTTGGTATGCCCGTGAATGGGACTTAATCCGCCAGAGATCGGAAGAAAGAGGGAAAGCTATTCCAAAAAAGAAACGATCTTCCAAATCTTCAAAGGCTTCTTCCAGCAAGTCTTCTGGTCACGGTTCCTCTCATTTGAGATCACATTCTAAGAAGAAATCTGTTTCGGGTTCTGCTCCAGCAAACCCCACAGAAGAGGCAGTCAGAACCGGTTCGGACTCTGCAAGGCCAGGTCCTACGGTTCAGTCTTCCAAGGAAAATGCCTCAGAGATCGGTGGAAGCACTGCTTGGACAGGCTTGCCGCATCTCCCTTCAGACATCCAGCCAGAGACCGAGGGAAACACTGCGAATCCAGTTTTACCGAGTCTTCCAGCGTCCATTCACGCCGAGGCCGAAACTCAGTCCGGTATCCAGGGACTACCTCTTGACAACCATCAACCAGAGTCCGTTGCTTGCTCAACCATAACCATGGATAGCCAGACCTTGGCTTCTGACATGGACCCATCTCACCTTCAACTAGTTCCGAGTTCTGGTATTCCTGCCCAGGATCCCGGTGAGGATATCAAGCTGTCCTTCTCCGCCGATCTTCGATCCGCTCTAACCAGGGATTTTGAGGGTTTTTCCGAAAGGAGCCGTTCGAGATACCGATCTAAATCAAAGTCTAAGAAGAAGAGGAGACGCCACCGCTCTTCCTCCTCGTCCGCTTCCAGTAGTCACCATTGCCGAAGGAGACGTCGCCCTGACAACTCCCTTCCGACGGAAGCCCTCTCCCAACTAGTGGCCCTACTCTCTCAATCCGTGGAACGTTTACCTGCTATGAACCATCCGGGCCCTCATCCTCAGAGCGGTCCTGCAAATGTGGATCCTGAATCACCTCTCGAAAAACCGGATACCGTTGCGGATTCTTCCTCTGACCAGGAATGGGAAACTCCTAACTCAAATGTCCCCCGCTATTGGAACGATCGTTCCTTCTCCGATGATGCTTCCGATGACTCGGACGACGATCCTATTCTGGGTACCATGTTTTCCAGAGAGGCTTGCGATAAAGCTGTTGACGTCATGAGGAAACAACTAGGTTTCGATCCTCCACCTCCCCCTGAATCGACATCTTCCAAAAGATCGAAACTTTCCCTGAATAAGCCTTCAACTCCGTCGAGATCAGTTATCCCCGTAGACGTGGAATGCTTTGATCGCTTCAAGACTCAGGCTAATTCCAAGAAATGGCGAGCCTTTCCGAAAAGACAATCCACAGACTTCCACATCAGTGACCAAGATTATAAAGCGTTCTTGGCCTCTCCTTCTGTCCCAGAGTTCTGCCTGGACAAGCTTAAGGCTTCCGGTTCTGTCGACCACAAGGGATTCTTCCATTCTCCTGCAACCAAGAAATCCTTTTTGTCTCTCCAAAACATCGACTTGGGTGCCAGGACAGGCATGAAGTTCGCCTCTTCTCTACTTCTCTTCGCCGAGGTGCCGTCCAAGTCTTTCAGGCAACCCTGCACAGAGGAAGTTCCCCACAAAGACACCGGCGCTATAGTGAATCTTCTAGGCCCGATCTCCAGACTTGCGTATGACCAATTCGCCAAGGTTGCCGTCAGGGTTTCTATGGACAGAAGGGAATTGGTTCTGGATAACATCCACTGACATCCAACGCCGTTTCATGGACTTACCCTCTGTTTGGTGGAAAGTTTGACGAACAACTCGCTTCGGAGATCAAACAAAAGAAGGACATAAACAAGGCAGACTTCACCTTCACCAAGGATTCTTAGCCCTCCAAACCCAGAAAGTCTCCTTCCAGACCATCCTCTCACCGCCAACCTAAGTCTTCCGGCTTCCCGTCACGCCGTAACCAACCTTCTACTCACCAACAATGAGCCAGATCCCGGAACCAACCTTCCTTCAGAGGTTTCTCGGGTCCTTCGTCGACTCCTTACTCTAGCCGCCGTCCATCAAGGGGATCCAGTCGCTCCGGTTCCTGTGGCTCCGGCCGTTTCCAACCTAAGCCCTAGGGATGCCCACCCTACCGATCAACTCCCGTCGGTAGGGGGGAGACTTCTTCAGTTCGCAAAACAATGGGAGTTTCTCAGCCCGGACCCCTGGGTCCGCAGCGTCATACACCAGGGCTACAAACTAGAGTTCACCAGTCCTCCTCCTCCAAAAGGACTTTTCCGGTCAACTCCGATTCCAAAATCTCGAGACCAACGCTTAGCCCTGGAGAAAGAGATTTCCGATCTGCTGAGGAAGAAGGCAATCTACGTCGTCAAGGACTTCCCGACCAAACTTCTTCGCTCCTCCTTCTTCCTCACCCCAAAGAAGCCAGACTCCTGGAGACCGATAATCAACCTCAAACCTCTAAACAAGGCTTCCATCCATCCCAAAAGATTCAGAATGGAGACCCTTGCCGTAGTTCTGTCGTCTCTACAACAAGGCTCCTGGGCAACGTCCATAGATCTAAAGGACGCCTACCTCCACATCCCCATCCACCCGTCTCATCACAGATTCCTGGCTTTCAGATACCCAAATGTGGACTTCTGCTTCTGAGCTCTTCCCTTCGGCCTCTCCACAGCTCCGAGAGTTTTCACAAGAGTCACCAAGGTCGTCCTGGCTTTCCTCCGAAGACAAGGCATCCATGTGTTCGCCTACCTAGACGACTGGTTGCTGGTTGGCCACTCAGCTCAAGAGACATCCGATATCACTGCCTACACTGTCTCTCTTCTAGAAAACTTGGGGTGGATCGTCAACGTTGAGAAGTCCTCCTTAACTCCAACTCAGACGATCACCTACCTTGGCGCAATCTTAGATTTCCAAACCGGAACAGTTTCTCCTTCCCCCCAAAGGATTCTCACTCTGTCACAGATGGCCTCAGACATGCTCGCACAATCCAACGCTCCGGCAAGAATGTGGCTCCGCCTTCTAGGCCTCATGGCCAGCATGGTGATGTTATCCCATTTTGCCACCTCTTCATGAGACCAATTCAAATTCACCTTCTCGAGTACTTCTCTCCGTCTCGGAGCCCGCTATCAAAGAAGGTCCCGGTACTTCCATCTGTCAGAGATCACCTACTCTGGTGGACGCATCCACACAATATAGCCTCAGGGAGACCGTTCAGGGAAGTCAGACCCAAGTCAATGATCACGACCGATGCTTCTCTTTCCGGATGGGGAGCAGTCTGGGAGTCGGAGACCCTATCAGGCCTGTGGAACTCGGAAGACTCCTCCCTCCACATCAACCTCCTGGAACTCACGGCTGTTTCCTTAGCCATCTCGAAATGGGGTCCTCTCTTGAAGAACCACGAGGTGACGGTCCTGTGCGACAACTCCACGACCGTACCGTACATCAACCGTCAGGGCGGGACCAGGTCCACCTCCCTTTGCATCAAGACCTGGGATCTTCTTCACCTCTGCCGCCATTACAACATCCTGATAAGAGCCTCTCATCTCGCCGGCCAGGAGAATGTCATGGCAGATGCTCTCCAGAGGGACCCTACAGGAAACGGAATGGTCCCTATCTCAAGTTTGGGCCAATCACATCTTCCAGATCTACGACAAGCCCATGCTAGACCTGTTTGCAACCCCGTCCAGTGCCAAAATTCCCGTGTTCTGTATGAGGTTCTACCATCCCCAAGCCTGGACAACCGACGCTCTTGCGATAACATGGGACAATCTCTATGCTTACGTGTTCCCCCCTTGGTGTCTGATACAACGTGTTCTGCTCAAACTGAGAGAGTCTAACACAGTCCTCCTCCTAGTCGCCCAATATTGGCCCAACCAACCGTGGTTTCCTCTACTCTTGGAGATGCTAATCGACTACCCCTCCAGGTTTCCACTTCAAACCAACCTTGTGACTCAGGCGGGAGGGAAAATCTGGCACCAGTGTCTTCAACACCTCAAACTAGCAGCTTGGAAACTATCACCCAACGTTTCACTAGTGAAGGACTTTCACAGGAAGCTGCGCTCATCACCTCAGGTTCCCGCAGACCCTCTACCTTGTCAACTTACGACTCTAGACTGGTCAGGTTTAGAGACTGGTCTTCCGAGAAAGGTCTCAATCCCCTGGATGCACTAGTAGAGACCATGGCCGATTTTTTCGTCACGCTGTTTAACGAGGGTAAACAAGTTAGTACTATCAGGAATTACCGTTCTGCCATCTCGTCTGTCCACATGGGTTTTTCGGACGGCACTTTGATTGGCACTAATACCGCCCTTTGTCACCTTCTGAAGGGAATGTTCAACAAAAGGCCTCCTAGGAAATGTCTTAGCCCCTCCTGGTCGATCAGCGATGTACTTACCACTCTGTCTCTTCCTCCATATGAGCCGATGCATAGTTCCACCCTTGAGTTCCTTACCTACAAAACTCTGTTCGTGGTAGCCGCTGCATCGGCCAGAAGACGTAGTGAACTCCACGCTTTAACAACCAAGAAGGGCTTCATTCGATTCAGCCAAGCAGGCGTATTCCTGATCCCGGATCTGTCCTCCCTCACCAAAAACGAGACGATTTCTTTCACTCCCGGGGAAATCTACCTTCCTAGTATCTCATCAGCCTCCTCCATTTCAGAAGATAAGAGAGTGTGCCCAGTCAGAGCTCTGAAATGGTACTTGGAAAAGACTAAACTAGTCCAGACGGCAGAAAGATTGTTTCTTATCCCGAGATCTCCCTTTAATCCTGCTTCGAAAGACACTTTATCCAGATGGATAGGAGTTCCGGACCACCGCCATCCAGTCCTCCCACCATCTTCTCAGTGCTAATCTGGATACATATGTAAATAGGTGGTAAGGAAGAGCAAAATAGACTCACCAAAACTCCCGGTTTGGGAGTCTATGAGCGATGATACTTACCTCCTACTTACATCCCGCCTCCCGGCCCCATGGACTTTGATGGGATCCTCCACAACTATCAACAAACAGCTCTCTGGTCTCATTCTACCTACGATGAAGACGCTCCCTCTGCTACCAACCATGACTTCGCTCGAACCCGATTATGACACTTCACCAATGCTGACGTCAAAGCTTTACCAAGCCCCTTCGATGCTCAAGGACTGTTCGGATCTCCGATCCATCATCCTCTAGGTGAGATTCTTTTCTTCTTGGGCTAGGTTTGGGCCTGTTTTCACTTTAGGGGGTTCCTCCCAGGGGGTTGTCTTGAGGGGTCCCGTGTTTTCTCCACGGGGTAGCCAAAAACGCAATAGGACGATTTAGGGTTGTAGGCGCCCTCTATAGGCAGGGGATACCGCGGGTGCTATTAGTTTTTGCCAGACGGTTATTGCAGGCAATAATGGTTACATATGTAAATAGGAGGTAAGTATCATCGCTCATAGACTCCCAAACCAGGGAGTTTTGGTGATTTTGTGTTATCTGGTATACATTTGGTTCTATTTTGATAGGCAGGGCAAGAACACCAACACAGCCTTGAAAAGTATGCCATTTTGTAGGGCACTGAGGCCATAAGAACAAAGGCCATGGCCTCGATGGCCTTTGTTTATTTCCCTGCGCCAGTGCATTGGTGCAGGCTTTGTATCAGCCACAATTTCTGCTGTGACTTGCCATAGGCTTTTTGACCATTAATAGCCTGTTCTCACGAGCTCTGGCTTGCCCCACTCATGCCCTACCCTTGCTCCACCTATCGATGTAACCCTGACATTTTCCTCGTGTGAACGCGGCAAGCCCGGGTTTAATTAAGCCCCTCATTCGAGGTAGGGTTAGAGCAGCCAAGCCCGGGGCAAAGTATGACAGGTGTAAATAAATAATTGCCTTTTGGGAGTGATGTGAGGTCAGATTGTACTTCTTGTGGTTTCTATTCACCAGTGTTGTATGGATTTGTGCATAGTGCTTTGATACATATAACAATTTAACAATTGTGTACTGAATGTCTTTCAATCTTGCACTTCTCCTAAAAAGAGAGAAAAATGTAACTTGTACAGTATTTTTGTCAGGATAAAGTCATTGCACACTTAGGAAGTTGTTTTAATTAACTTTAAGTTAATCTTCCTTAAAAAGGCATTGTCTGGTGGCATTTTGTAGGGGTCTCTCTATGAAAGATAAAAAATTTTCATTACATGTCATGGAAACCCCATATCAAAACTCCATTCCTAACTCAAGATATCTCTTCCTAAAGATTGGTTACTTTTAATAAGAAATACCTCCAAGTTTCCTCAAGGTCACAGAACATGATCCAAAGTGGGCAAATTGCCTCAGATTCCTTTTGTTATTCTTTATAATTGGCTACCTTGTTTGTCCTTTAAATTTGATACCGTTGGAATGTTTTTCCGCCGTGTAGATATAGTGAAAAACTGTTCTATACTTATGGTACAGCAAATAAAATTATGGAATATTCAATATAGTGATATCAACATTATAAAGAAAGACATAAGCTACATCAAATCCATTTGCCCAGATGACATCACAGATTTCCCATCATGCACTGGGGAAACTGAAAATGTAGTATTTATTCAAAAATTTGTATCTTCCGAATGCAAAATGCTATTGAGATGGGGTTTTCACTGCCTAACACGTAAAATTTTTCTGCTTTTTTTGAAAGCATCAAATTTGGTCACCAGACCATGCTTTCAATTGTACCAATTAATTTATTAGTCCGCTAAGTACTTTCTGACAATATGTCAGTAGTGTTTAATACTTAATACTTACTGTATTTGTTTTAATACAAGTCTTAACTACTATTTTACATTGAGGGACTAATCGCAATTCTGTACAGTTTCGTGGGGAGACAAAATGGCGTGGATTGCAATGGGGAACCCCTTTTCTCTGTATGAAAATGTGTATCGCCGAGGTACATTAAACACTGAAGGCTGAAGTTGCCTTAAAAAGTCTGTCTGCACGACCAGTCGCAGATTTACAGGGGCCTGCCTCTCCCACTCCTCACAAGCCCCTCCCCCCCCCCCAAAAAAAAAGAAAAGAAAAAAGGAGAAAAATAAAAAAAAAGTTAACAAGATTTTCTAAAAAGTAACCAGAGTATATATCTTTCTGCCCGGTTTGGATGTAGCTCAAGTTTAAATCAGCTCTATTAAAAGCCCATTTAAGTGGTGGGCGACGAGAGGAGGAATATGATGAGTGACTGAGCAATGGTGCGGGTCTACATATCTATGGACATGAACATATGAGCTGGGAGAATGACAAGCTCCATTAAACTATAGTATCAAATTTGTGTTGAAGAATGAAATGTATGCAATCTGGGGGATCGAGATGCCAAATTTTCATCATATGATGATTTAAGACTCCAAAATTGAGAGGAGGCGCATATGTCCCCTCCAATCGAATTTCCGACAGACTGAAGGACAGACACATGGCGGAGTTTAGGGAGAGCAGGGAGCTGGAAGACTTCCAACTCTCTGGGGAGAGAAAGATAAGGACGGAAATGAGAAAGGAACAAACCATCAAGCGAGGCTGGCAGTGTGGGGGAGAGACTGCAGAGGCAGCTAAGCTCCGGCCCCCATGTTAATTTTTCATCACTATCAATAACGGAGGTTTTCTTCACGGAAGATTTTCTTTGATAGTCAAACAATGTGTGAGAAAGAGCTGGTTGCATTGCCATGGAGTGTGGTTTGGTGTCAGCACCTAATGAGTGGGTCTAGAAAAATTGACAGGTAAAGAGAAATTAAAGGAGCTGAGTAGCCGACAAAGTAGAATAAATTCTCCTCGGACCGCCGACTTCGTTACGTCACATCCGGTTATGCTTCTTGCTTTATTGATTCGATCCGATACCGATACTTATCAAAGCCATGCATGCAGTGTGTCTGGTGTAACAGTACACTTGTTACTATCGTTAACAGTAATAACGTTAGCCTAACTTAGGCTAGCGTTAGGGCCTAGGTCTACCACAAAAACAAACTCATTGATCGAAAAAAACAGTTTCAATACCTGCAAAATCCACAATGTTGTTCATGAACCTCCTGCAGATGATGCGCGAAATAGGCGTGTGCCTTGCCACTAGTAACGCTAATATACTACATACGTACGAACGTTGTGAGTTGTGTGTACTACATGCAGGGCCGTAGCCAAGGTCATATTTTTGGGGAGGGGTGAAGGTCCCAATTTCGACTGGATGGATGTCTTTTCCAACTGAATGGTGGCGCGTAAATTGCACCGTTTTTTATGCGCCCTGCGTTTACATAGAGCAGTGGGGACACATAAAGGTGCCGTCGTGGGGGAGGGGTCTAAGGGGAGGGGGTGTCCCCTTCCCCTTTGAGAAATTTTTGTTAATTTAAGGTTGCTTAGATGCAAAATGGGGCTATCTTTAGGATATTTTTGGAGCTGATCATATATGGCTAGAAAATGTCCATGATTAAGTGAATTCTATTTTTTTCGACTGGTTTGATTCTTTTTTCCAAATGAGTGGCGGGCCGTAAACTGCACCTTCGTTTTGCACCTTGCGTTTGTTTACAGCAGTGGAGATCCTTCCTTTGTCACTACATAAAGGTGCCGTCCTGGGGGAGGGGCCTAAGGGGAGGGGGACACCCCTTCCCCTTTGAGAAATTTTTGTTAAGGTAAGGTTGCTCAATCAGATGCAGAATGGTGCTATCTTTGGAATATTTTTGGAACTGATCATATATGGCTGAAAAATGTCCATAATTTAGTGAATACTAAGATTTGGTTAGGTGTAAGCAGAAAGTATGTCTAAGTAGAAGAATACGTTGTCAACAAACCTCCTGAAACCGGCCTTTTTGAGTACTTAAGTGTCTTCTGTTCTGGCATCTAAGGCTAGCATATACCTGTACAGGGCCTCCTGGAAGCTCTGGATCAATTATATAAAATAGGGGCAATGACATAATGCTTATTACCTGACATCTAAATAATAACATAGGGTATGACGCCGTGCACTTTACATCTATGGTATTTTTACTAATTTTGAAGGAAAATCCAGAGAAACATCTTCCAGCAATGGGGGAATGGGCGGGAGGGAAAGTATAGGTGCAGAAAGGTGATATTAGACCTCCCAGACAGGTATTGCAAAAGGGTTGAAGGACTAACAAGCGCGTTTCAGAATACACCTAGTTTATGCTATAAAAGTTCACTGGTACGTTTGTGCTTATAATGTTCATAAGTGATACAAGGAGGGTTGTGAGGATTGCGCATGAAGTGCGCCGAAATTTGGGGGTACACTTCAATGCCAAAATGAAAAACCTGCATACAGGCTCAGCCAGGGGTGGTGCTTTGATTGGCCGACATGGGGGCAAAGTGCCCTGACTGGGTGGCAGCTACTCTAAGTCCCCGATAGATGAAATAAGTTGCCGAACTTGAAATGTAAGGCGCGCGAAGGGCGCCGAAAAATTTAGCGTTATATTGAAAAAAGATTCCACATTTTTGTTTTCATTAAGGGAAGCTGAAAAAGTTTGGGTTTTTATTGAAGAAGCTGGACAAAACCATGGAATTTGTTGGGACGACTGTATGGTCGTCATCGGGGATTACATTCTTTATCTTATCCATTAAGGCTCCCCTACGAAACTGAAAAATCTTTTTTTACAAACTATGTTTGCCACGATGGCAAGGCTGAAGAGAGAATCTTCCAAAAGTTCGGAAAAAGAGGAAACAACTTCGCATTGATGCATTTTCGTGTTTCTCTAGAATCACGCCTACACAGAAGAACAACCATTTGTCGAAACGTTGAATAAATCCAATATGTTTTGAAACAGGGGCGTTACCACTAGATAGAACTATATGAAAGCGTGTCTAGTGCGGGAAAATTTTTGCAGTTATAGAAAGAATCGTTACAGAACTTACTGGCTACGGGCCTGATAAATAGACGTTTGGAATATTTTCTGAGTATATCTATGTCTTCACCAATATTAGTCTATATAAAATTTTGTGCAATTTTGTGGGGCTTGGAAAAATTGGGGGGGGGGGAGGCAAAGACCCCTAGCTCCCGTAGAACTGTGCCTGGTATAATTACCTTAATAATGTCCATGAAATTGATTGTAAATCAAGACGCATGCGCGTGAAGCGCGCCGAAATTTTCATTAAATAAGATTTCCATGACAAAATCTGCATTCAGAATCTGCATCGAGATACTTTCAATTGCCCAACAAACCAACATTCCACTCAAGATGCCAGTCTTTTACCGGTAATTTGTAAACAACTTTCAACTTCTGCTGTTGTGCTTCTCCCAAAGTTGCTATCGGAAGATATTAATAATAAGAGCAACACTGAGGTAAGGTATGAAGCCCGCGGAGCGCACGACAATTCTGAGAGCTTGGGAAGAATTTGAAAAAAAAAGACAGTTTTGATGCGATTTTACGTGAGGAAAATAACGTTTGGTATTTTTCTCACATGGTCCAGTTGGAAAATATATACAAAGTTGATGTATGCTCAGTCCAAAAATGTGCTAGACTGAGATATCAGAAATTCCAACTGGTATTTCTGATTTTCCGACTATCGTCGCTCTGACAAACTTTCGGGGGTGAGACACCCCCACACCCCCCGGTCGAGACGGCCCTGACTACATGCCTGGGTAGATGCATCCGATACAAGTGGAAACGATTCAAAATTGCCGCTGCCAAAAGAAAAAGTAACAAACCAGAAATTCAAAAAACAAATTGTAAAATATCTTGCAAGTGTAAAATCAAATAACCCAAGAAATAGTACAGGAACGTTATTGCAAAATTACTTTGCAAGATTATTCTAAATGAGAATGTAAAACGCATTAGGATTAATATTTTTAAAATCAGACCGGCACAGAGGGTAATCATCTCATTTGGTATGATGTATTTATTCTGGAAGTATGCCACTACTCAGCTCCTTTAACAGTGAATTTGAATATAATGAATAACTTTTGCAGTGTAAAATGAGGCAAGAAATTCATAAAATAAAATGCCTTTTCAAAGGGCTTCCCACTCATTAATCGTTATAATTTGTAGGATATTGTTACACCTTTTTGCAGGACAGTTTGATCAAAATTTTTCAAAGCGTCATGCAGCCCTTGCCTACCATCATCCATCCTCCCAGCATGTATTCAGGGTGTACGGAACCCTTCTCCTCGCTGCAGAAAAAAGACTGAAATAATTAAAAAAAAATATAAAGCAAAACAAAAAAGAAAAAGGATAGGGAAGGAAAGAAGACGAGAAAAAAGAAAGAATTTTAATAAATTGAAGAAAAATAATGCTTTGGGGGAGGTGCATATCTTATGTCTTTTTGGCATGCTAGTGTCATTATTGTTCCTTGCAGGAAAACTTGAATAGATTAATTCTTACCGTAGCCGCCCCGTGTAACCCCTACCATAATCCATCTTCAACCCACCTGCAATCACCCTACAGTATCTCTTACACTGTTTGTTATAGGGTGACTTGACTGTACAGTACAAGCCATTTCCGTACAACATGCTATGCAGGAAAACAGTAAAGTTTTCAAGGTCAAACAAACGTTTTCATTCCAAAAGGAAGTATAGGCAGATAATGTGATTTTCACATTAAGTTAATTAATTTCAGCATTTTATATTTCAAGCTCGTTATCATTTATTTTTGGAAATTCTAGACTTTAATTACACTTTACGCAAGAGATTCCTACAAGAGTTGGGGTAAAATATCTTTAAGGACAGATGAATGATTTATTGTACCTGTTTTTCCATTGCCAATCTTTCAAAGCCTACCTATATTTTTTAGCCCTTGTTGTAGGCATTGAAATGATACATTTTAACTTCAACTTCAAATGACACAAGGTTGGCACTTACTCAACAGACCACAAAAATCACAATTTGACTTTTTGCAATTATACTCTTATATCATATGACTATTACAGTTGACTGGGATCGATAATGCCAAGAATTTGAGGGAGCGGGGGGCAATGGATTATTTAGAGGGTTTCCCGGGACTTTGGAACATTTAAGTTTAAGAATGGTAGACCTAGCATTTAGAGTGTAGTGCGCGATGCTCGCAGAAAAAAAAAATCGCATTTTCGGACTTTTTAGCGATATGAATAATAGAAAAGCTAAAATGTATCCTCAAGAAGAGGGCTCTTGCGCCCTCCCCCCTTGGCTTGTAGTACAGTACCAGAAATGGCACTTTCCGTAACTTACAACTTCCATCTAAACAATCTCTAAAGAGTCGTAAAATTTACACGGTCGAAGGAGTAAAAATTTTGCTTTGAAAGTTTCTGGGGACGGCAGAACTTCCCCCTCCGCTGCCTACGACCATGGGTTTTTGGTGGTTTCAATGATAAGAGTTTTTACGAAGCTATGGCAAGCAAGATGTTCTACAGGAAGTAACCCCGGATCCCAAAACAATATTTAAAATGGGTCCGTGCGAATCGCGCCAAAGGAAACAGCATTGAAACATCATTGAAACAACGTTTAATTGAGACATTTAATCCTAAGCTATTGTTTTTCTTTAGGTTAAATGCAGTATTTTTCACTGCATAAAAATTTTCGAACTTTTCCCAGGTGCCTCTTCTTTCCATAGGGCAGCGGTGGTGCCAGGATTTGCCCAACAGGGGTGGCAAGCTTCCTGACGGGTGGGGGAAGGGAGCAGCAACATGAAGCCCTGACAAGGGCGATAGAGTGCCGAAACGAAGACACAAGGAAAATTTGGTTCATAGTGACTAGACGAAACCAATTTATTTTGGTGGAGGTCAAAAGGTCATCTTGGGTCAGTAGAGGTTAAATTGTGACAACATAGAAAATGATATAATCAAAAAGGATAAACTTGAGGGATTAAACTCAGTACAACAAATCATCCCTATTCAGCAAGGCATCACTAGGCCTTTGGGCTTTCTGGTTTTATTTTTTTTAAGCTCTGGAAAAGTGCTCCCAGTGGGGGTAGTGCCCCTTCCCCCCTCCCCCCCGGTAATCCGGCCTATGGGTATGATTATGTAAGAACAAAGTTTTTAACTTGTGAAGAAGAGAATTCTTTTCCCATTCCACTTGTTTTGAAAAGACAAACATATTTGAAGCGAAGTTGTGGTCTCTGATTACAAAGCATTGATAAATCAGATTTATCTTCCTGATCGAGAATCATTTAAGTTGAAATGTCTCGAAGTACTGTCTGAATGTAAATTTTCTCGAAAAATGATGTTTTAAGAGGCAAAATTTTCGGCGTAATCACTTGTTGTTGTTCATGCCCCATACTCGAAAAACCTTATGAAGAAAGTTAAACACTCATTATGGCAAAAATCATTTGTGAATTAACTATAAATGTGCACATCGTGCTTAATCCTAATGTCCAAATTTTGAAATAACCTCAGATTCACCATAAACCATACCGTTTGACATGTGGCCTACTGAGCCATTAACATCGAAGTTCATTAAATTTGAAATGATAAAAATTCTTCTGACCTTTTTAATATGGAATATTGTGAGAGCTCCGGGGGACTCTCATACATTTACTTCTTATAACAACAGCATTGGATTATGAAGGAATCAGTTATTTGCAAAGTTGAAAGAAAGACAAAACAGTGTAAAGCTTACTGGAAGTTGACTTTTTGTCGAAAATGTGGTACAGTATCCATCCGCTAATATCTCAAGAACCATACATACTGTAGAAACTGAATGCAACTTTGACCAGAATTGCTTAGAATAAGCACACCTACAATAAATTCAATCTTAACCCAGAGGTACCATCCTCTGAAAAAGCATATGTTCAGCCTCACCTCATCTGTAGTATACTACCTGCACAAATTGATTCACAGCCCACATATCTGTGGCATACAGTATTACAGTGGAACTCTTTCCATTATAAATAGTTAAATTCCTCCTTAAACATGCACTGCAATCCATCATCTATTTATCATGAGGAATTTTGACCATGCCAGTGGTTCTAGAGGTAACTCGTTGGGACGCGGGTTGAATTTGCCGGGCTTGACTGTGGTTTTGACATTAACCGAGTTTTGGCTTGCCCTGGGCATGGGTGAGCTCGTGAGAACAGGGTATAAGAGACCAGTACAAGTAAAGACAATGGCTTACATGACAACAGTAACACCCATAAGATGCTGCTGTGGTGCCTAATGAAATTAAAAGATGGCACAGCAGTCAAATTTTTTTGAAAATTTCAAAACATTCATAGTGCTTTACAATAGCATCAATAATTACTGCGGTTGAGAACAATCAGTGAATGACATGTTTCCAGTGCTGTCAAATATTGGAAAATCTACATTGTCCATCCTTAATCCTATTTAAATAGGTAACCCTCATTTACCAGCAGTATTACCTGGCAAGTGAAAGATAGCTCAGTGGAAGAGAGCCCTCTTGCAGAGAGTGCTCTCATTCTTCATTTGCCACATCAAAAGCGTATGTCTAAGTTTTTCACCTTGCTAAGAATTTGACTGTTTTGCAATGGATTTTGCAGTTTTCAGTGTTTTTCTTCAAGAAGGTAGCTTCAGAACTTTGCAGATTGCCCTGAAGTAGTTTTTGGATGAGTATCTCTTTCCCCTTCGATCTTTTTCAGTGAATTAAGTTTCCACCCTTTTGGGCAGGTTGTAGGCATTAAGCCTCCATTGACTTTATGTTAGTACTGACTTGTGAGTCCTAGTTGGTAGTTCTTAGTTTTTTCTTGTGTTGGATATGCAGACCCCAGCACTCAGGTGCCATATCATGTAAGAGGTACGTGGATTCATCTGAGAGGGTTCACACTAGCTGTGCCCTAGTTGCTGGTCTCACTCCAAGTCTAATCCAGCCTTGAAACTGGGAAATTCAATCCCAGAAAAGCTGTTAGCAGCCACGCCTCCAGAGAGTCTGTGAGAAGTCTGCCAGAGTTTTTAAGGAGAAGCCAAGGAAATTTTAGCTATCATCAAACTCCCCTCACATGGTGGTTACCAGCCAGGAGTATATCCCTTCCATAAGCTAAGGGTTGGAAGTAATCTTACTCGGTCGGACGGTGCGTGAATATAAATGACCAGGAGACCCAGCTGGAATGCCCTCTTTATCCAGATCAAGAGTCTTCCAGTGTGGCCTAGCAGGGAGTCATATGGCCAGACCCGGAGCCAGAACATGATACTTCACTAAGCCTTCCAGCCAGAATTTGTTACTCCATCCTCCCATCCCTCCAGTTACCGATCCGTATGGCTCAGTTCCCATTCCCACAGGATGTCATACCACAAACCTTTCGATGAAACCATTTGCTCTACTGGGCCTGTTGTCAGTGTTTTTACAGTTTCCTTTCCCTGGAACTCCGAGTGGGTTCCTGTCAGGACTTGCCTGGCAGTCGTCGGTTTCTCCTGATTTGACTTTTCTTCTTTCAGCATACAGAGGCTTTTTTCCCGCATGCCTGCGAGTTCTGCAAACTATTGGCGGATGACATGCAGAACCTGCCCCAAGACCCAACACTGCAAACTGTAAATTGGTATTGTGATTATCAGCCAGAAGGCTAACACGTCCTCTAGACTAGGGTTAAGAAGTGGTCTTACTCAACAGCCCTCATGAGGAGAATGGACCTCATCTGAGCCACACATCTGATGAGTCAAGAATCACAGGCATTCTGTCCTCAGTCAGCTCTTTGGTCAGTAAGCCGAATGGTCAGGGAATTCAGTTCTAGCTCTTTCCACTCCTTTCTACTGACAACTAGGCCAAATGGCAAGGGAAACTCCGTTTCATACCCAGGCCAAATGGTTCGCCGTATAGTCCAGGAATTCAGTTCCAGCACACCCTGACTGAACAGCTTGGGAAATCAGTTTCAGACCCATGCCGTATGGTCGGGAAATCTATGTCGCCCTTCATTACCTATTTACATATGTTATTCCCACTTACCTCCAGTAAGGCCTTGGAAAACCAATAGTACAGTGGTGGAGGGCACTCTCCAGCAGAGGGCTGCCTCCCTAGTTCTTTTGCTTGCTATTAGACAATAACTACACTAGGTTTTGGCCCTGAAATATTTCCTTACCTTTTTACTTGAATGCTGAGAATTTTTTGACTTTCTGCTCTAGTAGCAGGCTTTGTTGTTTTAATGCCAGCAGTGGTTTTTGGATGAGTATCCTTTCTCTTTTAGTTTTTTGGGAACTTAAGGTTTTCCTGCAGTTTTGGTGTGGTCCTTGGCATTAGCCCCCCCCCCCCCCAATGTTGTCAGGGAACATTGGGGAAATTTTCCAATTTTGTCAGGAAGCCTTAGTGTGTAAAATAAAATATGTAATCCCAACAATAGTCAGTTGCCCCCATGACCTGCTTGGTTTTGCTCTTAAACAGGGCAGATTTCTTCAATTAAACCACAAACTTTCCAATTTTCCTTAACAAAAACCCCAAATTTTTAAATTTTCTTTCAAAAAAAGAGAAAAACCAAATTTTACAAACCTACCTCAATAAGGGATTATACAATTTTGGTACCTATGGGAAAATTAGGCTTTCTCTTCAAATTTGCATGTAATTATTTTGAGGGGAATATTAAACTTCCATGGAGGTGAAACCAGGAGTGTCTTTAATCACTACTGGGGTGATAAGCTTAGCTGTAATATCAGATATTTCAGGTAAGTTTTCTATGGTAATGTTGACAGGACAGCTTGAGTTCAGTGTTCTCTATGCCATGTAGAGTTCTGCATGGCTTTATCCTGAGCCATTCAGAAGAGTGTTTAGATGCACACAATAGTGGTTAATTTTGGAACCAGACTTTGGATTGGTAAAGGTATTTTATTGAGAGCTTCCACAGTGTGCCTGTTTCAGACTTAAATAACTGGGCCAGTTCTGCCTACCATATATTTCAGTTATTCATGAAAAAGGCATCTTTCTGCCTATTTTGACTATCCAGTAAATTCTTGTTTATCTGTCTGTGATCACTTCGGGCCCTACAGCTATTTTGAGAATAATAGCAGTGGGTAGGAGCATGAAAAGAGCTATTCATACATAGTTTTATGTGCTGTACAGTGCCTGTGAGAAACACGCTTTCTCAAACGTTAACTTAATAATATAACATCATAAAGTACGTTGGGACTTGTTGCTTGTTGAAACTAACATTGGGAAAGACTGTTACATTTGGGTCTGGTTATCTGTAGCAAAAATTGGCAGTTTCAATGTTTGTATTACTACTGTGGATGGAAGATTATATTGCTGCACAGTTGTAACTATGGTAGTCTCACTGATTGCTAGGGTGATAAGCTAGGCTGTAAGACCAGGTCTTTAAGGAATGAACCACATCTTCTTTAATTACTACATCACACAACAAGTTTCTGGTTGATGTGCATTCACTTTCTGTTAATCACTCAGAAGTCAGCATGATTCTCAGACCGATGAGCTTGAATTTTAGGTAAGATTAAGCTTATGCAAAATCTACATGAGGATTATCACAATAGAAAACAGTTTCAATGTAAAGCTAAAGTATGGAGGCCTTCAGTTGTGATAGTAGGGAAAGTACCACAGGAAGATTGCCCTAATTATAGAAAGTTATTGTCTTGAGAAAGACAAAAGAATCAGAAACACAGTAAAGTCTGAGTATAAAAGATGAAACTGTGGAATACAGAGACAGACAGAGGTTTGATAGTTTGTTACATCTTCCACAGTGTATAGATAATATCCTTTATTACAGTGTTTTTCTGTAAACTGTGGAGGTGGCAAAGCCAGGAGAGCTGTAAAAGGTGTAATTTGGGTTGGGACTCATCCTTTCTTGAAGAAAAAAACATGACCAACTTACATTGTCAAATTTACTGAAGCAAACCCTGTTTTTGTTAACCACTGGGCTACATGATTCATCTGTAGTAGATGACCATACCCGATCACAGTTGTACATTGCAGTAAGTCATTTTATAAATGCAGTCGAAAGTGTAACTCCTGCTTTGGAAATCTCACGTCACTCTTTCCTCTGCTAATCCTTTCACCACAAAGCATCTATAATAGCCTTGATTCTCAAATTCGGCTGCCCTTAGTGCAGGGTACTGCCGCAATCGGACCGCCCCTGACTTGGTTTTACATTTTAGGGAAAAATCATCTTTGACGAGACAATGTAGCAATGTTGGGAAAAGTGAAAATTATCAATGTTGACATGCATTTTCGATTCCTTGCCGAAGGCAGGCAAGGAATCTATGCGATGGTGGTGGTGGTGTGTGTGTGTGTGTGTGTATGTGTGAACTTGTCTTCCTATCAGACTGAGGACCTGAACAATGGATTTGAGGTCCTCTGAAGGAAATTCAATAGATTTGTCAAGTCCTCGAAAGTTTGAACAATAGAGAGTCTATTGTCAAGGTTAGGGTTAAGGAAGTAAACACAAAGGAAATAACAATGAGGTCCTCGGATTGTATGTAAAATCGACTTGTGTGTGTATGTGATGCCTAGCTTGTGAACACAATATCTCAAGATAGCAATGACAGACACTACATATTTGGTATTTAGATTTGTCATGTTGAGAGGAAGAAGCCTATTGTTTTTGGTGGAGGTCAAAGGTCATTTGAGGTCACCAAAGGTCAAAACTGAAAACTTTGTAAACACAATATCTCAAGTTAGCAATGACCGATTTTCATATCTGGTATATAGATTTGTCATGTCAAGAGGAAGAACCCTATTGTTTGTGGTAGAGGTCAGAGGTCATCTGAGATCACCTGAGGTTAAACTGCAAAAATCTTGTAAACGGCTTGTAAACAGGATATCTCAAGATAGCAGTGACTGACACTTTTCATATGTGGTATATAGATTTGTCATATTGAGAGGAAGAACCCTATTGTTTTTGGTGAAGTTCAAAGGTCATTGAGGTCACCGGAGGCAAAAAGCTGAAAAGGTCATGATCAGGACACTCAAGATAGGAATGACCAACACTTTTCATATTTGGTATATAGATTTGTCATGTTGTCATGTTGAGAGGAAGACTAAAAAATGAAAAGCTTGTAATCACAATATCTCAAGAAAGGAATGAAGGACACTTTTCATATTTGGTATATAGATTTGTCATGTTGAGAGAAGGAACCTATTGTTTTTGCTGGAGGCCAAAGGTCATTTGAGGTCACCAGAGGTCAAAGACAGAAAACCATGAAATTGCGATATGTCAAGATAGGAATGGCTGATAATGATTTGTCATGTTGAGAGGAAGAATGCTCTTGTTTTTGTTAGTCAAAGTTCATCTGAGGTCACAGAGGTTAAACTGTGGAAACCTTGTAAATGGCTTGTAATCAGGATATCTCAAGATAGCAATGACAGACACTTCATATTTGATATATAGATTTGTCATGTTAAGAGGAAGAACCCTCTTGTTTTTGGTAAAATTCAAGGTCATTTGAGGTCATTGGAGCTAAAAAATGAAAAGCTTGTAATCACAGTATCTCAAGAAAGGAATGAAGGACACTTTTCATATTTGGTATATAGATTTGTCATGATGTGAGGAAGAACCCTATCATTTTTGGTGGAGGTCAAAGGTCATCTGGGGTCACAAAAGGTCAAAAAAGCAGAATTTCCCATGGTTCCCAAGATCATCATTTAGGGTCACCAGAGGTCAAAAAGCAAAATATCCCAAGTATTCCCAAGATCGTCATCTGGTGTCACCAGAGGTCAAAAAGCAAATTTCCCAAGAATTTTCTCTTCCCGTTTTCTTTTTTGTTATATTTGGTGGGGTTCAAAGTTCATGTGAGGTCAGCAGAGATCAAATTGTTAAAATGATGTAGTTAAGAAAGATTAATATGAGGGATAAACCTCAGTGCAACAAAGCATCCCCATTTGGCAAGGAATCACTAAGCCTTTGGGCTTTCTGGTGAAGTATGTATTTTAAAGTCACCAACTTGATTCCTTCCATTTTGCTCTGCTGAAGTGGTTAGAGACTGCCCTTTGGAAGTCTAACTCCTATTCTGGAAATCTCACTGACAGCATTGCTGCATGAGGTGATTGTACAATTAAAAAGCATATTGTGTTGATTGTGTTTCGATTTATTACTGAAAAGCTCTGCTTGGCAGTTTTCAATCCTTGTGTATGCACTCGCTCTTTCCACAGCTTTTTAAATGTGAGGAACAATTCAATCAACCTAAACCTTATTTTACTAGATGCTTTAGAATGTAGCTCCCACAGCTGCTATGCCTCTGTGTTTTACCACATTTCAGAATAACTAATTTAGAATTTTTTTTTTTCACACACTGGGTATCATTACACGATAAATGCAGAACTGCAGTGTGACTTGATGGTTTCATAGTAAGGTTTTCAGCAACCTTCTAGTTTTGGATGCGAAATTTTCACCTGCACTGTCAACTCATATCACTCATGATAAATGTTGAAATTTCTTCGACTCACCCATGGAAGATGCAGAGTTGTTGAGCCTTTTCTGTTTCACTCTAATTTGTGTTTTGGGTGTAATTTCCTGCAATCTGGGGCATTTAGAAAGCCAAATTCTTCAGCCCCAACCATGGTGGAACTAAGGTCAGGCTGGTTTTATAAGGCATTGTAAAATTCAGTGCAGATTACCCTCTTAGAGGCTCTCTTATCTCTCCCCAGACAGTAAAATTCACCCTACTAAGTTAACTTTTAGCCCCTCCACCAATTTAATCAAAAATCACCTGTCTAGTGCACCTCCAAGACAGGCACAGTACCTGAAGGCCTCAAGTAAGCAGGGACGGATGACATGTTTAGATAAGAAACTTCAAGTTTTTTTCTTTCTTCTATTGCATCCGTTCATATTGCATGTGTGAAGGAAACGGAAAATTAAAATTGTCAACTGATGTACAGATTTTAGTCCCCATTGTTTTTACTTAATGTACAGGTGTAAACTTTAGGAAATTGTGTACAATGTTTGATCCAAGTAAAAGAAGACATTTAAAAGTGAAATTGGACAGCTCATTTCATATTGTTTCATACCTGTCAGGTTTTGGGTCAAAGGTGTTGTTGTTGTTTTGAATGAGACCCTCAAATGGAGGATAAGTTAACATCCAGCTCAAGGTAGTGGCAGAGGGAAGGTCAGGTTTTGGAAACCGGACTGTCTGGTGTAAAACTGAACATCTAGCCACCCTAATGGTGCAAAATTGAACCTTTTAAATAAAACTATTGCAATTATTTCTGGTCACTAGTTTTTCATTTGGGTCTTTCATTCCATGATCTAGTGGCCTGAATGGCTACCATCTTACCTAAGGTTATTGTGACCTGTGTTAGGTTCATCACATTTTATTCTTTCCTGGACAAAGTTTAAGTCTGTCTTCATGATATCAGAAATTGTCAGTTGATGATGATTTGTACATATCACTTGATCTTTGAACAATCTAAGCTTTGTTTTTGGAGGGGGGGGGGGCAGGGGGTGGGGGTGGGGGAAAAATTTTAGAAAGTAAAAGCAGGAGGCTTGCAAATTATGGAATTTTACAAACAGAAAGGAATTTATGAAACAGACGGAGAACTGTTTTTGTTTCCAGGCATGGATAAGGATCAGTATGTGTTTTGCTTTATGTGTTTAGTTTTATGTCTCCTTCTCAATCAAGAACTTGTCAGTGTCTTTGCAGCTAGAATAGGATGTACCTTGTTAAATTGATCAGTTTGTATAAAGTTATTACCAGGATGGCATTTAAACATTTTCATTGGAGATACTTCATGTGTTAATACTTACCTCAAACTGAGGTGAAGAGACCCCAGAAAAGACACCTGAAGGGAAATGAATGTGGCTATTCTGCTGCATTTGAAAGTGTTCTTTTGTTATACCACACTTTCTAACTCTATCTCATGTTGGTTGTTGTGTCATGATATCACTAGAAGACAGTTGATGATAGCAAAGCTTCTCTTAATTAGCTTTTGTCATGTGAATGAATTCTTGTCAGTTGAGACCAGCTGAACTGGTCCAGTGTGACCATAATGAAATATCTATGCTGTGACTACTACTTGTAAAAAGGAGTGTCTACTCCCATTGATCGTGATATGTCTTTTCCCCTTACAAGGCACAATGTAGTATAATTTTTAAGCCATGCTTTCACATGGATTGCATCTGTCTTCACAAAAAAGTGACATTAACCTGACATACACAGGAAGCTCTGTAGCGACCTACCAAAGATAGAAAACCTTTGTAGTAGACGACTTTTGCATGTGCCTGTTACGACCCTGAGCTGTCTACGAATAATACAGTCCTTCAGGGATTTGAAAGGGTTGCCATAGCAACTGTTTCTAGCTCTGCTCATTGCTTGCATTGCATTCATTCACGCATAAAATTCAAGCATTGAGAGGTGGGAGAGACTCACTGCTGTTGCTTTCTCACTTTCTTATTTGTCGTTGTACCTTTTGCCTTAGCTTGAGTCAGAAGAGAAGCACTGAACATGTTGACAAAGTCAAAGTAAAGGCATAATTTTTCTGAAACTGTTCTTTGATAAAAGACTAGTCACTAGATACTAAACAGGAGGTGTAAAAAGTCCATGTGTGTTTAAAGATGAGTGTGATCAAAAAGATCTGCAAAATGTGTAGCTGAAGACTGTATGTGAAAACTGTTAGAGTGATTTGCTAGGCCATGATTGCAGGGATCTCAGTCAGCCAGGTTCCAAATTTATTAACCTTGTCTAAGCCCTAGTGGTGGAAATTCATCAGCTTACCGCTGTTTTATGCTCTGGGTTATTTTAATATTTCCTGTGCATGTAGATTCCCATATTTGAATTAAGTTAACTGCAGATGTGTTGATATTGGGAGAAAGATCGTATTCTCCTTGTGCATTCTTCCCTTCATTAATCTAGACAATGAAATGTACTTAAGAGAAGTGTAAGCCAGTGAATGTTAAGCTGGAATTTGCAGTTTTGAAAGATTTCCATTTGTCAGTGCATGACAGCTGATTTGTGTTCAGTATTTCATAACACATACATCATAGTAGATTGCAAAGGTTCATGTGACAAGTAGTGTTTATTTAAACTGCTGGCACTGGCAGTTGGATTGCCATAACTATTGTGTGTAGTGTTTCTAAGAACTACTCTTGGTGCTGATGGATGCACTGTGGATGACTGCTGTGTTTGCAGGTTCTGTTAAAATGTGATATAAACCATTTTCTACCTTCTGCTTTCTATGACTTAAAGATGAGTCATTGGTCATGAGACCTTCAGCCTGAATGGTGGGTTCCTTTTCATAGGATGGATGTGTCCTTATCCACAGTAGTTACTGTGTGCAACGTACATGAACATTTTACAATGAAATGTTAGTGACTGTCTGCATTCTCTTGACTTCACGAATATTTTCCAACCTCTAAAGGTTGTGCAAACCTTCATATTTTCATAAAAAAGAGCTGGAGATTAGTACTTCACTATAAACCTCGGGCCTGGAGACTTAAAATTTGTCCTGCACTGTATCATGACTTCTTTATGTTTGTCCTTTCTTGGCAGATAACATATAAGGGGGGGGGAGGAGGAGGGGCAGGGGGAGTGGGGGAGATGTCTAATTTGGGTAAAAAACTGGCTGTACACCATATTTGTAAAGGAATGCCTCCTAATTGTTTTGTCTACCACACACATTCTGATTAGTGTTCGACCGATTATGCCATAATCGGTAATCACCGATTACCGATTATTCAATTACACAATCGGGCCGATGCCGATTACCGATCACCGATTATTTACATGTATGGGAAGGTCATGTTTTCTCGCCGTCAGTCGCATATTTCTAACTTTGTTCACACGCCATAACATAACCTTCACACTGGAGATGAACGATTAAGAACAGTACCCCACGTTCCACGAATGGAATATTGTTTTTTGAAGAATTTCCTCTCAAAATACTGAGATAAAAATCAACCATAAATACATGCTTTCGTACGATGTGACAGGCTTAATGTTAACCAAAGAGTCTGTCGGCTTACATATGGTTTTTCCTACAGTGGTTCAGTACACCGATCATGTCGAAAGATTCTGTGTAAAGGTCTGTACTGGACTGTCGTAGTGCTATATAGTAGCCTATCCACCCCAGTTTTAAAGGCAATAGGCAGTCGCCCCAAAATTTTCTTTGAAAAATCGGCAAACTCTTGAAAATCTCCTCTTATTGCATTACAAGCACCTCTGAAGATGTTTTGAACATAACTGTTTCAAACAATAGGTAAAGCAAGGAGAAATTCTCCTTGAATTTCACAATTTACCAACAAAAATATTGTCACATGATCAAAATAGGCCAATCATGAACTAGAGTGACAGGGTACACTCACTCTGATTGGGGTGACTGCATACTGCCTTTAAGCAAAACTATCTACCTTGGCACTGAAGGGCCACTAAACATTCCACTCAATTTACTTGATTTACTCATCTCATGGTTCCATAACGATATGGGTAAATATTTTTTAAACCCTTTTTAAAGCGTCTTGCCCAACACTTACGTCTTATGTAAAAGAATCTCCAAATGAAGTGTAAAACTAATTCCCGATAAATTCCCGTAATCGAAAAACTGTTGCCATTCCAGCGTGAATTTAACACGGGCCCGTTTCCCTTCGTTCATCAGTTAGGAGCATGGAGTAGTACGTGACCAACGTGCTACGTAAAAGCGCGGGCAATGCACTTAGCTTGCGTTATGTATTATACACTGTACTGGTGTGCTTCGTAGGTGAACTTCAACTTCGCAAGAACTGTACGGCAATTACTTGTGCGCATGTGCGGGTCATAGGTAATTAAAAACTTAACGAAAGGAATGTGGGAAGTGGCATAATTTATGCAGGATAATGAGCCTAGAGTTTCCAAAGTTGCTACAGTATGTATGTGCACCAAATGTGTACAGATGATGTGGTTAGCACTGAAACTTGAAAAAATGTAGTGCGAAGTCATTTCTTCCTGTAGTACAATTTGTATGCAGATTGTGGCATGGTCCGTGGCATATTGTAGGTAATACTGTGTGCCCTTTCACGCACCTGAACTGTGCTGCACTAGAGTTACGGCACCAATTACGATGATCGCTATCATTTGGAGAGCTTAAAATTTTGCAAGTTATGTGAGTATCGGTGCTGATATTTTGGGCGGGAACTTAAAGAAATGCGTGTTTTGGTGAATTTTAAAGACTTTTGCAGAAACTTTGAAGTGTATTTTAGCCCTGTTTCCAGTTTTCAAGTAATCGGTGGTGGTAATCGGTTGAATGACAAAATTTTACCGATGCCGATTATTTACCGATTGTGCGATAATCGGCCTGATGCCGATTACCTAACAGATGATCGGTCGAACACTAATTCTGATAAATAGGGTTATTGGTCTCGTTAATTGAGGGGCTGCCCCTTCATCCTACTGGTTACACACATGGTGACAGTTTTAGAGCACATTTAACAACTTATATGTGATCGTGACATTTTATGAGTTTAAGCTCAAAATGCTTCTGTAGTTAAATCTTAAATGCAAAAAAGAATTACCATCATTTTGTTCCACCATATTTCAAAGAACAAAATTAACTGAAGAATGGTGATGTTCGTCTAACAGTAAACATTTGGATGAACAGAAACAAAACATAGTCTGGCCAACACTTGTATAAATTTATATGGTGATGAGTACAAGGAAAAAAGCAAATGACAAGTATTAAAATCACTCTACTATTTTAAGCTTCTGCAGTTGTAATATTTTTGTTAAAGCTGAGATGTTAGAGATTTTAGTCCAGCTTTGGACCAACGTCCAACCAGTTGGACTGAAACCAGATGTTGGTGTGGTGTAAAATTGTTCATAGGGGTTTTCTTTAATTTTAAAATTTACATGAAGCATGGTGATATTTTGGCCAGCAAGCTAGAATACTGTGATCCACAGTCATTAATAGAACAAATATTGTAATTGTGTACAAAGTTAAGTGAGTTACTAAACATGGATGATGTTTCTCCTAAGGGGCATCCAGGGAGTTAAATGGAATATAATTGTACCATATTCATAGAAAACTAGATTTTTCAATAATCTAGGATGTCATACAAGCACAGCATTGATATTGCAATGTATTCCAATTTTGTGTTGAAAAAGAATCTTGGATGCTACATGTTTATACCGTTTTGGGCTTACCGTAGTAATTTATAATTTCAAATATCTGTCTTTCAAAAACTTAAAAGAGCATTTTCATTCTGAAGAAAAGAAAAGGCTGGTGCTTGCATAACAGTATGTCATATAGTGTACATACAATTCCTTGAAGGAAGGTTTAAAGGCAAAAAATAATGTCTATTTCGCTCCTCCTTACCTCCTATTTACATATGTATACCATTATTGCCCGCAATAACCGTCTGGCAAACCTAATAACACCGCGGGATCCCCTACACACTGAGGGCGCCCTACAACCTAGTTCTTCCTTCTCCATTTTGCGTTCTCCGTGTAAAACACGTTCCGACTATCGTCTGGTAAAACCTTCCAAGTTTTTCCTCCATCTGATTTTGGATCGTTCCAGTTCCTCTCTCCTTACCGTGGGAATTCATCTTTCATCATCCTCTACGAGAATCATGAGTATCCTTTCTTGTTTTCGCCGAAAATTCTTACTAGAATTTTCTCTGTATCTTAGCTGGAGGATTTTCGCCTTTGCGCGATCCTCCCATATACTTTTGTACTGGTACCAGTCTCGCGGCGCCATTTTGTTTCTGCGTCACTCACCCAGGGCCCCTGTTTTCGGTCTTTGGGTTGACCTTCCCACCCCCTTTCCCCTCCCAACTGGTCTGTTATTCTCCAGTTTATGAATTTCTTAGTTTCGGTGTTTCTTTCCGGCAGCTTCATTTTGTATCTTTTTCAGGTTTGCTGCCTTGTCTTTTAGTTTCTTGTTACTTCGTATTATTAACTGTTGTGCCAGCTTATCTGCATTTATCACTACTGCTATTTTTGCATATGTGTTTATCGCTACTTAATAGCTTCTAGCAGTCATCTTATGTCTTAGCTAGTTTTCGCTAGACTTACTATCATTTTTATGTCGTATTTCATGTTACCTCCTCCCGGGCCTCGCCCGGCTGCCGTGGAATGGTAAGTCCTCGGCTTTCCGGCTTATCCGGCTTTGTTACCGAGGTCTATTCAGGTATTGTGTGGTTTTTGGACCGTGGCTTCCGAGGCTAGGTAAGTCCCTCGGCTTATCCGCTTTCATCATTTGTTCTTTAGCATGTGGACTTTTTTCCTTATCGCTTTTGTACAGACTCTGATTCTTCCAAATGCAGCTCCTGCAAGAAATTTCATCCGTTCGTGAATTGGGATTTCCATTCTCTGTGTCCTGCCTGCCGTGATTGCTCTAAAGACCGTCCATGCAACGTTTGCTGATCCTGGTCGCCCAAAGAATGGGACTTACTCAGACAAAGAGCTGAGGAAAGAGGGAAATCTATTCCGAAGAGGAAAAAGGGTGTTAAGCAGTCACAACTGACTAATTCTCCCTCTAAGAAATCCAAAAACCGTGGCTCGGGTTCCAGCAAAATTAATCCCGGCCCTAAGGATAAACCCGGTATAGGTTCTGCCCAGTCAGACCTCCCGGAAGTTCAGACGATTGAGTCCGGTATAGGCTCTGCTACAGCTTGCCTCCCAGACTCCCCAGGAGCCGTTCTCAAGAGAATTCCAGTCCAGGCTTGACTCAAACTCCCGATACAAGAGACCTCAGGGATTCCAGAGATGCTAACTCCGGCTTGCCTACCATCTATCCAGGGCAACGCTCCACTTGACACGACTCTCCACTCCTTGGCTCCAACCGCCGTCACCGACCAACTCCAGAGAGCTCTTTTAATCCGGGAACCCTCGGACACCAACGCTCTGGTTCTTTCCTCGGACATGAATTCCAACATCACTAGAGACTTTGAGGGCTTTTCCGACCGAAGCCGTTCTGTGGATCGTTCGAGGTCCAAGAAAAAGAGGAGAAGACGACACTCTTCCTCTTCTTCCTCCTCCAGTCCGTCCATGAGCCGCCGCCATCGCAGGAGACATCGTCAGCCGGAACCTGCGTCCTTTCCTACCGAGGCCATCTCTCAGTTGGTGAACCTCCTCTTTCAGTCCGTAGAGCGGTTTTCACCTCAAGCCCCCGCTACGTCGTCCACGGCTGTTTCGGGACCCACCCAGTGCGCAGACCCGACTGTTGAACCTTTGTCGGAGGAGGAAAACGATTTCCCTGACGAAGCTAGATCTCTGGCCTCCCAAGAGGATTTCTTCCTGCACACCGAGGCTGGGGTAAATTCAGGAGAGTCGGATGACGACATTCCGCTCATGGGTACAAGCATTTCCAAGGAAGCTTTTGACAAAGCTGTGGAAGTTATCAGGAGACAACTGGGCTTTGACGCCTCTTCTCCTCCGGAACCGTCGTCTTCTAGAAAATCTCACCTGTCCCTCAATAAACCGGTGACTCCTCTCAGATCATCTATGCCAGTTGATGCTGAATGTTTTGATCGGTTCAAGGCCCAAGCCAAGGCTAAGAAGTGGCGTGCCTACCCTAAGAGGCAGGCGTCCGATTTCCACATAGATGAAGAAGACTGGAAAGCCTTCTTTTCCTCCCCGTCCATACCTGATGTTTGCCTCGACAAACTAAAGGCCTCCGGCACCGTGGACCATAGGGGAAAATTTCGAACCTCGTCTACCAAGAAATCCTACCTTTCTCTACAAGGAATTCATCTGGCAGCCAGAACTGGTATAAAGTTTGCTTCTTCGCTTCTTTTGATCGCCAAGGTGCTTTCCAAATCTTTCAGACAAACCGGAACTGAGGAAGTCTCCCGTAAGGACACAGGGGCCTTAGTCAATATCCTTGGACTGGTTGCCAGACTTTCTTATGATCAGTTCGCTAAAGTTGCCGTTAAGGCTTCTTCCAATAGACGGGAGCTGGTCCTCGACAGTATCCTGCATAACAGTATGTCATATAGTGTACATACAATTCCTTGAAGGAAGGTTTAAAGGCAAAAAATAATGTTCATATGTGAAGGAGGAACTAAATCTATGCAATTTGTTGAAACTTCCAGTCTATTTCGCTCTTCCTTACCTCCTATTTACCTATGTAACCATTATTGCCTGCAATAACCGTCTGGCAAAAAACTAATAGCACCGCGGTATCCCCTGCCTATAGAGGGCGCCTACAACCCTAAAACGTCCTTCTGCATTTTTCCTCTCCGTGTTTAACACGTCCTTAAAACTCGTCTGGTGAAAAACTGCGTTATTTTCTCCGACCTACCTTTTGGAGTTTACCTTCCATCGTCTTTTGCACCGTGAAGACGTCCTCATCGTCTACCTCTGCCGAAATCATGAGTATCCTCTTCTCATTAGTTGTTTTTTACCTTTTTTCTAGCCTATATAACTACGAGGATTTTCGCCTTGCGCGATCCTCCGATATGTATATATGTTTGTACAGGTAGCAGTCTCGCGCCGCCATTTTGTTCTTACTGCGTCATTATCGTTGGGTCCTATCTTCGGCCCTTTTTTGGGCCTCCCCCCCTTTTTCTCCCCCCTCCACTCGCTTGGTGCTTGTTATTTCGTTCCCTGGGGTCGTCTTTCATTTTGTATCTCTTTCAGGCGACGATCCTAGGGCTACGTTGCGTTTTTGCTTCATTTTTATGCATTCCTTACGATCATGTTGTTCTGATGCATTGCCGTATTACCTTCGTATATCGTGACATTACTCTTCTTATTCCCGATATATGTTATATCTTGCATATGTTCACATTATCTAGCCTTTGCTTGTGAAATTGCTATACTTATATGATATTTACTATGTATATCATGATGCATTTCTACTAGCTCGTTTACCGTGCCTTTAGGCTTCGCCCTTACGGCTTTCTCGGTATCTAAGCTCTCTAATCCGGCCTTTGTTTGGCCTTCCTGGTTGTCCGGTAAGTCTTGCTTTCGGCCGGGGCTTATTCTCCGGCCCGTGTTTGTTTTCCTTATCGTCTTTGTTCAGATTCCAAATGTAGCTCATGCAAGAAATTCAAGCCGTTTGCCGCCTGGGATTTCCATGAATTGTGCCCAGCCTGCCGTGAATGCACCTCCAACTCACCTTGTCAAGTTTGCCGTGGTTGGTCTGCCCGTGAATGGGACTTAATCCTCCAGAGATCGGAAGAAAGAGGGAAAGCTATCCCAAAGAAGAAACGTTCTTCCAAATCTTCAAAGGCTGCTTCCAGCAAATCTTCCAGTCACGGCTCCTCTTGTTCAAGATCTCAATCGAAGAAGAAGAAATCTGTTTCGGGTTCTGCTCCGGCAAACCCCACAGAAGAGGCAATTAGAACCGGTTCGGGCTCTGCAAGGCCAGGTCCTACGGTTCAATCTTCCATGGAAAATGCCTCTGAGATCGGTGGAAGCACTGCTTGGACAGGCTTGCCACATCTCTCTTCAGACGTTCAACCAGAGACTGGAGGAAACGCTGCGAATCCAGCCTTACCGAGTCTCCCTGCGTCCAATCTCACCGAGACCGAAACTCAGTCCAGTAACCATGACAACCATCAACCGGAGCCTGTCACTTGCGCAACCATATCCTGTTATTTGCGCAACCATATCCGTGGACAACCAGATCTCGGCTTCTAATGTGGACCCGTCTCACCTCCAACTAGTTCCGAGTTCTGGTATTCCTGCCCAGGATCCCGGTGAGGATATCAAACTGTCCTTCTCCTCCGACCTTCGGTCCGCTCTAACCAGAGATTTCGAGGGTTTTTCGGAAAGAAGCCGTTCATCACGCCGCTCGAAATCAGGGTCTAGGAAGAAGAGAAGGCGCCGCTGCTCTTCCTCTTCATCCTCTTCCAGTAGTCACTGTTGTCACAGGAGACGTCACCCCGACAGCTCCCTTCCGACGGAAGCCCTCTCCCAGTTAGTGGCTTTACTCTCACAATCTGTGGAACGCCTTCCTGCTTCGAACAATCCGGGCCCTACTCATCCCCAGAGCGTTCCCGTAGAGGTGGATCCCGAATCAGCTCTCGAAAATCCTGACACTATCGGAGATTCTTCCTCTGGTCAGGAACAGGAAACTCCTAACACGTGCGTTCTCCGTTATCGAAACGATCGTTCCTTCTCCGATGATGCTTCCGACGACTCGGAAGACGATCCTATCCTAGGTACTATGTTTTCCAGAGACGCTTTCGATAAGGCTGTTGACGTCATTAGGAAACAACTTGGTTTCGATCCTCCTCCTCCCGAATCGACTTCTTCCAAAAGATCGAAACTCTCCTTGAATAAGCCTTCAACTCCGGCGAGATCAGTCATGCCCGTAGATGTGGAATGCTTCGACCGCTTCGAGACTCAGGCTAATTCCAAGAAATGGCGAGCCTTCCCGAAAAGACAATCCACAGACTTCCACATCAGTGACCAGGATTATAAAGCGTTCTTCGCCTCTCCTACTACCCCAGAGTCTTGCCTGGACAAGCTTAAGGCTTCCTGCTCGGTAGACCACAAGGGATTCTTCCGTTCCCCTGCAACCAAGAAATCTTTTTTGTCTCTCCAAAACATCGACTTGGCTGCCAGAACAGGCATGAAGTTCACCTCCTCACTACTTCTCTTCGCCGAGGTGCTGTCCAAATCATTCAGGCAACCTGGTACTGAGGAAGTTCCCCGCAAAGACACCGGTGCCATTGTAAATCTTCTAGGACCGATCTCTAGGCTTGCGTATGACCAATTCGCCAAGGTCGCCGTCAGGGCTTCTATGGACAGAAGGGAATTGGTCCTGGATAACATCCATTGGCCCTCCAGAGACATTCAACGACGCTTCATGGACTTGCCCCTCTCGGGCCCCGATCTGTTTGGTGGAAAGTTCGACGAGCAACTCGCCGCCGAGATCAAACGTAAGAAGGACATAAACAAGGCGGACTTCACCTTCACCAAGGATTCTCGGTCTTCTAAGTCCAGGAAGTCTCCTTCCAGACCATCCTCTCACCGCCAACCTAAGTCTTCCGGCTTCCCGTCTCGCCGTAACCAGCCTTCTACCCACCAACAACGAGGCAGATCCCGGAACCAACCTTCCTTCAGGGGTTTTTCCGGTACTTCGTTGGCTCCTTACTCTACCCGCCGCCCATCGAGGGGATCTAGCCGCTGCGGTTCCCGTGGCTCCGGCCGTTTCCAGCCCAAGCCCTAGGGATGCCCACTCTACCAATCAACTCCCGTTGGTAGGGGGGAGACTCCTTCAATTCGCAAAACAACGGGAGTTTCTCAACCCGGACCCCTGGGTCCGCAGCGTCATACACCAAGGCTACAAACTAGAGTTTACCAGTCCTCCTCCTTCAAAGGGACTGTTCCGGTCAACTCCGATCCCAAAATCTCGAGACCAACGCTTAGCCCTGGAGAAGGAGATTTCCGACCTCCTGGGGAAGAAGGCAATCTACGTCGTCAAAGACTTCCCGACCAAACTTCATCGCTCCTCCTTCTTCCTCACTCCAAAGAAGCCAGATTCCTGGAGACCGATAATAAATCTCAAACCTCTGAACAAAGCGTACATCCGTCCCAAGAGATTCAGAATGGAGACCCTTGCTGTAGTTCTATCGTCCCTACAACGAGGCTCATGGGCAACCTCTATAGATCTAAAGGACGCCTATCTCCACATCCCCATTCACCCGTCTCATCACAGGTTCCTGGCTTTCAGATACCGAAATGTGGATTTTTGCTTCCGAGCTCTTCCCTTCGGCCTCTCCACTGCTCCAAGGGTTTTCACAAGAGTCACCAAAGTCGTTCTGGCTTTCCTCCGAAGACAAGGCATCCATGTGTTCGCCTATCTAGACGACTGGCTGCTGGTGGGTCGCTCAGCTCAAGAGACGTCCGATCTCACCGCCTACACCGTCTCTCTCCTAGAAAACTTGGGGTGGATCATCAATGTCGAGAAGTCCTTGCTAATCCCAGCTCAAACGATCACCTACCTCGGAGCAATTCTAGATTTCCGAACCGGTACAGCCTCCCCTTCCCCTCAGAGAGTTCTCACTCTGTCAGACATGGCCTCGGACATGCTCACACGTTCCAACGCTCCGGCAAAAACGTGGCTCCGCCTTCTAGGCCTCATGGCCAGCATGGTAGATGTTATTCCATTTTGCCGCCTCTTCATGAGGCCAATCCAAATTCACCTTCTCGAGTACTTCTCCCCGTCTCGGAGTCCGCTATCAAAGAGGGTTCCAGTACTTCCTTCCGTCAGAGATCACCTACTCTGGTGGACGCATCCACACAATATAGCCTCGGGGAGACCATTCAGGGAAGTCAGACCCAAGTCGACGATCACGACCGATGCTTCTCTTTCCGGATGTGGAGCAGTCTGGGAGTCGGAGACCCTGTCAGGCCTATGGAACTCGAAAGACTCCTCCCTCCACATCAACCTCCTGGAACTTATGGCCGTTCACCTAGCCATCTCCAAATGGGGTTCTCTCCTCAAGAACCACGAGGTATCAGTCCTGTGCAACAACTCCACGACTGTTTCCTACATCAACCGTCAGGGCGGAACCAGGTCCACCTCCCTTTGCATCAAGACCTGGGATCTCCTTCATCTCTGCCGTCATTACAACATCCTCATAAGAGCCTCCCATCTTGCCGGCCAGGAGAATGTTATGGCAGACGCTCTCTCCAGAGGGAACCTACAGGAAACGGAGTGGTCCCTATCTCAAGTCTGGGCCAATCACATCTTCCAGATTTACGACAAACCTATGCTAGACCTGTTCGCAACCCCGTCCAATGCCAAACTTCCCGTGTTCTGTACGGGGTACTTCCATCCCCAAGCCTGGTCAACCGACGCTCTAGCGTTCACATGGGACAACCTCTATGCCTACGCGTTCCCCCCTTGGTGTCTGATTCAACGCGTACTCCTCAAGCTGAGGGAGTCCAACACAGTCCTCCTCCTGGTCGCCCCATATTGGCCCAACCAGCCGTGGTTTCCTCTACTCCTGGAGGCTAATCGACTACCCCTTCAGGTTTCCACTTCGAACCAATCTTCTAACTCAGGCGGGAGGGAAGATCTGGCACCAGCATCTTCAACACCTCAGTCTAGCAGCTTGGAAACTATCACCCAACGTTTCACTAGTGAAGGACTTTCACAGGAAGCTGCGATCATCGCCTCAGGTTCCCGCAGACCCTCTACCTTGTCAACTTACGACTCTAGATTGGTCAGGTTTAGGGACTGGTCCACCGAAAAAGGTCTCGATCCCCTGGATGCACCAGTAGAGGCCATCGCCGACTTTTTCGTCACGCTGTTTAACGAGGGTAAACAAATCAGTACGATCAGAAATTACCGTTCCGCCATCTCATCTATCCACAAGGGTTTTCCGAACGGCTCTTCGATCGGCACTAATACCGCCCTTTGTCACCTGCTAAAGGGTATGTTCAACAAAAGACCTCCTAGGAAATGTCTTACCCCCTCATGGTCAATCAGCGACGTGCTTACGACTCTGTCCCTTCCTCCATACGAACCGATGCATAACTCAACCCTCGAGCTACTTACCTACAAAACTCTGTTTCTGATAGCCGCCGCATCGGCCAGAAGACGTAGTGAACTCCACGCTTTAACAACCAAGAAGGGCTTCATTCGCTTCAGCCAATCAGGAGTTTTCTTGATTCCGGATCCATCCTTCCTCACCAAGAACGAAACGATTTCTTTCACCCCCGGGGAAATCTACCTTCCTAGTATTTCGTCAGCATCCTCCATTTCGGAAGATAAGAGAGTGTGCCCAGTCAGAGCCTTAAAATGGTATTTGGAAAGACTTAACTGATCCGAACTTTGGAAAGATTGTTTCTTATCCCGAGATCTCCCTTTAATCCCGCTTCAAAAGACACTTTATCCAGATGGTTAGTCAAACTCATCACTCCTCACTCCTCTCCAGATGATCCGGTCCATGCTCATCAGCTACGTGCTCATGCCTCTTCCAAGGCCTGGTTTAGTGGAGTTTCTCTAGATAACATCTTACGAGCAGCAGCTTGGAAAACCCCTTCCACCTTCGTTGCATGTTACCTATCAGATGTCATCTCCCAAGAGGGCGCCTTCGCCAGAGCTGTTCTAGGAGTTCCGGACCACCCCCGTCCAGTCCTCCCACCATCTTCTCAGTGCTAATCTGGATACATAGGTAAATAGGAGGTAAGGAAGAGCGAAATAGACTCACCAAAACTCCCTGGTTTGGGAGTCTATGAGCGATGATACTTACCTCCTATTTACATCCCGCCTCCCGGCCCCTTGGACTTTGACAGGATCCTCCACTACTAACAACAAACAGCTCTCTGGTCTCTCTCCACCTACGACGAAGACGCTCCCTTCTCTACCAATCATGACTTCGCTCGAACCCGATTATGACACCTCCAATGCCGACTTCGACGCCTTACCAAGCCCTCTCGATGCTCAAGAACTCTTCGGGTCTCCGAACCAGCTTCCTCTAGGTGAGATTGTTTTTCCTCTTGGGCTAGGTTTGGGCCTGGTTTCATCTTAGGGGGTTCCTCCCAGGGGGTTGTATTGAGGGGTCCCGTGTTTTCTCCACGGGGTAGCCAAAAATGCAGTAGGACGTTTTAGGGTTGTAGGCGCCCTCTATAGGCAGGGGATACCGCGGTGCTATTAGTTTTTTGCCAGACGGTTATTGCAGGCAATAATGGTTACATAGGTAAATAGGAGGTAAGTATCATCGCTCATAGACTCCCAAACCAGGGAGTTTTGGTGAATCTACTTCGCCCCTCATTACCTCCTATGTGCATTTGTAATCCCCACTTGGACATGCAAGGGGAAGAGGACTAGGGCACCCTCTCTCGGGAGGTTGCCTAGGACCGTTGTGCCATTAAAAGCTTTCCAGGGACTTACTGCAGGTAAGTGGGGATTACAAGTGTAAATAGGAGGTAAGTATCGGGGATTGTAGATTCCCAAACCAGGGAGTTTTGGGGATTCAAATTGGACATGTAGTACTGTACTCAAGATATTAGCATATGAAGGTGCTGCATTGTGACCCAAAGTGAGCTTTGAGGTAAGCAGGGATTATATCACTGTCCTTACAATAGACCCTTTTCCAAATAGCAATTACAAAGGATTGTGGGATCGAGTTTTTGGTGTGTGTCATTTTCGTCAATGGCATTTTACTGTGGACAAAAAAAAATGCATACTTAAAGTCTATCCCATAATCCTTTGTAGTAGCTATTTGGAAAAGGGTCTATTGATGAGAAATGCTTTGTTTCCTTTGTTTTTTCAGTCTTTTGTGTTGACGTTGAAGTTAATAGGGATAGGAACAACCCATGGAGAATTAGAAGTTTGTAAAATTCCCATGCCTCTCATGCATTCCTGTTCTGAAAACATGGGATTGTGGAGGAGAAAATTGGTTGTAAAGTTTAAAGAAAGACAAAAGAGTGTTCATTAATGTGAGGTTATGATGTCATATGTGCTTGCTTCAAGTTCACTTTGTGTTGAAAATGTGACAACTTTGACTGCTAATATCTTGAGAATCACACGTATGGTTTCAATGCAAATTTCACCAGAATGCTGATGTAGAATAAGTACCCCTCTAACATATCAAAACTTGATTTAAGGTTAGACCCTTGTTTTTAATTACTACCAGTACAAGTTAGACAACAAACTTTTATTTGAAGTAACTTTTTATACTGACTCGTATTGAAAAAGATATGCTTATAAAAGTGGACTGGTACCCCAGAGCTTGCACCGTGAGGGTAACACTTAAAGGGAAATATTGCATGTGTGGTGATGTACAGTGTACATTAAATTATACCCAGAACTATGGTTTACTTTTTCCTGGGGCTCCATATTCGGGAAGGGGCTAAAATTCCAAGTCTTCGTTTTGTAAATCCAGTCACTTTCAGTTTTCAAAGTTTTGAAAAGGCTTAACTCTGCGCTAACCCTGGCGATAATTTAAATATACTTCAATGGTTTCGAGGGTAAATTACTTTGCCAGACCCAATCAGAGGATTCCTCTTTTCCTCTGACCACACCTTATTTGCATAACTTTGCATAAACCGCATCTTTTACCGGTTTATGGATGACACGCAATTTAAGTGGGTCGGATCACCTCCCAATGCTCATTTTCGATCCCCGGCTGCCAGGCAACCCTTACAACGATTATTTTACATCAATATATGCTGGGACCCCCCACCCCACACCCTGACTCCCACCGAAAATGACGTTGTTTTCAACTGTTTCAAAATCGACACAGAAAAAATGTTAGGGGTATCCGGGGGCCACACCGATTCCAAACCTGAAGTTAGTTTTTGCGTAACTGTGTGCGTTGTGGAGTTACTGCGCAAAAATCTGATTTAAGGACACTTTCTGACCCCATTTGATGGGCCATAGTTTTTAGTGTAGGCCAGATCCGATACGAGAAAACGGAAGTCAGATTTGGAATCGGCGTGGCCCCTGGATACCCCTAACATGTTGTCTGTGTTGATTTTTGAAACATTTGAAAACGTCATTTTTGGTAGGGGTCAGGGTGTGGGGTGGGGGTTTTTTATGTAAAAAATTGTTGTAAGGGTTGCCTGGCAGCCCGGGATCTAAAATGAGCACTGCGAGATGATCCAACCCACTTAAATTGCGTGTCATCCATAAACCGGTAAAAGATCCGGTTTATGCAAATTTATGCAGATGAGGCGTGGTCTGAGGAAAAGGGGAATCCTCTGATTGGGTCTGGCAAAGTAATTTACCCTTGAAACCGTTGAAGTATATTTAAATCATCGCTAGGGTTAGCGCAGAGTTAAGCCTTTTCAAAACTTTGAAAAGTGAATTTTCAAAGTGACCAGATTTACAAAACGAAGACTTGGAATTTTAGCCTGAGCCCCAGGAAAAAGTATCTTGCAAGTAAAGCCCATTTTATTAAGATTTAGGAAGGTATTCATTTTTTCATATGTCAGACGCACTCTTTAACTATAAAGCATTTATTTCAAAGGCTATGTGCTTTTGGCTATAAGGTACGGTTTGATTTCAACCTAAAATCAAAGGCTTTCAAATCTTTCTTTATCATGTTTTCGTTTTCAAGTCTTCGGTATTTGGTCTTTGGTCTTCGGTCTTCGCTTTGTATACACCCATATGTAAACAACAAACTTACTGTACCAAGCATTGTTGCAAGTGTAAAGTGTCATATTGACAAACCTCTTTCCACCAAGAGAGTAAACATCCATTTAGTGGTAAGATACTTTATGGATGGCCCTGAAGGAAGCAGGAAGGACGTCAGTTATAAGAAAGGTACTATGGTATCTTCCACTCATATTCTTATGTAACATTTCCAAGTTAAAAGCTGAAATACTTGTCCTGGAATTTTGAAAAATCATGAGGGAAATATCAGGGAAAACACAGGGAAATTTATTTTAGAGAAGTGTCTGGAACCCTAAGCATGTTATTTGCTGTGTGGTGTCACTTTTGTGTATCTATTTAAATGTTATAATTACCTTTAGATGTGAAATTTGGCCGTGAAATGATGCCTGAATGGTGATAGTCACAGGGAAACTAATAGTTTGCAGTTATGCTTCCTGTACTACTGTCCAATGCACTCTCCATTCCATCCTAAGTGCCAGTCATTGGAATATTATTGTTCATAGATGGGGAGCCTTTTCAATTAAATCAACTTGTTCTCTCCATGGAGCAACCAGGCTTTGACTCTATATAGGGTATGTGTAGTAGCAAAGATGTCTTTGTACCCATGAAAGGTGCAGGAGCTAAATGTTGGTTTCCATGAAAAGAGAAGCCTATGCATTCGTGTTTGTCTGTCTAAATGTGTAGATCTACATCGCCCGTCCTTACCTAAATTGTCTAAATGTGTAGATGTGTGTGTGTGTTTGTTTGCAATTCTTAGCTCTTTAACACATTATCTCAAGAAGGGGAACTCTGACAGTACTTGATATCTGGATGCCCCATATTGAGAGGAAGAATCCTGTTTTAGGTGGAGGTCAACAGTCATCTAAGGTCATGTATAAGGTCACCTGAGGTCATGGACTAAAAACCTTGTTAACACAATATCTTGAAACAGGAATCATGGATACTCTTCATACTTAGCCACAGCTGGAAAAAAGGCCATGGCCGGCCCAACTTAAACTAGTTGGTTAGAAACTGAGCTGTAAATTTCGTCTAACTCTAATTAATACCACGTAGGTGCATTTTATCTAGAAGAAGAGCCCTATTGTATTTGTAGGTCAAAGATCACTGGAGGTCACGATAGGTCAAACTCTGAAAATCTTGTTAAGACAATATCTCAAGGTAAGAAAGCATGGATATTCTCATACTTAGCATGTAGATATATTATTACAGAGTCAGAGAACTCTTCTTTTTGAAGGAGGTCCAAAGTCATCTGAGGTCAGTGGTAGTCAACTGAAATCTATTTAACAAGATATGTGAAGGTAGGAAGCATAGATACATGTCATATTTAAAAATGTAGATGTGTTACATGGGTTGGGAGGACCCTAGTATTTTCATGGATATCAAATGTCATATGACATCACTGGAGGTCAAACTATAAAAGTCTTGAACAAACAGGATAGTTCAAGGTACGAAGCATGGATACTACTTAGCATGTAGATGCATTAAAAGGGTAAAAAGAACCCTGTCTTTTGGTAGGGTCAAAGGTCACCAGAGGTCAAAATCATGTACATGCAGTACATTATGAGGGAGAGGTTCATCATTTTTGGTGGGGGTCAAAAGTCATCTCAGGTCACTGGGGATCAAGCTTTGAAAACAGTCATTCAGGTGAACCTATAATTCCTATAAAACCTATAAAAACTTATATTAAAAAATGGAGCCTATATTTGTTGGAAGATGCCTATAAAACCTTAAAAAAAACCCCTATATTTTGTACTTTTTTTAACTGTGAAGTGTGAATAAGTAAAGGAAAAAAGCAAAAGAAAAGAATAATTATACTCTCTAGCTTCATAGCTTTGTTTCAGACCTGTCATGTGAAGTTTTTTATAGTGTACACTGCAATACCCTTCGACCATCTCAAGACTTAGCATTCAGTCATAGTACCCAGGGTTGCTGATGTGTAAAAGATTTCAGGTGACAAACTACTTAATGAAACAAAACGAGTAAAGGTATATTACTTTATATTTTTAAAATATCAACAACTAGTAGTTTGGTGCCTAAGTTTCCTCTGATAAAGAGCCCCCTGTGGGCTGGTGGTTGTAGAATATGCCCATGGTATTCCCTGCCTGTCTTAAGAGGCGACTGTAAAGGGAAAGACTTGAACCATATTTGAACTGTATTTGGAACTGAACTTGAACTGTATTTGAACTTTACCTTTTTATCTAGTTGACACTATATGACATTCGTGTTGGTGTATCGTTAAATCCCATCTAACTGATGTATAAAGATCCATGTATATTTTATGTATAAAAAGCCTATATCTTGGGGAAAATGGGCCTTTAACCTATAAAAAACCGATCTTTTTCTTTTTGGCACTTCAGTGACTGCACAACAGGTGTGCAAAGTACTTTCAGCAAAGTGTAGGGTCCAGGGGCTCCTGGTGGATTGAAGGGGCAACATGTAGGGTGTAGGTCAAGCCCCCACCAGATCTGAGTTACTTACAGAGTTGTGGATATTAGAAGAGAGCTGTCTATACATGGCACTGGATATGTGCAATAAACAAGGCACACAAAGTATCACTTGGTTTTTCTTATAATAGCCCAACTTAGACCAAGCATTGATTGGTTTCACGATACAGCAAGCTAGAGAGTCGGGGGTATGGATTAATAATGGCAGGGGTTGTATGGAGTTTGCAATAATTTCTTTCAAACTGTCTTGCAGAAAGGTATGGGATTTGAGACAGCTAGCCCATACACAATGGGTGTGAATTGCTATTATTGTATAGTATTGCTTTCTTTCTTTTTGCATTACAATAGTAATCCACTATCCACAAAAAATACCCGTACTTTCAAGTTTTTGATTATTATGTTGTCTTGAATTTGGGAGGGACAAAGTAGTGGTTTTGCCCCCCTCATTTTGGTTTTGGGGTTGCTGCCCTCCTCTATCTCCTGTGACTTGTACTCTTGCACCCTTGCCATAGAAATTTCGTAGTATTACTGTCTGAATTAGTCATTTGAAGTCTATACACAATTCTACACTTGAGCTTAATTTACATCTACTAGACAGTGTTACTGTCCAGGGTGCTTCTTCCCCTAATTGTTTGAAAGGTGACACCAGTCAGCTCAACCAGTTTGTCTTCTTCACAAATCTGTAGAAATGCAACCCTGTGTTGGTTTCCCAAAGGGGAATACCTTTGTAGTCACTTGATGCTGATCTTGCAAACTGATTGTAGGTTTTTTGCATTTCTACATGGACTGTGATTCTGACCAGTACCCCCCCCCCCACCTTAATAATAGTAAGGAGAAATCGTATCCTGATTTCTCCTTCCCATGTTTACCGAAGAAAGGGGTCGGAAAACTGGCACGTCAGATTTCACACCACCGTGATGTTCTCGGCTTCCGTAATTAACAGTGAACATCCAATGCTCATTCCATACTTCCTTTAGCAGCGGGAAATCCCTTATTTTTGAGAAAACTGTGAATTTAAGTAGTATTGCAAATGATATTAGATTGTCCATTTCATTAATGAGGTTTATGAGCAGGTTCCTGCAAACTTGATGCTTCATTTCTAGCTTTGCATGTTTTCTTAAGGGAATAAGTTTACTTTTACATCACCTAACTGTAATCTAGTATTCTTTATTCACTTTTTGTGAAGCATGTCAGTTGTGTGAGGTATATCACTGTAAGGTGTAGTAGTCTATTTTGCTCCTCATTACCTCCTATTTGCATATGGTAAATTGCTCTGCCAAGTAACATTTGTATGGTATATTTTATGGGGTTTTGCCCCAAAAAATTTTACATATATATTGTCTGAATTAGCATGTACATGAGCATTTGTTTTAAAGAAGTACAATCTCAAAATGCAGATTATGAAAAATAGTTGACAATGAGAACAGAGAATACCATTTCAGTTATTTATGTTGCTGTTTCTGTTTAAAGGGGGAATGCAGTCCCCCAATTTGAATTAGTATACCCCACCATCCTAATTCAGGAATGGCACCTATCAATCATGTGACAATATTTTTGTAAGTATTAACTTAAGTTCATGCAGAATAACTCTTTGGTTTACTTCCAATATTCAGTGTTTTTATACAGAAACAGAATGAAAGATACTCTTGATTGAAGTCAGAGGAGATCTGTAAGATTTTAGCAGATTTTTAAAAATAAACTTGGGGCTACTGTTTTCTCCCTTTAAGTGATCTTTCAAATTATTTCACTCAAACTGAGTTGGGATATAGATGAAAGATCTTTAACTCTGCCCTCATCTCTTCTGATGTTCTGTTGTTTCTTGTTTGATATGAGTAATGATCAACATAATTATTTTATGGGATTAAATAGGTATTTCATACATGTATGGGAGTTAACAGTGCTTTTGTTAGTTCCTCACAAATATGGAACTATTATCATGCAAAAATTGCTTGAACAGGTAAGATAGAGTCCCTCCCTTAATCTGAAGTCACTCAGTAGTTTATAGACTTGAAAAAGGAACCAGCTTACAGCTAAAAGGCAAAGAAGTTGGGCTTCACATAACCTCATTCATTCATTACCCACTTTGTTTCACTTTGAGAAGTATTTTTTTTATTGCTAGAAAAATGTTTTTTTTATTTTGTTTTCTTGCCAACTTTTTGGTTTGCAAAGTGGTTGTTTGATTCTTTTGTATTCTTGCATTCTGTTTCAGATTGAAAAATTAATACAGCGTATGCAAGATGAAAAACATGGAGTGCCTGTCAGAACTGTTAAGAGTTTTATGTCCAAAGTGCCCAGTGTATTTACAGGTAAGAATTTCACATGCTTTGTTCACTGCTTGTTGTTTGCCATTTTCTTGTGTTAAGTCTTTGACAATGTCACATCCCCAAATGAGGAAGAAGTTTGCAGTGTGGTTTCCAGAATAGAGGGCAGCACATTACTTTTGCTTGGTTTTGCTTGTAACCACTATATATCTCAAGAAGGGCAATCTTGAGAAATCTCCTACTTAGCATGTGGCTGGGTCATATTGAGTAGATGGTCCCTCTTTTAGTGAAGGGTAAAGGTCATTTGGGGTCACTAGAGGTCAAAACTGGAAACCTTATAAACTTGATATTTGACGAAGGGAAACTTTGATGAATCCCATATTAAGTAGAAGAATTGCATTGAGTTTGGTGGAGGTCAAAGATCATTTGAGGTCACCGGAGGTTAAATAGTGTAACCCTTGAAATATGCTGGTGAACATGGTATCTTGAGATAGGTAACCTTGAGGGATCTCATACTTAGGGTGTCGATATTCCTAGCAGAATAGATGATTGGTTGCATTCTTAGTTGAGCTCAAAGGGTCATTTGGGGTCAACAGAGGTCAAACTTTGAAAACCTTGTAAACACAATATGTCAAGAAGAGAAGCATCAGTGAATCTCATACTTGCAGAGCTGCCAGCCATTCTGTTTTTGCCGTTTTTTTTATTATGGAGATGAATACAGCAGTACGTGTTTTCATTGTCAAATAATTTTGTTTTAAATTCTGATAGTGTGGTCATCCTCATATGTAATGCACATTAAGGTCAGAATGGTACAGTGATCTAACAAACCCGTGATACGTAAATCCTATGTCGAGCAAGCACAGTTAGTTCAACCAGTACTTCAGCAAGCTATAATCCCCGACAAAAGTAAATGAAACAAACCCCCGCCCCCCCATTCAGTGTTGGTTCAAAATAATTGAAAGCTGGAATTTGGGCACAACATTGAAAGGGGGAGTGGGGGTTCGGGGAGATTCTTTAGCGAGTGAAACTCATCATGACAACTTTGGCGATTTTGTTTCATTTGTTTTGTCGGGGATTGTAGATACAGTATATGCACTTCATGTTCACTATCCTATGCACAGCATGTATACTGTATGTACTGTGCATTATATGCCTAGTGGCAAAGTGTGGTGTACACTCATATCATGTGCATGATATAGTGCAGTTTAGTATGCATGGTAAATACCATGCAGTTGAGTACTGGGAATTGAGTCTGACATAGGTCTTCATGTGTACAGGGCCCAGGATCAGTGGCGTAGCTAGGGTTTGTGGCGCCCGGGCAAGAAACGAAATTGGCGCCCCTACCCCCATCTTCCGGGGGGAGGAGGGGAGGGGGAGATAATCTTATGAATACTTACACAACTCAAGATCTTAAATAGAACAAACGTCCATGGGCGTCCGCAGACAAAATTCAGGCTACAAAATTTTTGGGGGGGCAAACTTTTTTCATGGGAAATATTTTACTCCCCGAAAAGAGTTTAGATGCTACTTTACACAGTGTTGACAAAGGCCTAGCCAGGAATTTGTCAAGTGGGGGGGGAGGGGGGGTGAAGCCCATATAGACAGACTCTCAGTGCTCCGCGCCAACCCATGTTGGCGCGCGGAGCGCAAGAAAATTTTGGCCCAAAATGCTTCCCAGATGCTTCCAAGGGCTATTTACCACATATAAAAAGGGGAAACACTAGCAATATTGTAAATATTATTTTAATAAAAGATGAAATTGCTATATCAATATTATGCTTATGGCAAGTGGTAGCTCCAACTTTTTTTAAGTGATCTCGATTTGGCACTCCATAGAGGTGGCGCCCAGAGCAACTGGCCCCCCTTGCCCTCCCCTAGCTACGCTACTGCCTAGGATTGATCACAATGAGTGAGTAGGCATTCTTGATAAGTAGTTGTCAGCCGGTCTGTGTTTTGAGTGCACACATTCATATTTTTGACATAAATTTATTTATGGTAGAGGGAGTTCAATTGTGGCAATTGTGTTGTCAGTGAGATTGAATGAACAGCGTAACATTATGTAGCATAGGTTGTGCATAATATTAGGCCGTGAAGCCCAGCTTTCATTTAAGACTTCATTTAGGAACATGTAGCAAGCTGTTTTATGCTAAGATGATCATTGAGTGGTTAAGTTGCTTGAGCATCTTATGTAGGCTAACAAATTCTATGTCAAACCTATTTCTTGTTACTTATGGGGTTCTGATAGAAAGTTGGCTGTGGATTTTGAAAGGAAATGTCAGTTTAGAGCCTGGCAGCTCTGCCAGTCTGTTGTAGTCCAGATATATTTCAATTTACAAAATTCCTTTCTTTTACTTCAAATCCATGGTTTGGCCATCTGTGTTCTGTCTTTTGGCTTAAAAAGGTTGGCAGCTCTGTACTTGGCATGTGGGTATGTCTAAAGTAGAAGAACCCTATAGAGTTTGGTGCAGGTTAACGGTCAGTTCAGGTTGACTAGAGGTATATGAAAGTGTAAATCCCGAAAACTGCTTGTAAACCCAATATCTCAAGATGTTCAACCTTGTGGTATCTCATGTTAGTCATGTTAATACTCCTTACTGAGTATGTGATCCCTATTTTTCGTGGAGGTCACATGTCATCTGATGTGATATCAGATATCAAACTGCGGAAATTTTGAAAACATGGCACCTCAAGAAGTTAAATGTGTATATGAAGTGTCACGAGAGGTCAAATAGTGGAAACCCTGTAATCATGGTATTTCAAGAAGACAAATGTGTGAATTCATGTTTGCCATGTGGGTGCTCAATGTTAAGTACCTGCTCTCTGTAGTATTTGGTGGAGCTCAAAGGTCATTTGAGATCCCTGGAGGTCAAACTGGAAGAAATCTTGTAAACATATTTGAAGAGAAAAAACTAGTATGAACCTCGTGTGTGGCATGTGGGTGCCCCACATTGATTGCATGATTGCTGTTGTTTGTGGTGAAAGTCAAAGGTCATTTGAGGTCATCAGGGGTCAGACTGTTTAAACCATGTTAACATTGGTCAATTATGAAACATGTATGGATTTTATACATGTATGGCATCTTACACTCAAAATTAAAAGCAGGAAGCTGATGTTTTGAGTATGACCATGGTCACATGGTGCCAATCTGTGTGATCTATACCCATGGAATTTTAACATTTTATATGTAAATTTAAGCATGATAACTTAAATGTTCTTTCAACTTGAACTATTGCACTACAAAACTTATCCAAGTGGTAAGGTCACTAAGCCGTTTGGCTTTCTGGTTTACCTGTGTCTTTCTTTATATCTGTGGTACAAACTCCGTCATGGATGATACTGATGCATAGCTAATTCTCTTTGAACAGTTAAATTTTGTCATGCTGTGCAAATATAGCTTCTGTGTTTGTTTTATTATGTTTTTGTAAGTCTGTATATGTGGGTTTCTTTCATCATGTCTGAATTAATATTGTAGAGCTATTGTGTGCAGGTGATAGTAACAGCAGAGGGAGTATATGGCTGTCTTTTGTCCTATCAGGCAACTTAATTTATTCAGAGATGATCCATGAGTTGACTAAAATCACTTTACTCCCTCCACAAACTTCCTATTTGCAAATTCATCATGCTTTAAGTATTAAACATATTTGCTATTGGCACTGTGAAATGTAAGTGTGAATTACCAGCCTTTGGTTTGATGCTGAACGTGTGTATGCTCAACTGTAACAGTTGTGATGTAATTTACATTTTACAAAATAAAGCCTTGGGATACTAATTTTTTAAAAGTACTTAAGTTTACATGCCTGGCTCTCACAGAGAGTTAAACATGGCTCTGGATATCATCACAATGTACACAAATGTGTGTAGTCCAGAAGAGAATTGTGGAAGGCTTTTACCAGTGTTGTAAATTAGGGAGCTATTGAAATGATTGGCAAGTCAGAATGTGTTGGCTAACTTCTGTATTTATAGGAGAGGTAGAGTAATTTGAATGTGTATGTGTGTAATGCAGTACAGGTGGCTCATCTTTTATAGTCATTTCTGTAACATTGATAATGCATAGCAGTGGACATATCAATTATAATGATTAAAGTCGAGATTGCATGGCATATGGTAGATGTTTAAACAAATGTTTGTGATGTACGTTCAGTTTTGCCATAATGACCATTGTAGTAGTGTGTACATGAGCTTAGCTATGGGCTGAGTATTTCTTTCTGACACATTAATGTGGGGTTTGGCTTTTACTGCCCACCTTTCTGTATGTGACCTGTTTACTGTACTTGAGATTTTTTGTCCGATCCACCTGTCCTGGAGGTTCCCTAATCTGTTGGCTGCACCTTATACATCACCTTAAAAGTGAACCAATAATGTGATGACATTTATTGACACATTACTACTATAGTTGCAGTTTGCCATGGCTGGTTAGTTAGATGAGGTTTAACATGCCAGTTTCCAACCAATTGATTCAAGTCGAGATGACCACGGCCTTTTTTCCAGTTGTGGCTCACTGGCTTGTTTTCCCTACTCCATTGCTTATGCTGAGCACCAAGCACAAAGGCAGTAGGTTCCATTTTAAAAGTCTTTGGTATGACCCGGCCAGGATTTGAACCCTATACCTTCCGGCTGCAAGGCGGATGCTCTAACCACTTGGCAACTGCAGTCGGCTGGTGCAGATATCAACCTTTGTATACATGTGCAAAGGTCTATTAAAATACAGGCAGTGGGAAGTCATATGTGTTATTCATTTGAGATGGTATAGGGATTGGATTTACAAACAAACATGACAACCAACCTACAATGCTGGAAATGCACTTTGACCTGAAAACCAATCAGACTTAGATTTAATACACATTTGTCAAAAATGATTGTGTCACATGTCATTTCATAGACCCTTGAAACATTGTAAAGGCATAACTCGCTCATTGTGATATCCGGAATTTAAGTAATTTTCAGAAAATTATGTCCTTGGACAGATACTGCATGGGTTCTGCCATTTTGGGTATGAAGACGTTAACAGGAAGAATTGGTTAATAGTTGAGAAAAGCTTCTATTGATGTGTTGTGCTGTGCAGTGGTCACAAAAATGTGATGTGCATAAAACACTACCCACACTTAAAACTAGGGGGCTAAGGCTGAGGACCAAACCAAAACCAAGGGAAAACTTTAACTTCCCGAAAACCTAAAAATGAAAGGATATTCATCCAAAAAGTCACTGCTGGCATGAAAAGAGCAAAGCCTGCTACTAGTTCAGTCAAAAGTCAAAAACTGGCTGCAGCATTCAACTATCCACTCAAAGAAAGAAAATATTCCAGGGCCAGAACTTGGGTAGTTACTGATGGCAAGCGAAGAGGACTAGGGAGGCCGCCCTCTGCAGAGGGCACCCTCCACCACTGTGCTGTTGGTTTCCCAGGGCCTTACTGTGGCAGAGTGGGGATTACATATATATATATGTAAATAGGAGGTAATGAGGGATAACATAGATCTACATCTACTGCTTAATCACAAGCTTCCAATTGTGTAGCCACTTGTAGTCGTCCTGAGATAACAATTTATCGGAAGTACCTTTGGGAATTTTGCCCAAATTCAAAACAAACTTTTCATATTTGAATATGAAATATGAGTGTATTCCACACAAGCCCATCACTAATTTACCTGTAAGTATGTATGTGCTCTAGACAAACTACCATATCAGAATAATCTTGCCCTTTCAAACAGATGAGTAAATTGGAAAGGGTGGGCCATTGCATTTTAGCATGATTTTTGAAGTTTCATTTAATATACTGTATGGAGTTTTTGGAAGTGTTTTACACCCCTGCTGTCACTTTGGTAAATTATCAAGCAGTGATTTTGTATGTAGGGTTAGTTTTGTATGTTTTGATAAATTTGCATACTGTTAGAAGTAATTCTGGTTGTTACCTATTGTCCCTAGATTATACTACATCAGACATCACTCATGTGAGTGGATGGGTGGGCAGACAGGCAGGCGGGCGGGGTAGGTCAGGGGGTGGTTGGTTGAACTGTGTGAGTGACAGACACATTATGAAACACATAAACACATTTCAGAATAGTAAATATGTCAGTGTTAAAGGTCCGTGCGTGTCAAAGGTCTAATTTGCTCAACTTTTTATTAAAAAAAAAACAGCCATCATCTGTTGGTCTATCAGATGATTCAACAAGGTGAAGTATGACAAGATCAGTTCATGATGATGTGTCTGTGGTGTTATGGGTTCACCACTTGACTACATTGTTTAAACTTAGGAGCAAAATCCTCCCATTAACTTCTTCTTAGTTTTCAAATTTGAAATTCCTCATTTGCTTAAATGTAAGTTTGGACTTGAGAACATTCAGTCTGATGTATTGCCAAAATTTGTCATTACAAACAAAGTAGGACAAGTAGGATGAGATTCCACCATGGGCTTCCACCTTGTTTTGTATTTTATCTTCAGTGTAGTGAGTTAGAGTTAGATTATGTTTTACGGCTCAGTTTCTAACCAATTGGTTTAAGTGCAGTATTGTGTAGTGTTGTTATATGCAGTTATCACATTACACAGCTGCAGGTCACTCTGTGCAAGGTAGAAATCTAATGTAGAAAGTTATGAGAAAATATGTTTCATTAAGTGCACTGCAGTATGAATTTGTACCCCTTGTAAATAATATTAATGTCAAGGAATGTTTTGTGTGTTCTTTATGATTTGTTTCTGCTTATCTGTAGGGGCTGATTTGGTTCAGTGGTTAATGAAGACCCTGGATATTGATCAAGGTAAGGCCCTGTTTAATACAACAGATTGCTTGCTCTCTGGAAACAGTGATACAACCTGCTTTATCATAACCGCTTTGTGTGCTCTTTGTCTTCCACTTTTGTGTACGTTGGTTGGTAATATGAATGAGGAAATGCAGCATTGGAGAGGGAAGGAAATTTGCCATCAGTTAGGTACCACAGCCAGTCAGACCAGCCGTACTAATGGTTTGATATTTCTCCTTGTATATAATTGTAAATTGGGATTCTTTGGTTACTAAAAATATTTCAGTGTACAAAACTTCCTAGCTTGGAAGGATTCACCCTGAATGAACCTCAGCTGAAGCACGGGTGGCGGCAGGATTTGCCTGGCAGGGTCCTGGCTACCCAATGGGGGTGGGTGAAGTAGCAAGGGGGCTTGTTCAAACCGTTTGAAGAAAACTTTTGTACTGTACCATGCCATTACGGGGCAGTTTGTATAATATCTGTATATACTGTGCAAGCAGAGTTGTGTGCTGATTTATTGCATTTCCAGCATTCTGAATAGACCCAGTTCCAAATAGCAATTGCAAAGGGTTATGGGATAAGAGTTTTGTAAGGTTGATGAGATATGAAGAAGATATCAGCAAAAAATATCTATCATGGCCGGATTTACCTTCAGGGGCGCCCGTAACCTATAATATGAGGGGGGCCCTAGGAGTATAATTTTTTGTGATATTATTTGTGGCTGGGACAAATATGTGACACTATCTAAGTGGAATGCCACCACCATCGGCTCATTAGGGTCTAGCCTACTGAGAGATTTTTGGACAAAGTGCTGATGCCGGTAAATTACCAGAAATGCCACTTCCAGGCCTGTCAATCTGCTTAAGACTGTGCTACCTTTCATGATTAAGAAAATTGTAAACTCCCTAAAGAGAGACAACTCAGACACATTTTATTCCGTTAAGCAATTTGTGTAGCGGAGAAACAGAACTTGATATAACTTCTGCTGTTTTATTTTTGTTACGTGTTAAACAGGAAATCAAAGGTAATATATGCACATGACATTGGCATAGAAATCCATGAAAGATGGTTTTGAAAGTCCAAATTCATTTTAATTGCATCAAGAAGGCCTATCTGCAGGTAGTACAATAATCGTTTCATCAATAACCACTTACAGAAATGCGCTTGGACATACTGATGTACGGAAGCATATGATATGTTTGAAGGTAACCAGGTAATAGACTGTATGCACTGAGCTTTAGTTTGCCACACTGATGTAGGCCATGTACTGAATGCCCACAAGGCTTACAGAGCTTGGGATAGACAAAAGCCCTGTGGCATACCTCGTAAATAAACAATGCATTTGGTCCCCCAAAATAACCAGGAAGGGATGGGTTTTTTCCTCAGTTTTCAAAATGGGACAAGTTAACTGTACAAATGGTAGACTCTGTCTGATTTTTCTGTGGCTGCATTAAACTGGCTGTTGTTTACACATGTTTGTATTTCAGCATGGAACTAAAGATACAAGCAAATGTTAGAGATCACTTGATTCTGAAGTTTGTAAATAGCAGTCAAAATACATGTAGGCTTTTGGCCATGCACTGCTATTTTTGGATGAAGATTTTGGTACCCTAGTGCATCCCTTGCATTAATTTCAAATCGGGCATTATCGTCTACTTAATGCATGGTCCCGTGTTGCTTAACCCATCATTAGTATGCAAGAGACTCATAATTAGCTCAACAAGTTGAGCTATTGTCATGGCAATGCGTCTGTCTGTCTGTCTGTCCGTCTGTCTGTCTGTCAACATTGGAAAAAGAGCTGCCGTCTGCATGTGCTTTGACCGTTCCTTGTCAAAGTTGGTGTGGCTATAACACATATCAAGGGCTTAATAATTATGGTAACAGGAAGTAGGTCAAAGGTCATTTGGGGTCGTGAGAGGTCAAAGAGTGAAATCACGCAAAAGCCTTCAACTCCTTGTGGTTATGTTGGAATCTTTTCAAATTTAACAGGAGTGTTTAGTAAATGATGGGTCATCAAAGTTGTGTTTTTGAAGTAGGTCAAAGGTCATTTGAGGTCACCAGAGGTCAAATATTGATTTTTTGGGTAAACAGGATTAACTCTAAAAGTGAACAGTGGCTGATCTTGAAACCTACAATAAAAGTTGTTCTGATTGAGTTTTCACTCGCTTTGTGATGGCGTGGAAAATTCATGGCCATTTTCTTATGAAAAATGAAGATATAATTATAAACCTACTTTCTACGGTTACTCCCATTGACCATCATGGGGCATTGTTTGTCAGCATATTGTGCTTCCATGTAGATGAGTGATGCTCAAGCTTTAGAGATTACAGTGTTTTGCACAGGCATCCGTATAAAACTTTGGTGGTTACGTGTTAGCCTGTGTAATACGTGTAATACGCACGTACGAAATCTTCTGCAATATGCAACCTATCCGTGTATGTACCACTGATCTCTATACTAACTGGATTGGATTGGCTTCGACACATTGATTGGATAGTCAGTGATGAAGTCGCCGAGCGGCCATCTTACGAGAGATCAAAACGCAGTGCAAATATAATTATGGTGGAACACCTTGGGAGTTGAACACCTAAGTATCCGTGCTTTTGCCTAGACACATAAAAATTAGTTATCCATGAAAAATAATCGCAATACAAATTAAAAAATTACCCTTGACAATGAATGCGCTTTGATTCCCGCATAAATTATAAAAAAGTATAATGAAATAAAAAAACATTGTACCCAATAAACTGCACATTCGCCGGTTTGATAGTCACAATATGGCGGACGCTGACTTCACGAGGACACGGACATCGCCAATCTAGTTAGTATAACTTAGAGATCAGACCGGTCCTACTAATGCTCAGACTCGACCATAGAAATAAAAGTAAGGGAGAATGACGTCAGCCGATCTGGACTGAAGCCATTGATTTGGCCAGTCTGTACGGCAACGAAGCATCTGCGCGTAATACAAATATCACGTCATTGCTTTTGCCCCAAGTATTGGCAAATAAAGTTTTCAAGTTAGGAGTATAAAACAAAATACTTAAGGCACCATGACTTATTTCTGTTGTGAAAATTACTCCAAATCTTTCGAAAAACGCATAAAATAAACTATAACTTCTGCAGCAGAATACACACTACGTACAGAGAGACATCAATCAACAGGTCTCTTGCCGTACAACGAAAGCGCCCTCACACTTTTCGTAGCTTCACCGGTTAAACATGCATGGATGCATTGTGTTAGCGTTCTCCCTTACTTTTATTTCTATGGACTCGACTCAAAGTTCGGTTATTACGAGTCGCCCATGAAAAGAGCGAAGGTAGTCAGATATTTTTAATTTTAGTCCTAGGCCTAATTTGCAATATGATAAGAGCGAAACAGGCATAGCGCTTACGTTCACGTTAAACGGGATATTATGAAATTGTTTTCTGTATTATCAATACCAGCATCCGTGCAATTTTTAGAATATTTCATGTCAAAGTAAATACCGCGAAAAGTACTTCGAGCTTTAGCTAGGCCCTAGGCTAGGCTCGGCCTAGTCCGCAGTCTGCTGACCTAGGCCTAGGCCCTAGTACTTGGGTCGCTTCCAGTCTGGAAAACATTTATGTTACGCCGAAGATCTTCGGCGTGGCACTCAAGCAGTCACGCCAAATTTCTGGCGTATTTTGTCAGCCTGGTTTCTATTTGTCGCACCTAGCCTACAGCAGATAGTGGCGTAATTTTTATCCTGCCTTTCCTTTGGTGTTAATCTTCGGAGGCGAAAAAACAAACTTTCCAATATGGGGTCGCTTGGGGCTTCGAATACTATGTAGGCCTAGTTCAGGGACAGGGGAACAAAGTGTATGTGAGAACTAGGCCTAGGTACCCCAGGCTAGGCTCGGCCTGGGTAGGGCGGCTATATAAGTTACTGCTACTAGCCTATTTTCAGTTTCTTCAAAGGAAAAAAAAACACAAATTACAAATTAGGCCAAGGCCTACTGCTGCAATCATAGTTTCATTTGTTGTATTACGCTATAGCCTAAGCGGTCCTAAGTACTTTTCTTCATGTGGTGGTATTACTGTTCTGAAAACCAAAAGAATTCAACAATTTCCCTAATACCCACTGTAGGCCTAGCCTACAACAAATCAATTAGAATTAAACTTCTCGTTATTGAATTTAAAAAGAGATTTTACGTAGGCTATACATATTCATTGGCAGGGATGTTTTGGTAGCTAAAATTAAAGTGGGGATGTTTTGCTAAAGGGACGTTTCGACTGGATACCCTTCACCCTGCACACTTTAGACAATGTCTCAATTACACAAGCAAGTTCTGTTGTTATGGCCAAAGTAAATTACCAAATTGGTGAAAAACTCCCAAATCATGAATCCTGCAAGTGCAAAAAACCCTCATACAACAATCTGAAATGTACTCGCAGCTTTCAGGTGGAAGGGTTTTGTATGGGGTAATTATCTCCAGAGAAGCATTGCACTTTTGGCATTACCTAAACATACAGTATCCAATGTAAAGGCCTAATGTTAGGCTATGTGCACCATGAACCTAAGCTACACATGTGTCTCTATAGCCCAGCTACTTCTAGGCCTAGAACTGCAGGGCTTATTTGAACCTTCTGATAATTTTTGGTGGGAAATTTATGTGTTGTACTTGTTCTGTGATGTATTGTGTTTATTATGTGTGGAATGTCTTATTTCGATAAGATTAGGCTACATATTTACTTGTGTAAACTTCTTACATCATTCTAACACATTTTAGGCTGAGCTACAGTACATAACCCATATATGTTTACTGTTACGAGAGAGTGTTAAAAAATACAGACTCACCAAATGAGCATTTGCTTGGACAAATTTTAAAGTGGTCCTGACAAGTTTCAACAATCCCCAGGAAATACTTATGAGTTGATTATTAGTACAAATTATCATGAAATCTTGTTTTACAGCCCCATTTACCACACTTTTCATAAAACGAGAGCATTTCTTGTAAACCCTCCCGTTTTTGGCATTCTCAAGCGCACAGTTAATAAACCATGACGTCAGAAATGGGACATCGATCCTAACGTACATGTAGCAAAGACGGCACAGAAAGCAAGAGTGTACGAAAATGGCCATTGACTGTACGCATCTACGTGCACGCAGTTTAGTTGGAATCTGAACCCATGACCTGTTGATTTCATACTAACTAAGCAATATAACTCGTCACCAATTTTTGAATTTCGCTCACGAATACACTGGGCAGGGATGGAAACATGGAAAAATCGTCCCGAAATGTATTTAACCAAAAGGAAAATGGGCCACGATGAATATGAAGTAATAATACTCACCAGTGGTTGTAATTTCAACACGAGAAGAAGCACCGTAAAACTAAAATCACAACTTCACTGTATCGTTGCGTTGTAGGCTATTAACTATACCGAGGCTTCATGCACTGTCGTCAAAAAATGTCCAGAATAACACTCCAAGTTCATTATTCGCCAAGAATGTAGGAAATTTTGTCACAAGCTTGGAATTATCCTCAAAACTGAAATTCATAGCTGTAATCATCAGTTCACAAAGCGATTGTAGGCCTACCAGCTTTCGCGTGACCAACGTTACTTACGCCATTTTGATTGCACAACTATGTGATAATTACCACGCCTCATAGCAGTTTTCTCCTTTTTTTGATAAAAATACCAAATACTGACATGACTTACGTGAATACCTTTAGAAAAATCCACCTTCAATCCATTGCGAAAAGTTAAGCAGTTTGACAATATAAGAACAGAATATCAGTATTTTTAATCCATATTTAAGCAGCCCAAGCGTGTGCAAAGTTTGTAGGACTAGGCAGGCCTACGCACCTCATAGAACATAGACAATGTTCGAACCGATTCTCTATACGGTTCTATGGCCAAATCCTCAGCTGGCTAGACGACCGTGGCAGCTTCATTAGCTTGGAAACGTTACCGGTACGATCGGCACCGGACTCCGTCACCGGTTTTGTAGTGCTTTATTTATTCTTTAGAAAAAGAAGTCTTGCTGTCAGAGAGTTTACCGAAACCACCAATGTACTGTAACGTTAGTAACACTGCAGTTGATGTGCATATCCTTACGTACGTACGTACGTACGAACGTACAGTATAGTATACACAGTACTACGTTTCATTTCACCTGGCTAGTCACAGATTTTCAAGTGCAAGAGTACGTAAAGCGTATTGGTGTGTTGTGTTATTGTGTACGTAACCTACTGTACCTACGTGAGTGCGTGCGGTCTTTCCATTGCTTCGTCGGCCAAAACAGAGTCTACCTTATAACCTCTTTTACTCAAAAATTAAGGGTTCTCTGATTTTTTCGTGACCATGGAGACATTCAGAAAAAACTTGCCAACGCAAATTTGGCATTTAAACCCAAAATGCATACGTTGAATAGGGGTGAGAACGCATGAAATGGAGAGGCAAAATCCCCACATATAGTACAAATTGCTAGCATCGAGTCTCATGTGGGTTCTTTTTATGACGTCACATGACGTAATGGGTTTCAGAAATTTTTTACTTCCCTTCAATCGAGCTCAAAAAGCACCCAGTTTCTCTTAATCTTTAAGGACAGAAAAGAGTCATTTTAGAAAACGCTGATGGATGCACCTTGTAGAGGATTCTTTGTTCTATCAATATCACTTGCAATTCGCCAAAAATATTTGGCAAGAAATTCATGTCAAGACCACTTTAATGAAACTTGGGCACAGTGATACAAGGATAAAGGGTTATCAGTGGTGGTCAAGGATGGACTCAAAGGTCAGATTTATGGGTCAGTTTGGGGTCATTTATAACAAATGTTACTTTGTGTCTTAAAGATTCAGTGACAGTATTGGGTGTTTGTCATTGTAACTTGGCTTTTGTGTATTTGTTTTATTACTGGTGTTGAGAATTTTAAGGTCCGTGGTCATTTTCATGCATGGTGTACTACCTGTGAGGTCATGACCATGTATGTTTATACTTTTGAAGTGGGGCAAGGGTCATTTAGGGTCAAAGAGAGGTCAAACAAAAGGCCAACTGAGCATAATTATGCAAAAGCCTTGAACTCCTAGGGGTTGTGTTGAAATTTTGTCAGATTTTGCAAGAGCATTCAGTAGATGATGGGTCATCAACTGGGTGTTTTTGAAGTAGGTCAAGGTCATTTGGGGGTCATGCAAAGGTCAAAACAGTGAAATCTTGCAAAAAACTTAAAGTGCTAGGGGTTATCTGCAAATTTTATCAAATGTGGCTGGAATGTTCAGTGGATGATGGCATGTGCCAGTTGTACTTTTGAAGTATGTCAGAGGTCATTTGGGCTCTTAGAGAGGTTAAAGGTGGAATCACACAAGTCTTCATCTCCTAGGGGTTATATCCAAATCTCATCAAAATTGGCCAGTGTTCAGTAAATGATGGGTCGTCAATGATGTATTTTGAAGTAGGTCAAAGGTCATTTGGGAGGTCATAGAGAGGTTAAAGTTGAAATCACACAAGTCTTCATCTCCTAGGGGTTATATCCAAATCTTATCAAAAGTTGGCCAGTGTTCAGTAGATAATGGGTCATCAAAGATGTATTTTTGAAATACATCAAAGATCATTTGGGGTCAGAGAGGTGAAAGCTGGAATCACAGAAGTCTTCATCTCCTAGGGGTTATATCCAAATATTATCAAAGTTGGCCAGTGTTCAGTAGATGATTGGTCATTGAAGATGTATTTTAAAGTAGGTCAAAGGTCATTTGGGGTCATAGAGAGGTCAAACATTGGAATCACTTAAAAGCTTTTTCAACTCCCATTGGTTATATGAAAATCTTATCAAAGTTGGCCAGAATGTTCAGTAGATGATGGGTCATCATAGTTGCTCTTTTGCAGAAGGTTTAAGGTCATTTGGGGTATTAAATGGTTGAACAATGGAATCATGCAACAGCCTTCAACTTTACAGGTTTGTGTCTGAATCTTGTCAAAGTTGCCAGACAATCCAGTAGATGGTGGGTCATTAAAGTTATACTTTTGAAGGTCAAAGGTTGTTTGGGGTCAAACAGTAGAATCAATCAAAAGCCTTTAAATACTAGGGGCTGCATTGGAATCTTATCAAAGTTGGTCCATGTTCCATGGATGATGGTTCATCATAGGTGTACTTTGTGTTGATGTTAAATGCCATTTATGCCAATGCTTTTCCATATGAGTTTTGGTTTTGTATGATATATTGACAAAAGAATAATTTTAGATGGGCCTGACAAATTTGGGTATAAATACTTCATTTTCATTGGCACAATTACCTACTGTATTGTGCCCACAAGCACTAAAAAATGTCCCAAGCTGGGCAACTCTAAAATGCCATTGCTGTGACCATTTACTGTACATGGACAGCACTGAAGGTACTACATCATGACTGTCCATGCATGACGCCTTGGTTTGAATCACTAATGAAGCTACATAAAATTGTTTGAGTGAAATTGTAGTTGAGCTACAGCATCATTGATGCTCTTGTTTAATGAAATGACCTGCACTACCTTTAGCTGGTCCAATATAAAACATGAAAAAGAACAATCTTGATATTTACTGACATTCAATAGGTTTTGATGAAATTGGTGTAGTCACTACATGACATAGCAATACTTATACATCTATTGCCTCCTTTCCTTACTCAAAATTATGCCCACCACTGTATTCACTTTAGGTTTTATATTCTGACTAATATATTAAGTTCACCAGTGATATTTGCTCTCACTGTAGGTTTGAAATATGTTTAATTTAAGGTAAAATTTCGAAAGGATCAATCACATTCCTTTTTTTTTTCTTAGCAAATGCAATACACCTTGGCTCATTAGTAGCCGCTCACGGCTACTTCTTTCCTATCACGGATCACGTCCTGACTTTACGGGATGACAACACTTTCTACAGATTCCAAACTCCGTATTTTTGGCCATCCAATTGCTGGGAGCCAGAAAACACAGATTATGGTTAGTATCATTGCTTTGTAGCTTACATTTCATGCATGGTATGCTCTTTTAATGCTTTCCTGATTCCCCTAGGAAGTAGTGAATGGTGAAAGGAGTGAAGTTGTGAGTAAAAAAAGGAATGCAAGGGGAAGAAGCAGAAGGGGGAAGTTACCACTAAATGAGGCAGAAGCTCAGCAGTACACATTGTGTGCTTGATGTCATTTCTAAAGAGAAAGCAGAAAACACCCCATGAAGAAAAAAATCAAAATGTTGATGAATTCCTGACATATGATCACTTGTTTATTTTAGACTTTCATAGAACAGGAAAAACCATAGGTTTCTCAGACTCTGAATTAGTTGCAATCTAATTTTAAAATGGTGTGCGTTAATATGCTTCAACTTGCCCTCTCCCTAAGGAACTAGAATTTGTACTTTCCTTCAATATAAATACATGAATTATGTTATCAATATCAATGTGCATTGTATGCCCACAAAAGCTCCTCAAATCTAGTACCATGTGATCTCAAAAATTGATGAAAAGAACTTAATATGTGGTGGGTTTATGAGGTCATGTTGGTATAGCAGGAAATGCTTTTAGGTGCATGTAGAGTTAATAAAATTCCACAAAATGTTACTGTTTCTGAGAGTAAGGTACTTAATCTTTATGCCGTAGAGTGTCTCTTCCTACCTTGGCTGTATAGGTCGGGACTGATGAAGGTTAGGTTAGGTTAGGTTAGATGAGGTTTAACGTCCCAGTTTCCAACCAGTTGGTTCAAGTCAGACGACCACGGCCATTTTTCCAGTTGTGGCTCACTGGCTTGTTTTCTCACTGACTGATGAAGGAGAAACATTTTGAGGATGCTGCTGGCAAAGGATGCTGTCATTAAATTTACCATTCTGTTGCCTATCCCCCCTCTATAAACATTATTTTCCTATTGATAGTATAAGTATGTGCAGTACTTACATATTTTTGGCAATATAAGCATAACAGTGACCACCTTTAGTCTATATCCAACAAGAAGTATGAGGGGTAGAGTTTTTGATTCCTTGCCATGAGATCAAGGAATGTATGCATTCACTCTGGCATATCTGTGTGTGTGTGTTTGTGACACTTAGCTCATTAACATGGTACCTCAAGGAATGATTAAGCTATCGTTGACCACTGCCTGTTCCTGAACTGAACATATTCCACAGAAAGCAGAGAGGCATTTCCTGAATGTTGTCTTCTTCAGAAGTGAACTTACTTGTTTGCCTTTCTTTTCACTTCTTCCCTCTCTACTAACTGTGATTTATGCATACAGTAAAACCCTGTTTATCTGAACACATCGGGACTGAAGGTTGTTCGGATAATGAAAAAATTCAGATAAACAGGGTTCCAAGTCTTTGCCTCAAGTACGGTACACTGGGTCCATAAGACAGTGTGTCAACACATTTCCAAAATAATTTTCGAAAAGGCTAAAAATTGCAGACAGAATCCCCCCAAATATTTCGTTACTATTTTTTGTGACCGATGATATGACAAATAAATTTTAAGACTTCTAAAACAGAGAGATTTTATTCCTAAAATTTGAGCCTTTGCTCGTCTGAATGACCAATGCTTTCTACACACTAAATGAGTGTGTGGGCTGAAGAAAAGCTGTAACGATCTGGAGAGGTATCTATAAATTCTGCATAAATTTCCAAAAATGTTAGAGACACACATGTAGGCGACTCTCAAACAGCAGTTCGCAATGTTTTTGGAAGGTCTACTTTCGTTATTTTTAGGTATGAAGCTCACTACGTTACTAACTTTTCAGATTTAGTGAAACTAGGACTTACAGCAGCCTAACATATTTTTGTATAAGAAGATAGTGAGCCTGTACAGACTCATGGCTCCTAACAAGAATTACAAAGCAAGTACGTACGATATTTCCTCCAAATTTGATGAAGATATAACAGATTGTTTTCTATGTCCACGTGTTGGCTGTTTTAGCCATCGTGACATCTTTCCATGATTACTTTAAAAGTCCTGCTAGAAATTTTTATGCATTTCTGCAAAAATTTATGTTAAATTTTGCCTTGTAAAGCTCTGAAAACTTGGTGGATACGACAGTAATTTTGTTGACTGTTATTGTTGTTAAATCTGATGGCTAGTTTGGATAAACAGGGTTTTGCTGTAAGTGTAAAAAACTTGCAAGTGTTTGAAAGATGAGATGCCATTGTCAGTTTGAGGTCCAGTGAATCCACTTACTACCATTTTGGAATAAGGCTATAGTTTTCCATTTTACAGGAGCTTGACAGATACAGTAGTACCAATGGAAGTCCTAAAGTAAGTTTACGGACCTCAACCAGCAGCTACCTTCCCAACAGCACCTGCCTGTGATTGGTGCTAACAATGTCCCTACTTGTGGATACTTTCTTGTATTCACAGACAGGTCGGAGGGTGGGCGGGGGTGGGTCGTGAAATATCCATTTAGTGTTCTACAGTTACATGTTATCATTTGGCATCACAACTGCAACTCTCAGTAAGTATATACTTGTTTCGGTAATGTGTCAGACTTGATCAAGACTAGATGTACCTCTCCTTCATTCCATTTTTAATTCCAATTCTCATACTAACTTCAACCTGAGTTTGGTGAAGTATTACTTATAGCTAGTTCCTGTCTGTCGATCAACGCAAATCCCTACACTTATCTTTTAGGAAACATCTCTCAATATGATTTTGATGTATGAATGTCTGACCTAACTGAAAGTGGTACTGAATTTGACTTCTTGATGAACTTGAAAGTAGACCAACTTAAGCAAAGTAGTTGGAATTTATGCAGACTTGATCGTGTGTGTTTGCATGTGATTGTGTCTTTGATGCTTAGATTGTATAAACATATGTATTTCAGGATAGGAATGACAGATAACTTTCCTGTGTAGTATATAGACATTATATGTTGAGAAGAAACCTAATTTTTGATGGAGGGCGTTACCATATCAGCTGCTTATAATAAATAAAAAAAAAACCTGTAATTAAAATTTCATTTGTAAATTTGCTTGTGTGAAGTTTTGTTTTTAGGACAGTGTTTGGCTAAATTGTTACTTGCCCTCAATGTTTTTCAGCATATATGTGGACTGTATTTTGAACATAACTCAAGTACACCAACAATTTCGACTAAGCCAAGGGTTCTCATGTGTTTTTGAACGTGGGCCTCATTTCCCCTAGTTAATGCTTTATCACTGTTGTTGTAGCCAGCAGGGGTAATCCAGGGTTGGACAGGGGCTCATCTTGAGGGCAAATCTTGCACATAAGATCTCTGAAAGTTCCTGCACAGGAGGCAGTGGAGAGTCTAGGAATTCTTATAACTTGGTCGTGGTTTCTCAGTGGGGCGCAGTAGGGGATCACATCTGACCTCAGCCCCAATAAAGGGCACAGTAAGGGATCACATCTGACCTCAGCCCCAATAAGGCTGATGCTGAGGTGAGAAAATTTGATATTCCAAACAAGCTAGGTAGCAGGAAAATGCACTCTACAATGCAAATTTGTCATCATAGTTCCTCATCTCCCATGCATTTGTCTTTAGGGAGAAAATTTGGCATCCCAGCCATCCTAGATTGTAGGAAATTGTACTCTTTAACATTCATTTGTTATATGAACTGTTTCTACATTTAAAATATATGGTTCACCAGTACTAAAGAACAATTTACATCCCAAATGCTCTAGATTGAAAGAAATTCAGTTGACATATGGGAGAAAATGTGGCATCCAAATGTTCTAGATTGCACTCAGGAAACTGGATAAAAAAGAATGTCTTTGATCTGTGAATCATCTTTGGACCACTTGGATGGATGTTGAGGGCCATAAATGGCCTGCAGGCTACCACTTGAAAACTTAGGCACTAGGCTATTTATCAGTGTTGTAACAATCAAGTAACTGACTCCGGACTCAAGTATTATTTGTGGAACCAGCTACCTGACCGTATTCGTTTTTGCACAGAACTCTCTGTATTTAAAAGTTATTTAAAGGCTCTTATCTTTACTTGTTCCTTTGACTGTAATTGAGTCATTCATATTTGTTAAGCGCCTAGAGCAGGTACACTTCGGTCCTGATTTGGCGCTATATAAGTCCAATGTATTATTATTATTATTAAGTCGCATATTTGACTTGACTTAGTCATCAGCCAAAATGACTTGACTTGACTCAAGTCTTGAACCCTAAATGACTTGACTTGACTGGAGTCACCACCTAAAATGACTTGACTTGACTTGGACTCCAGCATAGCATGACTTGAGTCCAATTGAAGACTCCAGTCAGGGAAGATGACTCGAGTCTCCTGCTGTGACTTGAGTCCTTTGACACGACTCTGGTGTTTGTAGATGTACCCAATTGTGGACTGTGCATGTGCATATCGCGAGGTAGATGCGGCTGCAACAGAGTGCCCTTTTGAAATCAATACCAGCACTGCATGCCTATAGTATAGTTGTGACTTGAGAAACGGGCTGCGCCGGGCAGTTCTACAAATCTGCACTCACTGCTGCGGAAGCATGTCATATCAGACTATGTACACATCATGCCAGGCATGGACCATTACGATCACTGATCTCAGTGCACGTGGCTTCGATCGAAAAACAACATGTTGCACAGACAGGGTTGCCATCTGGATGATTCCTGGTGTGGTTCAGGAACTTTGTTGTACGAGATTTTTTATATGAGTCTGTTCATTTATTCCTCTCTATAATAATTTTGTTACCTCTGCGTAAAGCAGTACTCAATAATATTGCTTGTGCAACTCTAATGAGACTGGTTTAGTCCTCAGTGAAGGTACGTGTATAGCCGGTCGCCGATGGCTCCCTAAGTGCTGTCCGTAAATTACCATGACCGATTTTTTTCTTATAGCAAAGCTAGGACCTAAAGCCCTTACTTACTGCCGTAACTTTTCGTTTTCAAATCTTTTAAGAGCCTATGAAGTGACAAAGTACAGCCACTTGATATAATTCTCTGACCACATCTATCTCCAAAAATAGCCCTAGTGTTCAAAAACTCCACCCCATGAAAGAGAAATGCTAAAACGAAATGGTGCCCCTTCCAGCACAACAGATCAAAAAGTGAAAGTACATTGACCCAAGAATGACGTCAGCTCCGGAACTCAACTTCGCAGTGTGTGTATGTACCATGCACTTCCCTTGTAATGTTCACATCACATTAATATCGATTATCTACAGAAAGTTGCCCTAGTTTGTATGAATATGCCCATTTTTGACTAAGATAATACAAGAATGATAACAAAGGACCACATGAAGAGCCAGTCTGTGGAATTTAGCCCAACTATCTCAAGTCGCTGGCGTAGGAACAAGAAAAGGTTTGGCAGTGTGAGGAAGAACTTGCGGCAGGTGACGACGGCCAACGTTTAGTTCAGAGAGACTCCATACTTCTAGTAACGTTTTGCTCACAGATTGTGTAGCTTGAGTCCGGTACTGGCCTTATAATTTTGTAAAACTATCTGAAGAATTTGTCAGTATCAAGCAAAGAATATTTAACATAAAAATTGAAATTCTTACTACCCAAAAGGGGATGTTCGTCACTACTCGCTCAAGCTTACTTCCAGACCCTCTACATAGAAGACATATACTGAATCTTGCTATACTATTCGCAACGGCTTCCGATTGCCTCCAGTTTTTGGTTTCGATGATAAGAGAAACCTATGCATTCATGATGGCGTGTGTGTGTATGTATGTGTGTGTGTGCGTGTGTGTATGTGTGAACTTGTCTTCCTATCAGACCGAGGACCTGAACAATGGATTTGAGGTCCTCTGAAGGAAATTCAATAGATTTGTCAAGTCCTCGAAAGTTTGAACAATAGAGAGTCTATTGTCAAGGTTAGGGTTAAGGAAGTAAACACAAAGGAAATAACAATGAGGTCCTCGGATTGTATGTAAAATCGACTTGTGTGTGTGTATGTGCGTGTGTGGGTGTGTATGTGTGTGTGTGTTTGTGACACTTTGCTCGTTAACACGATATCTCAAGAAGGGAAACGCTGACAGTTCTCAAACTTGGTACATAGATGCCCCATATTGAGAGGAAGAACCCTATAGTTTTTGGTGGGGGTCAGAGGTCACCTGGGGTCACCGGGGGTCAAACTCTGAAAACCTTGTTAACACAATATCTTGAGGTAGGAAGCTTCGATGAATTTCATACTTTGTATGTAGATGCGTTATGATATGAGGAAGAACCCTATCATTTTTGGTGGAGGTGAAAGGTCATCTGGGGTCACCGGGAGTCAAACCTTGAAAACTTCGTTAACATGATATCTCAAGAAGGGAAACACTGACAGTTCTCAAACTTGGTTCATAGATGCCCCATATGGAGAGGAAGAACCCTATTGTTTTTGGTGGGGTCAAAGGTCACCTGGGGTCACCGGGGGTCAAACTCTGAAAACCTTGTTAACACAATATCTTGAGGTAGGAAGCTTGGATGAATTTCATACTTTGTATGTAGATGCGTTATGGTATGAGGAAGAACCCTATCATTTTTGGTGGAGGTGAATGGTCATCTGGGGTCACCAGGGGTCAAACCCTGAAAACTTTGTTAACACAATATCTCAAGAAGGGAAGCTCTGACAGTTCTCAAACTTGGTACATAGATCCCCCATATTGAGAGGAAGACCCCTATTGTTTTTGGTGGGGGTCAAAGGTCACCTGGGGTCACCGGGGGTCAAACTCTGAAAACCTTGTTAACACAATATCTTGAGGTAGGAAGCTTGGATGAATTTCATACTTTGTATGTAGATGCGTTATGATATGAGGAAGAACCCTATCATTTTTGGTGGAGGTCAAAGGTCATCTGGGGTCACCGGGGGTCAAACCCTGAAAACTTTGTTAACACGATATCTCAAGAAGGGAAGCTCTGACAGTTCTCAAACTTGGTACATAGATGCCCTATATTGAGAGGAAGAACCCTATTGTTTTTGGCGGGGGTCAAAGGTCACCTGGGGTCACGGGGGGTCAAACTCTGAAAACCTTGTTAACACAATATCTCGAGGTAGGAAGCCTGGATGAATTTCATACTTTGTATGTAGATGCGATATGGTAAGAGGAAGAACCGTATTACTTTTGGTGGAGGTGAAAGGTCATCTAGGGTCTCGGGGGGTCTAACCCTGAAAATCTTGTTAACACAATATCTTGAGTTACAAAGCTTGGATGAATTTCATTCTTTGTATGTAAATGTGTTATGGTAAGAGGAAGAGCCCTATTTTTTTGGTGGAGGTCAAAGGTCATTTGGGGTCACCAGGGGTCAGACCCTGAAAACCTTGTTAACCTGATATCTCCAGGTAGGAAGCTTGGATAAATTTCATACTTTGTTTGTAGATGCCTAATAGGTAGAGAAAGAACCCTATTATTTTTGGTGAATGTCAAAGGCCATCTGGGGTCACCGGGGGTGAAACCCTGAAAACCTGGTTAACACAATATCTCAAGGAAGGAAGCTTGAATAAGTTTCATACTTTGTATGTAAATGTGTTATAGTAAGAGGAAGAATCCTATCATTTTTGGTGGAGGTCAAAGTTCATTTGGGGTCACTGGGGGTTAAACTCTGAAAATCTTGTTAACACGATATCTCAAGGTAGGAAGCTTAGATAGATTTCATACGTAGTATGTAGATGCATTATAGTGAGAAGATGAATCCTATTGTTTTTAGTGGAGGTCAAAGGTCATCTGGGGTCACCAGAGGTCAATGTCTGAAAACCTTGTCAAGACGATATCTCCAGGTAGGAAGCTTGAATAGATTTCATACTTGGCAAATTGATGTGTTATAGTGAGAAGATGTACCCCATTGTTTTTGGTGGAGTTGAAAGGTCATCTGGGGTCACCAGGGATCAAACACTGAAAACCTTGTTAACACAATATCTTGAGGTAGGAAGCTTGGATGAATTTCATACTTTGTATGTAGATGCGTTATGGTATGAGGAAGAACCCTATCATTTTTGGTGGAGGTGAACGGTCATCTGGGGTCACCAGTGGTCAAACCCTGAAAACTTTGTTAACACAATATCTCAAGAAGGGAAGCTCTGACAGTTCTCAAACTTGGTACATAGATCCCCCATATCGAGAGAAAGACCCCTATTGTTTTTGGTGGGGGTCAAAGGTCACCTGGGGTCACCGGGGGTCAAACTCTGAAAACCTTGTTAACACAATATCTTGAGGTAGGAAGCTTGGATGAATTTCATACTTTGTATGTAGATGCGTTATGATATGAGGAAGAACCCTATCATTTTTGGTGGAGGTCAAAGGTCATCTGGGGTCACCGGGGGTCAAACCCTGAAAACTTTGTTAACACGATATTTCAAGAAGGGAAGCTCTGACAGTTCTCAAACTTGGTACATAGATGCCCTATATTGAGAGGAAGAACCCTATTGTTTTTGGCGGGGGTCAAAGGTCACCTGGGGTCACGGGGGGTCAAACTCTGAAAACCTTGTTAACACAATATCTCGAGGTAGGAAGCCTGGATGAATTTCATACTTTGTATGTAGATGCGATATGGTAAGAGGAAGAACCGTATTACTTTTGGTGGAGGTGAAAGGTCATCTAGGGTCTCGGGGGGTCTAACCCTGAAAATCTTGTTAACACAATATCTTGAGTTACAAAGCTTGGATGAATTTCATTCTTTGTATGTAAATGTGTTATGGTAAGAGGAAGAGCCCTATTTTTTTTGGTGGAGGTCAAAGGTCATTTGGGGTCACCAGGGGTCAGACCCTGAAAACCTTGTTAACCTGATATCTCCAGGAAGGAAGCTTGGATAAATTTCATACTTTGTTTGTAGATGCCTAATAGGTAGAGAAAGAACCCTATTATTTTTGGTGAAGGTCAAAGGCCATCTGGGGTCACCGGGGGTGAAACCCTGAAAACCAGGTTAACACAATATCTCAAGGAAGGAAGCTTGAATAAGTTTCATACTTTGTATGTAAATGTGTTATAGTAAGAGGAAGAATCCTATCATTTTTGGTGGAGGTCAAAGTTCATTTGGGGTCACTGGGGGTTAAACTCTGAAAATCTTGTTAACACGATATCTCAAGGTAGGAAGCTTAGATAGATTTCATACGTAGTATGTAGATGCATTATAGTGAGAAGATGAATCCTATTGTTTTTAGTGGAGGTCAAAGGTCATCTGGGGTCACCAGAGGTCAATGTCTGAAAACCTTGTCAAGACGATATCTCCAGGTAGGAAGCTTGAATAGATTTCATACTTGGTAAATTGATGTGTTATAGTGAGAAGATGTACCCCATTGTTTTTGGTGGAGTTGAAAGGTCATCTGGGGTCACCAGGGATCAAACACTGAAAACCTTGTTAACACAATTTCTCAAGGGAGAAAGCTTAGATAGATTTTATACTTAGTATGTGGATGTGTTATGGTGAAAAGATGGACCCTATTGTTTTTGGTGGAGGTCAAAGGTCATCTGGGGTCACCAGAAGTAAAAAAAGCAAAATTTCCCAAGAATTCCCAAGACTAAATAGGAATACAAAACTGTATTTTTCCAACATGTTAAGATAGCATTTGACCATTGACTGAAAGATATGGGACATCATGGCTTTATTTGGAATGGAACATATATCATCGAAACCTCAATGCATTTTTGCATTCTGGTTCAAGAATTGGTATTGAAATGGGATTTTATAACTCTGAAATGCTTGTAAGCATAGAAGCACAAGTTAAGGCAGCAAACGGAAGCCATTTTCTCTCTTCTTCATCCACATTTCTAAGTTACATTTTAAACCCATCAGTTTGAGTTTGCAGACTACTAAGTACATCTACAACTAGACAGCGACCCTTTGCAAAGAAAAAGAAAACATTTAACTCACATTTAAATCAGATTGTTAGGTAAGATGGCTGATTTATCTTCCAATATTCTTTTGAAAGGCTTCCTTTCCAAGTTGTCATAAACGTTAGTTTGAAAATCAAACAATGGATCTCGTGCTAGACTTTGAAATGCTTGAAGCTCAAATAGTGACTTTATGTCAACTTCTGAAAAAAATACAGAATACTTCCTTAGACCACCAAAATTTCGGTCTCCCTTCACACTAAAATTGCCTGTTTTATGTTCCGTTAACTTTCCTCGGTCCCGTTTTGTACGAAGTTGGATTATAGCGGAGAACATTGGTACAAGTGTCAATAATATATCGACAGGTGATGTGTTGGTAGTAGTACTTCCATGGAGCTCTCGCAACTCCCTGGTATAGCCGAAGTTGTTTGCCACTATGTACAATAGTACAGTTGTATTGGGGTCTGTTTATAGATGAACCCCCATATATAAACTAGTGAACGAAGCACTACTTCCCACCCCAACAATAAAAATAATGGTTACATAACACTGGAGGCGAAATAGATGCAATTACGTATCCCCGGGAAGTATTTTCTGTGTGTATAACCTTGTACCAGGGATTCAAACTTCACATTTGCTTGTGTACCAGAGAGTCCATTACAACTTCCTGCTTGTACCAAACTCAATGAAGATTGTCCTGTGAGGCAAACGAAGGTTTCGTAGAGATATAACGTTGATGATTATATCAATAATTTTCTTTGCAAGAGCAGTGAGCTATGCATCGTCTTTATAAGAGTTTCTGATACATACATATCGTGCAAGATTTTGTAACATCAACAGTACAAGGTATGTTCAAAGTGCATTACTTAATACACACACTAGGAAGTTGAGTTCCGGAGCTGATGTCATTCTTGGGTCAATGTACTTTCACTTTTTGAGTCGGTTGTGCTGGAAGAGGTACCATTTTGTTTGAACATTTCTCTTTCATGGGGCAGTATTTTTGAACATAAGGGCTATTTTTGGTGATAGATATGGTCAGAGAATGGCATCAAATGGCTGTAATTACTCACTTCATAGGCTCTTTAACTAATAGTGCAGTTGTTTTTGAAAACTTTAAAAAAAAATAATAATAAAAATAAGGAAGCGATGCGAGACAAGAGAAACTATAAGAAAATTTTCAATAGCTTGTTATGATTAAATTTTGCAATGTTAAATTAAGGAAAACATTAATATCAAATACCATGGTGCTAGGAAGATTTTTCTCTGCATGCTTCACGGGCACCCCTCAGAGAAAACTGACAAAGAAATACAATTTAAAATTTTGTCTGGCACCGTAAGATTTCTTTCAAAGCATGGGCCTCTCCTAAGCACCACACTATTGTGACTTGAAGCTCTGACATAAGAGTCACTGAAAGTACTGAACGTCATTCAATGCACCCTGTATCCTTGCAAAAAATCCCAAACTCTAACCATGTACAGGGAATTACATCTCTCGATATATTTTTGGTTTCGATGGTAAGAGAACCTATGCATTCATGATGGTGTGTGTGTGTGTGCGTGTGTATGTGTGTGTGTATGTGTGTGTGTATGTATGTGTTTGTGACACTTTGCTCGTTAACACCATATCTCAAAAAACGAAAACGGCAACAGTTCTCAAACTTGGTACATAGATGCCCCATATTGAGAGGAAGAACCCTATTGATTTTGGTGGGGTCAAAGGTCACCGGGGGTTGCCGGGGGTCAAACTCTGAAAACCTTGTTAACACAATATCTCAAGGTAGGAAGCTTGGATAAATTTCATACTTTGTATGTAGATGTGTTATGGTAAGAGGAAGAACCCTATCATTTTTGGTGGAGGTCAAAGGTCATCTGGGGTCAACGGGGGTCAAACCCTGAAAACCCTGTTAACACGATATCTCAAGAAGGGAAGCTCTGACAGTTCTCAAACTTAGTACATAGATGCCCCATATTGAGAGGAAGAACCCTATTGTTTTTGGTGGGGGTTGAAGGTCACCTGGGGTCACCAGGGGTCAAACCCTGAAAACCTTGTTAACACAATATCTTGAGATAGGAAGCTTGGATTAATTTCATACTTTGTATGTAGATGCCTTGCAGTAAGAGGAAGAACCCTATATTATTTTTGGTGGGGTTCAAAGGTCATCTAGGGTCACCGGGGGTCAAACCTGAAAACCTCGTTAACATGATATCTCAAGAAGGGAAGCTCTGACAGCTCTCGAACTTGGTACGTAGATGCCCCATATTAAGAGGAAGAACCTTATTGTATGTGGTAGTTGTCAAAGGTCACCTGGGGTCACCAGGGGTCAAACCCTGAAAACCTTGTTAACACAATATCTTGAGACAGGAAGCTTGGATGAATTTCATGCTTAGTATGTAGATGCATTATGGTAAGAGGAAGAACCCTAGCTATTATTTTTGGAGAAGGTCAAAGGTCATCTGGGGTCACCAGGGGTCAAACTCTGAAAACCTTGTTGACACAATATCTTGAGGAAGTTTGGATAAATTTCATACTGTGTATGTTGATGCCTTGCAGTAAGAGGAAGAACCCTATCATTTTGGTGGGTTTCAAAGGTCATCTGGGGTCACCAGGGTCAAACCCTGAAAATCTTGTTAACACAATATCTCCAGGTAGGAAGCTTGGATGGATTTCATACTTAGTGTGTGGATGGGTTATGGTAGGAAGATGAATCCTATTATTTTTGGTGGAGGTCAAAGGTCTTTTGGGGTCACTGGGGGGTCAAACATTGAAAGCTTTGTTAACACGATATCTTATGGCAGGAAGCTGGGATAGATTTCATACTTAGTATGTAGATGCGTTACGGTGAGGAGATGGACCCTATTGTTTGTGGTGGAGGTCAAAGGTCATCTGGGGTCACCAGAGGTCAAGAAGCAAAATTTCCCAAGAATTCCCAAGATTAAATAGGAACACAAAACAGTTTTTTCCAACATGTTAAGATAGCACTTGACCAGTGACTGAAAGGTATGGGACATCATGGCATTATTTGGAATAGAACATATGTCATCGAAACCTCAATGCATTTTTGCATTCTGGTTTGGTGTGCTTCCCATGCATGAGCCTGAAATAAACCGATGTGTCATTAGTACTGCTGTATGGCTGTGTGTAGGAAAACTTTTGTGGAATTGCCTTGCATTATTTACCGTAGGACATCTTGAGTAAATTACTATTTCCAGAACCTCGCTACACCCAGGCGCTGATCCAGGGGGGCCTGTGGGGCCCGGCCCCCACTCGCCATGTAAAATAAATGAAAGGAGAAAAAAGGAAGAAAAAGAAAAAAGAAAAGGAGAAAGAAAAATTAGGAGCAAAAAATGAATAAAAGTGTCTAAGACTGTATTCAAAGTATATGTTTCTGTGGGGGTTGGGTGGAGCTATAGCTGGATTATCTCTTAAGATATCTTTTAAAATGGTTACTGACGAAAGGAGAGCTACAATGTTCGAAAACATGTTGGAATAGCTGAGTAATGATCCTTGACTTAATATCTAAATAAGTAAATAGCGTGACATATGCAGTATGGACCCGGCTAGCTGCACTGAAATTTAGTAACAATTTTGTGTTAAAGAGTGAAATTTTTTGTAATCTAGAGGGATTGAGAGGCAAAGTTTTCGCCATACAGACCTTGCAGAATGAATACCGAAGACAAGCTGTCAGGTGACGTGCTATTGTGCACAGTGGCACCAGCTGTTGCAGGCAAAGTAGCGGCATGCATACCCTGATTGATTTCGAAACTGTCTGAAAAGTTTTAACATGAACTCAAAAGGCTTTTAAGCTACAGACAGTGGTGTCGGCACAGTGGGCAGTGGGTGACGTGTCCCCCTCCCCCATCGATTCTTGAAAATTTTTAAAATTGTCCCAAAAGTTGTTTAAGCTACAGATTTCTGTGGAGGGTGTAGGGTGAGATGTATTTTTGATGATTGGTTTATTTGTTCTAACCATTTTCTTTCACAAACTGTTCTCAAACTATCATAAGTTTTGGAAATTCTTGACAAATTCCAAATTTTTGCATGCTCCGCTAGCGTCAAGCCTTGTGTCAGAGTTGTCCTTATTATCAATAGCTTTCGGTAACTTCTCAAGGGGGAACAAAGGAGCAAAGTGCTTTTTGGTTCCTTGTGTAACAAAGGAACCTATGTTGTCAAGTTGGCGTGTATATGTGTGTGTGTGTATGTGACGCCTTTGGAATTTGAGGTATGTGATGCGATAACTCAAAAACCAAGTGATCAATTTTTCTCAAACTTGGTATTGAGTAGATGTGCCCTATCGTTTTTGGTGGAGGCCAAAGGTCACTAGGGATTACCAGAGGCAATAAAGTGAATTTCTTTTAGAAGCTATAACTCGGTGACTGTTTTTCAAACTATGACATGATTTTGGGATAAGATAGATTGGTAGGAGGTGCATGTATTGTAACATTTACCATAATAATCTCAAAGGGTCAAAAGGTCAAAAAGTAATGTTTTATTGATATCTCGCCAACGAAACATTTTAGGGGGATGGTGTAATAGAAAGTTGTGTTCGTCTCAGTGAGGTGCACATGATGACCTACTTTGACCTCACTTGACCTCATTTGACCTTTTGACCTTTGTGACTTTTTTGTGGCGCCTGGATTCGTCTTGTTAAGACGAACCAAAAAGGCAATTATACTACCCTCATACGATGTTCCTAACTCGAGTTATTGACATTTAAGTGAGAGGTTAGTAGTGTGTGTGTCATATGCATTGGAATGTGAGGTGTGCTGTGCAGTAACTCAATAACCAAGTGACATAGGAGGATGGTATAATGGAAAGTTGTGTTTGTCTAAGTGAAGTGCACCTGATGACCTTGTTTGACCTCACTTGACTTGATTTGACCTTTGTGACTTTTTTGTGGCGCCTGGATTCGTCTTGTTGAGACGAACCAAAAAGGCAATTATACTACCCTCATACGATGTTCCTAACTCGAGTTATTGACATTTAAGTGAGAGGTTAGTAGTGTGTGTGTCATATGCATTGTAATGTGAGGTATGTGGTGCAGTAACTCCATAACCAAGTGACATAGGAGGATGGTATAATGGAAAGTTGTGTTTGTCTAAGTGAAGTGCACCCGATGACCTTGTTTGACCTCACTTGACCTGATTTGACCTTTTGACCTTTGTGACTTTTTTGTGACGCCTGGATTCGTCTTGTTGAGACGAACCAAAAAGGCAATTATACTACCCTCCTACGAAGTTCCTAACTCAAGTTATTGACATTTAAGTGAGAGGTTAGTAGTGTGTGTGTGTCATATGCATTGGAATGTGAGGTGTGCGGTGCAGTAACTCAATAACCAAGTGACATAAGTGCAAACTTCACCATGTTAAAATAATGTCAATCATGTTGAAAGGACACATGCTTTCCCTTGCCACTCCCTTCATACAAAATAATCTTTAATACAAGGAACCATAGTGCCCTGGGGCTCTTGTTAAGAATTCTCAGTCAGAAGATTCATTTCAGAACAGCATAGGTTGGTGGGAAAGTGACAGTGTCTGATGCAGGTTGTGAATGCAGGTTTTGTCATGGACTAACATTTTATTCAAATTTTGGCGCGATTTCATATACCATTGACAAAGCTATGACGCAAGAAATTATTCCTGTGAAAACATTTTTCTAAAAAGTACATCTCCTTCTCTGTAGGGCTCTCATCATTATGGGATCTTTGACTTATGTAGTCTAGCACATGATTTGAAAGATTGAAAGTACGTAATTGCCGTTGCTTATTTTCCAAACATTTTACTGCGACGTTCAATAACAATGAAAATCTTTTCTGAAAAGAATTTTGCCTGTCCACCATCCCTCTTGCTGTACCTAAAAAGAAGGTGATATATCGTATCTCCTCCCATATGGATGTCAGGTAGTGAGAATCCCATTGGTCCCTCTTTTGTATACTGTAACTAATTCAGAGCTCCCGGGAGGCTCTAAACTGTTCTCTGTCAACCTTGGATATCCTTTTAAAATTTCAAGGAAAAATTTTATTACAGTCCAAGAATGTTTCTGTGGACTTCATGCAGGTATAATTGCGTGTCCCCCCTCACTTTTTCAAAAATGATGGAACAGACTGCAATTGTGCCTAGGAAAAAGAAATTTTTAGAAGAAAAATAAGCTTAAAATCCTACACTTTTGTTGCGCTAAATCGCATCTGAGGGCGTTCAGTTCTAGAAAAATTTCCCTTAGACCCCTCCCCCTTGCTGACGATCACAAAACTTATTGCCTCCCTGTGACACACATTCTGGCTACCACCACTGCTCCTTTTACCAGGACGGCAATTCACAAATGTGAAAAAGTCCCCCCCCCATGATTTTTCCTGGGACTTAAAGAGGTTTGAAGACAATATATTAACGGTCTCAATCTCCCCTTTTTCACCCAAACAAAAGTTAGAATTCACTAAATTGTGGACATTTTTTAAACATACAATCACTTAAGAATGACCCAAAGATACTACCATTTTGCATATGGGCCCCCTAAAATTAACAGAAATTTCTCAAAGGGGAGGGTAAACCCCTTCCAGGGATTGCACATCTCTACTAACAAGAAAACGCTCTCCCACTCTTGTATATAGCATATACAAAATCCCACTGCCTAAATAGGCAAGGTTTAGCAGTTATCTGCGGTTCCCCCAATCACCAACTCTCACCGGCACCATCGGTCATAGATTTGTGAAAGGGTATACCCTTCAGAAATCCATAAAGAAGGTGATATATCATCTATCCTCCCTTATGGGTGTCAGTTTGTGAGAGTCCTGTTGGTCCTCCTTTTCAGTGTACAATTAATGCAGAGCTCCTGGGAGGCTCTATACCGAAAATTTTCAGCACGCTTCGCGCAGTTGTTTATGCTTACGGAGAGAGGTACGTTTTTATTGAGTGATGGACTTATTTTTATCACTTTTTACCAAAAATCATTTGAATTTCTTTCACGATTTTGCAGTCTTCTCAATATTTCTTGATTTTCGCTTGATCTGTGCACTTTTAGCCTTGAATTACTCCTTTTACTATCAGTAAGGTCCCAAATGTATTCGCATTACTCATCGGTGGGGTTCTACCATTAGCCAATTATTCATGTGCATAAACGTGATTTCAGAGGAGCTAGCATTGTAAGGATGTAAAGCAACTGATATTCATTTTTAGCTCACACATTGTACACAGTACATGTGTGAGGTTATAAAATGGGGCAGATGCCGTCAACTTTTCAACAAAAGTTTTCAGCCTTTTGATGTGTGGAGATTTTGAGCTGAAATTTTGGTACATTATTGTTTGTTGATGGAGCGTTAAAACTTGCCCATATGCATTTTGATATACAAAAGTTAAATTTGGGTTTTAAGCAATTTTTGTAGGGCTGAGTTCACTGTGCCTGCTGAACAGGTAGCTGTTTATTCATTGCACTTATAACAGTGTACTTGGTTGTGTGTTCAATTGCTATCTCCCAACTGCCTGTGCAGGTTTGTTTTGAAATTTGATCCATTTACACTCCTCAGTCTTTGTTCATCAAGTGGCCTGTGCAATCACAATGCTTTGGGATAACTAATTGTATTGTCAAGGTTCATTAAGCAATGAGTTCCATGGGAACTCCCTGCATTGAGCAGCTACTTGATTCATGATAACAAAATTTGAAGCAACTCTGTGGTCAGTATGGCTTACAAGAAAGGAAACTGGTTTGACCTTTTGTGGGGATTGTCCCATTTTGTTCCTGGATCAATTGAGATGGTCAAGTCAAGTAATTGCAATACAGTAACTGTTTGAGTTCAACCCCAGTAGCAGCTTTTTGAGTCTGTGGTTTGTTTTGAGTGCAAACCTATGCAGTATTTACTTGTGGAGTTGTAGGTGCAACTAAATGTACTTTACAAACTTGAACAGTTTAATAACATCAGTTTAATTTCAGTCTTGCTACTGATTAAAGTATGTAACCTTTACAGGCCTTCTTGATTTTAGAAAATATGCAGTGATATATGTAGGTCTGTCATCAAACGGTGTCACTTGCAGTGTTTACTTGCCTAAACATGCTTGTGATTTTTCAGTTGGGTTTTGAGTTCATTTATTATTATTCTCTTCTCTTACCTTTGCCTTTGTAAGGTAAGGAGGTTTTGTGGAAGTTGATAAATAAATGATAAAATTTGGTTTTTTGAGTTCCTGTTTTTAACACACAAGAGAAATTGTGTGAGCTGCACAACAGCGTTGCTGTTCTAGTTTCACCCTCCTCTTCTTATGAGAACTGAAAACTTAGTATCGAACCCCCCTCCTTCTAATTGATAGACACACCTAAAGGGAATTGACACTGTTAGTCATAGCAATGGTTTTAAATGTGAATTCAAATTTTCGGCACGCTTCGTGCGCAATTGCTTCATCTGACAGCCTATACCTGAACACCATATAATGAAAATAAAACACTCATTATGGCAAAAATCATTTAAAGTTACCTACACAGGCTCATAATGTTGGCATGTAAGTTTTTAGATAACTTAGATTTTCCAGAACTTCTGCAGGTACACATAGTAACTTATACTGAGCCATACACATCAGATTCCATGAAACATGAAAAGGTATAAAATCTCACTTACATAAGAACTGGAGACGATTTCTGTGTTTTTAAAATGCAATATTGCGAGCGCTTCTGGGGGCTTCACCGGGGGCTACTAAGTCTCTGCCCCTGGGACCCCACTAGGGACCCTAACACAGGCCCCTGGACCCCACGCATAGGAACTTGTGCTTCGTGCTCGTGGTGCACCTTCGGTGCACATGAGATTTTCCATCTTGCCCCCCCCCCTCAACATTCTGCATCTGCGCCTGGCTACACCTCTCACTGTCCACTTTCTTGACCATCCAATACCATCCACAGCAAACTGGCTGACGGTCACCATGGTAAATTTACGATTTTTATAAGAAACCTATTTCATTAGCATTTCAAATTACACGTGTAGAAGCAGAATTTGTTTGAGGAATTGTCCAGAATTTCCGCAAAAGTCATCAAATGTAGAAAAAAAAAAATTTTCGGGGATCTCCAGCCTTTAGCGCTCCCGGTTCAAGGTTTTGTCAGCCACAACTTCCCAAGATGCAGCCTCCAATGAAAATTACTTCACTGTATGGCATTTAACTGACTGCCGATAACCTTGGCCAGGAGTGCCCAACCAGTTGATCACGGTCTACTGGTAGATCGCGGACTTTTCCCAAGACGACCGCTAGGGGCGGGAAAAAATGAAAAAAAATAAAGTTTTTTATGTGTGAGCTTGTATGACAGTGTATGTTTTGTGACCTCGGGAGGTTGGCTGCTTGAAAAGTAGATCTTAGCACAAAAAGTTTGGGCATCCCTGGCCTTGGCCATGTCCATGTAAAGACTACCCGTAAAACATTCCATTAATTTTTCAAATTATCAGAATTATACTCTGTAACCTGATGACCTTCGAAAGTGACGCAAACTTATTTTCAAATTAATAAAAAAAGGTTGAGCATCCCAGACCATCGACAAAAATGAAACATGAAAGAAAGAACCATAGAGCATGATATAGGAAGGAATTTTTTGTGTAATGAACAATACTGCATATAAAACTAAAGAAAAGAATTAGGCTACAATTAAATGTCTCAATGTGTTTTCTTAATTCAGCTCACTTCACTTGCACCCGTTTTGAATATTTTTCCAGGATTCCAGGTAACTTCCTGTAGAACATCTCGCTTTTCATAGCTTTGTTCAAACTCTTCCATTATCATTGGAATCATTGCGTTCCCCGTGCATGGCCTTACGCAGCTTAGGGGAAGTTCCTCCTCCCCCAGAAATTTTCAAAGTAAAATGTTTATCACCATCGATCTGTGTAAATTTACCTACTTTTTTGAAGATTGTTTTGATGCAAGTTGTAAGGCTCGAGAGAGTCTCATTTCCAGTACAGAAATATGGGACGGGCACTTAGCAAGGGAGTGCAAGAGCCCTCTCCTTGAGGATACTTTACTTAGCTTTTTATTACTAATATTGCTACAAAGTCTAAAAAATGCAATTTTTGTTCTGGATCTGTTCTGGATCTCATATTTGTAAAAGTATTGTTCCATAGTCCCAGCCATTGGCAGTCCACACGAGTTTACCCCGCTCCTCTGTTTTCAGAAATCAAATCCTGGTCACTGTGGCCATTTTAATTCGTTATTGACAGAGTTTATTTCTGAGAGGTACACAGTGCTACTGGTAGGTCTTTGTATGTTACACCATTGCTTGGCCATATGTGGATCATGGGGGGACGACATCTAACGTCAGGCCTACGTGGCAAAGTGAAAGTGGGATTGTGCCACAGCCAGCAGATATACATTACCATTGCTTGCCTGAGTAGTTATAGCATTTGTGTGTTGAGCGCAAGCTATGAGTGGTACCTTGGTATGTGCAGCGCACTCCTAGCAAATTGCATGTAAAGATATGTGAAAACAATGTACCATATAGAAAAAGATTACAGTCAGTGACAGGTACACTTCAGAAGAAGCAGAAAAGAACCAGTTGTCTCTACGTATCAACAAAGAAGAAATACCAGTTTTAATTTACTATGATTATGTAATAGTGTGACTTGCGTTGACTTGTAGGCACCAGCAACTGACTCGAGTTGACTCGACCAAAATGTCTGACTTGACTTGAAAATGTGCTTGACTTGACTTGACTTGAAAATGTGACGCTTGACTTGACTTGTGACTCGACCATTGTTGACATGACTTGACTTGTGACTCGACCTAAGGGTGACTCGTTACAACACTGCTGTTTATGCAGTATCTGCTATGGCCAACAGCTTATCCTATTGAGAAAGTACACAGGTACATGAAGTGACAGAGATGTGATGTAAAAATTAAATGCACATGAAAAGTTAGATACATATTTCACATGATTAAGCCAGGGAGTTGCTAGAGGAAGCAAAACTGAGTACAGCCTTTGGGAGGAATCATCTTCCTCTCCCCAAATGTGTGCCAGTGACCTATGGTAAGCAAGCAAAGCAAGTTATGGTAAGCCTCTGAGTTATGCACTTGGAGCTTGTATTAAGAGTTGCTATTTCATGTGTGTACTTTGTCTGATTAAAGCTTGCTTCCTGTCTTGACCCCCTCCTTGTGACAGTGAAATGATAGTTCAGAAGGTAAGAAAGAAGTAAACATAATTTATATGTCAGAAGAAATTGCAGGTTTTACTGGTTTCAAGGAGGTGACGATAGCCTGATCTTGGAGTCATTCCTCCTCTGGGAATGTACTCATGTTTACCTGCCCTACTTGACTTTGTAAAATCCTATTTTCTGAAGAATGTGCACCTGGGGATGAGGTTCTGAAATGCTCAGTAGATTGTACAGGTGTTATGATGACCCATAAGTACATCTCAGGCAATGACACTTAACTATTGACTCTGACCGGGAGAGCTTTTGATGTGGTGAAAGTAAAAAAACTGTAGCAAAAGACAGTTTTCCCTCTTATAAATCAAATACTCAACCCTGTAGGAATATCCTGCCTTTATTAGCATATTAAAAGGAAATAATTTCAGATATAAGTAGCCTCACAATGTTGACTTCGACTTTTACAAAGTCTCAACACTGTTAAGTGGTTCTCAAATCAAGGAGAGGAAGTTAGAGGAGGATGAAACACCAAAATTTGCATTAGGTTGTGGCATTTTTACCATCAAGATATTTATCTTGTAATGTTAGTAAGTTAATTACTTACAGTATGTTCAATATCTTTACAAAGATTTGACTTGAACACTATGTAAAAGTTACTATCAGAAAATGCTTGCAAAGACCAGCTGATTAGTCTGTTTTGCTTCTATAACGTCAGAGGATCTAAGTATAGCCTCCCTCCAGACTCGATGCTTTTTGCTGTCAAATTGTGAGAGTATAATAATACTGACATTAATCTAAAATTAGCTGCTCATGTTTGTTTGGTTGGCGAGTCTCTGCTCTTTGATAGTGTCTATAGGCACATTGCAACGTGCTTCTCTCATTGACATATGGAGGGCACATTGGTTTCCGTTAAAAAAATTAGTATGGAAACTTGAAAAATTTTACCAAGCAACTAGAGAACGCTTTTGACTTCCAAACCCATAACTGATATCTTTATTCTGTATGTTGTTTTCTAAAAGAAAGTGAAGTAAGCTAAGATGTCTCTTACTCCTCAACTTGAGTAGACACAGACGTCACTGCTGTAGAGAAAGAAGCAATCATGGCACATTTGCCTGCAAGAATGTTGGTGCACGTCATAGTTACCTTGGTCCCCTTTTGTGTAATAATCTTGGCGTGTTATTAACAGTGCCTTCCAGTAGACAATGTGAAATTGCATCTTTGGAATGCAGTAGTTCAAGAGAAATAATCATCTTAGCAGTGTAATAAGGAGAAGATGAATATGACGATGATAATAATGGTGTAGAAGAAGATAAGAATAATAAGAGCTTTTGTACAACCTGCGATATTTTGTCTCACAGAGAATTAACCATGAAGCTGCCATATGAAGTCCATTATAGTGAGTGTGATTTTAAAACTGCAGACTTCATAATTCTCTAATGAAAAGCAAGCTAGGCATGGTGGAATTTTGCCGTCTGTGAAGAAGCCATCATGTTTCAGAGTCCAGAAGAATAGAAAAGGTGGCATTGAAGTTGCAAAAGATCAATATATCTAGCAGTTGTTTACTGCAGGAGAAGACATCATGAATGTGTGATTGGTTACTGTCATGTTATGCTCTCAACTTTCACAGTGGAGTAATATTTTGGCTTGGAATTTTGTAAGCGTGAGAGAATCATCCATTGCAGTAACAGTAGGAAGCATGGACAAAAGGTGAAGAAGCATGTTTGGGTGTAGTGAAGATGAAGTGATAAACTAGCTTGGTAAATGGCTGCTAAATGGCTGGAAGGTTCATGAATGCTGGGATGATGTTTTAATTATGATATCTTCTGGGTGATGCAAAGTGTATGGCTTTGTAAATGTACTTTTCAAAGGGATCATATAGACTGTCGACATTCACTGTTTTTACACTATATAATAAAACCTGATGAAGTAGCATATCAATGTGAACCACCAATGTTTTGATTAGTACCTATTGTACAACAGGGGAGATTGTAGTATGTGCCATGATCTTTGGATGTGTTTGATGATTTCCTAAGTGATATTGTAAAATCATTTGAATGTGATTTTATGTGTTGCTGATGTGAGACAACAAGCCCAAGACAGATTTGTTTGAATTTGTAAAATCAGGAAAGGAAGTTTCTGCCATTGGTAGACCCTGTTTATGGGCTGTGAAAGTTTTAAGGGTAAAGTCATGAATATTTTCACTGACTCTGAATGGTAAATGTTTTGTCCGTAAGTTAACTGTTAGAATTCCTTTGTCCATGCATAATTCAGCTACTGTTTGGGTGTTTTCACAGAAAATTATTGCAATTTGTTCTCATGTCACTGTATATCTTTCACTTGTATCCTGTAGGTGGATAAAAATACTATCTGATGCTGCTGAACTCACTACAGTGACATTCATGACTATGCTCCTGTTGTGTTTAGGATGATTAAAAAATGGTTAAACCTGAAATGTTTTTACATACCTGTATTTGTTTCTTCCTGTACAGCCGTATATTTGTGCAAGCGTACTATGCAAAACAAGTCAAGATTGGAGTTAGCAGACTACGAAGCAGTAAGTTGTCGTTTTCACCCCTTTCAATAAGAATATCTGGCAGGTATGCATGGAGTGAAACCCCTAAATTTTTAAAAATTCTTTTCAATGAAACATTCAGAAATTTGCAGTAAAGTATGGTTTGTCCAAGTTTTTGCACTTGAAAATGTGATACAAGATGCAGAGAATTCTTTCTTTACAAGTTTGCTCTGCCCATCTGGTGCTCTTGCTCTAACAGTTGAGAACAAGCATATTGCATTGTTTTGAGTATTTACAAAAATCTTGCAGATTGTTTTCTGTAGACAAAAAACTTCCCTGGATACTGTATGTTACAATTTTTTACACATCTTTTAGAAGTAACCTTGTGATGAATTCAGTAGTTGCAAAATATCTATATGACACTTAACATTGACTCTGATCGGGACAGACTATTGACTCTGACACATGAGTTCAGTGGTGTACTGGTTTTAGAAGGTTAAATAGGACTGGGCATTCCTTTTAAAGTGGCTGTTGCCCACACTTCAGAATATCCCCCATATTGCTAAATACAATCGCAGACTACACTTTACATTAATTCAAACAATAATATCACTGATTGGTCAATGACGCCTTTACAAAGTACTCAGTATGGCAGATAGCTGAGCAATTTAATATTCATACAGGCAATTTTATCTTTGTCCAGGAGGTGGTATAAATGGGTATTTTTCTTTTGGATTGAACAAGGGGCTAGAAGAGTAAAGTTAGTAGGGATAATTTTTACTGTCTAGGGTGAGATTTGCTGCTAGAGTAGGTACAGAGTAAAACCATGTTTATCCAAACATATCGGGACCAGAGGTAGTCCCAGTAACGGAAAAGTTTGGATAGACAGGGTTTCAAGTTCCCTGGGTCTGTGTGCGTAAACGGGTTTAATTTCGAAACAGAAAATTTCAGAAAAATTGCCCAAAACTATTTCGTTGTTATTTTTTGTGACCGATGATGTGACAAACACATTTGTAAACTTCTAAAACTCAGAGATTTTACTTTCCAAATTCGAGGCTACAGTCTCCTGGCTACCAATGCTTTGTACATGCTAAATGTGTGCATTTGCTGAAGAGAAGCTCTAACAATCTTGAGAGGTATCAAGAGTATTAATTTGGCTTAAATTTCTAAAATATTGGAAACACATGTGCAGAAGACACTTAAACAGCCATTAGCAATAATTTTGTAAGGTCTACTGTTTCTGTACTTTTTGTAGGCCTATGAAGCTTGAGATATGATACTCACTTTTCCAGATTTAGTGATACTAGGTTTTACGCTATCCTAACGTATGTCATCATGTGAGATGTCGAGCCTTTACTAACTCATCTGCCAGCAAGAATTTTAAAACAATCACATAAGATTTTGCTTCCAAATTTTAAAGAGAGTTTATACAAATGGTTGTCTTTGACCAAATACGTGTGGTTTCAGTAATCATAACTTCCTACCATGACTGTAAAAGTGTCGAGAAAAATGAATGTATTTCTGCTGAAATCTCCATTGAGTTTTTACTTGAAATGCACAGAATACTTGGTGGATGCTATGTCAGTTGTGTTGAATATTTGTCTGGTAAAATTTAGAGGCCATTTGGGGTAAACAGGGTTTTACTGTAGTATCTATCCTACTTTTGTTTACTGTGTGAGTAACCTGTGGAGTTTGTTTTTTGGCTCTGCCTGGCTACCTTTGCAGTGTTAGCCTTCAAAATGACTTTAAAATATTATATTAATTTAAAGAAAATGTAAGTCATAAAAAGTATTAATATTGGCAGGTTACATAGAAGACCATTGATGTTGCTTTGAGGAAAAGATGTGTCTTTTACAGTCATGTTGTGCAATATAACCAACACTGGATAGTGCTTAGCAGCATGGTACTTCAGTGTTAGTCACTGAAAGAACACAAAAATGTAATGGCTATCAGTATGATCCCTGATTTCACTGATGTGTGCATGTCTTTTGGACCTCTGTGATTTAGAGGGAGATGGTTTTGCCAGATATACAGACAAGTGTGTGAGTTGGGTCACCTTGTATAATGTAGGTGTTTTATTTGTTGACATAAAAACAGGACACATGGTTATTATCATATTTATGACAGATCAGGAGCATAGTATAGGGATTGAAATACTTTGTATTTTTATAAACTGGACATGTCTGAATTTAAACGAAATGTAAATTTCAAAATTGAAATTTCAGTTCAAATCAGGGTATTCCAGTTCAAATGGAGTTATCATTTTAAAATAAAAAAGCATGTGTCTTGGTCATTTTAGTAAAACCTCTGTAGCTTTGTTGAAATTTCAGGGTAAGCATCTGTCTAACTAACATATGACAACAGCTGATTCAAACGTGATTGGCAGCTGTGCTTTTAACTAAGGTTTGTTTCCTATTGGTTGAATTTAGTCAGGTGAAAGGTCACCTGGCAGTGCCAGCCACATAATTCAAAGTGAGTGGTTGTATATGCAGTGAAACAGAAAATGATGTCATTTAGCTGTCTCTAGTGACATGTGATGAAACTGTTTTATGGCTGTTGTACATATACACTTCAATCATCTACTCTCATGTTTATAGCAAAGATGTGATGATCAAGATGAACCAGTGAAGATGGTGAAGATAATTTACTAGGGCAGGAAAGAGTCAATTTTACAAAGCCCAAAATGCATGCAGTTTATAACTGGAAACCTTTATAACTCTACTTTAGAAGGTTAGGATTATGATCTTTGATGGCAGATTTCTGGGGAATACTTTAGGTTTGGATTTTCATGCAGTTACTTAGCATTAAAGAAATTTTGTGAAATGTCATTTAATTTGGGCACAAATGTGCATTTATTTTGCCTGCATTTTCATTTTGCAGGAAAATTTAGCCAAATTGCAGAGGATGTTTTCAAGAAAGTGGGAGTTCATCTTCATGCAAGCTGAAGCCCAAGCAAAGTGAGTCTGTAATGAAACATAGAAGTTGTCATATATTTAACCTTTCTCTGGCATTGTTTGCAATGCCTACATTGCTTCACTCTAGTACATCTAGTTTCTCAGTACATATATAGGCTTTGTCCATATAACATGCGGTATAAATCCTCTATATGGCTACCATGCTAGTGTAACTATAGAATGTTGTAATGAGGCATTACATCCTAGACTCTGCAGAGGACTGACTTTTGTTCACAGCTTACGGAAAAGACATCTTATTTTTTGAAAGCATGATGATGTGAGTCATTGAGCTGTTGATTGTCGTTAAATGTACTGTAGCTAAGATATAGGTACTAACTCAACACAATAGTTTCACACCAAAGTTGGCAATGAGCTCAAAACATTTTCAGTAGTATTTTGTCACTGATTTGTAGCATTTCAAATCTTTGGTAGCATTTGGCCCTTTTTACCCTGAGTCTTGGCTCTTAGTATGATAACATTTCAATCAGGATTTATGGGAACTGACTTCAATATGAGTCAAATCCTGATGAAATGCTTTCACTGAAAAAGTTTTCTGTCACAGTGACTTTGTGGCAGATGTGTTTTTTGTCATCCTTATGCACTGTTTCATATTTCATCTGGTCTGCCTCTGTATTAGGGAAAAAACTGGTCATTTTCATTACCTAATTGCTTTAGATGTATTGCAATGTAGAAGTTCTTTTGTAGGGATACTAAATCCAGGCTGTACATTTCAGGAATTGTATACTCTGTTTTGTGTGAGATATAATGTACCAATTTTTTTTGAAAGGTATGGTTGGGGACTCTGCTTTCATATATACCCATCTTATCATTTTCCATCAGCCAATGAAAATCATAATGTAGAGTCAAACCACTATACCACAGGTGTAGACGGTTTTCATATAGCATTCCCTTCTGGAAATTTTGGAAGGCAATTCTGTTCGAAATGTTCTGGTGGTCAGAAATTGAAACATTTCTGATCAATTTCTGTTGAGGTTTCTGGTAAAAATCTGTTAAAAAATCTGTTGAAAATAGAGAACAGGAACTTCCTAATCAGAATTGCTTATAGAATCAGAAATTGATCAGAAATTGAAACATTCCTGACCAGAATGTTATTATCCTGTTCAGGAATCTAGTCTTAATCTTGTTTTCAACAGGAATATCTAACAGGACTGCCAAGTCTATTCCTTTTTTCTTTCCATTCTGTAAGCAGAACTTGTGAACAGGGTTTATGAATAGAATTTAGCTCACAGAACCTGATCAGACTTTTCAACAGAAAATTCACCATGAACAGAAATCTTATCAGATTTTTTAAACAGGAAAAGCTAACAGGACTGACAAAATCTGTTCATTATTCCTGATTAAATTTAGATCATCAAAAGGAATATTTAACAGAACTTTTCGACAATCAAATAAATTTCTGATCATCATTAGACTGCAAAACTGTCTGTTAAATCTCTCACAAAATACTCAAGCCTAGGAAGTATTAGCAAAATGGCCTGTTGTGCAGGCCATGAAGCAGTCTTAATTTAAAATAGATTACATGACAATGAGGTGCTCCCTTTACACACTGTGAAGGTTGCCCACAGTGACGAAAACAGTGCGAAAACAGCCAAAATCTGCAGGCTACTTTGAAAAAACCGTCCTCATTACAAATAGCTCAAACCACACCTATCACAACACTATATGAATATTCAATGATCAGCCTACATGGGCTTATGTTCCCTCGGTTATTCATGCATTAGCTGGGAATAGAGTGATTTTGAAGGTTGTATACTGCATAGCACACTTGAGGTTTTGAAACAAAAGCACCTGCTTTCATCATAATACTCGTGTTAGTGAATTTCACCCCTAACAGTATTCAAGAAGACACTTGCATACTAACGCTTGTAACGGTAACCAGTGACACCTCTATACACTAGCTTGCTTACTTCCCTGTATCCCAAGTCTTTGTCCTTGAGCGATAGGCTAGGTCTATCAAATAATCTACGTAAACTGGACAATGATACACTAATTGACAAAAATGTGTTGAGTTTGTAGATTTCGATAACTAGCAAGGGGACTAACCTCAAGTATGACAATCGTAAAATTGTATGGCTCGATCGATTTCCTCTGTGAGCAATGTGTTTTTTCCCTTGGTCAACTTCGATTGTTGTAGATGGTTTCTCCAAGAGTTTCCAACATGTAAAAGAATTTGTGTCTGTTGTATCAGAACTGCTTGGTTGAATCAAGGCAACTGTGTACATTTTAGGTGGGAAACGTAAGAGGGAAAGAATGTCCAGGTAGTAGTAGTTCCATGGCATGACCTTGCGACGGAGGGTAAGCATCTCAGATGTCAGGCTCCAAGCTGATATCGTGACCATCGATGATTTGAATGACTCAAGAATTGTTCAATATTATTCGCCAGAGGTAGTACTCACATATTATATCGATGGCCAGTCTCGTGGTTAAATTGAGTCAGATTTACTCGTAATTCTTGAGTCTGCCTTCAGAATCATGCAAAAAACACTCTTCGATGATCACGAAAGCTCACTAACTGCAAAAATTTTAAAGTCCTTTCCCTTCCAGATAGCAACCCTTGCTGATACTTAGTCCCAAGCTGTGGTGTTATCGAGTAGCTCACGATGGCTGTAGTTTGTTCCGAAATTGGTCAGGTGGGCTTCAACAGAAATTTCTCTTTTCGATTTACTATTTTGAAGCCAATAAAACCTTTCGGATATCAGCTCAACTCCATGTTACTATAGGCCTACAGTCAGTTTTCAAGTACTTAGGCTGTAGTGTGAATATCATGTGTTCAGTGTTTGTTCGCTGGCATATACGTGGGCACCTTTCGTTGTGCTGCCTTTTGCATATTCATATATTAGAGCACTCTCATTGGTTTGTTTACCCAGGAGTGGGATTGAATGGAATAAAGATTGTGTGGAATCATTTTCGATTTTCATAGTTTTTGTTGTTATTTTTATGATAATTGAAACAATATTTGGAACAACTACTTCTGTGAGGGATCTTTATTTATCTTTTTTGTTCGGATGGACTGCTTAAATGTTATTCCAGCACTTTGGAAAAGGCAGTTTTATGTATTTCCCTTTCTTAAACAGGTAATATCACTTTAAATGATGACAACTTTCCGCGAGATATTGTTTCCCTTTTTAGGGTTTGCATAATTATACAGTACTGCTATTGCTTACCTCTCTAAAGGCTGGTTTATGCTTCTGTTCCTCTAAGATACAGTGTTTTCCAAAAGATCTGTTTTATGAACCTTGACAAGTTGAGCTATTACTGTAACTGCTGCTGGTTGAAACAAGCAAGAGCTTAAATCCATCATGAAATCAGACAGACTGCATTTTCAATATTTCATTTAAATTAAAAGATTACTGTACATTGCAGGAGCTTAGTGAGTCTCCTAGTTCTACTCAAAACAGTCTGTTTTGAGACTCCATACTGTAGAAAGCAGACTAGAATTCCCAAAATGTAAATTAGATAAACACCAGCCAAAGGAATAACCTTTCTGATGTTAGAACTGTCATCTCCATACTCTCAAAACTACCATAAGAATGGAAATTTCCTCATGTCTTGATTTGATCCGTAAATGTGGTATACTCTTCAAATTTCAGTGGAGGCTAAATGATCTTTATACTGTGCACTATTGATTCCAATCAGGTGCCTTATAGGCAAAGGGCATGTCTGCTTTGTAGAACCTCATTTCACAGAAACATTGACTGTGCCCGAAGTTTGGCTATACCGTGCAGCTTTACATTGGTTGGTCCCATAACTTTATTCTGTAGCCTATGGCCAAGAGCTATCTGTATAGTTCTATCCACAGCATATCTTTGAGGTTTGGTGATGACAAAATTAAAATTCACTCCATGGAAAAAGGATTAGGTGCAGCAAAGCATGGACAAACATGAGCCATGAAATGTGCAGTCCAGGTTGATTAGGAATATTAGTATACACGTTGTAGCCTGCATCAGTTTAAAATGCCAAAAAGTTTATAGTTACTGCCATTGTAGTACATCAAGGCCAACCTTGAAAACTATAAGCTATAGTATGTACAGGCCTGGACTAGGAAATGCAGCCCAGCAAGATACCAACTGAGGGGAAGAATACTGAGTAAAAAAGTCTTGTTCAAGTTTTTGGAGGCTGAACACTCTGCTTCTCCAAGAGGAGCAAACATATCAAAGAATTATTGCACCACAGTACCACATTTTCCACTGAAATAGCAGGCATAGGCTGAGTTGTTGAGTAGCACCTTTGTTTATTCAACCTTCAACTTCAGATTTAACTGTAAGTGTCACCTATGCAAGCAGGCTACAGTTATGGAACGCGAATTACGCAAAGTTTGTTAATAACGGCGTAATCATTAGTAACAGTGGCGTACATTGAGTTAATAACGGCGTGATTTTCAACAGCAGCGTGGTAAATGTTGGTAATAACGGCCTGATTTTAAGAAACAACGTGGTTAATATCGGCAACAATGGTGTAACTTTAAGTAACAAGGCGGTAAAAGTAGTTAACAGCGGCGTGTTACGAAGTGGCCTCGTACAGCAAGAGGTTAACAACGGCATAATCCTTATCAATAGCGAGCTAAATGTCTTTAACAACCTTTCCGCGTTCAAGGGGCTGATTGTAAGTAACCATGTAATATGAGTTAACAACGTGAAAGCAGTCAATGGCGCTGTTTCAGTCAACGCAAATGCAATTAACGACGATGTAAATGGGAGCAACAACACGATTGGTAGTAGGCTAAGTCAATGAGCCTATGCAGGGAGCTAGAAGACAGCTCCATGCTCAATGTTGATGGAGCTGGAAGACAGCTACATGCTCAATGTTTCATGGCGCTTGTACTTAAGCTGCTGGAAGAGTGGGTGTTTTTTCTATCGCAGTGCATTTGAGGATTTTATTGAAGCTTGTACAAAGTCATGTACAGATAGAAGGCTTATCAGACTCAGAGCTAGAGGTGTGCACAAAAAATTTTGCTTGAATAAATACAGCATGGCCTAACGAGATCCGTCTGGGATCGGGTGATTGCCCCCCTCCGATCAGTGGCGTCACCAGACTTCTTTATTCTGGGGGAGCACAAGGTGGCACAACAGTTCGACGAGGGGGCACAACTAGATAGTGGCCGGATGCAGTATGTTGTGTGATCGCCGGCCTGGGGGAGGGGTGTAAGGGGAGGGTGTGTTCCCCCCCCTTAATTTTTTTTTTTTGCTTTTTTCAAGGGCCTAGATGCAAAATGGTGCGATATTGTAGACTTTTTTTAATTAACCTTGGACGTCTAGTTATGGTGGTTTATTGGGGAATTTTTTTTATCCTTCAGTGGAAATACCTTTTCATTGGAAATGTTTTTTTTTGGGGGGGGGGCTGTTTTTTGGGGGGGGAGCTTGATGAGAGGGAGTGGTTAAAGGGTGTTCTTTTCCCCCTTGAGACATTTGTATGCACGTAAGATTGCTAAGAACAAAAGTAAAATGGTGATACTGTACAGTACTATAACTTTTTAGCAAACTTTTTCATGTTTTGTGTGTGGGTGTGTGTGTGTGTGTGGGGGGGGGGGGTAAGTTGGAATAAAATTACTTACTTGCATTTTCCATGAACTAATTTCACGTGCGGAAATCCATATGCAACTGATTGTTGAAGTAACATTTTCGTTTTTTTGCCTGATACTTGGCCATGTTTTTAGTCGAATTAACCTAACCTTGGCAGGGCCTTTTTTAAGAAGTTTTTAGTGGGGGGGGGGGGATTTCGCAAAAGGGACCAACTCAGGCGCGTGTCCAGGATTTTCAGCAGCTGACAGGGGTCTGGCCTGAGGGGGAAGCCCTTTCTCCCGAAGGTGCCCACGCACGGGGGGGGGGGTCCAGGCACTGGCGTAGGCAGGATTTTTGCATTGGGGATAACTGCAGGACCTGATCGCCGGCCTAGCTGGGGAAGGGGCTCTCTGAGAAATTTTTGTTAATTTAAGGTGGCTTAGATGCAAATGGTGATGTTTCTGAACTGTTCATATGTGACTGGAAATGTTCATAATTTACTGGATACTAATTTTTGGTTAAAATGGCCGTATTGTGAAAGGGGTCTAGAGGAGGAGAGAGTGTCCCCCTCCCCCTGAGAAATTTTTGAATATTTTAAGCACCCTCAGATGCAATCTGGTGCACTATTTAGCATCATTTGAAGTCTTTTTTTTTCATTACAAAAAATAAAGTTAAAAAAGTTCGGCGCGGGCAGGAGGGTCTGGACCCCCTCTGGACACGCGCCTGCAACTTAAACAGAATGCGACCATTAGTCGGCGCATACATTACAAAGAAGAAAAAAGATTGCCAGAAACGGGACTTCCAATGGCTTATAAGAAAGTTCATACATTATTTATAGCCTATCCTATTTTATTTAGTCACTGAGTGAGGTCATTTTATAGTACCCCCTTCCCTCCCCGTCTGCTTAACATTAGGCAGTGACTTCCACCAGTGATGCACCCAGGATTTTGGACTGGGGAGCTAAGGATTGTGGGAAGAATATCTAAGCGGAGCGCCACCATTGGTTGGCGCGGAACGTTCCAGAAAATAAGTTTGGATAAGTTCCCCCCAGATTAACGGAAATCGCCCTCCTCAGGCTCTGCTATTAAGCTCCTAGGAATGGTATTTTCAGTATTTTCTAGGATGGAAAACCAGTCTTCTTAAAACTGTTGGCAGATTGTCAAAATATGGTGATGTCTGCCCCTCAATATACAAAGTATGGTAAAATTTTTACAATTTTCTGACTGTTCTGTGTTACCAGTACGTTATAGTAAAGAGCAATTTGCCACACTTCCTTACCTCTGGTGGCTTAAATATAAGCCTACAATATTTTCAGCTTACTAAAAAAAACAAGAGCTCGTTGGAACCCCCTCCCCTCCTTCCCTTGGTACGCTACTGGTTTCAAGAATTCCAGAAAAAGGGACCAAGAGGGGGGGCAAATGAGCTGACTAGGAGGGCCGTGCAGGGGACTGGGGGACCACGGCCCTCCAGTATGTATGTTAAACAAGGCCCTGTATGGAACCACTGCTACCGCACTTCGTTACTGTTCAATTGGCTACAGTGCATGTGTGATCACAGCAGAAAAAAAATTCAGTGATGCTCTTGACTTGAAATTTCTGTGATTGCAGGTGACTGTTTGCCTACGTACGTTGTGCATGGGCGTTACAGACCATTATCTCATCCCAGTGTTGTAACTAGTCACTCAATTTTGCAGTCGAGTCGAGTCATTTACTACTTTCAATGTGACTGGAGTCATTGTATTATTATTTTTCAATGAGTAAAATTATGATATAATTGCTCGAGTCATCTCCCTTTTGAAAATTAGTGACTCGAGTCATGACTCGTTACAACACTGTCTCAGCCTCCATCTGAAGTTTGCAAAAGGTATAGTAGGCTTACACATTTAACAAAATATTAATTTTGCAACATTAATTTTTAATGTTTTGGGAAATTTCAAAATTAGGGACATTTTTATAAATCGGGGACACTTTTTAATCGGGCACGGAACGCTGGAATCGGGGACTGTCCCCAAACATCGGGGACGTCTGGTCACCTTACCGTAGCTGCGTCAATGCCACTAACTAAAATTATATGGAGTTCATTGCGACTGAGAGAAACGAGATCTTAAAAATCCCACTTATTATTGTATTAGGCCTATTCTTCTATAGCCTATGCTACCATATGTAGGGCGCAAGCCCCTGCTCCTCGACGGATCGCTCAACTCCCAAATGGCTCCCGTCGTCGCCCTTAAATTTTAGGTTTTTACCGTATTGAGGCACAGGTATCTATACCCACCCTTCGAAGAGCCCCGAATTATTGCATGCTTTGACCAAATTCTCAGGTTCTTCTTATTTTGAAGCGCCCCTACAGGTCATTCTCGCCAGGGGTCTGAAACGTAGCCTACGTCCCCTGGCACCCAGCTAAGAAAAGCTTCTTACTCCCGCGAATGAACAGTATAGTTTACTTCACCCTTTCATTTGAGACCACACCATGTGCTAAACGTTTTGCCGCCTATGGCATATGCTTCTTTATTCTTTTCCGTGGACTTTGAGTTTCGCAATTTCCCTAGGAACATATTCGGAACCTTCCTCATCTATCAAGTTGTTTCATTGCTTGGACTCAGTATCTCTGGATTGAAAAAAAATCGTTCACTAGGATTCCAGCATTTCGAATTTACTTTACACGCCTTTTTATTTTTCATCCTGTCAAGCATTGGTCCGGCCGATATGGAGTCATTCCGCCTCGCCTCCACATCAGCCATGTGCTTTAAATATCGCCAATACGGTAAGTAACAGCGCCATTGAAGTTTGCGTTGTTGATGTGAATCGTGTTGTTGCTTCCGTTTACATCGCCATTGATTGAATTTGCCTTGACTGCAACAGCGCCATTGGCTGCTTTCACGTTGTTAACTGCTTTCACATGTTTACTTACAATCAGCCTGTTGAACGCGAAAAGGTCGTTAACGACATTTAGCTTGTTATTGAAAAGGATTACGCCGTTGTTACTTCGTATCATGCCGCTGTTAACCACTCGTACCGCGTTTTACTTAAAGTTATGCCGTTATTACCAATACATACCACGTTGTTTCTTACAGACATGTGAGACTTCCGTTATTTAGCGGAATTCCGTTTTTTTAACTTTGGGAATCTGCTACTTTTGTCACTTTCCGTTTTTTCCCGCTCCGAGTATCTTGACAGAGTGTGCTGTATTATGCTGTACACGTTCTTCCTTGGATACTGTACATGTTTTATCCTAGACTCCCAGTACGACTAGCCCTCGAACTCTGTCCAATCAGATGGAAGTTCGCATTGCCGTTGGGCCTACGTAGCTAACTGCAATTACCTCATGCTTTTGTACAAGTTTCATGTGCTTTTAACCCAGCCAGATTTGTCTGGCCGGCCAGCTAGCTTCTGCATGATTACTACACACTGATTGTGTGCTCCCAGTGGCCAGTTGGCTCATGCTATTTATTATATATCGTCAGAGGATTCGTACACAGTCAGTCAGTGCACATTTCCGGTAATATTTACGTGACATGTGCAAAATACTTTAGAAGAGCTATCCGCATTATTTTTGTGAGTTTTTCTTGCATAATTTTGACATACGATGCTTTCCTTTCTTGTGAGTCATGGCACCCACCAGTTTTTTGCTATCCTATCGTGTATTATGTATGGTCTAAGTGATCTAGCCTATACCGATGTGTACTGCTTCATATAAAAACTTTAGCCTAACCACATCCTCTCAACGTTTGCATACTACGTTTAGGAAACTTAGTTACAACAAGCTTTAAGGTAGTTTGTTTACATAGGGGAGGGGAGTGCTTGATGTGATACAAGAAGTCGAAATTATTGAGCCTAGCCTAGCTGGCTATTTGTACAGGTAACAGTTAGCTAAGGACCTAGGACTAACCCAAAGTTGGGCTAGGCTAGATGACAAAAAGTAACAAAACAAGTGGCTAAGACCAGCTGCCTAGGTTTATTTTTATCAGAAATTGTACTAGGGTATTTGAAGGGGGGGGGGGTGGGGTGGGGTGGAGGCAGAATGCTTGAAAGTAAAGTTCAGGGTGACTTTTAGGTGAAGCCTAGGCTACTTTAAGAAATTGCCAGGAGCTTCTGGGGGTTTTGCCCTTGTTAACACCCGATAATGCAACAGTATCGCTTCAGGCTCCCGGATGCAACTTTTTGCATATGCAGAGTTTGTACTCAAAATTTCCTCTATTTTTTTGAGTTGCCACTCACATGTCTGTTCTTAAAATCAGGCCGTTATTACCAACATTTACCACGCTGTTGTTGAAAATCATGCCGTTATTAACTCAATGTATGCCGCTGTTACCAACAATTACGCCGTTATTGACGAACATAACAGTTACACAACTTCACAACTGGTTTTGTTTGGTCTCTGTCAGTGTTCAGTTTCCTAGTAGTTACCAAAATTGTCAAAATAGGACATTACCTATTGTATAATCTGACTACAACATAGACTTCCAAAACTGCGGCACTCCACATGACAATTTACGGCTACACAACAGCAGTGGTGGAGTGAAAGTTCCTATTGAAAATAGGCCTATGGTACTATGTGTACGCCTATCTTTGACTTACAATGCACAATAGCCTAGGCAGGAAGGCTAGGGGTAGGCTGGTAAGTGCTAACATTACCAGTAAGCTTGGAAACCTTTCGTCAAAAGTAACTCCTCCCTTTTGGCTTGATACCATTTCCAACAAATTCTTGTACTGGGTACAAAAGTTGTTAAGTGATTTCTTCAGTTTCTTGCCAAAATTCCCCATTTTTGTGTAGTTGATTGCACCTTCAAGTTCAATGGATTGGCTTCATTACTATGGCACAGACATACCTGAGATTTAAATTTGGTATTTGCCGATAATACCATATTACAAAGTCTCATCGTAGGGATTTCGAACGCAGGAAAAGTTTGCTTGTGAAAAAGGTAGTTCTGATTATCCAGTTTAAGATCGAACAAAGTATAATGCAAGTTTCTTTCATAAATTTTAAGTCAAAAAGGGGTTATCAGGGTCTTCTTTTCATTTTAAATTCCTCCACAGAACATATACAATTCCATGAGCAGTTTGTTTACATTTTTTAATCACCAACCCCACTACATAGTGCACAAGTCTTCAAGGCTCTTGACAGGTAGTTGGTATGGGAGCGTCTCTCGTACATACACACATGCACAAGTTCAGTACAGGCTTGCTTCAGGAATGTTTGTACAGTGCAGCTCAGCCGCTGCAGAGGTCACATGTAAGATCAGAGATCACACCATAAATTATCATAAGTAGTTATACCAAGCGCTCAGGGACTAAGCTTGACGGTAGAAGTATTCTTAAAGCTCCGAAGAAAAAGATAATTTCTGAGTGATCAAACCAGTGTCAGTGACTCATAGCTTTATGACTGTATGGCAGTCAGTTATTTAACCCTTAAGTGTACTGAGATGAAGTATTGAAACAATTTCATAAAATGTGGTTGGAATGTTTTAAGACTGGCTGCATTCAAGATTTTTACATTGTGACATGCAAAGGATGTAGACAATGGGGTCGGAATGGACTACAGTAGGTAGGAAATCCATGGGGTATGACTGATAGGATCACCTTGCAAAAATATCTCCACAAAGTATGTGGTATAATTCGTTAAGCAACCAAAGGGAACCAGGGAGAAAACAAAATCCTGATGAGGGACCTACAAACCCGAAATACCCCACACCAAAGCAAAAACAGTGCCTACACCAGATGATTTTGATGTTGTGGAAATGAAAATTATTTGGTCTTACATACACTTGCAAAGAAACTGCCAGACACGTTTATCCAGTCTAGTACAGTACTGTGATCGTTTAACTCCCGTACAATATCGAAGAATCAAATTTCGTCGAATTTGCACGATTTTGTGCGAAGTTGTTCGAATTTCTGCAATTTTGCACGATTTCAGAAATCGTACAAAAATTCGACCGCAAAGGTTTGTGGAAAATTCGTACAATTATTTACGTTTTTTTCGGTCAGTTTTTCACCATACAAAATCGCGCAAAATCATTGACAAGGTCTTTTAAAAATCAAACAGTCGTTCGATAATCGAACGCAAGTTTAAAATGTAAACTGTTGATCTGGAAAAGTACCGATCATTCACTTAACGTTGCAGTTGCTTTATGTAGCAGGATGAGCTTTCATACACTTCAGATGAACGGACAAAACGTGCGTTCATTGCAGACACTGGTGCACTATTCGTTATGTATACAGTGTACGCTGTAACATAATGATTAAAGGCGAAAGATTCATTTTTATATGCGTTTTAAAGTATATTTAAAAGTTTGGTATGTGAAAGTAAGTACTACCGAAAATTTTAATTTTTTGGCTGGGGCACCGTTCTTGACGTACCGCCATGCGTGTTCATAATCCAACTGTGCAACAGTGTATTGTGCTAACATATCACCTTTCGTAACTTACTTGTTATTAAAAGACATGAAGTAATATTCGTCAAGTTTGAATCTATAAGAAGTGTGCCGTCGAAACATAGATTAGATGACAATCATCAGCAAGGGTAGGTATTTGCATATTTTCGGGGAAGGGGCACAACTGCTTCTGCATTACCTAAGGTGTGACCCGATATTTCAACAAATCCTCCAAAGAAATAGGTTTGGCCCCTCCGGTTGGGAGGGGGCTGGATTCCCCACCCACCGTTTCTCAGAAATCATACATATTTTCGTGTTGGATGAGGCCTGTTTGTAATAGTTGCCCCCCAGATTTGCAGTCCAGTGTTAGCCTAATTTCATGTTTGCAGAAAGTTCTCTTACCTCGGAAAGCATTAAAAGTAGACTAATCAGCCGTCCCGAACCATCATTCTTTGAATGTATATCCTATTTATTTCCTAGTTTGTAAAATGAGCGGCGCTTTCCTCTGTGTATTAATTCATCTTCAGAGCATATAGAAAGGCAAGGTGCAACAATCGTTTTAACGGCCATGGAGGGTGTTTCCATACCTTTCCGCTCGGACAACCGCAAATTATACAATTTTCTGCGGCAATACGATGGTGAATGACCCTTTAATAGATAATCGCTAGGCCCGCATAAATGAAACTGCAACCCACTTCACTGTCTTATTTTTCAGCCCATCATTGTACTGTCTCACATTTTATAGCCCAATGCAGCACACATTATTCGCTTACACTTCCTGGCTACTGTAGCTCGTTGATACATAGCGAATGTAGACTACAGGTACAGTACTGTGTATCACTTCGACTCCATGAGAAACCTTCAACTCGAGAATTCCCAGGCACCTGCAATGGGCCCAACTTATTTGCATGCAATATTCTGTGCATTGCTTTGCTGGTGACGTCATTGGACTTCCCCTTTTTTTTTTCACAGACTTGATGCGTGTAAAATTTCCATTGGCTGCTACGTACCAATCACCGTTAACCACCATAAATGTTAAATCCCGCCCTACTAGGCTACACCCACCTCTTGAAAACATACAGCACTGTCAGACTTACTGTGTCTACTTACGATCGTACTCTCCAGCGTGTAGGCCTGTAGTACAGTACAGTAACCTAACGAAGTAAATTTCATATCCTGGGTAACGCGCCGCTCTACGTACGTTACGAACCAGCTGTCATGGGCCAAAATTCAGCATGCATATTTTCAGCAAAATCAACCATTACGAGCTAAACTTTGTACCTTATCTCTTTCATGGGTGTAGAATAAGTCTGCTCTTGTGAAAAGTATTCGGTAACAGTTTGGTATCAGACAAAATATCGCTTATGTGTAAATCCCAAGATGGCGCTGGCTGCCGAAGGTTGAAAAAAATCCCGGGCGATATGTGTGACGTCATGTAAAGGTACGGGGACTGATTGGGCATACGACTTCCAAAAAAGGTTACGCAAAAGTGGGCGCTGGCCGCTTGTGAATGAATGAGTGCTAAACCCAGAGCTGTGATTGGATATTTCACGTAAAAGGAGCTGCATTTCCCAGGCATTTGCAGCGGCGCTCATAATAACAGCATGCAACATAAATTATGGTATTTGCACATAACGCAGTACAGTTTGGCCCATGTGTGAATGAATGGTATTGTACATGACTAGACCTGCAGGCCGGCGCCTATAGCGTATACAGCATGTGACAGTAAAATGACAATGCAGGTATGGTTTCCCAAGTGCCGGATTAAAATTCGGATTATGTTAGCACAGTACGCTGAGGGTGAAGGTTAGGGAGATCCTGGCAATACTGTATTGCACTCCGCTGTAGGGCCCTGAGTCAGAGATTCAGAGGCGAAGGCTCGAAAATTGATTGCCGAATTTTACATCTTCATTCTCTCACTAAATGGACTATAATTGGATTAATGTTTTTCCCCAAGGACTCGAACCTCAAAAGTTTTGTCCAGTAGGTAAGATTCAAATTTTTAGCAGTTGCATCGTAGAGGGTAAAGTATAGGGAGGTTGGTTAGAAAGGTTCCAAAGGTTAGGGGTGGGGTCAAAATGGGATCCATATCCATTGCAACATCTGTGTGAAATGAAAACGAAAAAGTGGCGAGGCCATGGCCGTACGGGCCGGGGGCGGCCCCCAAATGTCAGAAACCTGACTAAATCGGGCAGTTATTTTGTCTCAGTTTGGCAGAAAATTGGACAGTTAAATTAGGTCTGGAGTCGGGCAAAAATCACCGCCCTCCCTGAGAAAGACAGTAACGGCCATGGGCGAAGCTTGCATTTGTATTGTACCGGAACTAAGATGTGATACCATTGCAATAGCGTTCCCTCCGACTGTTTTGGTAGACAACAGAATGGTTAAATTTTATGGACTTGGACAATTGTAAAAAAGTCCACTCAAACAGTAGAAATTTATATGACCTTTAAACTTTATGTACAGGAAGTTCTTACCACGTGTGCGAATTTCGGTCGAATTGTTTGGGGCAAAATTGGTACAAATCTTGGAACCGCGTAAAAGAGTGCAACCTCATTTTAAAATCTGCAGGTATGAGTATAAATGATATCAATTCGTTGAAATTCCATTCAGTCAAACTTCCAAAGGTGCGTAAAACACCCCACACTCAGAGTGGGCAAAGTGCTTGAGCAAATGTCTAGATACAGAATGCCTATATAGGCCCCAGGTGGTCCACTATGCATTCAGTCAACGTTTCCCGGCCCCAAGTCAACTTGTATAGCTAATTACCGTTATTGATTAACCATCGTCCTATTCACAGTTTCATGCGGCTTTGTCCCAATTTGTTACGAATGAAAAGAAACTTCGTTTGATGGGCAAAAGGGTGAGCTTGAATAGAAAAATTCTTAATGCACTTCTGATTGTATTTTCAGTGGTTAAAACTCGCTGATGAACTCCTTTCACGTTTCTCTCGTTTACTCCCGGCTGTCCTGGTACCCCGACATGAAATTCTGTTTGCCATCCTATTATCCCCTAAAATGCATACAAACCTCCCCCTCTCCGCCAAAAGTATCCGATTAATAACAATCAAAATAATGTTAATTGTTAAATTACAGTGATTTTCCATCTGTACAAAGTATGTGATTGCTCGTCTATGCTGTAGAAGTCGCCATAGTAAGCTTCATCAACTTTCGTTGAAAGGAACTTAAAAGTAGCCTGCATAGCTACTCTGTTGTCTGTTCTATGTGATAATTTTATATCGGTAATGAAACTATTTCATAGATAATAAAGTATGAAAAAATATATGCTGTAGAATAATTACTATGGAAAATTTCAAAAACAATGCTTCCTATTCCTATTCTTGGCGTTCGCCGATCGAGACGCATCTTTCATTACCGTAAGCTTTCAGACTCCAGAGGCTTAACAGTGGAGGCCTTATCGCACTTCATTCCTCACCGCAGCTGTCAACCGACGAATTTCTTTTGTAGCAGTATTTAATTCACATTGCTCAGCTGCATGGTATCGTTTTTCTTTAGTCCCCGTCAATACGGACAAGCGTTTAATACAACTGTGATATATATCAATAATACAGAGCTGCAACACCTTTATCTCCCTTAAGCTTAGGCTAACAAATAAAATCCGCCGCCAACTTGCAAAGTTTATTTCAATGGCTTGTTCAAAGTTGCCTACAGTGTACCAAAACATTATTTCTGTTGCCGGCGATCCTTTTTCTTGAAACGGCTTCGAAAATTCTAACCTTTCACTGTATCAGTAAACATTCCATCCTCTGCTTCATTGACCACAAATTCTTGTGGTCATGTGTGCGATATTTGTACGCATTGATTTGTACGGAATTTCGTTGAAATCTGCGTGTGCGATGTTGTGTGAATTTGTGTGAAATTGTGTGAACTTGCGCGGTTTTCCGCGATCGTAGAAAAAATTCTACGGGAGTTAAATGATCACAGTACTGTACCTGCCTATGTAGCAGGCTGTATGACATATTCCTTGCTCAGTCTCAGAGAGCCTTAAAAGAGGGGCTGAGCAAACAGAGTTCACTCCACAAGGAAGTTTGGCTCAGATGTAAGCAGAGACTGCTGAGGTTCATGCTGCAGTTTCAAAACCACTGGGTGACTAAGCTCTAATTAGCAGGCCTACAGGGGCATGCAACAAAGAGGGGAGGGGAAAGTACTGTTTGTCTTCACTAATTAGGGTGATTCTTTCATTCATAATTATATTGTAAAAAAAATTTATAATTTAGGCGCGGTATAACAACCGAACTAAGGCCTCTTTTCTACCAGGCAGAAACTCAGAGCACTCTTTCCATGAAGGAAAGTACGATGTTTTACAGATTCTGCATGCCTTTGTTACTTCGTATTCTCAGATCTACTATGGCTTACAGGTTTTGCTTGCTTAATTATTGCTACATTTTACTATGTTTTACAAGCTTCAGGTTACCCTTATTACGTTGCTCATATGTTACACCTACATTTGTCATTATCTGCTTCGTTAGTTTTGCATTCCTGGCAGGCTTTTCCTGCCTTAGTGTATTCAGCTAGCTAATCCTGTTGTTACCCGGGCCAGTTGACGGCCTTCCTTCATTCGGATTAGCCGAACTCATGAGTCTTACACTCTAGCCGGCCGGGTCCATGTTGTGTATTGATTTTCTTTAGTCTAAGTAGCCTGCTCCAGTGTAGCAGTCGGTTTTCTTTGTTTGTTTCCCTTAACAGTTTCTTACAGATATGCAATCGCTGACTCCTAGATGTTGTTCTTGTAAGCGATGGGTCGCCGAGTGGGACAACCACGATCTTTGTCCTTCGTGTCGCTCGTGTTCTCAAAGCTCAAGGTGTTAGTGTTTGCCGCGAATGGTCTAAGGAATGGACTTGGTTAGCTCAGTGTAAAGAAGCTAAAGGCAAGAAACTGGCTAAGAAAAAGGCTTCCCAAGCAGCTACAGATCAGACTAAGAAGTCATCCAAAGATTCTTCAGGATGCAAGACCAAGTCTAGAGATAACTCTAAGAAGAAACCTAGCCACAGAGATGGCGAACCCTCAAGTTGTAAATCAACGCAGGTTGCTAGAATGGCTCCTGCTCCTGCTCCACAGGTGGCTAGAATGGCCCCTGAAACTTCACAGGAAGCTAGAATGGCTCCTGATAACTCACAGGTGGCTAGAACGGCCCCTGATGTTTCTCAGATGGCTAGAACGGCCCCTGAGGATCTTCAAGTCGCCAGAAAGGCATCGGACCCAGTTCAACTGGCCAATCCTTCGGTTCAGGAATCTGTTATGATCCCGCTTGATTTGACAGGTAAGCGTTCAGATTGTGGACCCCATCAGCCCGAACCAACCCAGCCCTTCGGGGCTATCGAGATCAAGCCAAGCCTGTTTGGAATCGGAGACTGTACCCCAAGGAGATCCTTCTGTCGCTTAAAGAGACATCCTTCTTGCTTCTGACTCGGGGTCCATTAGTGTGAGAAACTATGAAGGTTTTGTTGAACTGTCACCTCAAGCCAATCCGGCCCAGTCTTGGAGGAGCTGGTCCAGGTCTAGATCTCGTAGGAGCCATAGGAGTTGGCGATATCGTTTCTCTTCTTCGGGTTCACCCTCTCCTCGGAGGAGGAAAGGCCTACCATGGTTCGGCCAGCAAAACTCTGAAGCGTTATCTCAGATCTTGAACTTACTTTTGTCCATGGTTCAACCTTCTATGACCTCACCTCAACCTTCTTTACAAGCAGGTGGTTCTAAGGTCAGTCCTCCTCAGGCTCAAATCTATCCGGTGCCTGTGGTTCAGGTGTCTGCTCCAGTCCCTGAAGATGCCGCTTCGGGAGCATCGGATTTATTTGATCATGATCAGGAGGTTGCAGAACTGCTTTCCTTCTGAGATCCCCTGGCCTCAGACGGTGATTTGAGGGATTCAGGGTCAGATGGCAATCCCCTGTATGGGATGGACATTCCACAAGATGTCTTCGATAGAGCCATCGACATCCTTAGATGTCAGCATGCTGTGAATCATCTTTTTAGGCTAAAATCCTGGGCTGGCAGGCACAACATGGGAAAAGGGGAGTAGTCTGCTTGACCGTTTTGTTTGTTTTGTGGTTTTCCTGCTGTTCTTGTTCTGGCAAGATAAGCAAACTCCTCCAAGATATGCATGCAGCATTTAGAGTGCAAGAAATGCATGAGTAATTTCAACAATGGGATGACAAAAGATGCAGTTTATACTAGCTAGATGGCAAACAGGAAGTAATTACTCGCTTGGATGCACATTGGGCTGATAGAGGTGAGATTCATTACCTTGTGTTGATGCAAGAGATAAGCTGTGGTCAGCTCCTTGATAACTTTGGGCCAAAAGAGATTGCCTGTCATAAGCTAGGATTTGACAATAGTGACCGTCCACAGGAACCTCCTTCCAAGTCTAAACTGTCCTTAAAAAAGCCGTCAAGTAGTACAAGAGCTTTACTTCCCGTTGACGCCGAGTGTGAAGATTGGTACAAAGCTACAGCCTCCGTGGCTACAACTAAGAAATGGACGGCCTTCTCCAAATCCCAGAACTCGTCGTTCAGAGTAGATGAAAAAGAGTGGAAGGATCTTTTTATAACTCCCCTGGTGCCGCAAGCGGCCAAAGACTACTTTCGGCTCTATGGACTATTCTGGGAAATTGAAATCATTTTCCGGCAGGAGAACCTAGCCAGTTTCGTCTAAGGCCAGCTCCCAAACAGCGTCATTGCCAGCCGGCTCCACAGTCCTCGGGGTCCAGTAGATCTCCTCCTAGAGGCTTCAGATCACAAAGACAGCAACGCCGCCCTTTGGGCCGCAGTCCTGTGAGAGGCTCGTTTAAGTCTTCAACATCGGGTAGGGGGTGCGGTTTTGCCAAGCCCTAAGGGTGCCCACCCCATTGCAGCCATCCCAGCAGTGGGGGGGGGGGGAAGAATATCAATCTTTCAGGAGATGTGGGAAAACATAAAGCCCGATCAATGGGTCATGAACATTGTAACATATGGATATTGCATAGAATTTACGGTTCCTCCACCCAGGAAGGGAACCATGAAAGTCACTCCAGTTCCTTCTCACCCAGACAAGCACAGAGCATTAGAAGAAGAAATCTGTGGTCTTGCAGACAAAAGGGCCATCCATACAGTTCCTCCAAGTCAGTCTCAGAATCTCAGCAGGTCAAACTTTTCCCTTGCTCCAAAAAACCGGACCGTTGGAGGCCGATTCTGAATTTGAAACCGCTAAACAAAGCTTTCATAAAGACGAGACGTTTCAGGATGGAGTCTTTAGCCTCCATAATCCCGACACTGTCAAAGAACATGTGGGCCACCTCTATAGATTTAAGAGACGATTACCTTCACTTTGCGATTCATCCTGACCTTCGGTGATTCCTAGCCTTTTGTTACAAGGGGACCGACTGCCAATTCAATGCCCTTCCGTATGGCCTTGCAACGTCCCCAAGGGTCTTTACTGGGGTCACCAGATCAATCCTAGCCTTCTTAAGGAGAAGTGGAATCCTTTTATTTGCTTACCTGGATGATTGGTTAATCATAGCAGACTCAGAGGTTCAAGCGAACCTATACACAAACTTTGTGATCTAAACCTTACAAGACCTTGGCTGGGTAATAAATTGAGAGAAATCCAGCCTCCAGCCTTCCCAAGAAGTCGATTATTTGGGAGCACGTCTAGACTTCCTCTCAGGCCAAGCCTTCCCGACTCAGGAGAGAGTTCAGGCCGTATCCTCGGTAGCAGAGGAGATTCTCAACAAGTCCTGCAGCCAAGCATGCCTCTGGTTACCTTTGCTGGGTCTCATGGCCAGCCTAGTAGAAATCCTGCCCTTCTGTCGCCTGAGAATGCGGCTGTTACAGTATCACTTACTTTGTTATTACAAACCGGACACCCATCTGATGTCCAGGAGGATGCCTATAGAGGAGGATATAAAGCCATTCCCCCGGAATATTCTTTAAGGGAGGAAGTTCTCAATGTCCAACCCTCAAACCTCCATTACTACGGGTACCTCCAGTCTCGGTTTGGGGGCAACATGGGGTGTCCGCTCAGCGCAGGCCGATGGTCATCCACGGAGTTACCTCTCCATATCAATGCTCTGGATTTGCTAGCCGTAAGAAAGGCCATAGAAACTTGGTCAGAATACCTACGGGACCAAGACATGACTGTCCTGTCAGACGATGCCACGACCGTTGCTTACATAAACTACCAAAGAGGCACCAAATCCAGGACTCTCTGTCAGATAATGTGGAGTTTACTAATCCACTGCCAAGAAGGAAACATCTCCTTGAGAGCAAGGCAAGAATACGGAATCTTATGGCCGATGCCCTCTCCAGGAGTCGCTTCAGCGACAACGAGTGGTCTCTTTCACAAACTTGGGGCAACCATGTTTTCCAACTGTTCAGTCGTCCGTCGATAGATCTTTTTGCAACACCGGACAATGCCAAACTTCCAACTTATTGCACCAGATTCTTCCACCCCCAGGCCTGGGCGATGGATGCGCTGGCGTTAACAGTGGAGCAACCTTTGGACTTATGCCTTCCCACTGTGGGGGCTCATTCACACAACACTCCTCAAACTATCTCGCTCCAAGGGGGACATGATATTAATTGCTCCTTGTTGGCTGAACCAGCCTTGGTTTCCTGTAATCCTCAGACTCCTAGTAGACCTCCCGTTCAGGTGCCCAGTCTGTCCACACCTGATGTCTCAGAACAAAGGTCAACTGTTCCATCAAGACCTTCAAAAACTTCACTTGACAGTGTGGAAATTGTCTAGGGCTGTCAGTTTCCGTTTAAACGGTGTCTACATTGTGAACTAACACTGTAATGCATTAATGGCCTCATTGATCGTGCACTACGATTCTCCCAGTATGCGCAAGCTTTTAAAATCTGTACGTAAAAATCTAGCGATCATTTCAGCTATTTCTTTTTATTTCACCCAAATTTGCCAATGAACGAAACCAAGCATTAAATTCACAGTCAATGATCGTAAGTTTGATACAGGGCCCTGTATGTTTGATATCAGGCCGAAATGTACGCAAACACCGATGTACATAATATTTGGTCATGTCCGTGTACTCTACAAATGCAGAAGTTCAAGTGACACGCAAGAAAAAAGTCGAGTGAAAGCACGTGTGTAGGTCCGTTATTGCATGCAAACAGTAACACATTAGGCTACGCACCTGCTCTGTACAAAAGTTGACATCGCAACAACATTGGGCATGGTATGGAAAATTACAACGTTGTTCGATCGCTGCTTGTACCGCTGAATTACCAGTTGTTACATCGTCGTTTGCAGTAGTTTACGATAGGTACTTTTATGTTTATCATGCATGTTAATTTGTGTAAAACAAACGTGTGCCTTTTACTTTTATGATTTAAACAAAACGATGTCTGGAACATTACCCCAATGAACGAAAGTTTACGATAGACTACTCTCATCCTACGTACTAGCTCCATTGATTTGCACACAGCTAGCTAGCGGGCTGTGGGGCACTAGCAACCTCAAACAGATATTTACGTATGGATATATAGTGCGTGCATGAATTATGTATTGCTATATGAAACGCTCAAAACAAACACGTGTGCGAGCCTACACTGTCTGTTTATGTATAGGTAACTCATGGTAGGATGGTGTGAATGCTTATGTTTCTGCATTGAAATACTGCGGCAATTTTCGGGTTTTTAAGTAAGCCTGTTTTAACGTTTGTTCTGTGAGCAGCTTGAGCTACAAATACGATGTAAACTGTGAGAGAGTGAATTGTGGTTAAGCCGATATTGTGTACGCGTCCTAATAAGCAGATTTGGGCTACTGCTTCGAATGGGGATGCGGGCACTGCGTATTGTTAGGGTAAGGCTTACTGTGAGTAGGTGGAAGTCAATTCAATCACAGGATTATATACTATGAATGGAGAGACACGGACAGTTTATTTTTGAAGCTTTATTCGGTCATTGAATTTGCAAATAAACATCGTTGTTAAATGAGAGATATCAAAGAAAACACTGGGGAAGAAAAATGCTAAAACTTTTTGTTGTATTTTAAAAGGAAAACCATTTAAACGTTTAGCTGAATTAGGTGCCATTTGAACGGTTGATCGATTGTTTAACCGTTTAAACGTTTAAACGTGACAGCCCTAAAATTGTCAACGAACATTTTAAAGCAGCGGGAATTTCACAGAGCTGCTAGGTTTGCAACACTCGCTCGTAGAAAATCATCATCTAAGACTTACAATTCCCGACTTCAGAAGTTCTACGAGTGGTCCTCCTCTCACTCTCCGAATTCCTTGGAAACTTCAGCAGACAACATGTGTTCGTTCCTCATTCACTTATTTGATGAGGGCAAGCAGGTCTTGACTATTAGAAATTGCAGATCGGCTATAGCTCCAGTCCACAAGGGCTTCCAGGACAGTTCAGCAGTAGGATCCAATGTAGTCATATCTAAGTTGTTGAGAGGCATGTTCAACTTGAGACCTCCCCCCAGGAGACTGGCTCCCTCCTGGTCTATCAATGACGTCCTATCAACTCTAACGAAGCCTCCATTTGAACCTATGCAGAGGACCCCTTAACCTACAAAACGCTGTTCTTGGTGGCAGCAGCATCAGCCAGGAGAAGAAGTGAATTACATGCCCTTTCAGTTAAGAAAAGTTTCATCAGATTCACTCCAGCCGGGATCCATCTTCTTCTGGATCCTTCCTTCTTGGCTAAGAATCAGTCTCCTTCATTCACACTGAAAATGATATTTTTACTGACCATGTCCTCCGCTTAATTGATTAGAGAGGATCGTCTTCTGTGTCCAGTCAGGGCCTTAAAATGGTATACCAACAAGACTAAACTGCTTAGATCTTCGGAGGCCCTGTTCATTTTGCCAAGATCACCATACTATCTGGCCTCAAAGGACACCATCTCCAAGTGGCTGATTTGCCTGATTTCACCCCATGCAGAACCAGATGAGACGATTAGAGCTCACAATCTGAGAGTTCACGCTTCTTCTAAGGCCTGGTTCCAGGGTATTCCCCTCCAGGACATTATGGTCGCAGCGGCCTGGAAATCACCATCTTCCTTCGTTTCTTGTTACCTAACTCAGCCGATCCTTCCTTTGCCAGGGCAGTGCTACGAGGCTCTGATGGTTCGGAGTGGATCCTCCCACCAACAACACCGTGCTAATCTGGTTACATTTGTAAATAGGAGGTAATGAGGGGCAATGTAGAATCCCCAAAACTCCCTGGATTGGGAATCTACAAGCCCTGATACTTACCTCCTATTTGGATCCCTCCTCCTGGCCCCACAATGGAAGTCCAGCAGATCAGTACTTGGCTCTTGAGACCATTCACACCTTGTCCGCACCTAGAGTTGTCACTAACACTAAAACTTAGAGGGGTGTCACACGATCCAAAGGGCATCCACGACTGGAAGCAGTCCACTCATGTACAAGATTGCTTTGTACAGCTGACTGTGACTAAGCCGAATGAGTCTCTCCTTGCTGATTCGACTACTGACCTCGTACCAGACCGTGCAGTCTTCCGGAAAGTTAAGGTGAGAGCACCCTCGGGCTTGTTTTTGTATGTGTCCTTGTGTTCTTGTGTTCCATGTGTGTGTTGACAGGTTCGTATTCTAACTGGTGTTGGCCTCTAACTCCACTACGGCACTCCTACTCTGGTCTCGTAGGGCAATGCCTTTGGATCTGTCTGACTTTCAAGCGGAAGAGGACTTCAGGAGGCCACCCTCCTTTGGAGGGCGCCCTCCTCCACTGTGCTAGTGGTTTGCCAGGGTCTTACTGCGGGTAAGTGGGGATCACATATGTAAATAAGACTTAAGTATTGGGGCTCGTAGATTCCCAATCCAGGGAGTTTTGGGGAATGTAATGGCTATAGATTCCTTACAAAATTGATTCAACTTGAAATATCAGAAATGGCTGTGTTTAGCTGTTATCATAACTTCATTAATTTTGGAGGAGAAGCAGTCAAGGGGAATAGGCTACAGAAATCTTCATGAAGGAATCACTGAAGATAGGCACTAAACTTGAAGTAAGGCAAGACTTGCATCGGCTCTAATGATTGTACCAGACTTTTAAGCTCACCATCGGAAAGGCTAGTGCTTTTTGCAAGGGAATGGCCGCTAGACTGGACCTAAGGTTCACTAACTTTAGCTTTGGTTAGATCAAAAGTTTACTAGACCGGTAAAAACTACACAAATAACATCTGAACCTTATTTTCTAAATTAGACCAATATCAGTAATAGCTGAAATTATCAATACTGTTCCATCTAACTTCTGAAATACTGGTTTCAGTCCCAAAGGTCAAAGCTACTGTATACAAGCTATCGATCGATCAACTAAACTATATGCTTTCAGGGGGATGCAAAAGTCTCCTCAAATTCAGACTCATAAACATCCAATCATTGTTCAGTGAGTAAACATTTCTTCAAATATTCATGGGACATGTGTAGAAGACTCTTACAAAGCCATTCACAATATTTTCAAGAGCTTAACAACAGTTGCTGCCAATCTGCAAAATCAAGCTCATCGTGTGCCTTGAGTTTAAGACAGATCCACCAAAAATGTTCAAAATCATCCACCCCATAAACCTGATACAACTAACAAAATAGATCAAGGTCAGTAGCACTTATTTGGTATCTTTCAAAATTGATGGTAATTAGCAATTTTTAAGCTTCTTAAACCCAGAGAATGTTGTCCAAAATCTGAGCCTATGATCCCAATGATCACTTCAAAAAATTCAATTCAAGATAGCGTACTTCTAGTACACATTTCTGTGTAGATGTTTCACTGCCAGGGCAGCCAACTCGCATGTAAAATTGAAAGCCATCCAAAATTATCTAGAAGACATTAATTTTGTATAAAAGTTTCGTTGTGTGTTTAAAATACTCTTAACTAAGCCCCCTGAGATACTTGTGAAAACTTTTCTCAGTAATTTTCCTGTACGATTCTTTTTCCTTCAGAGTTCTCTGCTTAGTCTCCTTATGCTTCCCTAACAAGTTTATATATGAAGATATATTGAGCTTAGCATAGTCTCTTGTTTCAAAGAACTTTGCACTGAGTGCGAGACCGTTACAGTTTTGTTAGCTCACATATTGTACACAGTACATGTGTGTCGTTATAAAATGGGGCAGATGGCATCAACTTTTCAACAAAAGTTTTCAGCCTGTCGATGTGTGGAGATTTTGGGCTGAAATTTTGATATATGATTATCAATAGAGCATTTATAATACTTGCCTATTGCATTCTGATTTACAAAAGTTAATTTTGGTTTTTGATCTGCTTTTGTAGGATTGAGTTCACTGAGCCTGCTGAACAGATAGCTGTTTATTGATTGTACTGATAGCAGTGTTCTGGTTGTGTGTTCAGTTGCTGTCTTGCAGATGCCTGTGCAGGCTGTTTTGAAATCTGACCCATTTACACACATCAGTCTTTGTTCATCAAGTGGTCTATGCAATCACAATGCCTTGGGGGGGGGGGGGTAACTTACTGTATTATCAAGGTTCATTGAGCAGGGAGTTCCATTCAGCTCCCTGCATTGAGCAGTTACTTGATTTATAACGTAATTTGCAGGAACTCTGTGGTCAGTTTGGCTTACAAGAAAGGAAAAAGGCTTAAAGGAGAAATAATCCCTAGCTTTTTCTGCATTAAGACTAACATTTTAATGTATGCTTTTTCCGAAAGAAGCACATAGAAGGCATGAATTCATTTATTTCAACCTTAAAAACTGATTTTTATGTTGCTAATGGTTCGCGCCATTGTTGTTTGAATTTTACCAGTTCCTGGATGTACAATGACGAAAGCGAGCCTCATATCACATTTCAACAGTACCAAACCACACAAAGTAATATAAAGAACTGCACATGTTGTGGAAAGTAACTGTATATATGTGTGACAAAAATTCAGTTTGCCCTTTGTAACAGAGATTAAAATTTAAATCACCTTATTAACTATAGATTAATGACACATTATTCAGGTAAAATGAAAATAAAGTTTTTACAAGAGCAGAAGAAATAATTTGCACGAACTGGCAACACCTCAGTCGTTCACCATACACTACAATGATTCACGCACATGCAATACACAGACTTTTGTGCACTGTGTAGAGCTGTGATTCATTACTCACAGCAGCACTCAACAGGATGCAGTTACTCTTTACCTTGCAAGGTCAAAATTGAAACACTGCACCTGGTTGTTTTTAAGAGAACATGCACGCAAATGGACGTAAATCTTACTGAGTCCTTTTTAGCCTGAATATACGGATAACTGATGTAAGGTAGATATTGAGTCGAAGAGAGCCTGAAGTGTAGGATCTGTTGTGAAGGTGGCTGCTTTGCTTAGAACTTGTACTAGTACCAGTTCTGCAACTGATCGGGAAATTGTGTGATTTTGTCTGTTTTCTGCGCAAGTGGGGGATGAGCTAACAGTCTCTTAAGCGACGGTGACTTTTGACAAATGTAGCTGAATATGATTGTGGACAATTCATGATTTAACTCCCATTCCATTCAGTTATTGAGGGAAAGAAAAGAGGACTGAGAGTACCTAATGACAAGGTAGGTAGGTAGATTACAGTTGCAGTAAGTTAAGTGAAGCCCTAAACATTGTTTGAAATTAATAAAGCCATTGGCAATGCGACCTATTTCTCATAGGCCTAATGCCAAGGGTTAGGTAGGGTATACGCAGCTTTGAACGACACTGGAGAAGCCTAAAAACCTGTTTCTGTGTGGATTGTTATTTCATATGTTAGTGTGCATTCCATGTGCAATGACTGGGACATTGTGCTACTTACGATGTGGCTTTTTTACGTCATATTTGAAGCGCCCTCTTTTGTGAAAACAAGAAAATGGCTATTAACATCATGTGTGTGAAAAAATAATTGTAAAATTCATGAAAATTTGGGGCAGTGGTGTGTCGACTAACTTTTTCAGAAAATGCAGTAGAATATTAGTCTCTACTAGTGGTTTACTGCAAAATCTGTGGGTTGGCTTCTCCTTTAACCTGTTGTGGGGATATCTCCCATTGTGTTACTGGATCAATGGAGGTAGTGAAGTGAAGTAATTGTAATAACTGTTTTGAGTTCAAGTGCAGCAGGAGCTTTTTGAGTCTGTGTTTTGTTTTGATCAAGTGCAAACCTATGCAGTGTTTACTTGTGGAGTTGTAGGTGCAACTAAATGTACTTTGCAATACTTGAACAGTTTAGGTACATCGTACAAATTTAGTTTTTTTTCAGTCTTGCTGCTAAATTAATACATTATCCTTTACAGGCTTTGTTGATTTTAGAAAGTATGCAGTGATATTTGTAGATCTGTCATTAAACTGTGTCAGTTGCACTGTTTACATGCCTTAACACACTTGTGATTTTTCAGTTTGGTTTTGAGTTCTTTAATTATTACACTCATCTCTAGGCTCTTACCTTTTGCCTTTGTAAGGTAAGGAGGTTTTGTGGAAGTTGATGAATTTAATGATAAAATTTGGTTCTTTGAGTTCCTATTTTTAATAGACAAGAGAAATTTTGTGAGCTACACAGCAGCATTGCTGCTCTAGTGTAGTGTATGGCTTGGTGCGAGGTTGCTCTACATGCATGAAATAAGCAAGTTTGGGATCGTGATTTATGTGAGGTATTAATATTAATGTGGGGGAATTTACGGAATAATCTATAATTTTAAACATTCTATACATACAGTCATGTTTAGAAGAATTTGATGTGGTCATTGCAGAGAGTTGCCAGGCATGCCTGGCAACTCCCTGGTCATTGTAGGTTGAAAGGCTCAGCAGTTAGTTAATTAAGCCCAGCCTATTAAGAGAGTTACAAAACCATGGAACTGATTTTGGGGTTAGACTTTGACATGGGTATGACATGTCACCGGAAACAATTGTGTCCGTGAAATCCAAAGGCCTGAATTTCGATCTGTAAAACGTTAATCCTGTCTTTATGATCATGCGTTTGGTCAGGAACATTCCTATATTTCATATATTTTTTGTATGACAATGCAAATTGACAATTGTATGATTGTGTATACTGCCCCTCCCCCCCCCCCAGGAAATTGTTGAACGATGTCGAACATTTCTGAAGGTATTCAAGCTTTTAGCTGCATGTTTCATCTTCACAATAAGTCTCCAAACATTTGAACAACAATGTTTATGGACAAGTATATGATCATAGAAATGGGTCTTTACATATATGTCCAAAGTTCAATACCTAACTATGTTAACAAACTGATAATTGCTAGGGCCATTCTGTCAGAAATCCATGAGGAAACTGTATAGTGCCATCTGAATACTCCTCTGTGCACCAAAAATTCTGGTATATCTGTTATTGTGTTATTCATGCACTCTAAAATTGGCTAAGTCCAACTATCAGAATCTGAACAGGAAACTATTCCTTTGATTAGAAATCTCTTCCGACCAGAAAAAATTTCTAAGTTCAAAATTCTGGTACTTCTTACTGTGCTGGCTCAAACCATGAAAATGTGAAAGTCCAATTTATTTCAGAAAGAACAGGATTTTCCAGTGCCCCAAAAATTCAAGTCCATTGTTTCATACACAAATGTGTGCACCTTTCTGGTCAGAAAAAGTTGACAGGGACTTTTGTCAGAAAATTGAACAGGGTTTCAACAGGAAGGGTTTCTGTCCAGAAAATGACTAGAAAGTCAGCAGATTCCCAACAGATTTACTGTTCTGTTGAAAACATGTTGACATTCAGATGACTTTCTGTTCACTTTCTGACAAAAATTTCCAGAAGGCTTGAAACTATTAAGGCAATCCTAATTTATTTCAAGTTATGCTCTTTTTTCAGGAAGTGTTGGAGAATTTACATCTCCACAATTTTTACGAGTTTCTTTTGTCATTGATTCTATAATTGAAGTGATGATCTGAAGGAGTTAATAGTACTTAGTTGACAGAAAGTATGTGTGAATTTATGCCTCCAAATGCTTTTAGAATAAAATATCCACTGTTTGTGTTTCTTGGATTTATACAAAGTATGTGATATGAATACTTTGTAAAATTTGCACATATGTTGTGCATGTATAAACACAGGGTTGAGACAACCAAAGGCACCGTAGGTCATGGTTATCAGTCCCCTCTCCACTAAACTTCATACCCCTCAAAAATACCATTACCAAAGATCGTAAGGCCTTAATACCTTTTCGTGTTATTGCTTTTTGATATCCTTTTGGTGTCCAACTTTGGGACTTGATGTCTCATCTGTTCCCTGGTTAAATTATGCTAGGGAAATAGACTTGACTTTGACTTTTCTGTCAGTAGTTCTGATTTTGAGCACTGTAAAACTGACCCATTCATAGCATTAACTTTTCTCAGGGCATCACTGAAGGAAAAAGTGAGCCATTTCCATCATTGCCTGGACTTGTTATTGAGGTATTGTGGTAGCTTTTGATTGTGCTAATTAAAATGCAACTTGCACATGTATTTAAAGATAAGATTTTCAGTCACCCTTTTCAATGTTTTTCATGAGTGCAAACTAGGTTATGTTAGTATATGAGTGCAAAGTAGGTTATGTTAGTATATCTGGGAGATAAAAGCATACACTGACCAGTAGAATTTGGCAGTTAAATGGTGTATTGAAGGGATATTGTACATCAAATTTACAAAACAGGGTTACCAATTGTGCTGTAGCTCAACCCACGAAGTGTGGGTAGGGCTTATGTGGTACTGTAGGAGGAGAAAATGTCTGTCGCTCTGTTCAAAAGGTTTCATCTTCTGCAATTGCTGGTGGATTTGTCTAAAATTTGCAGTGAAGTTGCTGCATTGGGATGGGCAATACAGGGTGTTCCTTACGTTTTGTGGTAATGAGCTTAATTAGTGAGCTTTATCTGGAGGGGCAAGCTCACCACCTTATATGAATAGCCTCAAGTCAAAAAGCCTGTGTAAGTTTGCAATGACCTTGTTTTGACTGTTATTCCAGGGAGTTGCTATTTTTTAAATTATAGCAACATTCTGGTTATTGTTAGGCATTATTTGGATTTCCTGTAGTAGCCAGTGTTCATTGTGTACACAACTAATCTACCATGATGACAGTGTTCCCAGACAGCTACTGTGACTAGTCCTTTTAGTAATTTTAGTATCTATTACACAGCCCTCCTTGCTCGTTGTGTGGACATTGCATACAGAGGGTCATTGTTCTTCACCAAGTGTTTCCCATGTATAGCTGGAGTGATAGTCTAAGAATGTTAGATAGTTGACATTGGTCTTTCTCACCCAAGGCCCTGCACTAGTGATGTAACCAGACTTTTTAATTTGAGGGGGGTTAGTGGGCAAGTGATTATGACGTAGTTTAAGTGGAGCGCCATCATTGGTTGCCACTCATATTGCAGGAAATGGTACTTCCAGGCCTCCCAGACCTTGTGAATTGTAGCTAAATATTCTTTATTTTTAGAAACCACATAACTAGAAATTAACACAAGTTTTCAAAAGGTCAGTCTCTGCAAAAGTGGTGAGTGGAAGCTATAAGAAAATGAATTGATAAATTTGTGTTAACATCACTTGTGCTGTATTGTATTCAGGCACTTATGTTTACTATGCATAGATTCATCATTCACATTTGTCAACAAAAGCATACATTTCATTATAATTGATTATTTTTCTTTTCGTTTGTATTTTTTACAGAATCAGTGTTACAATTTGGAATAATTTAAATTTTTAAAGTATACAAATCTGCACTACTTTGCAGCATTTGCTATTTTATTTTTGTTTAACATCCAGTGTGAAATGAATTTCTCTTTTACAGACAATAAACTTATCATAATCATGTAGACTTTAAGGGCGTGGTGTAATTTTCATCCAATGCTCTAGGTGTTTGCTCACCAATTTCACGTGGGGGGGGGGGGGGGAGAAGCAAGACATTTGACAGCCTCTTCTCCCTCTGGTTATGCCACTGCCCTGCACAAACTGGTGACATGTAATGCAAGTTAAGTTTCTGATTCCTGTCCCTGTCCCCCTATGGGTAGTGTTATATAGGGGGACGAACTAGCTAAGATTTATGCCTGACATGGTCCAGCTCCAAAATGTAATTGCAAGGTCAACAGTGTTACACATGCTGGCCAGCCCAACATGAGGTTGTGTATGTACCATGTATGGACTATGATTGTGTTCAAAATTAATTTAAAGTGGCCATGACACGTAAATTGGAGTAACGGGAGACTAATTTAGCCTAAAGTACACAAAAAGCTCTTTCTAAAACTGTTTTCATCACCCTTACAGCCTTGAGCATTAAAAAGAAATTAATGTTTCAAAAAATTGCACCAAAAAATAGACTGTTGAAAATTAGATTTCAAGCCAACACGATAATGACGTCATTTTAGGAACACCAGCCTCCGTATACCGAACCTGGTGTACAGTATAGCGTATATATACGTAAGAGATAGTAATGATTGTAATTCGCGGCATGTCTTGAATTTGAACTTTATTCTGCCTGTTTGGAGAGTGGTGTCGGTCTGTTACATTTTGGGGCTGCAGTAGGCTATTACTAATAATTAGGCTACAATTACTCTTGATTCGTAACTGAACAACGAAAAAACTCGGCAGTGTTCTGTTCAGTTCAGTCTGCAGTAATACGTACAGTGTGTGGACTGGCAGCAGCCAGCGAAATACTGTGCACACTCGATCATAGGTTAGTTCCACGATTTCCACTGACACTTGCATGAAAACAACCTAAAGTTCATATTTTGACTGCCTACATAAAACTTTCCAAGCTAAAGTCCCTTTCAATTGCTCCAAATGCTTCTCATTCTCGAATTGTTGTGGTGTTGTACTTTTACCTCACCTTACAGTCTCAGATCGATATGGTCCTATGCGCCGTAACGAATTACTCACCCCATCTGTACCACTGACTTCTAGTTCAATATCGCCTTCGCCTTTCTGATTTCAAATCCAAGAAAACTCACTTTACCCACAGTCCGATGAGGGAGTTGCCATTAGAGGGCAACTCCCTGGCTCAGATCCACCATTCCAAAGAAAGTATTAAATTTGACTTCATATGGTACCTACTACGAAACAGTGCTGGTGCTACATTGTGTAGTATCAGGTATGTTGTGTACTGGAAGTACTTCCATGCTGTACCTATGCTGTTGCGTTGTGAGTGTTTGTACGCGGCAGCTACTCATCATGACACCAAGACGAAAAACCTGCGTGAAATGCATTTAATTGACTAAAACAACTGGTAAGCACGAGAAAAGGGATAGCAATTCCAAAATTTACAACTTTTCACGCAGGTTTTACATTGTATCGACCTTGGTAACCAGTACAATGGAATGCAAACACTGTATCAAATGTCCGAAGGATACCACGGCAAACAACGATCAGTTCCTAAAGTGACGTCACATGACGTAACAAGATTTTGAAAATTTTCGGGAAGACTAACTTTTCAAGGCTGGGAGAGGGTGTATTTTTTCTCAATTTTCGAGCGGAAAAATAAGTTGTAAACAAACTGAATGGTTGATTTTCGTTGTAGGAAACGTATTCCTGAAGATACCAAAGGGTTTAAACCGTTAATTTACACGTGGCATAGCCCCTTTAAAACTGGACAGGTCATAACATCAGAAGGGTTGAGTAACTGCAGCACTGCTGCTGTAGTTTAAGATACGTAAACCTCATTTGTCTACGTTAAAATTGGTCTGCTCCCTTCCCCCTCCCCACTGAATCTGCTGGAGAAGATCATTATGGCCTTTTTGACCTTTTCAGGAATGCTGCTTGTTTGTTAATACACGAACATCACCCTACAGTAATTTGCTACAGACATGTTGAAAATGCCTGGCCTGATTCAGGGGCATAGCCAGAATTGGTTGGGGGGGGGGGGGGGGCGAAGCCCGTAGACAGACCCTCAGCGCTACGTGCCACTGCAAAGCGCATGAAAATTTTGGCCCAAAATGCCTCCCAGATCGCAGGAAATGGCACTTCCCAGGCCTATTATAGGGGAAACACTAGCACTATTGTAAAAATAAACATTAAAAAATACCAAAAATATGCTCAGGGGGCAGCTGTCCTTTGCCCCCCCCCCCCTTGGCTACGTGCCTGTCTGCATTAGGAGTAAAACCCTATTAGTAGTGTCAAATGGTTACACATGATTAAAACCTCCTTGATGCTTGTGTCAAGTATGGTTCCAAGAGTATGAGGACTGTTCAATATAGCAGCAAAATAGGACAGACATTCTGCTCAGTACAGAACAACAAAATACAGCTGTTACTGGTCAACATACTAACATTTTGAGAATGGCCACTAAAGAACACTTGAGAAATTTGCAACTTATTTGCCCATCTGGGTTGTCTGTCTTCAAGAACCATCATGGAATGTACACCTAAGCTATATTTATATCAATACATAACAAGTATTGAGATGTCACACAATTCTTTGTAACAATGACCTTATTTGGAGAGCAAGAACTCTTGATGTAGGGGGAAAAGGTGTGGTCAGTGAATTTTGTACTTGTTGACTTTCTTGGGATATTTTGGCTGATTAGTGGGCAAAAACAACCAAAAATGAAAACACCTATGGCATCCCATTGTTTGTACTCCCGTTTCCCATAATCCCTTGCGTGCATATAGGGTGCATTTAGACTAGATCCGGATCTGATTGCCTGTGCAGGGTCAGATCCACTGCTTGAGATCAAATTTGTAGTGTAAACACAGATCAGATCTGGAACTGATGGCACGATTTTGATCCTGGTAAGAGGGGAGGATCAGACCCAGCGCAGGTGATCAAAACTTGTAACTGTGTAAATGCTCTAGGATCAATGGTGACCTGAGATCAACGGTGACTTCACATGTGTTTTTCTCATTTCTTTGTTGATACATTTTGGTATCATTTTGTAATTGATCATTCACAGGTGATCTGGACACATAACCCTGTACCTGTACATGCTTACTGAAGGGGAAATGCCAATTATCAGTGTCATACTTTCTCATGTTAACCATAACTTTGTAGCAGTGCAGAGAGATTAAGATGTTGTGATCATGCAAAAAGGATTATCTTTTGTTGCCAAAATGTTGACCTGGCCACCAGGATAAATCCTTAGCCAGAGATGAGTTCTACCTTGTGTGACTGTAACTAACTTAACAGTAACTCTGCTGCTGCCTGTGGCTGATTTCATTTCATGGTATTTTTTGGAGAATTTTCTACCCTGCTTCATGTACTGCTTATACTTATCTGATGACCCCTTTGTTTCTGAATTGGGAATTATTAGTTTACCTACTATTGCTCCTTCTCCCCAAACTCTAAATGCACATTTTTGTATCAGACAAGGTATGTATCTAACATATATTTTGCAATGCAGTTTTGTGATCAGTGAAACTCCCCTCCCCATAATGTTTTGGTCCCACTGGTAATACAGTATGATCTGGCTTCTTGTTTGTTTTACAAATGACAAAGCCATAATGGAAAACTTGTGTGATACAAACTAAATGTATTTAAAAAACTTCTAAATCAGTTGCTTGGGATAAATTTAGCCATAAGTGTGGTACTTGTACATAAATTATTGATGTTTGATGGCAGAATTGAGATACTGCAGCATAGTTACCTTCATAGCAGGTGTCGAATATGTACTCCTCTTTGGCGTACATACTCTACACCTGTGAACAATGACAGAGATCATCCAATTTTGTCATATTCATGAGCCGAATGTGATTTTACTCTCTTGACTGTTGAGTGGTTTCAATATATGAATATTCATATTGCACGGAAAGGCTTCAGCTGCAACGTTCACTTTTACACAGTAAGTCAATGAGACTTCACTGTGTGAGCTTCAAGCGGGCAAAATCACACACTAAAACCCCATTTACAGTTGTTGTTCGAAACAGAATGATAATCGAGACTTGCTTTAGTCGTTTTTGCGTTGAATATTTATGATTCTGTTTGTTGTGATCGTATATATGAGTAGTTAATAGTGTGCAGTTTTTAGGCAGTTTGACGAAGAATTCTTGTGAAAGTTCGCGGATGTTGGTATTACGAGTGCAACCAATATAAGTGCAGGAGTAATACACGTCCACTGGGCGAGCAAGCAGCATAGCTGCTCTAGTCAAATGTACAGTATCCATATTAGATTGAATGGGAATTCCTGTGAAGGCATTTTGGAGAATTATTAAAATTCATTATTTCACAACACATTCAGTATTATTGGTTTATGCATTCATGATAGGGTGTGTGTGTATGTGGTAGTGTTTGCACGGGTACCCGACCGACGATGTCAGGACCCGGTTCTGAAATTGCTACCTGGATCCAAAGTTTCACTAAAATAGATTGCACGAGTGACAGAACACCTAACGTTACTGTTACCTGGCAAAATTTATCACGCATACGCCTAAGAACACTTGTCATGCCCGTGCGTAAGATACATTGGTGTTACATTATATCAACGTGCAAAGCAAAATTTCTTATTATGACTTTACAACAAACTTGTAGCCTAACAGAAGTTATATTTTCGGGTACCCAGGTACCCGACTGACCATCGACTTCGGGTACCCAGTTCTGAATTTTGGACCCGGTGCAAAGACTAGTATGTGGGTATGTGCATGTGTGTATACATGTCTTTGTGATACTTTGCTCGTTAACACGATATCTTAAGAAGAGAAACTCTGACAGTTCCCAAACGTGGTACATAGATGCCCCATATTGAGAGGAAGAACCCTATTGTTTTTGGTGGGGGTCAAAGGTCACCGGGGGTCACGGTGGTCAAACTCTGAAAACCTTGTTAACACAATAATTGAGGTAGGAAGCTTGGATGAATTTCATACTTTGCATGTAGATGCGTTATGGTAAGAGGAAGAACCCTATCATTTTGGTGGAGGTGAAAGGTCATCTGAGGTCACCGGGAGTCAAACCCTGAAAACTTTGTTAACACAATATCTCAAGAAGGGAAGCTCTGGCAGTTCTCAAACTTAGTATATAGATGCCTTATATTGAGAGGAAGAACTCTATTGTTTTCGGTGGGGGGCAAAGGTGACCTGGGGTCACCGGATGTCAAACTGAAAACCTTGTTAACTTAATATCTCGAGGTAGGAAACTTGGATGAATTTCATACTTTGTATGTAGATCTGTTATGGTAAGAGGAAGAACCCTATCATTTTTTGGGGAGGCAAAAGGTCATCTGGGGTCACCGGGGTCAAACCCTGAAAATCTTGTTAACACAATATCTTGAGGTAGAAAGCTTGAATGAATTTCATACTTTGTATGTAGATACGTTATGGTAAGAGGAAGAATCCTATCATTTTTTGTGGAGGTCAAAGGTCATTTGGGGTCACTGGGGGTCAAGCCCTGAAACCTTTTTAACATGATATCTCAAGTTAGGAAGCTTGGATATCTTTCATACTTTGTGTGTAGATGCATTATAGTAAGAGGAAGAATCCTATCATTTTTGGAGATCAAAGGTCATTTGGAGTCACTGGGGGTTAAACTCTGAAAATCTTGTTAACACAATATGTCCAGGTAGGAAGCTTGGATAGATTTCATACTTAGTCCTTAGGTGCATTATGGTAAGAAGATGAATCCTAATATTTTTGGTGGAGGTCAAAGGTCATTTGGAGTCACTGGGGGTCAAACATTGAAAGTCTTGTTTACATGGTATCTCAAGGCAGGAAGCTGTGATAGATTTCATACTTAGTGGATGCGCTACAGTGAGAAGATGAATCCTGTTGTTTTTGGTGGAGGTCAAAGGTCATGTGGGGTTACCGGGGTCAACATCTGAAAACCTTGTCAACACTATATCTCCAGTTTGGAAGCTTGCATAGATTTCATAGATGGTAAATTGATGTTATAGTAAGAAGATGAACCCTGTCATTTCATTTTTGGTGGAGGTGAAGGTCATCTGGGGTCAACGGGGTCATACACTGAAAACCTTGTTGACCATGTATCTCCAGGTAGGAAGCTTGGATAAATTTAATACTTAGTATGTGGATGCATTATGGTGAAAAGATGGACCCAATTTTTTTGGTGGAGGTCAAAGGTCATCTGGGGTCACCAGAGGTGAAAAGCATACTTTCACAAGAATTCCCAAGAATATTACATGGGTTCACCAGAGGTCGAAAAACAAAATTTACCAAGAATTCCCAAGAGTTTTATATGGGTTCACCAGAGGTCAAAGAACAAAATTTCCCAAGAATTCCCAAGGTCGTCATCTGGGGTTACCAGAGGTCAAAACGCAAATTTCCAAAGAATTCCCAAGATTAAATAGGAACACAAAACTGTATTTTTCCAACACGTCAAGATAGCATTTGACCATTGACTGAAAGATATGGGACATCATGGCTTTATTTGGAATAGAACATATATCATCGAAACCTCAATGCATTTTTGCATTCTGGTTTCAGAATGGAACAAATATGCAGTGGATCAATTTAATTTAAAATACCACAAAGTTTGCATAGTCATAAAATTTCTTACCCAATTTGGCTGCCAGTTTGGCCAGTTGAGTCAAAAAATGGCAACTGTAGGAAGTAGAGAAAAATGACATATTTAAATATGACAGGCACCTACACATCTTGTACAGTGATCATATATAGGTTTTCTTGCCTACCATCTTCTTTGTGAAGTTGCTGTGACTTGCAAAACCTATGTAGGCATAGTGGCGACATGGATGTGATGCACTCCCATATCGCTTGGTAATTTGATTACTCAAAGCAGATGGTGCAAACAGACTTGTTATGCTGACATTGTCAGCCTTAAAAGCAAAGCTTGTCAGCATTTGACTATCTTGTTGACCAGATTTCTCTTACATCCAGTTTTGTCATGTTGGTTATGTTATCCTCGGGGGAGTTGCGCACTAAACCCCATATTTATAGTTGGAAACATGTTTTTGAACAGTCAGTGTGCCTCAGCTATGTGACTGTATATTGCTTGTGGCCAAAGTGGCAGTTCACAAGTTGTGTACATGTTCATATAGTTCCTTTGAAATTATGTGTGCTCAGTCAGTGCCCTTGGATATTTTGGAAGTGGTCAAGCTAGGTTGGTGTCACTATTCGAGAAGTTGGATGTATCAAAATTTGTTATTATAGACAGTTCTCTGTGGCAGAAGAGCAGTAGCATTGTTCTTTCTGTTAATGTCATAGGAGCTGAGATATAGGGGTTTAGTTTGCCCTTGAGGCATTTATTTTAATGTACCAGTTGCTGTAGTATGTGATGCAAATTATGAAAATGCATGGTGGGGAAAGTTGTTTGTTGATAACAAGGGGTATGGAGGTTGCAGTTGCCTTCTAGGCTTGGGTGAGTTTATACCCGACTCTACTTCAGAGTTGTGACTCCTGACTGGAGTAGCAACTCCACTTTCCTTGACTCCAGGGGAATTTTCAGTACTGTCAAAAAATGCACAAAAAACATATTATGGAGTTAACTTATAACTTCTGTTATAGGTTTTATTGAATTATTGTACTACAACTGGTTCTTTTAGTCCTTTTCCTTATTTTAACACAAGTTTTCTTTTCAATTGGCGAATAAGATTCTCTGACATTGGCAGTTTAGCTCTCCTCTGTTGAAATGAGAAGCCTGTAGTTTAAGCCTACAGGTGTGTATACATAAACTAAGCTAGTAATCAACATTTTACAGCAGCTGAGGTACTACATTCTTCTGTCAGTTGTAAGAGTTGTGACTACATTCAGAGTTGCCACTACTAGGGCCACAGGTACTCAATACTGGCGTTAAGCATGCTTATTGCATACAGTAGGTTTGTAACAGTATGTATAGCAAAAATGAGAAGAAGCAACATTTTTAATTTTTTGCCACATAGCAGGAATTTATACTGTCATGATGATGTATGTATGAGCATGTGTGTTTTGTGATATTTCAAGCAAGGCTTGCATTTAGCACTTTCCCCCAAACTAGCAGTAAGGGAATTATTTCTCTTGTGGTAAGTTATGTTGTAAATGCAGGTATCAGAGTCCATGGGTAAGTGAAACACATAACATTACCCTTTATTTAAGTTGTATCCAAATGGTTCATAAACTGATCAAAAAGAAATAAAAAGCTAAATGAGTCAATGTACTTTCACTTTTTGAGCTGTTGTGCTGGAAGGGGTACCATTTCGTTTTAGCATTTCTCTTTCATGGGGTGGTATTTTTGAACATAAGGGCTATTTTTGGTGATAGATGTGGTCAGAGAAAGAAACTAAATGGCTGTAATTAGTCACTTCATAGGTTCTTTAATTTGTTGATGCATTATGTCCAGAGGAAGAAGCCTACTGTTTTTGGTAAAGATCAGAAGTCATCAGGGGTCATCAGAAGTCAAACTCTAAAAACTTGGTAGCAGTACCTCAAGATAGGAAGCATGGACACTATTCATACTTTGCATGTATGTGCTTTTTGTCAAGTGGAAGAACCCTGTTGTTGTTGGTGAAGGCAGTGGCGTAGCCAGGATTTTTTGAGCAGGGGGCACTGGGGGTCACAAACCTTTTCTAGGGGGCACAATTTGTGAATTCTCTCCATCTCTATAGGGCTTATATACAGAACTGTGCATTCCAAAATTTTCTGTTGGGGGCACCTGGGGTGGCACGGCATTGCCACGGGGCCACAGGTCAATCTCTGATAACTTTGTTAACACTATATCAAGGCAGGAAGCATGGATACTCTACGTACTTAGCATATAGCTGTATTATATGAAGAGGAAGAATGCTGCCATTTTTTGTGAACGTCATGTAAGGTCACCAGAGGTCAACCTTTGAATTACCTGTTAGAATGATATTTCCAAATAGAAAGCATGGATGCTCAGTATACTGAGCAAGTAGATGCATTACATGAAGAGGAAGCCCCTATTGCTTCTGTGGAGGTCACAGAACATCTAAGGTCACTAGATACTTTATTCTAAAAACTTACAGTGGCGTTATTTACCCTGTTAGTACAAAAATGTTGTTGTTGTTGATGCTGTTTTTGTTTGGTGAGATGTCATTTCAGCTCACCATACATCAAATTCTCAAAACCTTCTTACTGTGATAACTCAAGGTAAGAGTGATGGCAATTTCTCATGGTGTATGAATGCATAGCACTAATCCATAATATTAACATTTTAGAGCCTCTGTAGTATTAGCTAAAGCATTTTTACTTTCTGGTTACGAGTGAATAGCGAAGTATATCTGTCGTGTTTTGGACTTGCAACAGTCGTTCGGTCCAATATGGTGACATTTCTCTTGTCTTGTTATGTCCTGCACTTCTTGTACAATATTGTCATTTTTGATTCCTTGCCGTAGGCAGGCAAGGAATCTATGCGATGGTGATGTCGTGTGTGTGTGTGCGGGCGTGTGTGTGTGTATGTGACACCGAGCTTGTAAACACGATATCTCAAGATAGCAATGACTGACACTTTTCATATTTGGTATATAGATTTGTCATGTTGAGAGGAAGAAGCCTATTGTTTTTGGTGGTGGTCAAAGGTCATTTGAGGTCACCAGAGGTCAAATACCGAAAACTTTGTAAACATGATATCTCGAGTTAGCAATGACCGACACTTTTCATATTTGGTATACAGATTTGTAATGTCAAGAGGAAGAACCCTATTATTTTTGGTAGAGGTCAGGTCATCCGAGGTCACCGGAGGTTAATCTGCGAAAACCTCGTAAACGGCTTGTAAACACAATATCTCAAGATAGCAATGACCGACACTTTTCATATTTGGTATGTAGATTTGTTATGTTGAGAGGAAAAACCCTATTGTTTTTGGTAGAGGTCAAAGGTCATCTGAGGTCACCAGAGGTTAAACTGCGAAAAACCTCGTAAACACGATATCTCAAGGTAGCAAAGGCCGACACTTTTCATATTTGGTATACAGGTTTGTCATGTCAAGAGGAAGAAGCCTGTTGTTTTTGGTAGAGGTCAAAGGTCATCTGAAGTCACCGGAGGTTAATCTGCGAAAACCTTGTAAACGGCTTGTAAACATAAACCTTGTAAATGGCTTGTAATCACGATATCTCAAGATAGCAATGACAGCCACTCTTCATATTTGGTATATAAATTTGCCATGTTGAGAGGAAAAATGCTATCAATTTTGGTGGAGGTCAAGGTCATCTGGGGTTACCAGAGGTCAAAAAACAAAATTTCCCAAGAATTCCCAAGATCATCATATGGGGTCATCAGAGGTCAAAGAGCAAAATATCGCAAGTATTCCCAAGATTGTCCTCTGGGGTCACCAGAGGTCAGAAAGCAAAATTTCCTAAGAATTCCCAAGATCGATATCTGCGGTTATCAGAGGTCAAAAAGCAAAATTTCCCAAGAATTCCCAAGATTGTAATCTGAGGTCACCAAGTGTCAAAAAGCAAAATTTCCCAAGAATTTCCAAGATTGTTATATGGGGTCACCAGAGGTCAAAAAGCAAAATTTCCCAAGAATTCCCTAGTTAGTCATCAGGGGTCACCAGAGGTCAAAAAACAAAATTTCCCAAGAATTTTCAAGATCCAAGATCCATTGGAGTTGAATTCCTTTCAAGACACTTTCTTTTTCTTTTTTGTTATATTTGGTGGGGTTCAAAGTTCATGTGAGGTCAGCAGAGGTGAAATTGTTAAAATATCGTAAAATGATGTAGTCAAGGAAGATAAATTTGAGGGATAAACCTCAGTACAACAAAGCATCCCCATTGGGCAAGGAATCACTAAGCCCTTAGGCTTTCTGGTTATAAACTTCAATTTATGCAAGTTAAGTGCATAAATGATTGTTAATATAATTTGAAGGAAAAATTATGCTTTTGTCCCTTCCGAGTGACTGTCCTAAGTCTAATTCGAAGCTTCATTGCCTCTTTACCGTTTTGTAGATTGCTACTACAAACAACGTGCTTGCTCCCGCCCAACAAGTACTATTTAGATTCACAACTAAGCAATAGTATCGAGCAACCTGTTTTAAAGTATTCAGTGAATACAAATATTAGTTTATCATTAAAATGAAATCACAGAAATCATAAAATACGGTTTTTATTTAGAGTGTTTCTTACAAACCTGGGGTTTCCTAAGGCGTAGGTTTTGTAACCCGTAACCCTACCAGCTTATTGCGTATTCGTATTAGTGATGGCAATCTACGGACTGGATGCATTACTGAACGACACAGGCGACGTCACCCTATTGTTAAAACGGGGTTTGGTCAGCGGTCCCACCTTGGGTTCGATTATGCCTGAGGTTCGGTAAGGGTTAACTGGCCTCTTAAATAAGCAATGTCCGAAGTGCCTATGGCAAGGATATCATACAAGGGAGTACTATTTAACCATTTTTTGGGGTTTAGGGATGACGTTCTCTCCATAGACTCATGTTCTGAACGACGTGAGTGTGAGGGTTCAACTGACTGCTTATACCGTACCATGATGATTATCAGATACAGCAAGGCACAGAGCAGATTTGTGTAGCCTGCTTTTTGTGCTACCACGCAGGAATATTTTCCAGATTGAGAAATCCAAGCCTCAATACTCAATAGTCAACACCGCTTTAGCCTATGGATGCCTACATCCATGTCATTGCTGCCGAAGTCTCTACAGTACTTAGGCCTTTTGTGACGTTCATCGCCAGCAAAGGGTGATTGCTGAACTGTTGAACGATGCCCAGTTAAACATACTACCTTCGAGTGAGCACTTCCCATCGTTAAAGACAATAACATAAAAGACAACCTCCACTAGATGCATAACTCCATCACATTTGTTAGCATTTATTCTCGCAAGGTGCTTTAAAGAGTTTATATATTATTTAAATTTTCTCCTGTTGGCTCATTGGATAGGGCATAAAACTCACACGCTGGCGATACATGGTTCGATCCCCATTGCTGCGTAAATCTGTCGAATACTTTTTTCCCTTCTCAGTTTTAGATTCGCGAGTGTGAACGCCTCGCATTCTGGTTTTTGTGGAGGTCAAGATCCATTTAAGGTTACAGAAAGGTCTATTTGTTAAAACTTTTTTTAACTTTTTGCCAGTAGGAAGTGTTGGTGGATTTCAGAAGTATGTGAATGCCAGGTGCTGAGTAAAAAAAAACTAGTTTTGGTGAAAGCCAATGCTCTGTGCTAAGTACCATTGAATGAGTTGAGAACCCTAGTGTTATGGTGTGGTGAAAGGTCCATTTGAGGTCAACAGTTGTGGAATTGTGAAAACATTTATTTGCAACATCTTTATGATTTCCAAAATTGCTGATGCCCCATGTAGAGTGAAAGATCCATTTGTTTTGATGGATGTTAAATATCACAAGAGGTCACCAGAGATCACGACTGAAAATAAGATATAACTCAAGCCAAGTATCTGATGAACTTTGACTGGAAAGACCCCTTTGTTTCTATCAGAGGTTAAAATTCATGTGAGGTCACAAGGTGTCAAACCTGTAAAAAGGGTGGTAACATAATCTGTCAGGAAATGATGTTTGCATCTTATTTCTGGCAATTTATGTCCTAAATTAAGTGCAAAATCAGAGTGACAACTGCATGTGCATTTAATTCTCTATAATTAAGGTGTTAGAGAAGGTGAGTGGCAATCACATCCTTACAAAAATGATGCATATGTAATGGTTACATAAGTGTTAAATATGGGGCTCGTAGATGTTTAAACCAGGGAGTTTTGGGGGGTTATGGTTGTGCATTTGATCTTGAATTAGAGAAAGTTATTGATTCCTTGCCAAAGGCAGGCAAGGAATCGATGCATTCATGATGGCGTGTATGTGTGTATGTGTTTGTGACACTTTGCTCGTTAACACGATATCTCAAGAAGGGAAACTGAGTTCTCAGACTTGGTACATAGATGCCCCATGTTGAGAGGAAGAACCCTATTGTTTTTGGTGGGGGTCAGAGGTCATCTGGGGTCACCAGGGGTCAAACTCTGAAAACCTTGTTAACACCATATCTCAAGATATAAAGCTTGGATTAATTTCATACGTAGTATGTAAGTGCATTATGAAAAGAGGAAGAACCTTATTGATTTTAGTCGAGGTCAAAGGTCATCTGGGGTCACTGGGGGTCAAACCCTGAAAACCTTGTTAACACGATATCCCAAGTTAGGAATCTTGGATAAATTTCATACTTAGTATGTAGATGCATTATGAAAAGAGGAAGAACCCAAGTGATTTTAGTGGAGGTCAAAGGTCATTTGGGGTCACCAGGGGTTAAAACCTGAATACCTTGTTAACATGATATCTCTGGGTAGGATGCTTGGATAAATTTCATATGTAGTATGCAGATGCCTTATGGTAAGAGGAAGAATCCTGGTGTTGTTGGTGGAGGTGAAAGGTCATTTGGGGCCACAGGGTCAAACCCCGAAAACCTTGTTAACATGATATTTCGATGTAGGAAGCTTGGATAAATTTCATATTTGGTATTTAAATGCATTATGGTAAAGCAAAGAATCCTATTGTTTTTGGTGGAGGTCAAAGGTCATTTGGGTCACCGGGGGTCAAACCCTGAAAATCTTGTTAACACGATATCTTGAAGTAGGAAGCTTGGATAAATTTCATACGTAGTACGTAGATGCGTTATGGAAAGAGGAAGAACCCTATTGATTTTAGTGGAGGTCAAAAATCATCTGGGGTCTCTGGGGATCAAACCCTAAAAACTTTGTTAAACACAATATCGAGATAGGAAGCTTGAATAAATGACGCTTTTCATACTTTGTATATAAATTTGTCATGTTAAGAGGAGAAACCCTATTGCTTTTCGTGGAGGTCACAAGTCATTTGAGGTCACCAGAGGTCAAAAAAGGAAACTTTGTAAGCATGAAATTACAAGGGAGAAAGCTTAGACAGATCCCTTGTAAGGCATTTTTGGTTCCTTGTGTTAGCAAAAGGAACCTATGTAGTCAGCTTGGCGTGTGTGTGTACGTGTGTGTGTGTATGTGTGTATGTGAGACACTTGCTTCGGTACGCTGTATCTCAACAAGGGAAAGTTGGACTAAACTGAAACTTGGTATATGGATCTGTCATAGTGAGAAGGTGTGCCCTATTGTTTTTGGTGGAGGTCAAAGGTCATGTGGGGTCACCAGGGGTCAAAGACCGAAAACCTTGTTTATACGATATCTCAAGGTAGGAAGCTTGGATAAATTTCATACATGGTATGTGGATGCATTATGGTGAGAAGATGAATGCTGTAGCTTTTGGTGGAGGTCAAAGGTCATCTGGGGTCACCAGGGTTCAAACACTGAAAACTTGTTGTTGACACAGTATCTCAAGGTAGGAAGCTTGGATAGATTTCTTACTTGGTATGTGGATGACTTATGGTGAGAAGATAAATCTTGTCATTTTTGGTGGAGGTCAAAGGTCATTTGGGGTCACTGAGAGTCAGATACTGAAAACCTTGTTAACACAATATCTCAAGGAAAGAATCTTGGATAGATTTCATACTTGGTATATAGATCCACCATAGTGAGAAGCTGTGCCATACAGTTTTTGGTGGAGGTCAAAGGTCATCTGGGGTCACCAAGGCTCAAAAACTGATAACCTTGTTGTTAGTAAAATATCTCAAGGTAGGAAGCTTGGATTAATTTCATACTTAGTGTGTGGATGCCTTATGCTGGGGAAAATATTTTTTTGGTGGAGACCAAAGGTCATTTGAGGTCACTGGAGGTCAAACTCTGCAAACCTTTTCAACTCTATATCTCAGTGTAGGAAGCTTGAATAGATTTATGCTTTGAGGTTTTGCATTAAATCCAGCAGAAAACCCATATGAGTTTTGTCGGATGTCAGAGATGAAATCACCAGATGCCAAAAAGTAAATTCCCAAGAATTCCTAAAGTCAAATATAAGCACAAAACTGTATCATTCCAGCACATTAAGATCACATTCACCCAATGACTGAAAGATGTGGGACACCTTTCAGAGATGCCAAGTATCTCAATTTTAGTTGAAATTATAGTACTACGATTTTAATCCATAATTCTGCCATTATGAAAACCTGCATCAAATACCGCTTTTTAATATTGCAGAAGATTCTCTGCCCACAAAGCAGAGGACTTGTGAAAGTTCACTAGACAGACATTTGTCCTTAGATTAGGACATGTGAGCTTGCAGAAATTGGAATTGATTAATTAAATGCTACTATGGGTTGTTAGTTTTATAAAGAGAACTAAGTTACTGATCATTTGGATCAGATACCATTGAGCGTGCATGAATTGTGATTGCTTAATTGAATAAAACAAATTGTAACTGTATACTGTCTGTGTTGATATCCCTTGAAGTGCCTGTATTTCTTCAGAGCAATTTATTTATGCTTGAATGTGTTAACACAAAGTGTGCATTGTCTACAGAGCAGATTTTGTGCATCTACAGAAATACTGGTTCATTCAGTAGGTGGCTCAGTTTCATTACATTCAGCAAGGAACCACAGTGCCCATTGGGCTCTGGTTTTTTTTTTTTTTTTGTTCCATTTTTGGTAATTTAAGTTTTGGTGTGGTTCAAAGGTCATGTGTGGTCAGCAGGGGTCCAATTGTGAACACATCATAAAAAAGGATGTAGTACAGAAATGTATATTTGAGGGATGAACTTCGGTCTAACAAAGCAACCCCTTTCGGCAAGGAATCATTAAGCCATTGGGCTTTCTGGTTAGATCTGTGGTTAATACAGCCTTATTAAAGTTAGTGCATATTACAGGTAATATTGTGAAGCCTTCTAGACATGGTATCTTAGGGGTATGAGAACTTTGATGACCTATATACTGTAGTTCAGGATTTACAGATCTATATGTTTAAGCATTGTACACCTTATCCCATGGTCTGGAGTACTCACTGTTACCCTGTGTTTATACCAAGGCAAAACCACAGGTTAACATGGTGATTTCTGGTGTGTGTTCTCATGTACCCTGAGTTCAGTTGATTGGGTAATGCTACCATGGTAGTGAAGTTGAACACTTTTCAAGCAATTTTCTCATGGTTATCTTCAAATTGTTAATGAAGTTGAATCTTACATTAAAGACTACAGCTTAAATGCCTACAATATGGAAGTGAGGCTTCCTTCTGGCAACTCAAGGCACAAGCCTAGGTTAAGCTAGAATGTTAAAGCTTAGGAATAACATAATTACAATATCTGAATGCCTTATTGTTAAAATTTGCCGACAAGTTTCAAATACAGTGGATGTACACAGCTTCAGCCAAATTGATCTTGGTCATGCATTGCTCTTGCGTTCAAGGAACAGTGATGTAACATACCCTATTTGACCATTTCATTTTAGTTTCTTTGAGTCCAGAGCAACAGTCTTTGTTTTGTGGCTCAGTTTATTCCTCCGAATTCGCATCAAATGAAATACAAAGTACAAAAATTCAAAGGAGGTCAGCAAAGAGATGATACTTACTTTACATGTTGTTGGCATTTACACTGTAGCCTGTAAGTCACTATTCACATTCGCTAACAAGGTGGAGTAACCATGAGAAAAATTCCTGCGAAATGCCACACAGATGCCTGCAGAAAATAGTCATGCTTCTCATTTATGAAATTAAAATTCCAGACTGAGATGCTGTTTTTTACTTTCAACCAGTTCGCCAATCTACTTTGCCCCTCATTACCTACTATTTACACCTGTAATCCCTACTTACCTGCAGTAAGTCCCTGGCTAGCTGTTTGTAGCACACTTGGTCCTGGGCGGCCTCCCAATAGGCGGTGCCTAGTCTAGTCCTCTTGCTGCTTGCCTGTCCAATGGACATCACACAGTTTGTTCCTTTTAGTCGGTTTTAATTACCAGTATGGCCCTTCCCGTAGATGTGGAGTGTGCTGATCACTTCAAAGCTGTGGCTTCTGGGAGTGTGAGTTGAAGATGGGAGGCCTTCCCAAAGCCCAGAATTTATCCTTCAGAGTTGAGGTTTAGGATTGGCAACATCTCTTCAAGACCCCAGGTGTTCCCTATGGTCTGGAGACAATTTGTGTTCCATTGGGACTGCTGGCCCTAACTGAAGACTCAAGTCCTTTGCAGCTAAGAAGTCTCTTTGTTCATTGTACCAAATTGACACAGCCTCCCAAGTTGGTCTGAAGTTTTCATCTTCACTATTCTTGATTGCAGAGCTCTCAATTTCTTTCAGGCAGTCAGCTGCTGGGAGGGTTTCCAGAAGAGACACTGCTATCCTAGTTAGTCTACTAGACCCAACCTCTAGGAGAGTCTATGATCAGTTTTCCAGAGTGTTGATTAAAACTGTTGCTGACAGAAGAGACATCATCATTGGTGTCATGGGGCTTTCTGAAGAAGGTATTAAACCTCATTTTCAGGAACTTCCTATCCTATGTAGAGGCCTATACAACCTAAAACCTCTCAAGAAGAGATTCATCAAGTCAATGAAGTTTTGAAAGGAAACTCGCTTCCATCATTCTGTCTCTCAAGGAATGTGGGCAACCTCGATAGACCTGAAAGACACCTACCTGCATATTCCAATTCATCCGGACCACCAACATTTCCTTTAGTTCTGGTACAAGCAAACATTACCAGTTCCAGGGTTTTCCTTTCAGCTTCACAACAGCTCCAAGAGTCTTTACCAGGGTCACAAGAGTACTTCTTGACTTTCTTTAAAGACATGGTATAGTACTCTTTGCTAACTTAGACGATTGGTTGGTCCTGGCAATGTCTGAAGAAAATTTCAAAGGGCAACCCTTTTTGTAACCCAAGTTTTAGAAGGACTCTGATGGGTTTTGAACCTAGAGAAGTTGAAACTTCAGCCATCACAGAACATTGAATATCTTGGTGCTCAACTGAATTTCTGCCAGGGCCTAGCAGGCCAAGGCAGGAGAGAGTGGAGTCCCTTGTTTACACCATTCAACTGTTGTGTGCACACAACCCTCAAGAATGCCTTTTGCATTGTCTTCTGGGCTTAGCAGGAACTTGGTGTATCCGCCTGAAGGGTTTGGTAGTGTCACTTCTGTCTGACAATTCGACCATGAAAGCCTACCTGAACTGCCAGGGGAACCTGATCTCTCCGTTTATGCCAGGAGACCTGGGATCTCCTTTGTTACTGCCAGACCAATGACCAGGAAGCAGAATGTGTTTGCTGATGTGCTTTAAGGGGCCTCTTCAGCTAGGTCCTTCAGCCAACGGTGGACAGGTTTCGTCTTCCAGATGTTTGGCTCACTCATGCTGACCTTTAAGCCACCCATCTCACCTACAGACTTCTGACCTTTTGTTCCAGACCCTCCCACCACCTGGCTTTAATATGCAATGGATGCGCTGGCTCTCAGCTGGGATTACCTGTCAGTCTATGTCTTCCCACTTGGTCCCTCCTGCAAAGGGTCACTGTTGTAACGAGTCATGACTGGAGTCACTAATTTTCAGAAGGGAAATAATTCAAGCAATTGTGTCAGAGTTTTCCCCATAGAAATAATACAGTGACTCGAGTCACTGACTCGACTCGAGTCACATTTAAAGTATTAAATGACTTGACTTGACTGCAAAATTGAGTGACTCGTTACAACACTGCAGAGAGTGTTTGTTGAAGCTCCCATGATGGAAGATGGGCGTGGTCCTAATAGCTCCTTACTTGCAGAAGCAGCCTTGGTTTCCCCTCATCCTACACATGTTAATGGAACTTCCATTTAGATTCCTGGACAATCTTCGGCTACTATTGCAGAAGAGAGACTGGATCCTCCATCAGGATCTTCAGTCCCTGAAGCTTACTACTTGGGAAATTATCCACAGATGCCTCCAGTCTAAAGGCTTTTCATGAAGGACTATCGAATTCACATCCAGGGACTGTTCAGTAGAAGACCTCTTCACCGTCGCTTGGCTCTATCCTGGTCTATCAACGAGGTCTTGTCTGTCCTAACTTGGCATCCTTTTGAACCTGTCCATGATGCTCCTCTTGATGCCCTTACCAAGAAAATAGTCTTCCTAGTAGTGGCAGTGTCTGCCTGCAGGAGAAGGGAAGTCCAGGTCCTATCCGTCCAGCCAGGATTCATACGCTCGAACAGAAGAGAATAGGCAGTCTCCTCTTACTCGGAGTACATCTCCTACCAGACCCAGTCTTCTTTTCCAAGAACCAAACAGAGTCTTTCACACCAAGCCCTGTGTTCCAACCATTCATGTCTTTGGCTTCTTCAACAAGAGAGGACCTCCTATTCTGTACTGTTCTAGCATTAAAATGGTATGTTGAGAAGACTGAGGCCCTCAGATCAACAGATGCTTTTTTCATCCTTCCTCATTCCCCGTACACTCTGACCTCAAAAGATAAACTTTCCAGGTGGTTGGTTAAGGTGATCACTCCGTTTGTAATGCCGGGTAAGTCAGCCAGAGCCCATGACATCAGAGCTTATGCTTCATCCTTAGCATGGTTCCAGGATGTCCCACTTCAGGATATTTTGAACCTTCGAACTCCTTTTAACTTTATTTCATGCTACCCTACCAACGTCATCACAGCAGAAGCTTCCTTGTCCAGAATGATCCTGCAAGGTTCCAACCCATCAGATAGGGACCTCCCACTAGATTGGATTACAGGTGTAATGAGGAGGTAATGAAGGGCGAAGAAGATTCTCCAAAACTCCCTGATTTGAGAATCTACGAGCCGTGATACCCACCTCCTATTTACACTCCTGCCTCCCATCCCCGTCAGTTTGGAACAAGAACTGATTTTTCGCTGTCCATTCTGTCACTGTCGAGTGGTAGGAGCATGTCTTTCTTACATCGGCGAGGACACTACCAGAGTATTGACTGTCCTCCTACCTTTACTTTACATCAACACTTTGCTGACTTGGACTGTTCGCAGATTCCGACATCTCGCCTTCCTTGATGAGGGATGGACTCCAGCTGTTCTTAAAGGGGAATTTTCATCATCTCAGACAGTTCCAATTCTCCCAACTGTGCAACTTCGAGCTCCTCCCATAACTGTGTGAAGCTCATCCTTGTGCAGGAATAAACCTGTTTTATTGCTTAAGGCCATGTCCCGGTGAGCATACAAGGCTATAAAATATAATAAAAGCACTCCCTCTGCCTTGTGTGGAATGTGAGCTACTTTGCATATTTCAAATTTTCAAACTTTGATGTCAATCAAAGAGCAGTCACCAAGTGAGAATTTTGATACCCCCACACTAAAAATCTACTTTGGGGTGATGAATGTCTTTAAGGTGAAGAACAGCTTTTTCCTAGTTTATCGGGATTAAGTGTAGGTTTCTCCCTAGGGGGTCTCTCTGGCCCAGGGTTTTTTCTGCGCAGTGGTTTGAACATGCAAGCGGAAGAGGACTAGACTAGGTGCCCTCTATCGGGAGACCACCCAGGACCACTGTGCTATTAAAAGCTTGCCAGAGACTTACTGTGGATAAGTAGGGTTTACAGGTGTAAATAGGAGGTAAGTTTCAGGGCTCGTAGATTTCCAAACCAAGGAGTTTTGGAGATTTAAACAAGCCCATAGCCAAGGGGGGAGAAAGGGAGGCAGGGGGACAGAGCCTGCTTCTTGGAAAAATTTGCTCCCTAGAAAACTAAAAACTACCATTGTCTTAATGCATTTTAGGATATCTCCCCCCCCCCCCCCAAAAAAAAAAAAAAAACATATATAGTCTCCCTCAGGACCCTATCTGGCTACAGACCTGCATTTAGAAATAGTTAAAATGTACAGTAAATCCATTGTGACTGAGTTGCCATCTCCAAGGCAAATGGTAATGAATCTCATGCGCATTTCACCATACCACAACTAGTGGTACTGAATGTACTGCTAAACATGGCGGGTTTAGTGTGTAGATTGCTGAGTAGGAAGTGTAGGTCACATAGCTCTGTACCTGTGATCTATGGTTGATTGTACAAATGGTGTTTAAAACTAAACAACCTGTTCAGAGGATTGAAATTTTAACACTGGCTTCAAGTAAACCTGTGTTCTCATGTTACTTGCGCTTGAAGCAACACTGTTACCATGAGTGCGAGGAATGTGAGACCACACTATAAGTGTTAGTGTAGAAACTACTAGTGTATGAAAATATTTGGGCAAGGGTAAGGATTCTGTAAACCTTTTCACTTTCAGGGTTTCAAGGATTCTCTAAACCTTTTGGCTTCCAGTGTTTCAAAGATAACCAGTGCAGAGTAGACCATGCAATTTGTGACTATCTGATCATTTTCACAACCACTGGAAGAAGACAGTACTGTTCCTTGAAATTGAAAATTGACCAGCATAAAAAAAACACTGATACCCACAATGTTACCTTATATACAGTTGCATGGTAAGTGGCAGGACTGATTGTTTTTACCTAGGAGTTTTTTGCAGCAAAAGAGTAGCAAATCATGTGATAGTTAAGTGTACACTTATACATGCCTTGTTTTCAAATTTCCTGAAGCTTTGCAAAATTCCAAGACATGTATGATTTTGCAAGTAAAGCTTTTCATCTCAGCTTCCAAGTTTTAATGAAGCCATTCCAGAACAACATGTCAAGCTTCTTTTCTGAATAGAAACTGCAAAAACTAGATCACTTTCAACTGCTGTACTTCAACTAACTCTAGAAGAATCTGAAATCCATACATGTAATCAATAATATTTGTGAAAGAGGTGGAACATTATTGGAAAAAAGAAACAAAGGGAAAGACATTAAATATTTAGTCAATGAGAAAATTGCAGTGTGACGGCATCACATTTATCGATTTCAGAGGGTTTTGTGTATAGACATATATTAAATATGAGGAAACTGCAGAAAGCTCTCAATACAATTATTTTGTTATCTTATATTTTGTAGGCATACCAAAAAGCATGATCTTTATCTCCTGTACCATTCAGTGTACATATTTATCTTAACCACAAATATTATAAACTTTCATGTCTCTAGAGATGAGCACTTTGAATGCTGACATAGAATCAGTAGGTTTTAGACAGGTTCAGTGGAAATTTAAAACAGATTTACATAAATGCAGGTTTCCTTCTCTTTTGCCTGAGAACTCAAATAGTTGTAATGTTCAGCTGGTTTCTCTGCTCTTACTCCATGGTTTGTAGTCAGAGTACACCATTTTCAATATTTCTCATGAGCATTAGTTCTCTGTATACTTGATCATGTGAGGTAACATGTCGGCATCCTTATTTGTCCATGTCTCCTGAAGATGACACACAGAGAAGAGAAAATCAATTTTTTTTTATGTTGCGGATCGATACTCCAGTTGGTCTTGTCTTAAGCCGTCATTACTCCACTAGGAAGCAAGGAGATTGTAACTTGACTATAATACACTACAACACAGCTGTCCGAGTGGGCCCCCAACTTTGCTTGGGGTAATATATTCGCTCATGCATTGTTGCTATGGCAACATTCCCAGGGATATTTGAATCTTACATATTTAGATTCCTGGAGTAGAGGATTTTTACATTCAGTAAGTCCATTTCTCAATGTTTGCAGTTTTGTGCCATTTTGTAGTTGTTTCTTGGTGTTGATCTGCTAAACCTATGTGAGAAGTGAGTGGCTGCATTTTTACTGATGGCGAGTTGAATTTGTGAAGGATTTTGTGTTGAAGTACTTGCTCCATTGTGTGAAGGGTGTAATGTTATTGTTAATTGTCAGATTATGTATCAGATAATGCTGAGAGGGATATTTAATGGTGTCTCTGTGGTAGGAAAGATTGGGTATTTGAGTTGATCATGCTTTTTTTCTTTAAGATGTATACAATTGTGTTTGCCAGCTATTTGATACATGTTACAATATGCTCTTAACTTGTTTTAGCAGTGAATGGTGAATGAGCATATGCAGAACATAGTCATCTTGTTAATGGATTTTTGAGGCTAACATTGGTGATTTATTGGTTCTGAGGTGTTAGTGCAGTATTAAACGGTAGCAACCACGGGGCACTTTGAGGACACTTTCAAAATCTTTGTATAATTTTTGTTGCCATGTAATACTCTTGCCCTTTCACTCATTTTGTGTATGTATGTTTTGTGTATGTATATGCAATTTTTTTAATTTTCCTTTGATTTATCATCTTTGTATTTCATTCTGTCTGTTGTGCATGAAGATTCCAATCTTACTTTGGGAAACATTTCTGTCAGAACCAATCACTTGACGTAAGAGGTTGGAAAGCAAGCATGGTTTGAAGGGTTTGCTCGTGATGGTTCTCTTAGAGAGATTGACATGTGATGATTTGTGAGTGGACTAGCTGTCTGATGCTGAGTGCTTGAAAAGAGATGTGAAATTCCCTATAAATGAGGTTTTTGGTTTATGTGCAGATTTGAGCCTTGAAAAGTATAATTTTTCAACTGTGGAATGGTATTGTATCATTTTGGCGGTTCTTTTAAACTGTAAGGTTGTTTGCATAGATAGCAAGGCTCAGTGCAGTTAGATGAAATTTAATGACACACCAACACAAATGTGTTATATAGTGTTGATCAACTAAGTAAAAAGGTGAAGTTTAAAGACAGTTTCAGATACAGTTCAAGTTCAAGTTCAAGTTTGGTTTCAAATACAGCTGAAATATGGTGCAAGTCCTTCCCTTTAGTCGCCTCTTACAACAGGCGGGAAATACCGTGGGCATATTCTACAATCCCCAGTCCACAGGGGGCAGCTCAGTACAGAATCCTTACTATGATCTGTTGGAAGTAGTGGGGTGATCATTGACTGTATGCATGCTAATTAGCTACATCAGTAAGTCATATTCATGGACTTGCCTTGTGGTTAAATATGAATAAAAGATCAAATGTTATGTAAGATGTACTGCTGCATTGTTATGTTACAGCATAACAATATCAACAGTTCCATTTTGTAGCTGTTACTCTAAATTCTATGGTTTGATGAAGTTGGTGATTTTATTTCACACTTTTGGACCCTAGCCAAAAGTTTTCAGTGACTATGACAGCGGAATACTTGCATATGATTTGGAAAGGAAAAGTTTAGGACCTAACTTTGCTTTCAGAAGAAAAGTCAATTTGGACCAGCACAGTATAGGTGAAAGACTCCAGATTTTCAATAGGTGGTAGTATGAACCGTATACATGTATGGAACTTTCGGCATCCAGCTATATGGGCCTTTACTCCTTGGTCATTTATGTGATTGCTGCTTTCCACATCAGGTGCTTGCATAGTAGACGTAACACACTGGTAACCTAAAAGTGTGTAATGACCAATCCAAAATAGTGATTAAAGAAAAAATCTGCATGTGTTTTCATTACTTCCCAGACACAAATCTGTGATTTTCATTCTATTGGCCTGAAGGCTATAGTCACAAGACAAAAGGGCATTAACAAAACCATGCCTGGAGGCTTCTGTTGCCCTTGATCTTCACACTGCATTCAGGTAATTCATTGTCAGTGTTTGTTACTGATACATGTTACATTTGGCGATAAAATGTTAATTTCCTGTTCATACAAATTTTGCAAGCAGTGAATGAACATGCATTCTTTATCTAAAAAGTAAAACCTGTAGCCCTAAGTTTATATTACAAAAAGGTACATCTATGATTATGCAACCTTACATACTTGGTAGAGATAAGGCTGGTACAGTTTACCAGGGTTTGCAATTGCAGCAGGATTGTGGGAATCGCACACAATTGTTGTCAATTCCTGCAGAAAAATTTTTGATGGGGGGGGGGGGATTCCCACACAAATTTTGCGATGGACCCATTCTGCGAATTGCCTTTATTTTCTGCCACATGTGCCAGAATTATTGGATCTCACAAACTACACATACTGATCAGTGCTGTATATGCATTGACTTAACGCCTGCAGCATACTTGACATTTGAAAAACCTGTCACCTGGCAGTTACAAGTGCTATTAGTTAGTTATATTTCCAATAACTTGGGTGCATTGCACTGAGGGCTTGATACCATATGAGTTGTGATGTAGTCTTTCCTTAGGATCAGACTGCTCCAACAAAAACATGTATGGCACTTGGGTAGGTTCCATACATGACCACATATAAACATGTAAAGATAGTGTATGAGTGAACATGGGTATCTGAGAATAAATAAGGATCTTACAAGAGAAGTACTGATGAAGTAAATCTTCAGCAAATATTGCGATAGGTTTCATTAGAGTGATTGACACATGCTCTGTATTCAATGTACACGAACAAGATAATTTTGGATGCCTTTCAAATTGAAAAGGGAATGTTACTACAGCTGTGCCTGTGGGTTCTTGCATTCTTGGTATAGTCACAGACTGCTTTAGTAAGTCTCACATTTTTGTCTTGGCCCTGGGTTTTCAGGAGTTTGTTAATATGGTTTTTGTTTATTACTGTTGTCAGAAATGTACTAGGAAAACAGAGATACTTTCCTGCATGCACAGATCAGATGGAGCTCCAAAGGGATCGAGAGCCTTGAAGGGCTTCTGTGGCCAACCCAGGCAACCTGTGACAAAGGAGGGTACCTGGGCTATACCCATTTGTCTGAGCCAAATGGTGGACAGGAAGCCACCAGTTCCTCCAAAATGTCTGGGCCCAACTACCTCATCCCATATGTCTGAGCCCAATAGCAGACAGGGACTTGAGAAGACCTAACTAGAACTAATCATTGGGGATGGCCAGGAGGTGTGTACAGCATCCATACTGGCAGCACTTCTAGCAGTTTGCCATGCAAGCTAGGATACAGGGCACTCGGCCTAGAACCACTTCCCAGTTTGTCTAAAACACCTGAAGATGCAGAATGCATAGCTCAGCAGCTCAACAACTGCCCATTACTCTGAAGCCATCATGAACCTACAGGTTTGCATGGATTAAAAACATTCTTTTGCCAGTGCTTTAATTGGGATTGGTGGTGGTGAAGGTCCTGTCAGAATTAGGACCCATTGGATGACCAGAAGTTCAGGAGCTTTTTACAACTGTAGTCTTCATCTATCCTTGGCACCTGTGGACACAGATGCCATACTTCCACCACCCCCTCCCCTACTCAGAGTCAGAAAAACACGGCCACTAGCACAGTATGACGGCTGTGTTTCTGGCCTCTGTCTGGCCAGCTGGTTCTCAATCCATCTCAGACTTTCTTGCCAGTTGTACTACCATCAAGTTTGCCAGCATTTTGATTTGGCCAGGACACAGGGGAGTCAGGTTGTTCCTGGGACTATTCTCCTGAGTTCCTAGGTGGGTGGAGATCAATGAGAAAACCATCTTTACTGCTGTTGGAAAGAGGTTTCCTTACAGTCATTGTCCCTTTTGACATGCAGTCTGTAAAGCAACGTCAGCATCTCAGAACCGTGCTTTTCTTAAATGAAGGTTTCCATAGATGGTTGTTTGAGATCTTCCCAAGCTTTATGAGTTCCAGTGTGGTAAGCCCCCTTTCATATGCCAACTCTGTGAAGTTAAATGCTCTCCCAATATTCCTGGCATCGACGTGGCGAAAATGCCTTAGGTTTTCTGCCTTTCTTGGTGTTGAAATTGCAAATAGCTGCAAATGTCACTTATGGGTCAGAAGGCATGTTAGTCATCCTCTTGTACTTAGAGTTTGCAGAGACAGACAGTTGCTCACAATATGGTAAAACATTTAGCAATTATATTATTACCTAGGTGTGCAGATTGTGAAATCACAGCCCCCTTTTTGTGTGACACACATATATATATATATATATATATATATATATATGTATATGTATATGTATATGTATATGTATATGTATATGTATATGTATATGTATATGTATATGTATATGTATATGTATATGTATATGTATATGTATATCTATATATATACATATATATATATATATATATATATATATATATATATAATATATATATATATATATATATATATATATATATATATGTATATATATATATATATGTATAGGAGTATTAGTGGAGCAGTTTTGTTGGTTTAGATACTAGGTACCCTCCAAATCAGAAAAATGTTAATATGTCTGAAAGAGAAGGATGTGTAGACTTTTGTTCTTTGTGGTGAAAATTCCTATTTCAAGGTCACATTAGATGGCAAAATGAGTAAAACAAAGAATTGTTTGTCAATTTGAGGAGATGACATCATGTCTACTTGCTTCAAGTTCACTGTAAGTTACACCTGTTGTAACTTGTGCTGTTATCTTGAGAACCATAGAAGAGAACCCAGTGAGATTTCAGTAGAACACATAAGTATAGTTCTTTCATATGTTAACAATAAAGTACATGCTTGATGGTAGAAAGTATTGTTTTTGATATGGGTTATAAGTAATTGAGGTCACCAGGTGTTATTTGAGGTCATCAGATATTAATATGTGGACACCCTGTTGACATTATCTTGACAAGGGAAACTGATGAATCTTACACTTGTCAGGAGGATACCCCATTTGAGTATTAGAATGTCATAACATGATAAACATAATATCTCAAAGACACAAAGCATGCATTAATCTCACTTGGCATGTGGATACCAGATATTAATTATGTGATCTCCAGAGGGTTTTGATGGAGCTAAAAGGTCATATGAGGCCATGAGAGATCAAACTGTGGAAACCTTGGTAACTAGAGTTGGGTAACTCACGAAGTCCAATATTTTTGGAGTTGGGCACTATAGCAACACTATTGTTTACAACTCTGAATTTAGTTAACTGGCTGAGTTAAATGGCTGAGGCACTGAACTTGCATTGTCAAAGATTTATGGAAGTCAACTGAAGAAATAACGTCAAATAAAGAAAAGAACCAAAAGCCAGTTGCATTCAAATACCTCATTAAAATCTGCCACAGAACACAAAACTTAATTCAACTGCAAAATGTGGTTTTTGTTCATCTTTTTGACAGTATTGAATATTCTTCCTGGAGTTGTGATTCCAAGGAATGTAGAGTCGCTGGTCGACTCCTGGCCAGGAATTGCAAGTCTGAAATAGAGTAGGGTAAGCCTATTGTCAACATGACATTTCAGAAAGGGAAACTTGGATGAATCTCATACTTGATAGGTGGGTGATAGGCAGAAGTACTCAGTTGCCTTTGATGGAGGTCAAATGCCATTTGAATCCAGCAGAGAAGTCAAAAGTGAGAGGTCATATACAGTGAAACCTGAAACCTCATCAATTTCAAACAATAGTGCTACAATTGGGAAAGGTATCACCATCTGTTTGGCTATCCAGTAGTAAAAGAACTATGTTAGGCCTAATTGTGTAGACTTGAATAGAAGTGTTGTGCATGATAAAGGAAGTAGATTTGTGTACCACTGGTCATTAATGGACAAACCCAGGAGAGCTGGAGACAAAATGAGAGCCAGCACCCAAACCTAAATAAAATGCTATGAAGGTGGGATAGAATTGAAAGTGAGTGATTTAAAGCTAGTGACCAATGAACACACTACAGTAGGGAGAGGATTTTGGAACAGTTCTGCTTCCACCTTTTCAATGTCCTACAAGGCTATTTCCTTGTGGGTGCGAGAACTTCAACTGTGGTCCATTTTGCATGTGGACACAATCATTGTGTAGACACATTCAGTGATCCATGTCTGCGAAGCTTTTACAAAAACAAAACGTGGTAACCCTAGAAGTTACTGAAATATATATTTACAGTCATAACATAAGGAGGACTGAACCATATATGGTGGTGCCAAATGAATGGCTGTCAGGTGGCAGAAATTTACAAGTACTATAGAAGGACATTTAAAGGCTGTTTCAACAACACAAATAACAACAACAATAGTTACAACAACCTTAACAACAGCAATGGTTAAAACAGTGACAACAATTACAGCAAATCAAGTCTACAGCTGGTGCTTGAAAGTATAGACTAAATGAGTTGACTTAACTGTAACTTATTCAGAGGCAATGTCACTGTAACAAATGCTTGTGATGGGTTTGCTGCAAATTCATAGACCGGTCTGATCGTTACAAACATCCTTGCTCTTTCATATGAAAATGATGGCATCTATTGATTGTTCTTCTCCTTTGAACATTGCTATGTCTTATAGAGGGAAATCTCAAAGAGAACAAGTTACTGATGTGAGCTCTTCATAATGCAAACAAAGGGAATATATGATTTAAACCCATCAACTAAGGCAGTCTTTATTTGACCTTGTGTGTTTGGATACATCAAAGTGAGAGAAACTTGGAGGAATGAAAGACTTCATGGCACTAAATGTCTTTCCAAGTCTGCTACTGATTGCTGAGATCTTAAGGAACAGAGAGCAGGCTTTCTTTGAACAATAGTACCTGTCAGGAAGAGGTAGATTCAAAGCACTTAGGTTAGTGTGGTAATTTCCCCAGGTACAGCAGAATACCTGGGATTTTCCTAGGGATCAGCAATTATACCAGTCTTCCATTCCTTTGTATCTAGTTGCTGACTGACAGCTGGTTATCCAGTGCCCACTTAACTGTTGTCAAAGGTGAATTCAATCTCTTGCACCATTTAAACTATGGCTATGAGAAAGGTGTCCAAGTATTTTGTTACATTTCGAATCAGTCCTTGGATAGAAAATGTGTTGCAGAAGGCAGCTTGTTGTTTTCTTTAATTGAGAATCCTGTAAAATCATTTGTGAATTCAAAAGTATTTTCTTTTACTGGAGAAGCCTTCATGGGAATGTATAGTCGTGTAAGTAGTTACAGTCCATTCTTCTCGAGGGGTGTACCTGCTACATGAGAAGTTGATCCAACAGAAGACACGGTCGTACAAACCAATAAAATACCTGTTGGCCTAAACTGTAACTAGTCATAAAGTTGAGCTCATAAATGAGGTTTCTCTAGCTGCATCTACTCCCTCACTTGAGTTTTATTGATCTAGCAGATCATTTTTCAATATTCCATTTTATTTACCAAGTCGTTTACAACCACAGAATTCTGTGGTGCCAACTCTCTTGATCTGATGGCAGGGAGTAAGTTTAATAGCTGTCGAACAGGTGTAAATTATTGTGACTTTTTGCTTACTTTTCTTTTATCATTTATAACGTTCTGGGCGCTTGAATTTGACAAAATTTAGATCGAGGAAAGTGTAAATTTTCCATAGAATTTGATTTTTTCAATAATGTTATTGACAAAGGTGTTCTTTTGAAGAAACCTCTGTGTCATAAATATACCCAGTACCAGTTAATCTTGAGAAGTCCATAAGATAAAGTGGCAGTAAAGGGCAGATCTCCCAATTCATTGCCAGACTTTCCCAATTCATTGCCAACTGTTTCAACCGTCAGTTCTGTGGGATCATATTGGCATGTATTCATAAGGGTCATTGGTAAGGGTCGTTAGTCATAAAATGCTCTTTTACAAAAACAAGGTTCATTGTTCAAAATGTTTGTTATTCCTAAAAAAAGAAAAGGGGTTTATTAGTCATATGGTTCACTCTTCATAATGGCAAAAATATTTGATATTCATAATGACGAAAGAAGCTCCATATTCATAATAGAAGAAAAGGTGTGATATTTATAATGGAGAAAAAAGTGTTTGCTATACATAATGGGGAAAATGGTTGATTACTCCTAATAGGAAAAAAGTTGCATGTTCAAAAGAGGTTGCTTTTCACAATGGCAATAGAAAGCCCATTTTAACATATAAAATGGAAGAATAATTTTGTTATTCTGGAATACCAAACTCAGAAGACCTCGATCCACCCTGGACCCTTGTGTGTAACGAATAATGAACCATACATTTTATTTTGGAGAACAAAACCTTTTTATTATGAATAACAAAGCCTTTGTCCTATTATGAATAGGGAACACTGTCCTTCGTTATAAATATCTAACCTTTTTTGTCATTATGTATAGTGATCCCTCATTTCTGTTAAGCATAGCAAACCCTTTTTGTGATGCTTAGCTCATTAATACAATATCTCTCAATGCAAAACACCAACAGTTCTCATACTTGGTATATTGATGCCCCATATTGAGAGGAAGAACCCTATTATTTTAAGTGAAGTTCAAAGGTCATCTCAATACACCAGAGGTCAAACCCTGAAAACCTTGTTAACAGGATATCTTGAGATAGCAAACATAAGTACTCTTCATGCTTAGCATATCAAGAGGAAGAACCCTTTTGTTTGTGGTGAAGGTCAAAGGTCATCTAGGGTCATCAGAAATGAATTTATAGAAAGCTCATTGCACTTCTGCATTCTGGTTTCTTTGATGAAAACGAACCCTTTTTCTTTTTTGAATAAAGAACATTTCGAATAGTGAACCCTTTCTTTTATTATGAGTAAAAAACATTATGATAAATGACCCTTATGGCTACAGAACCTTATGAACAGTGACCTGTGACTAAAAATCCGTATGAATATCGAGTTGTCCCGTTCCCAAGTTGCTGAAAGGATGCTAGAAGGTAGAAATCTACTTCCCCCTCCTTATCCAGGGAGTCACCTAAAGATTTTTAATGTCAGTGCATATTTGAGACATTTATAGAATTATATATGATATTTTTTGGAACTTGGTAGCCTTTCACAATTGTTATTTTTGTGTCCTTACATGAAAAGAGTGAGGTCTGTACATGGTACTCCTTCATACCTCCTTTTTGGTTTCCTGGGAAGCTTAGGAGTGCTCTTGCCGACCTTGCAAAAACTGGAGGGACCACAGATTGTGAAGTCGGAAATAACTTCCGTACCACACGGATCACAGTGTACGCAACTATACTGTCAGTACTGATGAAGCAGTCAACACTGCTCCATACATCTTTTCCTGTGATAAAAGCCAGCATCGTAATCGTACCATAACCTTCACAGCAGGCGTCAAATGTACCTTTTTGGGTTGGATGTACACATTCTAAGAAGTGGAGCCAGTGTAGGTGCAGGAGTAATACACATCCACCGAGCAGGCAAATTGTGCTTATGTATTACAGGGCCATCGAATGCTATGCAACTAGTTGTAAAGTCAGAAATGATTACCAATTGCATCACCATTATTACAGGCAATTACTGTGTGGGTCTTATTCATCAAGTGTAAAATGGTAGACATGCTGTAGGTTGAAGACGATGGCAATGTCAGTTTTCAGCTAGTCGCTGGCCGACTTCTTCGTTTTCATGTCTGCAGGCAGTTATTATGTAATACCATTGAGTGTTCATTGCTTTTTAGAGCTGATAAATACTTTCTTTTAAGTGAATTATGCTTCTATGTCAAGTTTTTTTGTCAAATGTCGTACAGAATAGCTTGATGGAGAACTTCATTGATCATTTTTGTGGAGAATTTTCACAGGTGGAAAAGGTTGGCTTCATAGAAAACTTGAAGCATACCGACTTGTGACTCCCAACAAAAAATTGCAAAGCAAATGAGTATAATTTTTTTTTCAAAATTTTATGAAGAGGTTACAGATTGTTGTCTATGCCCAGTTGTGTGCTGTTGTAGTCATAGTGACATGTTACCATGACCATTGTAGTCCTGAGAAAAATGAGTGTATTTCTGCTGAAATTTCTGTAGAGTTTTAATTGCCTTGTAATGCCATAAAAATGTGTTAGCTACTACCTTTATTGTGAGTAATAGTCTGGTAAATCGCTAAGCCAGTTTGGATAAACAGGCTTTAGGATAAGCAGGGTTTTATTGTACTTTGAATATGTGGGGTTTTACTGTACTTTTTAGAGAAAATGGAGGGAAGGTCGACGCACTCAGTCGATACCCTTTTTCCCATACCACTTTGGCCTACTTACTTGTACACCTTATCGTGTAGGGTAGAAACACATTTGAAAATTTTTAAAAGAGCAACATTGCAGCTATATATATTTGTCTAGCGTTTCATAATACTGAATTTCTGACAAGTTTTGAACAGTACACCTGTCCAGGGAAACACTTTTTACTGTAGTTTTGATTACATAATAAATTCCCCTCATTGCCCCCAGTTACTGTCTGCCAAAGGTAGTAACAATTAAAGTACAGTATTGTCCTATTGGCTGACCCCAAGCATCTTTCTACCTGTCTAAAGCTATAGATGGTTGCAGAAATATTTTCACATTGTATTATTACTGGAGATTTTCAAATTATCCTTTTTTAAAGATTTGATTACCTTTTTGCTTTTTGGGTTGGTAACACTTTTTAAGAAGGCTTTAAGCTTAAGTTGAGATATATGTTAGAAAGGAGAAACTTGCACTCAGTTCTTAAGTGTGGTCTCAGTTGTTTAGCAGGTGAAGTTATCACTTTCTCAACCCAATGTGAACATAAAGCAAGCAGTGAATACATAGCCTAGCTCATGCTAATCACCACCCTATATTTCCTTTAAATATTACAATGGATTTTCTCCTCCATAATCTCATTATAATTGTCTTTGTTGTCATCATTGTTGTCATTATTGTCATTGGCATTATCACTGTCATTGTAGTCACTGCTGCCACCAACGTCATAATTATCACATTAAAAGATAAAAGCTCTAAGGCACTGTGTAAAAGATAATTGCAGACAAATATAAAAGTTAACAAAATGGAAGTTGAATATGACAAAAGTGGAGAAAGTAAAGAGAGGAGAAGCTACAGTTACAACAAGCTACAACCTTAGGAACAGCAGACAGTAACAAACAGTGGAAACAAGGAAAAGTAGACTTAAAATGTGCAAAAGATTACAAGGTAAATTTACAACAGGGGAAATACAATCTTAAGAAAAATAGGCTATTAAACAGTAAAAGCAAGATAAAGTAGACTAAAATAACAACAAAGTAAAGTGACATTTTTAGATAGAATTATACTCTTTTTATTTTTAACTTGATATTCCTTTGCAATTGTTCTCCTCTCCCCCCCCCCCACTGTACATAAAAAAGAATGAGGTCCCCTATATGGTGCTCCTTCATACCTCCTTTGTACATAATGAATTCCCCATATCGCAAACAATTACTGTCTGACAAAGTTAATAACATAGTGCAATGCATCTTGCCCATAAGTGTGAGGAGATGACATCACTTTTGCTTGCTTCAAGTTTACTTTGGGTAAGAAATGTAGATTTAACTTCAACTGCAGATATCTTGAGAACCACAAATAATAAATGATTGTAAGTTTCACCAAATTTCATAGCAAAACTTCCTATTTTTACAAACAAACTAAACGATTTCTTAAACCTGTCCTCTACATAGAATCGAAGTACTGTAAGTGAATGTTGGCATAAAGGTTGGTTAACATATATGAACATTTAAACCATTTTTCAGGAGGAAAAGGTGGAATTTAAATAGCATCATTTAAGACCACTTATAATCTAACCAGGGAGCTGTCCGTGCGTGGCAGCTCCCTGATCTAACGAAGATGAAAATTCTAGTTAAAAATGTCTCCTGATAAAATGTGACCTTGTGGTTAACAATATCTGAGGAATCAGAGTAGCTGCTGTAGCAAAAGTCAAATTGTTTCCCATGTAGATAGACTCAAGGGTAGTTTATGTTTTGAGGTTAAATCACAAGGAGCAACTCGGATTAGTGTGCATTTATACTAGATCCAGATCTGATCTCCTGCGCAGGGTCAGATCCACCGCTGGAGATCGAATTTGTAGTGTAAACGCAGATCAAATCTGGATCTGATTGCCCGATTTTGATCCTGGTAAGAGGGGAGGATCAGACCCCATGCAGGTGATCAAAACTTGTGTAAATGCTTTAGGATCAAACGTGACCTCAGGTTATGCACATTATTATGGTCACACATGTTTTCTCATTTCTTTTTTTACATTTTGGTGTGCACGCGCATGTGCTTCTATTGCATAACTCATTTGGAGGCCACTTTTGCTGAAGTACGGAGGAGGATCAGAGCACAAGACAAGTATGAATGCTCGAGGAGCAAGCCACACATGTCATTCGATCTACTGATAAGATCAGGCGATCAGATCTGGATTTAGTGTAAATGCACCCATAGAGTAGTTGAAAATAGTGATCTATAATTTGAATTTTTGCCTCGGTGGTTTTCTTTTCAAAAAAGCATCTAAACCATCTTTCAGAATTTTCAACAAAGTGAATTTTGTAGTTGATTTTGAATAATTTTGCAGAGGAGTTTAACCCTGCTTAATCATTTTCACCATGGTTAAAATGTTCATAATGACTCTTCATATCTCTTCAAGTATTGTTGTATCATGGAAGTACTAATTCAGAAGGAAATCCAACTTCAGAATCCCTTTGAAGATATGATGTCATGAAGGTCAAAGCAATAAATTTGACACCATTAACACAACAGGATAGAATACCCTGCAGCCACACAGTTCACCCCAAGGATGCATGGAGTTGAATGTAAACACGTGAACATTCCATTTAAATTCATAACGTTCACGTAACTGGCCCTACCTATGTGCTTCATCAGAAGCAGCAAAATGATGCGTATTCTTAATTTATCATATTAAAAAGAAGAGTAGTATAGTTTTTGGTGGATGTTGGAGGTCATGTGAGTACGTTCACCAGAAGTCAAAAACCAAGTGCTTGTTAAACACAATATCCCAGCATAGCAAGCATATATACTTTTCCTACTTGGCTTTTGGATGTGTTATAGTCAGAGGATGAACCCCATTCTTTTTGACAGAGGTCAAAAGTTGCAAGAGGTCTCCGTAGGTGAAACAGCAAAAACCTGGAAATCTATTTCGCTCCTACTTACCTCCCCTATCACTACTATTGGACAGTCTATATACCGCGGAATGATCACTGGCAATGAATTTCCTACCCTTGCTAGATGGCGCTATACTAATATCTCCGCTGCTATCCCAAGACTCACCCTTGTTTCATTGCCAGCGGAATGGTCACATCACGTTTCTCAAAGCTCTTCTTTTTTCTCTGACTTTTTATCCTAATTTCCTGCCTTTTGGATCGTTCAACCACCCAGTTTGAAGAGGAAATCCCTCCTTCACCTTCCTATGGAAGTTTGATGAGTATATTTCATTTTCGGGGGCTTTAGGACTTTAGGCCATTTTTTAGGTCTCCTTAGGCCGGCCTTGTCAAGGCTGGCGTGGTTAGACAATCTGCCTAACACAGTAACCCTTAGGCCTTCAGGGTTCGCCTTGACCTCCATCCCCCACCCCTCCAGACATTGGTTGTGTCCCTTCTTGTTGGGGGTCTTCTTGTGTTTCCCTTGGTTTCCCAGTCCCTGTTTTTTGGGCTAGGGGGAACCCTTTTCGAGGTCTTCCCGTGTTTTTAGACGTTTCAGCGTTGTGTTCTTAGGCCATAGGCTTTAGTCACGATTGGTTGCCCCGTGGGTTCTAGCTCGTTCTTTGTCCAGCCCGGCCTGCTAGCTGGCCTGGTATGTGTGTTATTCCTTTGTCTTCCTCGACTTGTAATTCCGGGCTTGTTCTACCTCTTTTCCAGGTGTTTGTGCTTGCGACTTTCCCCTTGGATTCTCGGGGTTGTGTTTCGGGACTTCTTAGTGTTTTGCGTGTTTCCTTGCAGCTTTGCTCGTGACGCTACCGCAGCAGCTGTCTCTCTCGGTCGAAATCTCTCGGTGCTTCCGTCACGGCTGACTGACTCCTTTCTTACCGGCTCGTTGCCGCTGTCGCGTTTCCTTGTCACCCCGTTTGGATTGTGCCTGTCGCTTGCTGCCGAGTGGTGTCTCATTCACCTTGTCACATTCACGGTTCCTGTCTCCTTCTCTGTGCTTCGGTCCTCTTGTCACGATTCTCGGTTCGTGTCGCTTTCGGCACGCTTCCTTAGTCAGACTCGACTGTCTCATTTTTAGATTCGTGTCTCTAGCAGGTGCGCTGTCACAGGTTCTCTTGTCGTGCCGTGTCTCTTGCCATCTCCTGCTTCTATCTAGGTTTGGTGTGTCTCAAACAGGTTCGTGTCTCAGACAGGTGTGTTACCCTAGTCCTCTACTGTCTCATTTTTAGATTCGTGTCTCTAGCAGGTGCGCTGTCACAGGTTCTCTTGTTGCGCCGTGTCTTTTGCCGTCTCCTGCTTCTATCTAGGTTTGGTGTGTCACCCCTGCTGTGACTTCATGTTGTCTCTGACCCTGGCCGTGTCACGGACAATCGTTGGTGTCTCGTGGTGATCTCTCTTGCAGGTTATCTCCTTAGGGGCCCGGTCGATATCGACCGGCCCCCTTCCTTAATTGACGTTCTTCTACTTTATCTTTACAGAGATGGACCCTTTGTGTGGGACATGCAGAAAGTTCAAACCTAATCGGGCGTGGGACCGCCATCCAGAATGTCCTTTATGCCGGTCCTGTTCCAAAGACGCCCCATGCGACATCTGCTCTCTCTGGAATGAGACACAGTGGTATCCAGTGAATAAGTTTCTGGCTGGAAGGAAGAAGAAACTGTTGAGCCAAGCCCTTCTGGTTCTGCATCAGCTTCGCCTGTTGCAGTGGGCTCGGGCCCAGGAGAGAGTGTGTCAACTCTCTCCGCCCAGGATTCATTAGACCATGGAGAGTGCGAGACGGGCACCTCGACCCAGGTCAATTCGAAGGCCTCCAAGAATTCTTCCGGAACCAGGATCCCAGATCCACCCCGAGGCAAATTCCACTCCAAGAAACAGACCGAGGCCACTCCTTCCTCTTCCCATTCAAAGGGGGAAAACCCCTAAGAAAGGCGGACCGAAGGTTAAGTCCTCAGTTCCACAGACCTTGCCTGCGTCTGATCTTCGTTGTCAGACAAGCTCAACACCTCGATCCCGTCCAGCCCCCTCTGTCACCAGCTCACATTCGCGGGACAGCAGTACGGGTTCTTGACTTCTTGGCAATGCTCCTGATCCTCAGTCTCAGGCCTCGCCGCAGCCTTGTTCTCAACCGACTACCCATTCTGTGGAATCCCTCAACCCCTTTGAGCAGGGCTGGTCATGAAAATTTTTCAGGAGGGCAAGCAACTGCCCGCCTTACTTGAGATGTTGTGCTTCTAGGCGGGCAATTAGTTGCCCACCTAAGATTTCAGGCGGGCAGTTGTGTAAATATACAAGTTTCATTTAAATTTATCATTCTTTTCGGTTTATGCTCTATGCCCCCCCCCGTGTCCCTCCCTGTGTTCTACCCATGCGACACACTGCCAACAAACAGTGGGGCCATATGTTTTCTGACATCATATAAATCAGTGAAGAAATGAAAATGACTGCATCTCAACTTGCCACAAAACCCCCATCAGCAACATCATGGCACCCTTCAGGGTAGAGCTGGCGCTCTATTCCCTTCTACCATATGCACCACTGTGGACACAAAGCAGGCCAAGTCCAGGGTAACATATGGCGGAGCCATTCCATGGATGCATGCCAATAGGGGTCCAAGGAACCATTAACTGACATCCATGTACCAATATTCCTTCTTCCATGGCACATAGTTGGGCCGAAGCCTACAGTCGGGAAAATGGCAGTGACAAGTTAAATCTCAAAGCTTTTTTTGTCCTTCTGTTGAGTTATGCCTCAGGGTCTGAATTTAAGTATTGGGCATCAGGGGTAAAATAAAAAAAAATGCCACTCCAGGCCCACAGGATTTTGCTGGTGAGCCTTATTTTGAAGGACCCAGGGTAATTTTGAATTGGTGAATTGCAGTTTGTTTGCCTAATATAAGACTTGTGTTTGCAAGGGTACAAAAACGTAGTAACCCGGGTACCCGATCACCATATCCATTAGATACCGATAACCGATATAATAAAGTAAAGCAGCAATTTTTTAAGGCACGTAATGACACTTGCCTGATTTTTCACCTGTCTCGGAGTGGTAGTTACCACATGTTCAAGAAGACTAAAATTCTCACAATGAAATCGTGTCGTTTCAAATAGAAAATTAACAATATGAGAAACCTGATAAAAACAGCCAATTAATAAATGCAGTACTTCGTAAGGCCTCTATCTATCTACTGCATTGAATTTTGGGGCGTTTTCCGACTCAAAAAACAAGCTTAACTCGAAGCTGTCTAGGTTATTCCAATTTAAATATGTCAACCAATCAGAGCCTTCAGAAGTAAGTATTCTCTTGCACGTCCGAAATTACAGAATGTAAACAAATGACGTCACGCTAGTGAAATTTGCTACTACAGGGTGTACACATTATCACTATCACTGACAGCTTCGTGCGTTCTTACGTAGCTATCCTTGTGTTGACATCCCGGCTACTCACATTAGCTTGCACATGGAGTTTTGCAATTTTTACGATCGTCATTTTGGTGCAAACTAACGTTAGCTACAATAGCACAGCTAATTTTGAAACTTTTCTTTAATATTTACAGCATTATTATAGTCGTATCTAGGTAGTTTACACATGGCGGGAAGATGTTGATTTGCACAATAGTGACACGTTTGAACGTTGGGCGAGGTTTTTTATTTTCTTTTTGGCATACTCAAGGAGGCATGCCGTATTGAACTGAAGGAACAGCATTGCATAGTATAATATGTACTGTACATGCAGGGCTCTGTAGCACGCCGAACATTATCGCAACTTGCAATGGATCGGGGCGGCGTGTCTAGTATGCAAGCTACTGTAGCCTGCTACTACGTAATTTACTGTGTACAGTACAAGGATCGTAAGAAACAACGTTGCTTCGAACTTGACGATTCGTGTTCATGAGGCTGTCAGTGCCGCACGCGCTAAGTTGCCGAATATTATCGGGGAAAAAATTCTTAATTTTTGGAGGTCTTTTAAATGTACTAATCGGATGTTTTTAGCAATGCTCTTTCACACGGGCGATCTATTTCTCAAGGTGGGCTATTTGTAGCCTGCTGTAAGCAGGCTATTGTTGAGTTCCATCAGCTACAAGTACATTATACTTAATATTTGCTTACCCTAAATGTTCATGTACAGTATACAGACGAAGTTTAATACAATACAATAGCCTGCCAACTTTCTAGCCAATCTCATTTCCGAGACAAAAATAACTTCATGATAATTAATGCACACGTCATCAGCGTTGGTATGGGGTGGAGTCAACATGAGCGACGGTTGCTTCGCTACAGCCCACAGCAGACAACTCTTTTCACTTGGAAGTTGTATACACGTTATGCAGTGCAGTACAGTACGGCTATTACTGTATAGTTACTGGCATAGCTGCTACCGTGTACATGTATACAGCTAGCAAGGAATGTTGTCGTCTTGTCCATGCGAGGGCCTATGTACAGGCCAGTTTGCACAAACCGGCAAGGTCTGGGACAACATCCTACGCCTAACGTTAGGCTTGACTTTTCACTGCAAAGGATTAGCTCGATTTTTAGCCCATACATGATAATTACGTACCTTTTTAAGATGTCACCGTATCTTCAGAAGTGTTCGTATATGTGCATCGTCGCAGGCCGTTGATAAATATGAATAGTCAGTAGCCGTGAACACCATGTGACCTTCTTATGAATAATAATTTATCCCGCATTTTGGGGATTCGTGTAAATGAAAACTGGACGAAGGTTTGCAGACTCTGTATAGAATACATACAGGGATGTATTATGATTTCTGAGAGAGCGCCATCTTATGGAAGGCTGCGCAGAGTCTGCTCCGCAGGCTAGGCTATTTGTTGCCCACCACACTATTTAAGGCGGGCATTTTGATGCCCGCCTTGGGAAGTATTTTTGCTTCCAAGCCGGGCGATAAGGCGGGCCCGGGCGATCGCCCGGGTCATATGACCAGCCCTGCCTTTGAGGAGGGTTTGCTGTCGAGTGGAGTCCAAGACTTTGAAGGTTTCACTCAAGAGGAACTTCTTGATATTCCTGCCTCTCAATCTGCCTCTCGTTCCATGACTCACACTAGGGAACACAGAAGTGCCGACAGGCCTCGAGTCTCTCCATCTGCGGACTCTCATCAAGCAGAAATCTCACCACGGGGCTCCAAGAGACCTCTCTCTCATCCTTCAGAGGAACTTCTGAACCGTTTACTCTCGCGACTTTCTCAAGTTTTGGAGAGACCTCTTGCTCATACTCAGGCTCCTTCCTCTTCCCAAGGGACCCAGGAAAGGGTCTCTTTGCATCCTCCAGACGAACCCCAGACTTCTTCGGTTCAACCTCAACTAGCTCCAGCCCAGTTGTCACTGGAAGTCTCTTCTCAGGAGTTTTCCCTCTCGGATTCGGAGTCTAGTGGCTTAGGGGATGCCTTAGTTCGCGTAGAAGTAACAGATTTCGACTCCCCTACCCAACACCGAGATCCTCCTACCTCTCTCCCGTACCATCAGACGCACTCAGGCGCCGCCGAGGTTAGTGACTCGGATGACAAGGAACCCTTCCTGGGGACATCAATCACGACTGAAGCTTTTCACAACGCTGTCGAGGTGGTTAGAAGAGTCTTGGGCTTTGATCTTCCCGAAGCTGACCCGATTCCACCAGCCAAGAAATCCAAACTCACCCTCAACAAACCAAAGCCCCCTCCAACGGCAAGCTTACCTGTAGACATAGAATGTTCCGAAAGATTTCAAGCTTTAGCAAGAAGGAGGAAATGGTGGGCTTACCCAGTCAAAGCAGCCTCTGCTTTCAAGGTAAACGAGTCTGACTGGAAGGAGCTGTTTTGCCCGCCCAAGATTCCTGCTGCGGCCAAGGATAAACTAACCTCCTGCAGAGTTATGGACTCGAAGGGCAAATCCACATCTAAAGATTTACATACCCTAGAATCTGAACTCCTCAAACTTGATACGGCAGCCCATATGGGCCTGAAGTTCTCCTCAGCTCCCCTACTACTAGCGGAGGTCGTCATGTTGGCTTTTCAGCAAACTGAAGAAAGAATGATTTCTAGGAGGGACACAGGAACCCTTATCAACCTCTTAGGTCCCACTTCTAGACTCGTCTTTGATCAACTGGCCTGTATCTCCATCAGAGCGATGTCCCAAAGGAGAGACATTGTCCTCGATTCTCTGACTTGGCCGTCTGAAGCTGTAAAGAAGAAGTTCAAGGACATCCCCCTACTGGGTCAGGACCTCTTCAACGACGAATTTGAGTCTTTTTTACAGACTGAGGTCAAAAAACATAAACACATGAGGGACATGGACTTCCGTCCTAGAAAACATGAGGGACATGGACTTCTGTCCTAGAAGACACTCACGTTTCCCCTCCTCCGTCTTTGAGGCGCTCCAGGCCTAACGTTTCTAGCTCGTCGGCTCAACCGGATCGCCGTGATCGCCACCGTCAGTCAAGACCGTCACAGGCCTTTCCACCTCCCAGATTTCAGCGGAGACGTAATGTCAGACAACCACAAGTCCTGCTCGTCGCCAGAACTGGAACTGCAACACCAGAGCCTCCCAGGTGGCGAGGCAGAAGTTCACGAAACCCTAAAGGTGCCCACCACATCCGCCTTCTCCCGGCAGTGGGGGGGGGAGACTTTTCTGCTTTGCGGAAATTTGGGAGATGTTAAACCCCGACGCCTGGGTTCTCCAAACCATCTCGGAAGGCTACAGGATAGAGTTCTCTTCGACTCCACCTACTACAGGGCTCCTGAAAGTCACTCCTGTTCCCCAGGATCCCTCACAGAGATTGGCCCTAGAAAAGGAAATCCAAGTTCTTTTGACCAAACGAGCGATTCGAAGGGCCTTCCCAAGAGAATCCCAAAATCTGTAGAGATCTCCTTCTTAACACCAAAGAAACTGGACACTTGGAGACCCATACTCAACCTGAAACCCATCAACAAGCAATACATCCGACCACGCCGATTCAGAATGGAGACTCTTGCGGCAATTATACCCTCCTTAAAGGGGAATCTTTGGGCCACATCAATCGACTTAAAGGACGCTTACCTCCACGTCCCCATTCACCCGGAAGACCAGAGGTTTCTCACTTTAACGTACAAGGACACCGACTATGTCTTTCAGGCCATGCCTTTCGGACTCTCGACGGCTCCTTACGTCTTCACAAGAATAATGAGATTGGTAACCGCCTTCCTCAGACACAGAGGTATCATGGTCTTCGCCTATATAGACAACGGGCTCATTGTCTCCCGCTCTCCTCAAGAATCCTTAAGAGACACCCAGTTTACTCCCTCGCTTCTCCGTCTATTAGGTTGGGTCATCAACAAAGAGAAGTCGTCCCTGTCTCCGACCCAGCACCTAACCTACTTAGGAGCAAACCTGAATCTCTCGGAGGGCATGATCTTTCCATCCGAAGAAAGGCTTTCTGCCATCTTAGACTTAGCCAAAGCCATTCTAAAGGGACAAGTGGAAACGGCGTACCATTGGACGAGACTTTTAGGTCTTCTGGCGAGCCTAGTGGACGTTCTCCCACTCTGCCGTCTCAGAATGAGACCCCTTCAGCTATGCCTTCTTCAAAAATTTCACCCGTCATCTGACTCGCAACAGAAGCTGATCACCGTGACACCAGTTGTCAAACCTCATATCCAGTGGTTAACATTCCGGGACAACCTCTCGAAAGGGAGACTATGTGTAGATCCCACACAAGAGGAACTAATTATGACGGATGCGTCCCTAGCCGGCTGGGGGGCAACCTGGAGGTCGTCAACAATTTCAGGAACTTGGTCCCGACAGAAGTCGCTTCACATAAACGTCCTAGAGCTGGAAGCAGTTATGAAAGTGATCACCCACTGGCAACCCCAGCTCAACGGCAAACTTCTGACGGTACTTTCGGACAACTCAACAGTGGTGTCCTATGTCAACAGACAGGGAGGAACGAGATCCCCGACTCTGTGCTGGCGAACCTTCGATCTGCTAACTCGGGCGGAGTCCAACGACATCACCCTAAGGGCCTCACACCTAGCGGGCAAGGAAAACATAGTGGTGGACGCCCTGTCAAGGGGCTAGAACCATGACCACAAAGAATGGACCCTGGCCCAGCCTTGGGCGGATCACATTTTTGGGATGTACAGACACCCCCACGTGGACTTATTTTTAACAGCCAGGAACGCCGGTCTACCAGTCTTCTGCACAAGATACTTCCATCCCCAAGCTTGGGCAGTGGACGCGCTGGCTCAGGACTGGACAGGGATAATAGGATATGCCTTCCCTCTGTGGAACCTAATTCACTGCGTCCTCATCAAATTAAGGGACTCATGGGCCGCCATTCTACTGATAGCTCCTTTTTGGCCAAGACAACCGTAGTTCCCTCTGCTCCTACAACTCCTGGTGGACTACCCCTTCCGGTTCCCGCCGAGACACAATCTACTGACGCAGCTCCAAGGCAGAGTATCTCACCCAAACATCACTTCGCTCCATCTTACTGCATGGCCACTATCAGGCATAATCTCAGATCAAAGGGCCTTTCGGAGGAAGCTATCGATATCGCCACCCTCTCCAGGAGACCATCAACTCTTCATGTTTACAACTCGAGAACAACGAAATTCAGAGACTGGGCCCTGGAACGTAACATCAATCCCCTGGAAGCTTCAGTAACTCAGATCGCAGACTTTCTCGTCCAGCTCTTCAGGGAGGGAAAACACATACGCACTATCCGAAATTACAGGTCCGCAGTAGCTGCAATCTATAAGGGCTTCCAAGACTGGTCTTCCATAGGCACGAATCCAGCGATTTCTCACCTTTTAAGAGGGATGTTCCATTCTCAACCGGTGTCCAAACCTCTCCCACCTTCGTGGTCAATTAATACGGTTCTCTCACAGCTTAGCAAACATCCTTTGGAGCCTTTAGCAGACTGCTCTCTAGAAATCCTGACCAAGAAAACAGCGGCAGCCTCCGCCAGAAGACGTAGTTTCCTACACGCACTAACAAAGACGGCTTCATTAGATTTGAACCAGGAGGAGTACGGTTGTTACCGGATCCATCCTTTTTGGCAAAAAACCAGACAGTTTCCTTCACCCCAGAAGAGGTTTTTCTCCCGTCAATGGACAGTATTTCTTCCATCTGAGAAGATCGTTAAGCATGCCCTGTTAGAGTGTTGAGATACTACATTTCCAGAACTAAAGCCCTTCTTCATTCTGACTGCCTTTTCATCTCCTGTAACCCCCCGCATGCTCCAGTCTTGAAAGATACTATATCCAGATGGATCAGATCACTGATCACCCCTCATGCCCGTCCTTCAGAATCAGTCAGAGCACACGATGTTCGGGCCCATGCCACTTCCAAAGCTTGGTTTGCTGGTGTTCCTTTGGAGGAGAGCATTAAAGCTGCAGCAAGGAAGACCCCTTCCTCCTTTGTCTCTCACTATCTCACGGACACAGTTTCAGCGGAGGGTGCCTTTTCGAGAGCAGTCCTGACTGGAAGACGGCCAGCCTTCGTTCCAAGACACAGTCATACTGACCATATAATCAGTCCTCGTCAACACTCCACGATGTCTTCAACTCACCAACCACATACAAGGAGGGGGTCAACTTCGGTTCCAGCCATCCCCCCTTCTTTCCGGTGCTAGACTGTCCAATAGTAGTGACAGGGGAGGTAAGTAGGAGCGAAATAGATTCTCCAAAACTTACCTGTTTTACGAATCTATGAGCCCTACTTACCTCACCTATATCCCGCCGCCCAACCCCACATTGGAAACTGAAGAGGGCATTACGAGCGAGCTTGTGTTGTTGTGGTGCACGTACTAACTAACTGACAATTAACTGAGTTCCAGTGCTCCAGTGCTGACCTTGATGAAACACCTCAGTATCTCCGGGAATTTTTTAGGTGAGTCAGCCTTCTTCATCTATGATGAAGTTTCCATCCTTCTACATGTTCTCTTAGGTGCGTTGAGACTATTGTTTCACCCTAACCAGTGACACAGTTTGATGTTAGCTCCTCCGTGCTCTCTCGGTATCCAGCAAGTGGGTTCAATGAAACAAGGGCAAGTCTTGGGATAGCAGCAGAAATATTAATATAGCGCCATCTAGTGAGGGTAGGAAATTCATTTCCAGTGATTGTTCCGCGGTATATGGACTGTCCAATAGTAGTGATAGGTGAGGTAAGTAAGGCTCATAGATTCGTAAAACAAGTAAGTTTTGAAGAATTGCTAGTAAATGCAGTAGCTCAAGATGCAAAGATTGATACCTTTTATTTCCTTTTGGCAAGGAATCACGAAGCCTTTTAGCTTTCTGGTTATTTGTTGTAGCCAGGACTAGGCCAAACAAAGTGTGTGTGTGTGTGTGTAGGCTACTGTGCAAAAAAAAGGAGGTTATGAAAATGGGATTTCCAATGTTGAGTAGTACATGAAATCTGTCTTTAATCATAGTACAAAATGTTTAACTAGGGCTATACCGACACATGTGCCTAGGTTAGCGGTATGCACAACATAGTGTGCATGCATGGTATGATCAGGGAGTTGCAAACAGATGGAGTTCTGACTTTGCAATTCTTCTTGAGTCCAACTAGTTTTTTCCAAGGTTATGTACATAATAAACCTACTGCCCGAGGGCACGGTATCATATCAATGTGTCATCACTCTCACTCCATTCCTCCCTGAGTATTACGTAATAGTGTTATTCTTGGAGTAACGCACTCGGTACTGTACATGTATCTGTGTGTAGTGGTATACAGGACCATATGACACTGTACAGAATACAACATGCACATTCACATTGTGAAGGATTTGTGTAGCGATACATGGTAATTATAAAGTATACAGGCATACATGCACTGACTTAAGCATACAAGTTTTTACAACTCAAGTCTTTAGATTGCGGAACTGTTGTGTCAGGCCGTACAAAACTGAGGAAAATAAAAGGAATAACAGAGGAAACATTATTTACTTGGATGACAATCGAAACAAAATCTGAGAGACAGAGAAACTGATTTCTTCCCAAAGTAATGAGAGATAAGCTTTGGACTCGGACGCAAACTGAGAGGAAGTTCACCATCTTGATTGACTTTTCACTCATCTTCTTTACCGAGTAACATATTTAGGATATATGTAAGAAAACACGTAACAAAAGGCATTTTAAGAGTAAAATTTGTCCACCTGGCTTGAGAAACGCAAGTACAAAATTCTTTTTCATATGTTGACCGTAGAATATAGGCTGTTTGGCGAAAAACTAACATACTAAAAGAGAGTCAATTATAATGCCAAGGGAGCAACAAATGGCTTTCAATCAATGTCTTAACTAGTGTTTCCATGGTTACGAGTCTTGAAAGCTCAAAAAATGCTCCATTTTAAAAGCTATTTTCGAGATTTTGCACGCCATCGGACACAATCGCAAACAGGCTAGCAGTGTTAAGTAGTTTGTAAGCTATCGTTTGTACATGGTCTGGTTGTGCGAGCTCATGCGAGATGTCACGAAAATCCATCTTTTTGGGAGTGAAAATTTCGAATTTTGGTCCTTGGTTTGGTGTAAACACACCTTCATTAGTTTGCGATAGAATTGCAACAGAAAATCCGATTAAAAAGCGGTTTTTGCATGTATTTGAGGAAATTGTTAGCAATAACTGCACGTGTTTCCTATATGTATATGCATTATTTTCCTTCTGTGCAGGCGTATTGCTGATAAAAACAGGACCAGCACCACAAACAACAGTTCTGCAGGTCTAAGTATTACGTAATAGTAAAAATCTCTTCGGCGGCAACTAGTTCGACTCCAAAGAGAAGTTTTGAGTCCCAGGGGGCTGTGTAGTGACTGAGGAATGTAAAGGCTTAAGAAAAGCAGTTGATGGGGGTTAAGTAGGGTTTGAGTGATGGAAGCAATAAAAAAAGGAAGTCAGAACTCCATCTGTTTGCAACTCCCTGGTATGATACAGAAAAATTGCTGAACCTTCCTGAACAGTTATGCTTTTGCAACCACTTGACATGACATTGAAAGAGAATTTCCAGTTCTTTAGGAGTTCAAAAAGATAACTGGTCACCAGTGTAGGCAAAGGGTGGGGATGAGGGACATTCTCCCACACCTAGTTTCCATCAAAATATGGCCAGTAAGCTGTGGTCCTATGTGGGAAACTACTGTGGAGTTTAAGCATTGGTCATAAAAAATTGGAATTTGGGGAATAACTTCCTGTATGTAGTATGTTGTAGTTCCTCTAGTTAGAACTGTATTAATTTTTTTGGCCCACACGCACAGTACTCCCTCCTTTGATGATGTACTATAACAACATCGCCTTGATTTAAAAATTTTCTACTCAGCAGGCATCAGAGTAATCCTATATTTCCTATAATTTCCTATCAATTTCAAAAAATCCTATATTTGTATGATTTTAGGCTTGTTTTCCTATATTCTTCAATATTTTTGTGATCTTGCCAAGAAAATGTTTTCTTTTATATGGTGTTTTGGGGTGAAATTTTCAGATGGATTCTTTTTCCAAGTAAAGGTAGTTTTGTAGACTCAGAGTGGCTTAGACAGGTAGCGGTGTATAGGTGCCAAGTACCTTAATTAGATGCATGTATACAATGGCCAGTTATAGGATTCAGAAACATTCTCATATGAAACAGCATTGGGCACTAGTGAACACTTTTTTCATCACCCATAAAAGTTCCACTCTCACACCTGTGATTTTAAGTACTCTATGATTTCATCTCTTTGAGGGAATTGTAGTGGTATTGTCAAGGGGTGGATTAGAGCCCTTTGCCTGGCACTCCCTGTAGTCATGCAATCCTCCAGATTTTAAAACTCTTTCCTATTCTTTGCATGCACAGGTACGTCTGTAATATAACTAATTCTTTAATTCAAAATATTGTAGTGCAATGGTTCAAAATACCATTTTTTTAAGAGCGTAGGAGACCGGGGGGGGGGGGGAGGGGGGAGGGGGGACTGCAGCCCTCAACCAAAAACGTTTCTAAAAATTCAGGCACTATGCTGAGAATTTTTTGGGCACCTACTGAGAGAAAAATAATGCAATGATATAGCAAAAGGTAATCAATAGTTAACAAACTTCCTTGGTAATTAAAATTAAGTTCTGATTTGAATTACACCACTTACACATTCGGTATTCATTCAACAGTGTGTGTTTTAATGATTAAACTTAACTATGATTAGCTGTGGTGTATTTAGGAGGGCCATTGGGCAGTGCCTCCTTCAGTGATGCCGATTTCTTTTTCTTTGAGGTACCTAAATATAATTTTTCAACACAAATTTTACTTCAAAGGTAGCATATGTGGAACCAGATTGCATGCTAGGACATCTGATTTTTCAACTTACATTATGATTATGAGTGGTGTATTTCGGGGACATTGGGCCATGCCTCCCTCATTGATGCCGATTTTTTTCTCTTTTTAGTACCTAACTACGTTTTTTTTTAACCCAAATTGTACTTCAAAGGTAGCATATGTGGCACCAGATTACATGTAAGGACACCTAATTTTTCAAAAGGAAGGGGGACACCCCTCCCCTTAGACCCCTCCTCCATGCCGGTGATCACACAACACAATGTATGCTCCCCACCCCCTTGAGAAAAATCAAAAATTATTATCATATGGAAAGGGTAGAAACATGGCAAATTATTGTATGTAATTGGCAAGCGGTGTGATAAAAATGACGCATGCTTATATAATATATACATTAACATGTCAAACGCTCGTGGAGAACACGGACTTTGGGGGGCAAATTTTTCGGGCAAGTCTTTACACCCCCCCCCCCCCCCAAATCAACTTGGGCTCCTATGCCTATGGTCATCTACCATCTTTCCTCAAACTGAGTTAGCCATTAGATCAGTTTATTGTTCAAAGTGTTGTACAATTACAGTTTTCCCCTAAAGATTAAGAACTTAGTGCTTTGAGAAAATTAAGAATCTCACTGTGATGTTTACAAGTTTACAATGTGTAGATCTCTAGGGAGGTTTTCCCTAAACTCCACTAGAAGCTCTGTGGCAGGTCTCTGGATGCCACATCAATTTATCAAACAGACCATACTGGAAAATCTAATCCATGTGTGGGGTCTGGTGCTGCAGTGCCCATCATTGGTGACAAGCAGGGGCACATGTCTCATTGCCCTTTCCCTAATTTTATCATGTAATTTCTTCAAGTGAGATTTTAGATGTTAAGTATGTTAATGCACAGACAGTTTTGCACACTGTATGCATCTTGACATATGAGGACTACACTGTTCTGCCAAGTTGTATAGATTCAAAGTGAGCAGTGGCATTTTTAGGGGGAGGGACCATTGGGCCATGCCCCCTCTCCTTAGCTGATGCTAATTTTTTTTTCTAATTTAATTTGAACCACTGCTTTGTGACATTTCTGTATTTACTCTATATTTTCCTGGAAAAATCCTATCAAACCTTATATATTCATCAGTATCCTTCCTATCAAACCTATATTTCTGTGATGGACCACTTTGAAGCCTGAGTAAAGTCCTACCAACCAAAAGTACTGCATACAGTAGCCAACTCTGAAATGTAACACATTTCTGATTGTTTACATGGATTCAAATGTAAAAAGTGGAACAAAGTGTTTAGTATGAATTTTGAAGTTGAAACGAACTATTCCCAGTTAGTATATTCTAATATGTATGAAGGACATTGCAAACCTGACAATGAACCAGGGTATGAATGACATTGCAAACCTGACTATGATCCAGGATGAGCCCTTCTTTAACACTGTTGCTTTACATAGTTTCATCATGACACTGGTTGTAGTACTCATCAGTTCACATTGTACAGTAGCGGGATTTACAACCAATGAAATTGAAGACTGCTTCATCAAAACTTGTGAAGTACTTCTTTGTGCAAATTTTTTTGTGAAACAATCTGCAGTATTTCAAAATGGTAAGTCATGTGCTAAAGAATCACACAATTCCTACAGAATAATCTTATGACAAAACTGCTGTCATTTGACAAAAGGAATAATTTATTCATTGAAAAGGAAACATTTTTCACCTAAAAATTTAAAAAAAATCACTAAGATCTAAACAATGGGGGAACAACAAGTGCTTTGCAGTTGGATACTTGACTGTATCCCTTATGATCCCAAGATAATCTTATGTCTTGGACACATCTTCACTCTTGAATGACATGGAAATTTGGTGCAGTCAGAGGTAACAAGTGTAAGAAGGGTAGGCGGTGCCACCATCTGACATTACTCTTAGTCGGTGAACCTACCACATTTTTTAGGAAAGGCCCGAAATCATCGTTCATGATTTCATGCGAAAGATTTATTGGCTTTTTAACTTGCCGTTTGTGAATATTTTGGAAGGTTGGTTTTTATGACCAGTGTAAGGAATGTGAGAAAGGTAGGCAGTGCCACTATCTGACGTTTCACTCAGTAGATAAACTTGGCACATTTCTAGGAAAGGCCCGAAATCTTTCGTGATTTCATGCGAAAGATTAATTGACTTTTTTACTTTGCCGTGTATGAATAATTTGGAGGGTTGGTTCTTATGACCAAACTAGACTGGTGTCTGCTGTCATGCTCATAATAATGGCACATCTTCATCTGTAGCAGGCTGTCGTGCGCGGCATGGGTTTAAATATTCGTAATTGCTTCTAATAGAGCAGCAAGTAAAATATCGTCTGAATTTAGTTCAGTGTTTTCCCCAGAACTCGTAAATTTTGATTTTACGAGGAAATCTTTCAGACTTTTTTACCTTGTGTAGGCAATGATAGGTTGTTGGGAGAATAGTTTGGATAATTGTGGGTTTTGACTGATAAGATGCCAGCTTTTAGTTAAAGCACTTTCGATATGAAGTGTTTTTACTTGTGGGTGAAAACAAGTTTAAACACCAAAGTTGAAAATGTTCGCTCTCCGCAGCCATAATCTCATGATGGTTTGCTACTTGGGAAATGTTCATGGCCACATCGTTTGTCCTGACGGCCAGCTGTTCAGGGAATTTGCACGTTTTCTTGGAGACTATTTGCAGGAAATTTGGTCCATCTCATTACCCCAAAAGCTCATAGGAGCATACTTAGAAAATTTAGGATACTTTCATTGCACATTGTCTTGTGTTTTTAACAAGAAAAAAAGACGAAAAAAATAAGCGAGTGTGGCCTCAAACATGTGATGTACGGCCAGGTAGCACTTCCTTGATATTTTGAGCTCTGCATATTTATAGGCCTGTGTGTTCAGTAGCTGTATAGCTTACTCGGCCCTTATCATTCAGGAAAGAAATGCTGTATACACAACACCTTCGACAAAATCCTTAAAAACGGGTGAAACATTGGGTTAAGATGTAAGATATATTCAAAGATAAGAAACAGTGCACTTTGCACTTTCTTAGTCAGTAGTAACTTGCAGCAGGGTTTTTGGTTTTGATGATAAGAGAAACCTATGCATTCGTGATGGCATGTGTGTGTATGTGTGTATGTGCGCACTTATTTTCCATTCAGATTGAGGACCTAAACAGTGGATTTCAGGTCCTTAGAAGGAAATGCAATAGATTTCTCATGTCTTCAGAAGTTTAACAATAGACAGGCTATTGTTAGAGTTAGGGTTAAGGAAGCAACCACAATAGAGAAAACAATGAGGTCCTCAAACAGTATGTATAGCACAATTGTGCATGTGTGTATGTGTGCGATGGTGACACTTTGCTCGTTAACATGATATCTCAAGAAGGGAAACTCTGATGGTTCTCAAACTGGTACATAGATGCCCCATATTAAGAGGAAGAAGTATATTGGTTTTGGTAGATCAAAGGTCATCTGGGTTCACCAGAGGTCAAAATCTAAAAACCTTGTTAACAAGACATCTCAAGATAGGAAACTTGGATAAATTTTATAGTTAGTATATAGATGCATTATTGTAAGAGGAAGAACCCTACCCTTACAAAAAAATGTGTGACAGTTTGTTCCAAATCCTCAGGTTTTCACGTGTGTCTGCCACGGGTAATCACAGGTATTTTGCGTGAAAACCTGTGTTTTCCCTTGACTTTGGCACAGGTTGGGCAGTTGCCACACTTTGCCACAGGTTTGATGCAGGTTTGCCACAGGTTTTCACAGGTTTTCATGTAAAATGTGTGGTAATTAAAACCAATGTTAACAAAGAATTCTGAGACAAAACCTGTGGTTTGAAATTATAGGAAGAAAAGGTGTGTCAACCTGTGTCAAATCTGTGTCCAGAGCATTCCAAATACGCAGGTTGTCACCCAAGAAAACCTGTGATTTCTTTTATTTTTCGCCCTTGATCATGGTTACAGACACAGGTTGACACACCTTTTTTTGTAAGGGTATTGTTTTTGGGTGGAGGTCAAAGGTTAACATGATATCTCAAGAAACAAAGCATGGATAAATTTCATACTTAGTATGTAGATGTGTTATGGTAAGAGGAAGAACCCTATCGTTTTTGATGAAGGTCAAAGGTCACCTGGGGTCACCGGGGGTCAAATGCTGAAAACCTTGTTAACACAATATCTCAAGAAACAAAGCTTGCATAAATTTCATACTTAGTATGTACATGTGTTATGGTAAGGGGAAGAACCCCGTTGTTTTTGATGGAGGTAAAGGTCATCTGGGGTCACTGGTGGTCAGACCCAGAAAACCTTGTTAACATGATATCTCAAGATAGGAACCTTGGATAGATTTCATACTTAATATGTAGATACGTTATGGTAAGGGAACAGACCGTATTGTTTTTGTTGGAGATCAAAGGTCATTAGGGGTCACCGGGGATCAAACCTTGAAAACATTTCTTAACATGATATCGCAAGCTAGAAAGCTCGAATTGATTTCATATGTAGAATGTAGATGCTGTATGGTGAGAAAATGAACGCTGTCATTTTTGGTGAAGGTCAAAGGTCATCTGGGGTCACAGGGGGTCAGACACTGAAAACCATGTTAACACAATGTCTCCAGGTAGGAAGCTTGGAAAGATTTCATACGTAGTTTGTGGATGCATTATGGTAAGAAGCAGTGGCATAGCTAGAGGAGGGCAGGGGGTGGTCGCCCCCCCAGAAAGCCTCTGAAGGCCTGTGTCGGAAAGTTCTAGTCTCTGTCGGAAATAAATTAAAAACAATTCATTTGAAAGACTTACAACACTTGTTATGTGTGTAAGCAGAATTACACATTGAAATGTGTACGTGGAAATCAAAAGTTGGGACTCAAATTGCCCAGAAAGCAAAAAAAAAAAAAAAAGGTCCCCAGATAATACTCAGTCAGATATTTTTTGCTTTTACCCCTCCCACAAAAAATATCTAACTACGCCACTGGTAAGAAGATGAATCCTGTCATTTTTGGTGAGGTCAAAGGTCATCTGAGGTCACTGGGGGTCATACACAGAAAACCTTGTTGACATGATATCTCCAGGTAGGAAGCTTGGATAGATTTCATACTCAGTATATGGATGCTTTGTGGTGGAAAGATGAATGGTTTCATTTTTGGTGGAAGTCAAAGGTTATCTGGGGTCAAAATGCAAAATTTTAAGAAATCCCAAGATCCTCTCATGGGTTCACCAGAAGTCAAAAAGCAAATTTACCTAATAATTCCCAAGATCATCGTCTTGAGTCATCAGAGGTCAAAATGCAGATTTTCTCAGGAATTCCCAAGATCACATCTGAACCTAAAATTATTTTTCCAGTATGCTAGATACCACTTGACCAGTGACTGAAGGATATGGGACATTATGGCATTATTTGGAATAGAACATTCGTCATCGAAACCTCAATGCATTTTTGCGTTCTAGTTTAAGACAGTAGCCTAGCCTATGGTGGTGCAAGTTCCTGCAGTTGGATCAAGGAGTGTAGTGTTTTCAATTTCCAATTTTACTGAACATTTCCTTCAAAGTAAACTTGGTGTGAGATGGCCATGGTTTCAGTGGGATCAAATAAATATTGCCAGTGTCAAAAAAACTAACACTAGTTTCGTGTTTAGGCCAAATTGACTTTGTCGCTTCTTGGCTTGTCTTTTATAATATGGCTAATGTAACAAAGTCCATAGTTTTAGGCCTAAATTACACACAGCCTTTCTGTCCTGTGCTCATTTTCAGTGCCTTCAATTGCTATGATCGCTCTGATTTCGTGACCAAATAAGTTAATAACCCACACAAATGGATAAAAAAAATTCCGTCAGAAAAACATCTCTACTCTACGATGGAATTTTATCATCTCTCAAAACTTTCAAATATGAGGTTTTATGGTTCTCCTAAGTTCCGAAAGCAATGGTTCAGTGCCTACTTATTTCTAGTATTGTCTCCGCTATCACTTGAGTAGCTCATGGAATAACCGCAACGCGCACTACTTACTGTGCAAGAGCGGACTTGGATTATGAGTTGCTACTGTAAATCTGCATGCACACCGCACTCCGAAAAGCACAGAACAAGAGGGCAATCTACGGAGTTGCTAATCTCATCGCTAGCACACGCATTGAGCCATGTAACTTACTAACAAGAAGAACTTTTTCTCTTCCTTGTGGCATAAGGCCCACACATAACTGCAGGGACCGCGGAGACGCACTTTTTCTGCCGTGTTACTCTTTCATATGCCTTTAACTGCATTTTGGGCGGAATGAAACTGCATTTATTTTATTGAACATATTGGGCGGCTTCAATGATTAGCCCCCCGCACTTCAAAATTGGCTCCTCGGTCTCCGAATATGTGCACTTGAATATGAACGCACAATGAGTGGTTTGAACAGAAACCACGGACTTCTTATATACATGGACAGAGCATATTGCACTAAAGTCCTATGCGTAAATTGCCGCCACCGTACGTACACGAGTAGGCTTACCAATATGGCTGCCTGCTATAGTCTTGTGTGTAAAAGTTTGGACTTGCTCAAGTGGCCAGTATCGACAGATTGTGTGAGAAACTTGTAATATTTTCGAAAGAATGCAAGCTCAGGTCAAATTCATCAAATGGAATGCAGGACTGTGATATTGTTCTTCGATTCATACTGATATTTTGTCTGAAATGTTGCAGATTCATCGTCAAATTGGGCAAATGGTAGTAGCCCGGCGGCCATCTTGGTAAGCCTAAATTTGTTCGAACGGTGGCGAACGAATTGGTTGCATAATCCTCTGTCCATGTATTGAAGTCCGTGACTGAAACTCATAGTCTATAGACCTTATGCATTGACATCACAGTGACGTCATTTTGGGTGCAAACAATGAAGCACATGTGCTTGAACGGCGTGGATTTCGCCCCACGTGTAGTAGACTTACGCGCGTATACGATTGGTTGACGAATCAGCTGTCTGCATTTATTGGTGTAACTTGCAATGATACGCGCTTTTCCGCCATCTTCCTCCAAAAGAGGGAGCACTTTCTCCATTGTGACATCATATGCATAAGGTCTATTCATAAGTCAGTTTCTATGGTAACTTCAAATTACGCACTTTTATATCCTTTAATTTTTCACGCGCTCACAATTAAAGTGAAAATAACTACCAGCTCGTTCGTCAATGATAACGCAGAAGTACGCGTGAAGTATTCTAGATAAAAAGACAGGCTATACCTATTTTCTGCGTGTATACAATGCTCACGCAAGCTGCTCTGTTCTAACAATGGCGTTTCCTGTAATGCCTATTATACGCACATCACGGAATAGAGGGATTTCAGTCACGTGACTTTAACCAACTAGACGTAATTTTGAAGGGCAAGATCGCCCATCTTTTTTGTTTTGACGGGCACGCGTCCATTGTGTCACAGTAGTATCTATGATTATGCCATGTGCGTGTGCTGTAAATACGCTCACAGCGCGCGTGTTTTGCCCTTCAGTGCCTGGGAATCCATTGCACGTGACGTCACATGAAATCCCTCTATAGAAAGGCACGTATGTTAAATCCACCCTTCCGCCCTGATGTTTGCGTCTCCATGCGCCCTTTTGCTGGGTAAGAAGGACGAATTCAGTGCGCTATACAGAAAATCTGTTCACATAATATGATATGCATACTTGTGTTGTAAGTAAACCCCTAAGAATATAATTTTAGCTACTATTTTCTGTCGTAAGAATTTTTAATTAAGGTGGTAAAAATTTCCGATAGAGACTAGAAATTTCCGACAGAGGCCTTTGGAGGCTTTGTGGGAGGGGGCGACCGCCCCCTGGTGCACTGATCTATGGTAGGATCAACAAACATAAACAGATCAGCGTGACCGTGTTTGAGGCGTCTGCACGCGTACTAGTTTCCCTTCATGCGCCATTTTGTTGTTGTGCAAAAAGAACGCCTTCAATGCGCTATACAGAAAATATGTGCACATAATACGACGTGCATGCTTGCTCGTGTTAGCATGCACATCATTGGAATGGACAGTCAGTACCAAAAATATCACAAGCATAGATTCCAAAATTAGAATGGCGTGTTGACTCCCCATGGAGCCCAAAATATGGGGTGGAAGTGCTGATCACTGTTCAACAGTTTTAAAAAAAGCACAGGCTGCAGGGAAATGAATGTCTTACAAAAGTGTTAATACTATTTCGGAACATTGTAATGTAAGAAGTATTCATTTCTCAACACTAAATTCTACTTACAAGAAGTTTAATTCTTCCTGACAGCATTACAAATAAGTACACTTGAACATGAACGCACAATGACTGGTTTAAAGTTCATACACTTATTCGCCTACATTCATTAGTCAGTTCCTATATCTTTAAGTAATGCACTTTTATATGCGGGTTTAACTTCTTACGCCCTCACAACGGGAAATCAACTAGTGTGTTTGCTTCCCAAGAGCACAGAAGTGTGCAAGTATTTTGGATAATACGCAGAGGAAAAATGTATTTCGCGCGTATAGAACGCGTTGTAAAAAGACACGCATGCTAACCTCTTTTAACAATGAAATTTCTGTAATGTACGTGTTCTTATTTCCTTACGCACATCGCCGAAAAGAACGGCGCGCATGTCAAATTCACACTTCGATATTTGTGCCTCCAGAAGGAGTCACTGAGCGTAACAGTGTAGGTATAGCAGTTTGGAATCTATGCTTATAATACCTTTAGTCAGGACTAGTAACAAGCGTACACTGTGTACTGTTGATTTACGTTGCTATCATCAATGTTAAGTCTTTGTGTACCGAGACACTAAAAAAATGTGATTTCTCACAAAAATTGATCTTTGACCTTGGTTACCATGGGAACCATATATTTTGGTAGCATTAGACACGTTTATCATATGTGTGAAGTTTCATGTGTGTGGAATGTTTCCTTCTGAAATTAAATTAAATATACTAAAAAATGTGATTTTTTGCCAAAATTGACCTTTGACTTCCTGTCATGTGACCTTTGACATTGGTTGCCATGGTAATCATATATTTTGGTACTATTTGGCACATTCATCATATGTGTGAAATTTCATGTATGTGGAATGTTCCCTTCTGGAGTTATACTTAAAATACTAAAAAAATGTGATTTCTCACAAAAATTGATCTTTGACGTTGGTTGCCATGACAACCATATATTTTGGTAGCATTAGACACGTTCATCATATGTGTGAAGTTTTGTGTATGTGGAATGTTTCCTTCTGGAGTTATACTTAAAATACTAAAAAATGTGATTTCTCACAAAAATTGATCTTTGACCTTGGTTGCCATGGCAATCATATGTTTTGGTAGTATTAGACACGTTCATCATATGTGTGAAGTTTTGTGTATGTGGAATGTTTCCTTCTGGAGTTATTCTTAAAACACTAAAAAAATGTGATTTCTCTCAAAAATTGATCTTTGACCTTGGTTGCCATGGCAACCATATATTTTGGTAGCATAAGACATGTTCGTCATATGTGCAAAGTTTCATGTATGTGGAACATTTCCTTCTGGAATTATACTAAAAAACCGTGAATTTTCCCCAAAATTGAATTTGACCTCTGACCTTTGACCTTTTCTGCCGAAAGTCATGGAGACACAAGTTTACACTCTGGGGTACCTACCCCCAAAATTTCAAAAGAATTGGTCCAGCCCACAAGGAGTTCATGGAACACTTTTTCACATTTTTTCGCTTAAAATGTTAATATCACGTGAATTTTGACCTTGGTTGCCATGGCAACCATATATTTTTGTAGTGCCAGACACTATTATTATATGTGTGAAGTTTCAGGTTCATGGGATGTTTTGTCTTGGAGTTAGTATAAAAAGAGTGATTTTCACCTAATTTGACCTTTGACCTCTGACCTTTGACCTTTACTTCCGGGAGTCGATGTAGAACTGGGGTTCCACCTAGGGCACCTTCCCACCAGATTTGAAGAGAATCGGCTTTACCATTTTGGAGATATTAAGAAAACAAAATTGGACACACACACACACACCCACTCACTCACACACACACCCACACACACACACACCCACACACACACACGGATACGTTTTGACCCCTCCCTCTGTTGTGGACTTTTGGTCACCCTGGGGTACCCCACCATGGGTTAGGACTTTAGACTAGTAACTTGTGAAAATTAACTGTTACCATGGCAACGGCTGTTATTTCTGCTGGCATTGCCGAATATAGCCCAACAGGTCAAGTGACTACAATATCTCATCCTCCTCACGGAGCGATGAGATAAAAACACATTTCTATTATCTGACATGTTCTTTGCCATGAGTGTGGGGAAAGACGCATAAGATAATTTGGATAAGGTCCCATAGTACTTCCATAGTTGTACTACACCTTATCATCTGGCAGATGTAACTGTAAACCAGTATAATGATCTATTCTTTTGGATTTATTTGTATCATGGTTACTGTAAGTCCCCTGAAGTGCAATACTGCTTGCAACTTTTTTGTCACAAAAGAAGTTATTAAATATATTTCATAAGTAGAAGTTTGTTTGAACACAAAGAAACAGCTAACTGTTGGTGACTATAAAAAGTATGGACATATCTTTTTGTGTTGTCACCTCATCCTTGTACTTGGAACATGATGCAGTCTAAGAGAGAGAATTGTTAGTTTAAATTCAATTTTTTCCACATTATGATAAAATTCTAACCAAAACATTTTAGAGAACAAGAAATTTGATTAGTGGTGAAAGTTTTTCAGTTGTTCACCAATGAATTTATGATTTTTTTTATGTATTGTTGCAGTTATCTGTAAACATGTAGACAGACTGAATAGTTGAAAACAGATGATGAAGTTAAGGTATTTTTTGTGTCAAGTATTCGTGGTGCAGAGAGAATGTTTTGCAATAATTGTGTCAGTAGTATGCAGTAAGTTTTATATTGGATGTGAAGAGTGGCTAATTGAGGTTTTACATAGTGAAAGAGGTTGATATTTTTAGGTGTTATATTATTATTTAGAAATTATGCATGTTGCAGTTCCAAGTTTTGTATGCATTGAAGATAATAGGTGACTTGCAACTTTTGTAGAGTTTCTTTTTAACTCATTTTAACCGCCACAGTGGTTGCGGAAATTTTTGTAACCATGCTAAAGAATATATTTTAACTGGATAAGCAATCCATTGTATTGTTGAAGAGGAGATATGATATATCACCATCTTTTTAAGTATAGTAAGAGGGATGGTGGACAGGCAAAATTCGTTTCAGAAAAGATTTTCGTCGTTATTGAACGTCGTGGTAAAATGTTTGGAAAATAAGCAACGGCAATTACGTACTTTCAATCTTTCAAATCATGTGCTAGACTAGATTAGTCAAAGATCCCATAATGATGAGAGCCCTACAGAGGAGGAGATGTACTTTTTAGAAAAATGTTTGCATTGGAATAATTTCTTTCATCATAGCTTTGTTAATGGTATATGAAATCGGGTGTAAACCCTGTCGTATGCGTGCGAGTCCATGACAAAACCTGCATTCAGAACCCGCATTCAGAACCCGCATCGGACACTGTCACTTTCCTACCAACCAATCCTATTCAGAAACGAATCTTCTGACTGAGAATTCTTAGAAAGCACTTTTGTTCCTTTGTTCCCCCGTGAGAAGTTACAGAAAGCTATTGATAGTAAGGACAACTCTGACACAAGGCTTGACACTAGCGGAGCATGCGAAAATTTGGAATTTGTCAAGAATTTCCAAAACTTAGGATAGTTTGAGAACAGTTTGTGAAAGAAAATGGTTAGAATTAATAAACCAATCATCAAAAATACATCTCACTCTACCCCCTCCACAGAATCTGTAGCTTAAATGACTTTAGGGACAATTTCAAAAATTTTCAAGAATCGATGGGGGAGTGGGACACACGTCACCCATTGCCCACTGTGGCGATGCCACTGTCTGTAGCTTAAAAGCCTTTTGAATTAATTTCAAAACTTTTCAGACAGTTCCAAAATTGAATAGGGTATGCATGCCGCTACTTTGCCTGCAACAGCTGGTGCCAGTGTGCACAATACCACATCACCTGACAGCTTGTCTTCTGTATTCATTTTGCAAGGTCTGTATGGCAAAAACTTTGCCTCTCAATCCCTCTAGATTACAAAAAATTTCACTTTTTAACACAAAGTTGTTACTAAATTTCAGTGCAGCTAGCCGGGCCATACTGCATATGTCACAATGTTTACATATTTGGATCTTAAGTCAAGGATCATTTCTCAGCTGTTCACCTGTTTTCGAACATTGTAGTTCTCCTTTTGTCGCCAACCACTTTGAAAGATATCTAAAGAGATAATCCAGCTATAGCTCCACCCAACCCTTACAGAAATATATACTTTGAATATGTTCTTAGACACTTTTATTCATTCTTGCTTTTAATTTTTCTTTCTCCTTTTCTTTTTTTCTTTTTCTCCTTTCGTTTTTTTCGTGGCAAGGGGGGGGGGCCAGGCCTTTCAGGCCCCCCTGAATCTGCGCCTGCACCTAAGTTTCTTACATTTTTTGAAGCATAGATGAGGTTATTACCCACTGCAAAGGGAGGAAAACCAGGGTTTGCAACTAAAATGTTGAACGAAAGACAATGCACTCTGTGTTACCTTTTAATTAAGCTTCAGCTGATGAATGGCAAGCCATTAGTTCACATGACTTATGCAAGCTTCCATTTTGTTTTTGTCAAAGGAAATATATGATTCAGTGTCATCAGCGTAATGATGAAAATGAATACCATGGTGACTTATACCAACACTTAACCCAGCTAAATACATTGAAAATAGAACAGGACGGAGAACTGCTGAGCCCTGTGGCTCTCCAGTATCAAAGTGTTTCACTGAAGAAAGAACAACCTGAGGTTGAACCCTTTTTTCAATTATGAATAGTGAACCCTTTTTTATTATGAATATCTCACCCTTTTTTGATTATGAACGTTGAACCTTCTTTCGATTACGAACAACAAGCCTTATTTTCAATTATGAATAGCGAACGTTATATGAATAATGAACCTTTTTTATAATTTATTTTTATGAATAATGAACCTTATGAACAATCAACCTTATTTGTGCCGTTTATCATGTTATGAATAATGATCGACCCTTATGAACAATAAACCTCATGAATAAAAAACCTTATGAACATCAGGCTGTCCCCTTCATTTAACGATATATTTCTGCATACATTTCTATATTATTGCCAATGCTTCAAGTGAGGATAGAAAACAGAACATACCATAGATTACATGAAACTGATGCCAGGGATTTTATGAAGTCAGCAGTTTAATGTGTGTATTCCACATTCATGCATGTATGGGACACTGTAGTAATGTGAAGAGACAAGGTGGTAGAGACAAAGAAAAAGTAAATAACAGGGTTCCCCTATGGCTGCAAATTTGGACAACATGTGCCAGAACGTATGTGAACAAGCCAAGGGGCTGCAATCCTTATGAATTGGGTCAAAACCAAGTTCTGGGTCAAATTTTTGGCAAAAATGAGGCAATTCCCTCAATTTTCCCCATGTTTCCTTGGGCAAAGTCAACCCATGCAGTCCCCCAAGAAAAGAATATACTGTCTGTGTGCTCTAGTAGAATCTTGCAAAGAAACTAATGTTGAATGAGGGAATGTACACTTTCTGTAATATTCTTTAGCCTCTGTTATTCACTCCCACTGTAGGGAAGGGAAAGGTCATGAAGGGTCAGTAGCATATCTGTTGCTTCTAAGGTCATGTAGCACAAACAGCTCCTGCTATATGTTTGGAAAAAACTTCTTCACTTTAGTACTGATCACTAATTTAGTAGTGTCAGGGTGTTGGAAGGTTACTCAGTTTAGGGGGCTGAACCATGTTTAGCTGCGGGTTTGTTGTGGCATTGTTATAAATGTTCTAGTCTTTCATGCTTGAAACCTCAACCTCATATTTGTTTGCATAGTCTACTGTTTATTAGTCATTTGGCAGTGAGTGGCTATCTAAAGACTCAATATTTCCCTTTAACTCATGCGATAGCCGGCTAACATGTATTCCTGAGACATTGCTGTAGCCCCATCTTTACTCATTCAATTCCTACCTTTCAAATTTTGTCCACAAAGTTACTGACTGTTATTATGCCAAATCATCACAAATCATCACCACCATTGTGCATCTTGGCCCCCCGTAGTAATTAAAAAAATTCCAAAGGAGAGGGAGTGATCGAAGGGGAGGGGGACACTCCCCCTTTGTTTGGGCCTGTCTGACTTGCAAGTGGAAGAGGACTACGGAGGGTGCCGCCAGTGGAAGGTACACTCCTCCACTGTGCTATCCAGAACTTGCCAGGACATTATTATGGGTGTGTGAGGGTTACATATATGTAGATAAAAGATAAGTATTGAGCCTTGCAGATTCCCAAACTATAGAGAAAATTTACATGCCAACAAACACAGCTTGGTTATGCACTATCTAACAACAGTAATAAGCCTGGATACAAACAAAAATTAAATGCATATTACAAAATGGAGTGAACATGAAGTGTTGATAAAGATTTAAATTACAAAACCGAGATAAGATATGCTGCCATTTCATTGACTTTCTTTGGTAAGAATACTTCAAATGCAGTAAAAAATGTTGGCAGATCCTGCTTACCACATGTTATTTTGCTTTTTCGTCTGAAAAACTCATGTAAATAGTGTTTGAGTTGCTGCCACTCTGTGATTGTATGCCATTACTATCCTTTTGTTTATGGGCAAAGCTAAACTTAAAATCCCAGTCGAGGATAATATTATTCTGAGTGCATGCACATTCATGGAGATGCCTCGAGCAACCAAGCGATTGACTCTGGTTTACAGAATATTTCCTCTTGCATAACAAAGCTCCATCATAAATGTACAGTCAGTTTGAAGAGGATAGGGAGGCAACCAAGTTTTGTTCGTGATCTTGCATTATGAAGCAACCAGCAGTGGTAGAAATCCTTCCAATCTTGTTAGTCATTCCATTTTCATAGTTTCTTAGAGTGGTCTCCTCTCAAGGGAATGTGCATGGAACACATATACACATGATAGGGTTGTCTCAAAGGCTTCATAGAAATTCTTGCCCTAAAAATGAAAATCTAGATAAAAAACAAAACAAACAAAACAAACAAAAAAAAGAAAACATACCAAGGTATAAATAAGGGAAGCAGAATCAAATCATTAAAAGAACAAACTATTATCACATCTCCAGAAACAGGTATGATTATACAGATGTGTAAATGTCATTTATTTGTCACTCCATGTGACTGGCTATTTTTCATCGCTCTTTTCTTTAAAGCTTGATCTTGAAATGTGTGATATCATACAGCAAGTTTAACAAACATTCAAGTAAAGCAAAGATACATTGTATTCCTTCAGAAAAGTTCTCTGCTGTGTTAAGGTTTAAAAAGCCATGTGAGAATTGGAATTGTAAAGTTTCTACTTTGTTTATTTTAAGTTATCAACAGTAAAGAAAAATACTGCCTGCACTTGTCTTAGGAAATAATGACTGTAAAAGATTGCCCAAGAAACTGTAGTAAGTTTGAAGTAGGTTCCTATTGTTAACTTACATGTTAATATATATGGAAGAATGAGGGAGGCATGCTAAGTTGTTAGCTTCATTATCTCTCATAATTATTATATCAATCAAGTGAGCTGGTACAGGTGCATGTCCTTTCAGAGAAGAAACATTAAGAATGCATGTCTTGTTTTATTGATGAGCTGGATCAGTTTGTATGTAGCAATAAAATTCCAGAAAAGCTGCAAAGAGACAAAAATATTTCAGTCCAGCATGTTTAGGTAAGGAGATGTTCTTTGTCTTCAGTAATTACCATGGTTAAACTTAAATAGGTGCATGCAGTTACACAAGTAAAAAGGTCAAGCAGACTTGAAATAACAATGGTATTTGTTTTTGCTGTGTCACATATAATTGGTTGCTGCTGAATGTACAAACACTCTTTATCTTTCAATATTAGATTTTGCTCTAAATGTTGAGGCTTTGATGACCTTAGTATTTTCTCATTAAAATTTTTATGAAGATGCAACGTAGTAAAACTGAACAGCAAAACAAGATAAGCTTAACGTTTAACACATACTATGGAAATGTTATGCACCCATTTGGAGACAATATTATAAACCGTTTTAGACATTTTTGTACAAAGTATACTTTTCTTTACTGGAAGGTCTCTGAAGTTTTCATTGGTAGACCATTCAGCTTCCATCCATCCAAAATTCTTGTGTAGATGGGATTTTTCTTTTGTACAGTCTATTGTGTAGGATTTTAAATGGTCTGTTCTAAGTTATTTTTCAGACTAAATATAATTGAAAATTTTTGATCCCTTGTCAAACAAAAGGATCTAGGTGGTGGTGATTTGTGTGTGTGTGTGACCCTGTGCTTTAACAGTATCTCAAGAGGGATAACTTTGAGGGATCTCATACTTGGTGAGTGCATGCACAATATTTAATAGATGATCCTTATTTTTTGGTTTCGATGGAAGAGAAACCAGTCAACTCTGAAAGCCTTGTGAACACAGTTTCTCAAGGTAGGAAGCTTCAATAAACTTTATACTTGGTGTGTGGATGCCTTACAGTAAAAGGAGGAACCTTTTATTTTTGGTGGAGGTCAAAGGTCATTTAAGGTCAATGGGGGTCAAACTCTGAAAACCTTGTTACCACAATATCTCGAGGTAGGAAGCTTCGATAAATTTCATAGATAGTTTGTAGATGTGTTATGGTGAGAGGAAGAACCCTGTTGTTTTTGGTGGGGTTCAAAGGTTATTTGGGGTCATTAATTGGGTTTAAACTCTGAAAACCTTTTTAACACAATATCTCTAGTCAGGAAGCTTGGATAAATTAATTCATACGTAGAGTGTAGATAAATCATGGTGAGACAAAGAACCCTATTGTTTTTGGTGGGTTTAGAGGTCATCTGGGGCCACCAGGGGGCAAACTCTCAAAACCTTGTTACAGAATATCTCAAGGTAGGAAGGTTGGATGGATTTCATACATGGTATGTAGATGTTATTGTGAGAAGAACCCTGTTGTTTTTGGTGGAGATCACAGGTGATCTGGGGTTACAGGGGGCAAACTCTAAACTGAGAACAAAGTGAACCATTCCACTGGCGATGAAACAAGGGCGAGTTAGGATAGTTTGCTGCAGGAGTTAGTATAGCGCCACCAGGGTAGGGAATTTCATCGCCAGTGATCATTCCGCGGTAGATGGACTGTCCAATAGTAGTAATAGGTGAGGTATTAAGTAGGGCTAATAGATTTACAAAACAGTTAGGTTTTGGGTAATTACACGGTATCTCAATGTAGGAAGCTTGGATAGATTTCATACTTGGTATGTGGATGTGTTATGGTGATAAGAAGAACTGTATTGTTTTCTGTGGCTGTCACAGGTCATAGGGGGTCACCGAGGATCAGTCTGAAAACTTACATGATATCTCAAGGTAGGAAGCTTGAAAAAATTTTACACTGAATATGTGGATGCCTTATAATGAGAGGAAGAACCCTTTTGCTTTATAGTTGAGGTCAGAGGTCATCTGGGGCCACCAGAGATCGAAAAGCAAAATTTCCCAAGAATTCCCAAGATCATCTTCTGGGGTCATCAGAGGTCAAAGAGCAAAATTTCCCAAGAGTTCACAAGATCAGGTATGAACACAAAACTGTATTTCAAACACATTAAGATAGCATTTGAACAGTGAAAGAAATGGGATAGCATGGCATTATTTGGAGTAAAACATAAACCATCAAAACCTCAGTGCATTTTTGCATTCTGGTTGGTGGAGGTCAAAGGTCATTTGGGGTCAAGAGAAGTTAAAAGCCTTGTAAACATGATATCTCAAGAAAGGTAAGTGTGAGGAATCTCAAACTTGGCATGTGGATAACCCATATAGAGTAGATGTTACTTCTAGTTTTCAGTGTAAGTCATTTGGGGTCATGAGAGGTCAAAACCGTGTAAACGGGATATCTCAAGAAGGGTAACTGTGAGTGATGTCTTACCTGCATGTGGATGGTTCATATATAGTAGATGATTCTTACAATTTTGTTGAAGATCAAAGGTCATTTGTTGTCAGGAGAGGTCATAAGGTCAAAAGTTTGTAAACATGATGTCTCAAGGATGGTAACTGGGAGGGATCTCATACTTGTCATGTATATGATTCATAAAAAGTAGATGCTTCTTGTAATTTTTGGTGGCCGTCAAAGGTCATGTGTTGTCAGCAGGGGTCAAGCGGTCAAAACCCTATAAGCATGATATCTCAAGAGGGGTAACAGTGAGGGATCTCATTATCTATTTCGCTCCTACTTACCTCCCCTATAACTACTATTGGACAGTCCATGTACCGCCGAATGATCACATGGCAATGAAATTCCAGCCCTTGCTAGATGGCACTATACGCATATCCTCGTTACTTCCCTGAGACTGGCCCTTGTTTCATTGCCAGCGGAATGGTCACATCACATTTGTGTGGTGAGTCTCGGGGAAAAAGCGAGGATATGCGTATAGTGCCATTTAGCGAGGGTAGGAATTTCATTGCCAGTGATCACTCAGTGGTATATGGACTGTCCAGTAGTAGTGAAAGGTGAGGGAAGTAGGGCTCATAGATTCGTAAAACAGGTGGGTTTTGGAGACTTAGCATGTAAGTGACCCATACTGAGTACATAACCGTTATTATTTGTGGTGGTGGTCAAAGGCCATATGGGGTCAAAACAGGTTAAACAGTAAAAGTCTTAAGTTGCTCATTAAACACGGTATCTCAAGCATCAAGGGTAATACTTGAGGTGTGGGTACTTCATATTGAATGATTCTGTTGTTTGTGGTGAAGGTCAGAAGTTATTTGGGGTCATCAGAGGTCAAATGGTCAGGACCTGGTAAACATGTAACTCAAGAAGGGTAAGTGTAAGGGATCTTAAAGTTAAAATATAGATGTTTCATATTTTGTAGATGGTTTCTTTTTATTTTTGGTGGATGTGAAATGTTATTTGGGATAGTCAGGGGTCAAACTGTGAAACTTGTTAACTTGATATGTTAAGAAGGGAGACTGTTATGAACCTCATACTTGGTATGTCAGTGCTCCATAGTAAGGTGAAGAGGTGAAGAAGCCTATTGATTTCGATGGAGGTCAAAGGTCATTTGGGGCTATCTTAGGTCAAATGCAGTGTATCTTGAAAACTGCTTGTAATTATGATATCTCAAGATGAGTAATAATTAGGAACCTCATATTTGGTGGAAACCTCTTAAACATGATTTGTCAAGCATAAAACAGGAGGATATCTGGCATATAACGCGGAAATTTTAAGGCAAGAAACTGATGTCTGGCCATGTTAACATGAATCAACCGGTGTTATTTTAACCTATGGAATTTTAATTCAAGTACAGTAAATTCACAATGAAACTGTCAACTTGAAACCACTTACTAAAATTATATCCACATGGCAAGGAATCACTAAGTCTCTTCACTCTGTGGTTCTTGGATTGCTTACATGTACATTCATTGGATGTTGAATGTAGAAGTGGGTTTCATCATTTTATTCTTTCTGTCCTTACTCCTTTTGCAAATATAAAAACCACAATAAATGTAGCAACTCAGTGCTGCAAATGTGTGTTGCATATTGCAGTTGTAGTATGTCTGTTATGCATCATATAGATTGCCATTGTACTTTGATTGTAAAAAGGAGTATGGACTTATAGCTTCAAGGGGCATGGAATATCTCATTACTATATTTTTAGGAACCATAAGGATGGTAGCAAAAAATAAAAAAAAACCTTTTTTTTTACTGTAAATGCTGGTCCACTTCATGATAAAGATGCCAAAGGTATTTTAAAGATGATGTACAAACATAGATTTGTGTTCAATAATTTTACAATTGTGTGTACTAAATAACCTTGTAGTTTTGCTTGACCCACCTAAAGGAAGTAACTGTGTTCCCTTAATTCATTAAGGAATCATTGAAAGGTACTCTATCTCAGTGGTGTTAATTGCTATTTCTGTTGTACTGCAAGGTTCATCAGTGTGCTGGGTGATGTCATTCCCTTTTTGTTTCTCAGATAGAAATTCTTTGACTTCTCTTGGCTGGTCATATTCAAACTCTCATTACCTTGTTAAGTAACATTTAAATTGCTTGGGAGGATGAGAAATACAAAGATAAGAAATACTTTTTGACAGCATGGAGTTACCACCTCCATGTTGACAGCAATGCATCTCTCTCATTTTTATGAAGGAGGTGAACTGTCTGGATTGTCTGAATTCATATGTGAATTGATTTTAACCATTGTAAGGTTAGCAAGTAGCAAAGAATCAGTATCTTAAATACAGTAGTTTGAAACCACTGAAGGAGACATAATAAGACATTATGCATTAGACATGTTTGCAATGTTTGTATAGCACAGTCTCACAATAAGGTAGCTTTCAGATCAACAATGGTAGGAATGGAGTTAGTTTGTGTATGAGACATATTTTTTTTAAATTAAACCACAAAGATGTAGCAAAATTGATCAACTAATCAGAATTATTTGTTTCTCAATCAAAGCTTGCAGTACACTTGCTCTCACCACCAAACGTAAAATTATAAAGTGCAGGCTTGTTAGATTGATGTTCAAGAGTGAATGGCTAATTAAATTTAATGGGCATAAGCAGTTCCCCTGAGAATATTGTGACATTCTGGTTAAGTACCAATACTTCATGTATTTAAAGGAAAAGTAAATCACTTTAACAGGATTAAGAAAATCCTGACAATTTAATAGCTTGATCAATATCTCATTATTCAGCTTTGGGTAGTGACGTGTGCATTCAGTGATTGCAGGTTAAACTTTTTTGTACTTTTTGTCTTGTTTGTTGATTGTACAAGTCATCATATGCTGTATGTTATGTACAAAAGGTAGTAAGGTGTTATTTACCATACTGATGTAGTATTTATTTTAATTTTTTTTAAATACATACACAATTCTTGTCACACTGCTGCTTCACATGTACAATGAAGGCCTACCTCATGCCAGGTGGTATTTTATTGTTAATATATATATGCTGATATTTGTGATGGAATCCTCATTCATTGCAGGTCTCAGGCAAGGAACACATTGGTTTCTTTTTTATTGATTTCAGAGTTGACAAGAAAAGAGATAAGATGGAACGTAAGGTACTGGATAGTCAAGAAAGAGCATTCTGGGATGTACATCGACCAGTGCCAGGTTGTGTCAACACCACAGAGATGGACATCAAGAAGCTTTCTAGGATAAACAGAACCCACAAGAAGAAAAAGGTAAAGGTAATTCACCCTCTTGTTATCAAAATATTTTCTCAAGAATGCAAACTACATACTGTAAATGTTTTAAATCCACTAAGATGTGAGCAAATGACTAGAGCGTAAGAGGCAGTAGTATTGATAGATTATACTGTATTGTGCTGACAATAATTCGATACAGAACTTGTGTTGGGTAGTTACATTGTTCGCAGCTGTCTTAAAACTTCGGATGGTGCGAAATGTGCATTGTTTTATACCTAGGCTATGTACAGTATCTGTTCCAGCCTCTACAGCAAATTCATTTCCATATGCTACAGCCTTCTTATTTTACAGGCAACAGTTAAAGGTTTCTTCTGTTACTTAAATCCAGATATAGCTGTCTTTCTGCATTTTGTGACTGTTTCCCTGAAAAAGTCATAATTATGGCCTAATACTTTTTGTGTTGTGAAAATTTCTGTGAGCATTTCAAAGTCAAGGTGTGGTGTCATCATTCTATAAAAGAAACTACACAGACAACCTGAAACATTTCCCTTGCTTTTGTAATTGAAAAGGAAAAGTCAGAAAAACTGCCACAAAACAGGAGTGGATACTCTTCAGTTCATATCGCTTGAGGGAAGCATGAGCAAGATCACTTTGCATGAAGCCTTGGACATGGGAAGTATTTGAATATGAAACAATAAATTTTAATGACAAGGAATGGAAAATAAATTCTAATGTGGATCGTGAAGCATTTGTTTACATCCTTTGCACGTTCAGTTGAAATATGTTTCACAGAATCTATTTTCCTCATTCTTACCTCCCCTACCACTGCTATTAAACTGCCCATCTACCATGAAATAACTAGGCAATATACAAAGACCTCCGGAATGGCCCTCTACTCACTTTGGACTCTGGACCCTGCAGGACACTGTTCTAAGGAGAAGTGCAGTGAGTACTGAAAAGAGAGCATTACATTTTGGGGACTGGCTGCAGATGCTAAATACATGAATTGCAACGTGATAGGCCATATTTTCCTTATCGCTCAGGCTTGTGTTTTTGCATTGTAGTAAGGGTGGCCTAAACAGTGAAAGCATAAATATGCAAAGGAAAAAGGAAAACTTTTATTCAGATTTCCTGTGAAGAGTATGTGTTGGAAATGTCTTAAGATCTAGGAAAATGCATGAATAAATATTTGCATTTTCTTTCCTGAAACAACAAATTAATCTTGTGTGTTTTACACACAGACTGGCAGAGTTGAATCTCATGCATCGAATGCACTGAGTACCATGCTATTTACATCTCTGTGCCAGTAGTGATAACAAGTCCATAGATATTAACCTGCAATCTGTTATATGCTTGATTGGGCAAACACGATGTTTAAAACTGCATAACCCTTCCGTTCAGAGTAGAAGTGAAATTTTATTACCAACACTGCATATTCCCGTCGTCTCACGTTACTCACCATTGAGATAACGTGTGTTACCCCCAGCCTGGACAACATGAGACCGCAGTAATAGTGCATTTCGGAAATCAGGTCCAAAATGAAGTTGAACAAGTTGTTTAATCATTTTCAAGTGCTGAATGAAAAATTTGGAGTAGTTTCCTGTTGAATTTACTTTTTGTTGATGCAAAATGCTTTAAGACATCCAGTCAGCCAATCTTCATTGCCCTTTTTTACCTCCTATTTGGATCTGTCTGGCTAAGAAGCAGAAGAATTTGAGGGAGGCTGCTATCTGCCAAAGGGTGCCCTCCGCATTTGTATTGTTTGTTGCCAGGATCTTACTGCAGGTAAGAGGGATTACAGGTGTAAATAGGAGATAAACATCATAGCTTGTAAATTTCCAAACCAGGGAGTTTTGGAGAATGTGTGATTTAAATCAGTGTTTTTTTAAACAAATCAAGGGATTGAAATGGTGATTTATATTGGTGAGTTAAATCAACATGATTTAAATGAGCCAATCCTAATCGAAAATAAACCAAATCATTCAAGAAAACGTTTACATGGCATGTGCAGAAGACCTTAAAATATCAATCCACAATAAATTCATAAGCTCTAGTTCAACGGTTTCTTCCTAGGTAACATCCTTGTATAGTGTGGTTTAGCACTGCAATAATGTTTAACCTGTAATATACATTTACGCTAAGAGCCTAAACTTGCTGAACGGTACAAATGGGTATTTGGAGAGTAGAGTAGCAAGGCTTAGAATTTTCAAATAAATTTCAGTTAAAAGTGTTTACAAATGTTTTATTTGTTCTTTAAGACATTGCTGTGCATAGAAAGGGTTATTTATCGATAGGATGACATCTTTTCATGTCAAATGTTTTTAGATTAAAATTTAACATTTAAATAATGTTACCATACTGTATATAATACTGTCGTATTTAGCAAACACTTACTAAAGTCACTCCAAGATTTACCCAGTGTAATTGCAGGAACCTCAGTCACAGGTGTGGTCATAACGGGGGGGGGGGGGGAGAAACATGTCATGGGCACCCCCTCTCCCCAATTTTGGTTTCGATGAAAGAGAAACCTGTACAGTCATTATAGCGTGTGTATGTATGTGTGTGTTTTAGACAGAGTTTTGGGGAAACTCTGAAAATTCTCATACTTAGTATGTGGATGCCCCATATTGCGAGAAAGAACCCTATTGTTTTTGATGGAAGTCAAAGGTCATTTGAGGTTACCAGAGGTCCAACTTAGAAAATCTTGTTTGTATCTTCATAGGAAGCAAGGAAACTCTCTATACGTAGCATGTGGATGCGTTTAATCCAGAGGAACAACTGTATTGTTTTTGGTGAAGGTCAAAGGTCATCAGAGGTCATCAGAGATCAAACTCTGAAAATCATGTTAACATGATATCTTGAGGTAAGAAGCATGGAAATTCATCATATTTGCCTTGTAGATGCATTTTATGAAGAGAAAGTAGTTTCTTGATTTTAATAGAGGTCAAAGGTAATCTGAGGTCACCAGAGGTCAAATTCTAAAAACCTTGTTTTAACAGAGTATCCCAAGTTGGGAACCATGGATAATCTCCATATTTAGCAAGTGAATGCATAACGTCAAGAGGAAGAGCTGTTTTGTTTTTGGGTGGAGGTCAAAGGTCATCATGGGTCATTGGAGGTCAAGTCTGAAAACTATGTTAACACGGTATCTCAAGATGAGAAGGATGGAAACTGGCCATTCTTAGTTTATAGATGCATTTTGTGAAGAGGAAGAACCATATGTTTTTGGTGGAGGTTTTAAAAGGTCATTATGAGGTCACCAGATGTCAAAATTTGAAAACATTGTAAACACTTTATCTAAAGGTAGGAAGCATGCATACGCTTCATACTTACACTATTCAAAGAGGAAAAATTGTATTGTTTTTGGTGGAGGTCAAAGTTCATCTGGTCCTCAGAGGTCAAATTCTAGAAACCTTCATGACAGAATATCATCAGATATGAAGAATGGATGCTCTTCATACTTAACATGTAGATGCATCATATCTAGAGGAAAGACCCTATCACTTTTGGTCAGGATCAAGGGTCATCTGGGGTCACCAGAGGTCAAACTCTGAAAACCTTGTTAAAACCCATATTTCAAGGTAGGAAGTGTGGATACTCTTCATTATTGAGATGTAGATGCAGTATATAAAGGGAAAGCATCCTAATGTTTTTGGGAGGGTCAGAGATCATCTGAGGTCACCAGAGGTCAAACTCTGAGAAGCTGGTAAACACAATTATCTTAAGGAAGGGAGCATGTATACTTACTATACGTAGCCATGTAGGTGCATGGTATCGAGTGAAAGTGTCCTTCTGTATAAGGTAGAGGTTAAAGGTCATCAGAGGTCACCAAATTTCAACTTCTGAAGAACTTGTATTCCAGGATATTTTATGATTTGAACGTAAGAAAACTTTTATCGATGGTGATGATTTGCCGTATTACAAAAATGCTGTTGTTGATAGTTTTGTGGTCCATGGAGGGCAACGTCTGAAAACCTTGGTAGCATGATATTTTAAGGTAGATATTGTAGCAGTTTCTCTCATGGTGGGGGATGCATCACATTGGTCCAGAATATTAACATTGTAGAGCCTTTGTAATTCTGGATGAAGCTGGAGTCTACAGAAAATGAGTTCATCGAAACCTCAATGCATTTTTGCTTTTTTTTTTCCAACCTGTAGCCTTCATTACTCTGTCACAAGAAAATGCCACATAATCATACTTTCCTCAACGATGTTGCCAGAACCTTCAGCCTGCACCACTCCATGGATGTGACTGAAGTTAGGAGGGATGGGGAATAACTAAAGGTCCCCTTCCCTTCTCCTTCCCTCCAACAAAAGAAAAAAAAAATGAAAAAAAAAAGGAAGAAGTCTTAGCTTGGCATAGTCTTGAATAGCCTAACTAAGTATTCTCCTGCCTCACCCTAGTTACTTTTAGATGAAGGCCAAATATAGCCATCACCCTATTCAACTAGGCTACCCCAATGCACTTTATTCATTTTTCACGTTGAACAGGTGTTATTAATTTTACCAAATTCAGATGGGTTATGAGAGGGGGCTTAAAAATAAATTTGGGTTAACTTTCAGTAGTTTCAGTCACCTTATATAAAGATGTAAGGATACTTTTCCCCATCATTTCTCTGCAACAGCCTTACTCTAATGTTTGTAATATTCTACAGCCCACAGCTACTGGTTGTAGAAAGAATGGAAGGGGGGGGGGTTAGCTGCCCTTAACTGGCTGGCCTATTTGATGAACTATGTTGTAGTAAGCAAACTTTCATAAAAAAAAAAATTCTCTAAACTACAATTTCCATAACAACAGCATTCCTGCCTTAAATTTATTTAGTTGCCTTGATATAACAGCTGCAAAGATTGTTGTGGTACTAGGGGGTGGAATGTCACCATCAGGCCATCAGGGATCGAAATGCTATGGTAAACTGCATCGTCCATGGACAATGTTCTGTCAGGTGGACTTATGTGGAAATTCTGACCAAGTGAGCAATGGCTACTGGTCACATAGTACAGCAAGTGTAATTTTTGCTAAAGTACATATTGTATCTATTCCAAGATGGTGGTCAGAGCTGTTCAAATAACCCTTGTTTTCTCTGCGTTAGTCCACAGGAGTAGTATAGCCAAACCAAGTTCATAACTTATTCAATGGCTCTAAGGAGTTTTCATGATACAATTGATATATTGGACAATAATAGGATAACCTATACAAATACAATACAGCCTAAAGTAATTTCACTCTTATACACATTGCTTCTGTTCCAAGATGGCAGGTAGGGGTCAATGCACTCATTGAAATAAAGGTAATGGGCTTTATGTCACAAATTCTTACACACGCTAAAGTTCACTTGTCTTAAATAAATTTCTTTATCAAACTTTGTCAGGTTTGATTTGTTGAATTTGAAAAAGTCTGGTTTCAGTATTTGTACATGGTAATCCTAAGTCGCCATGTTGAATTTAAAAATGGCAGACATGTTTTTATTTGGTAGCAGTCATAAATGTTGCTTTGAGAGTTTGAACTATTTTCACCAACTCATGTGATCACTTTTTAAGGTATATGAGTAAAAGTAAAAGAATAAATATTTCCAATGGATCCTGAGTACCAGTTTTGGTGGCTAGATTGCTTGTGTTTGCTAGAAATGTATGTAAGGGTTTGAAACCTTTGATAAAACTAGAAATAATTGAAAAGAGAGATTTCATTGTTGTCCATTCTTATCATGACTCCACTTAATATTATATCTACAATATGCAGAAGTCCAACATGGGAAAGAAGCTACTTAACTTAATTGAGAAAATCCAAAACGGCTGCCAACAGTAGCGTAAGTTTGACAAACACTTTTATGGACACTCATGGTTGGTTGTATACCCCCATATGTGTTATTGACAGATAAAAATATGATCGCAAACAATCCCATGAGTTCTCAATGAATATTCCTTATGAACCTAGGATGTCTTGTTAGTAATTTTGATGTGATCATAACTCTTCTAGAGAGATTTAACTTGTTATTATTTTGAAAAGCACATGTGTTACATTCTTTTTTTTTAATTAAAAAGTACATATTTTTGGGTAGTATATTATCACTGGTGTTTGAACTCATTATTTTGAGTGAAAATTCCTTACTTTGAAAGTCATATTAAGTGACTTTTAATTAGCCTTTATAACATGCTGACTTAAACTCTCTCATTCTTGTCTTCAAAAGTCAAGTGTGGAATATTTGTGTCAATGTTTTTGGTTCCTTGTGTAACAAAGGAACCTATGTTGTCAGGTTGGCATGTGTATGTGTGGGTGTGTGTGTGTGTGTGTGTATGTGACGCCATTGGAATTTGAGGTATGTGATGCGATAACTCAAAAACCAAGTGATCAATTTTTCTCAAACTTGGTGTGTACGTGTATCATATTGAGTAGATGTGCCCTATCGTTTTTGGTGGAGGTCAAAGGTCACTAGGGATCACTAGAGGCAATAAAGTGAATTTCTTTTAGTAGCTATAACTCGGTGACCGTTTTTCAAACTGTGACAGGATTTTGGGATAAGATAGATTGGTAGGAGGTGCATGTACTGTAACATTTACCAAAATAATCTCAAAGGGTCAAAAGGTCAAAAAGTAATGTTTTATTGATATCTCGCCAACGAAACATTTTAGGGGGATGGTGTAATGGAAAGTTGTGTTCGTCTCGGTGAAATGCACATGATGACCTTCTTTGACCTCTCTTGACGTCATTTGACCTTTTGACCTTTGCAACTTTTTTGTGACACCTGGATTTGTCTTGTTGAGACGAACCAAAAAGGCAATTATACTACCCTTCTACGATGTTCCTAACTTGAGTTATTGACATTTAAGTGAGAGGTTAGTAGTGTGTGTGTGTCATATGCATTGGAATGTGAGGTATGCGGTGCAGTAACTCAATAACCAAGTGACATAGAGGATGGCATAATGGAAAGTTGTGTTCCTCTAAGTGAAGTGCATCTGATGACCTACTTTGACCTCACTTGACCTCATTTGACCTTTTGACCTTGGTGACTTTTTTGTGATGCCTGGATTCGTCTTGTTGAGACGAACCAAAAAGGTAATTATACTACCCTCCTACGATGTTCCTAACTGGAGTTATTGACATTTTAGTGGAAGGTCATGGGAGGTAAAACCTGTAAAAGGGCTATGGAGGCTTCAGCCTTGTCCACTAGTGAAAAGTATGGGTACACTGGAAATTTCATGGGTTAGGATAAAAGTATTTGGATCTTCTTTGAAGTTACCAAATAGTTTTTCATATAATAACTAATCACACTTAAATTTGACAGAAGCCAAATGTATATGACCACTGGTAGAATGCCTAGTAAATTGTGTAAGTTGAAATTGTATCCACACTTCTAGCCAAAACTGTTATTGCTTAGAAAAAACACCGCATCGCCGTATCCTCAAAAAAGGCAACTTGTCAACATCATGATCTAGTATAGTAAGTGCAAACTTCACCATGTCAAAATAATGTCAATCATGTTGAAAGGACACATGCTTTCCCTTGCCACTCCCTCTATACAAAATAATCTTTAACACACAGGAACCATAGTGCCCTGGGGCTCTTGTTTGATGTCTTTAACTTTTAGGCCCATTAAGGTCATTATGTAGACCTGAAAGTTAAAAATATGACTTCCATATGCCATTACTTTGAGTTTCAATTATGTTATTTTATAGACTTTTCGTCTAATTATACTTTCAAAGTCAGATTTTAATATTTGATCACATTACCTTGACTTTTGAGACAAAAAGTCAAATTCATGAGATTAAAATTTAGTCTTGAGATCAAAAGTAAGAACAGTGTAAAAGTGAAAAGTTTGATTTTCCAAGTCATTGTAACAAAATTGTAAATCAAAAGTTTCAACTCAAAAGTTATGTTTGTGACTTTTAAGGTTAGAATAATGACTTCTTGCTCAAAACAATAACTTTCTATATCAAAACTAAATAAGATAAAACTCAAAATCATGGCTTTGTATTTAAAAATTATAGGACATAAAGTAAGGTAAATGGGATTCAAACCCAAGTTTTGTTTCTAAAGTCAAAGTAATTAGATCAAAAGTGGTATTCTGACTTTGCTAGTAAAATCAAATTAACAGACAAAATAATGTGATTGAAACTAAAAGTAATGGCATATGGAAGTCTTTTTCTTTTAATTCCTTGCCATGAGGTCAGGAATCTATGCATTCATGCAGGCATACATGCACTCACCATGGGTAATCACAGGTATTTTGTGTGAAAACCTTTTTCCCTTGACATATGACATAGGTTGGCCAGTTGCCACATTTTGCCACAGGTTTGAAGCAGGTTTGCCACAGGTTTTCGCAGGTTTTACATGCAAAATGTGTGGCAATTAAAACCAATGTTAACAAAGAATTCTGAGACAAAACCTGTGGTTTGAAATTAAAGGCAGGAAAGTTGTGTAAACCTGTGTCAAACTTGTGTCCAGAGGGTTCCAAATACTCAGGTTGTCACCCAAGAACAGGCATGATTTGTTTTTTCACGTGTGATCATGCATGGGTTACAGACACAGATTGACACCTTTTTTTGTAAGGGTTAGATTGCTGTCATACTCAGTATGTGGGTGCACCATATATATATGAAAGGAACTTATGTTTTGATTGGAAGAAGAAGAAGGTCAAAGGTCATTTGGGGTCACCAGAGGTCAAAAGGTTTAAACCTTGTAAACATCTCTAGAAGGCTAACCTCAATGAAGTTCATACTTAGCATGTAGATGTCCCACATTAAGTTCTACATCCCTGTTGTATTTTGGGAAACTCGAAGGTCATTTGGGGTCGATGGAGGTCAAACAGTGAAAAGTGCTGGTAAAAGTGAAATCTCAAGAAGAGTAATAGTGAGGGATTTCACACCTAGCATGTGGAAGACCCTTATTGAGAAGATGGCCCCTATCATTCTTAATGGATGTCAACAGTCAAACAAAGGTCATTTGGGGTCATCATAGGTCTAAAGGTGAAAAAACCTTATAAATGAGGTATCTCAACAAGTAACCTTGATGGATATCATATTTGGTAAGTGGATGTCCCCTTTTGATTCCTTGACACAGTCAGAGTAATCTGTGCGATGGTGATGCTGTGTGTGTGTTTGTGTGTATGTGTGTGCGAAAATGTTTGTAAACATTCTATCTCAGGAAGGGTAACCTAAAGGGATATCATAGGTAACCTCAAGGGATGTCATATGTGGCTTGTAGATACCCCTTATTGATCAGATGATTCCAAATCTTTTTGGTTAAGGCCAAAGGTCATTTGTGGTCACCAGAGGTCAATAGTAAATACCTTGGAAATTGCTTGTACACACAGTCTCAAGATGTGTTACTTCAAGGAATCTCATACTTTACATGTGCATGGCCCATTTTAGAAAGATGGTCCTTATTGTTTTTGGTATAGGTCAAAGGTCATTTTGGATCATCAGAGGTCAGAAAGGTTAAAACCTTGTAAACACTATATCTCAAGGAAGGGAACTTTGATGAACCTCATACTTAGCATGTGGATGGCCCATATTATGCAGATGATCCCTTTTGTTTCTTGTGGAGGTCAAAGGTCATTTGTGGTCACCAGAGGTCAAAAGATCAAAATCTTGTAAGCATGATATTTCAAGCAAGGTAGCTTTGACAAATCTCATACTTAGCATGTGGATAGCCATATTGAGTAATGGTGCTCATCATTTTTGGTAGAGGTGAAAGTTCATTTGGGGTCATTAGAGTTCCAAAGGTTAAAAACTTGTAAACACTATATCTCATGCAGTGAAATTTCAAGGGATCTCATACTTGACTTGTCAGTGGCCCACATTGAGTAGATGATCCCTGTTCTGTTGTTTTTTGGAGGTCAAAGGTCATTTGAGGTCACCAGAGGTCAAAAGGTCAAAATCTTGTTAACATGATATTTCAAGCAGGGGAACTTTGATGAATCTTATACATAGCATGTGGATGGCCCATATTGAGTGAATGATTTGGGGTCACCAGATGTCTAAAGATTAAAACCTTGTAAAAGTGATATCTCAAGTGGGGTAACTTTGATGAATCTCATACTTAACAAGTGAATGGCCCATATTGATTAAGTGACCCCTCTTGTTTTTGGTGGAGGTCTGAGGTCATTTGGGATCATCAGAGGTCAGAAGGTTGAAATTTTGTAAACACTGTAAATACTACATCTTGAGCAAGGAAATGTTGATGAGTCACATACTTTGTGTGGATGGCCCATATTAAGTGAAGGTCAAAAGTCATGTGAGGTCATTGGAGGTCAAAAGCTATTTATATAGTATTAGTGTGTTTGATCTGTGCCCAGGGATCCTGGACATTCTGAGCCAAACTTGTAAACACAGTTATTTATGAAACACTCAATTTGAAAAGACATAATGAACCATGATGAACCATGTTGTATTCAATCTCTTACTGTTTATGTTGGATTCAAGGGTCATTTGAGTTACCAGAGGTCAAAAGGTCTCACTTGAGAGCTTGGGAACCTTGGTGAATATGAGACGTGCTATCATCGTGATATCAGTCTGTTTGATCGCTATCCATAAATCTTCTTTCATTCTGCTTGTCAATGTCAACATAGTAATTTTGTAATTCCATATTGAGACTGTGTCAATTTGAAACCCCTGTATTATTTTTATACTGTATTCCAGAGGCAATTGATCACTAAGCCTCTTCGCTTTCTGGTTAACTTTCAGGTCTACATATTGACATTAAAATTCAATTAATGAGCCTGAAAGTTTAAAATGATGAGATTAAAAGTAAACAAATTAACATGAATATTCTGCAGTTGACTTTGAAGTCACAAGAATGAGATTTTAAGTTACATATTATATAGGCTAATTAAAAAGTCACTTTTATGACTTTCAAAGTAAGGAATTTTCGGTCAAAATAATGACTTTAAATACCATTTATGATGCATTACCTCAAAGTCTGTTCTAAGTAAAAGAAAAGGATGTAAAGTCAAATAATGAGATTTGAATAAACTTGTGCTTTTGAAGTCAAAATTACGACAAATGAAGTCTCTGTATAATAGTTGTGATTCCATCAAAATTACTAACAAGACATCCTAGGTTCATTAGGCATAATATTTGTAATGAGCTAATTAGATTTTTTGAGATCATATTTGTAAATAACCACAACAAATTTGGGGGTATGAAACCAACCACCAGTGTTCGTCAAACTTGTGCTATTGTTGGCAGTTACACCTTTATGTTCCAACACATGCACGTAGCCCTAATACTCTCATCCTAACCACCCTAACCTAACCCTTATCCTGACACTGACCTCAGTGTAAATATGTCGGAATATAGAGACGCCGGAAGAAAGAGACATCGGAAAAGAGAGCTGTCCCCATTGTTGGCAGCCATTTTGGATTTCTGAATCAAGTTAAGCATGGACAACTGTCTGCTGTAGATAAAATATTTAGTGGAGTCAGGATAAGGCCCATAATGTAAATTCTCTTATGCGTCTCCCAGTTGTTCTGGGATGGCAAGATTTTTCTGCTTTAAGATGCAGTGAATAGGCTATTGTGCTCTCTGTTGCATAGGTTATTCCTCCTAAACTGCAAGTGGATGCATTTTCATTCATGTTTTATTCCCATCCCTCTTCCTTTTCTGAATAGTAAACGTATTGTGTGATGGACACGTGCAGCTAGATTAAAATTTTGGATATGGATCATTGATTTAGTAGGCAATATTGACGATCAAAGTACCAACTAGGACTGCGTCTTCTTGCAAATATTCAGAATTGTAGTGCATTTTAGACAAGTCTTTGAAGTAGGCCAGTTTTATTGTGGATTCGGTACGGCGTTAATTTAGTCAAATATTTTTCACTACCTTCAGAAAGGTTTGCAAAAATCTTTGTTTTTTGAAGGGGTTATTAAGTTCATATTCAACCAAAGCATTAATCTGAATAGCCCACTTATCCACGCCTCTCCCCCTTATCACCTCTGACCTGTTAATAACCAGAACTATGCTTTACTCTTTATTAAACGCTCCAAATATCATCTTAAAACATCCCTAGATTTACTCAATTATAAGAACTGGGAAGAGGTGGATTGCCTGGTCAAGGGAGGGGTATCCAGCGTAGGTTAAATACCACTGACTATGAGACATGCCAGAATGTCTGTGAATTATGTCCGTCCTGAATTAACAGGAAACAATGCAGCCGGTGATGGGATTAATTTCTTTTTATAGGATTGTGCTGTTCTTAGGTCTCACTACCTCACGGGGTGGACTCAGTTTGTTCAGTATCCCTTTTTAGCTTCACTGAACAATGTGACCGAACAAGGAATATGCCGTACAGTCTGCTACGTCAACAAAGGGTTCACGCGTTCTGGCCAGGTGATCTATCCTTCTCATTATAGACTTTTTTGAATGGTGTAAGCTACGTTGTATCGTCTCAGACCTCTTAGATGAAACCAGCCTACGCCACTCAGTTCCCTCCAAATCCCAAGCCCTGTTGTATAAATCCTCTAGTATGTGAAACTCCTTTCTCAGTCTCTAATAGCTAACCATCATATTCGGAAGGAGGGGCCTCAGACCGCTCGACCAGCTTTTATACACACAGAGACATACATTGTCAGTGTTCTGAAGGCACTCATGTTTGTGATCAACTCTGTGGCTCAGTGCATGTAAACTGGCCGCTATATTCGTCATACGGCACTCACATGTGCAGTTTCGTCCACATGCTGTTGTCACATAAAGCGCTCTGTTCTCACCATTGAACTAAAAGTGAGAGGAATACAGCACAACACAGGCAAACCAGTGCAATGTAGCCAATTTGCTTTCCATGCAGCAGTATGTATTCGTGTTGCATGCTAAGAAGCAGGACTGTAATTGAAATATTCTCCAGGCTTTTCACCTCAAATGCTAACTTGGTAACTAAAGCCTTAATCACATTTCATCGCGTTTTCTAGGAATTTATCCGCAGAGCTCTTTCATCGAGTTAACTCGTTAACCTTTCATGAAGTCATGGTATTTGCTTTTGTTACATGGGTTTTTATTTAATGATGGCCACAGATCGACTTACTGCTGGTGCCAGAAGGTCAAGCAAGAATATTTTTACGAACTCGTTACGGTACATGCAGCAACATTTTAGGAAGGCGTTATAAGCCATACTCAGTGCTTAACAGAGGAATTCGGCAGTCGGCCAGTAATGCCAAGATTGTAGTGCGGCGCACTACAATAATAATTACCAGTGAAGTGTGATGAATACAGATGTAAAACTTCATGTGCTTGATTACAGAAATATAAGGACATAAAGACTGCAAATAGGCTTGTTTCTCATTGATACCTGTGGCATATGTACACAAACTTTGCACACAAAATATGCCCTGGTCTATTGCAGTCAACAGAAGTGTTGGCATTAGTACTATAGTTGCGCTTTGCGAGCTTGATTGGAAGCATTACAGTACAGTATAACAACTGACAAGACCCTCCGTAAGATCAGACTGTTTGCAAAAACAGGCAACTAGCGTAGGCTTGATAGGCTTGATTTATCTCCATATGTAAAATTGTTAGGCTAGCGTGCAATCTCCAGGAAGGCTCTAGGTGAAGAAAAAGTTCTACACTGTAAAATTACTCAAGTAAACTTTTATGGAAGTATTACAAAGGGCTTAGTTGACTTGTTTTGCACATGTCTTGTCACTTCTTTATGAAATGAAAGCCACCTTGATAGTTTTTGGGCAGTAGCTCATCACATGTAGTGTGTACTACAGTAACTTAAAGTTGAGTTCTGGAAGGTCTTAGAGTTAGAGCCATGTTAAGCTCGAACTTTGGTACTACAGTTGCAGGACTTAAGAAGCATACAAAATTACCCACGCAGTGTCATCAGAAACAATTGAACTAGAACTATGTTGCATTATTTGTTTAATTCTGCTAGATAAATGCAGTTTTTTCTTATTTTTTTTATTTGTGACTGTTGTGGCACACTCTCTAGGGAATCTCATGCACAGGAGGCCTAAGAGCAGTTTGAAATTTGATTGGAGCCAGCCCCGTTACCCTAATTTTTTCTGCAGCTATTGGAACTAATTCAGAAAAGACCTTAATTTAAAATTTGCTAAGTGAACTCACTGCAGTTTTAATAATTAAAGTTTACATTGACTGAGGACCAGAATTAGGGCAAAGAGGAAGGAAATGGTGACTGTGATGTTACGCTACTTTAGGTTCTTTTCTATACCTCAAATTATTGTAATATTCTAGGCAGTTGGAGTCAATCTGCACCTTGATTCTTGATAGCCCAAACAATGCAGGTCAAAGGGGAATTCCTGATCTTCACCCCTGTAATGATTCATTACCAGCCATTCAGAAAAATTTTCCAGACAAGTACTTTTGCCCCTCCCCAATTGTGTAAAGTTGTGCCTCTATTTATAGTTTTTGTTTGTTCAAACTGCTCAATCATTGGTTTGGACACAACCAGGACCACCCAAAACCAACAAAGCATGGTTCTCATATACCATCCTAGACCAAACGGCACCATGTCTGGGGGTAAGCCAGACCAGTCAGAAAAAAACCCAAAGCAAGCTTTCATGGAACAAGGATAGGGCCTACAGTTGATAAGCCTGATCAATTTTTGGTGGAATACTCTTGTTGTGTAAATTGTAGTTGGCATGATTTTTTTCTCTGAAAGTTTCCTTACTTCAACAGGGTTTGTCACATAGGACAGCTGGTCATGGGTAGCTAGCCTCCATGTTCCTTCCCCAGAAGCTGTGGGACTGTCGAATATTATTAACATTGAGAGTGAGGCTGGAGTGGTGGAGGTTGACAGGTTTGGTACCTTCATTGTAGAGGCATACATGATTTTATGGCATTTTCCTGTGACAGTGTAGTGAAGGCGACATGCAAACAAAAGGGGGAAGGGTGAGGGGGTAGCCGTTGACATCTTTCTTCTCTCCTGTCATGATCAGGTCTATGATTGAGAGTGGTGTTAGGTTCCTGCAGCTATACTGGGGTAACTTGGACTGAATTGAAGATGTGCTTGTCACCACATAACAGTTATATATATGATGAAAAAATTTTTATTATTCAAGAGTTTTTGAAAAGAAAAGATGCCTTAATGTCGATAAATAACTATTTATGCCCAACAATGCGTTGAAAAATAACAAACATTTTTACAAACTTTTAAAAGAAGTTTGTTAGAATATCATAAGCCTAGCAACGTACTGTACAAACACCCATTTGCTCTTTATGTAGGCAAGGTTCTTAGTGTACAATTGTGTACAATTGTCAAGTGCTGCAACACACTTTCGACAGATGCTCTGTTGGGGGAAACTGTTGAACTGAAGCTTGCAAGTTTATTGCTGAATGTTAATTATGGTCTTTTACACATGCCATGTAAATATTTTGATGTTCTCAGTTGATTTGGGTTATTTTCGATTTTTCTGATGCTCTAAATTTCTCTGTGTACATTCCACAATACAAAGTGTACGTAGAGATCTGTTATTTACTTCTGAGATGGAAGCATTTACTTTCTTAAAGTCCCAGTACGACTTTGTATAAAGAAATACTTAAACCGCCGAAAATCGTCATAGCACGAGAGCCAGATACATGAAGTTGGTAACAGTTTAAGAGGCTCTAACATACGTAGAAGAACAGTCTTAGCTTCTTTTGGGAGTAATCTTTGTCCGAAATGCAGATGTTGAATTCGGCTTGCCAACTCAAATTCCAGTTCTCTCCTCGTAATGAGCTTATCAGTCAGGAGTATGAACCAATGAAAGTCTGTTTATGATTATTCATGAATAAACAACTATAGGTGCCTTGCCTTACATGCTCAACTGTAGTGAAATGTACGCACGTAAACAGTGCAGAACATTTGCTTGTATATTCGAACAGATGGACTACACAAACAGCCTAGGACTATACTCAGGTTAGCGTGGGCTTAGAATTGAATTGTAGTTAGAAATAATTTACCCACGCCAACAAAATTGCAGCACAACTAACATGAAAAAGGAGGAAACCTCACCTGAAATGCTATGCAAGATCACAGGCATTCGAAACATAACGTACATATACTACACACACTGTATACACTATAATAAGAGAAGTAGGCCCGGCCAGTCGCAATTCACTGCCAGTGCTTCTACACTCTAAATTCATTTTTCCTGAAATGGCCGATTTCAGGTAATTTTAGATTCCATTCAGGAAAAATGAATTTAGAGTGTGGAAGCACTGGGTGGCAGTGCAGCCACGGCACTGGGCTTACTTCTCAGATAGAAACGACTTACCTTGTCTTATTGTATATGTTTATAGTGTGTAGTATATGTACGTAATGTTTCGAACGCCTGTGCCTAGCATTCGCGGTTGATTAGTGCACAATGAAAATATGGTAAGCGAGTGCGTATGCAGTAGATGTACACTGGCTGCAATGTGCTGCATGCACAGTCGACTAGTCGTCGACGTGATGTGAAGCTGAGTAACTTCCCACCGTGATGAACCTTGTGCATATTGAAACAGCCGTTACATTCACAACCACGATTTGTTTAAAACAACCTTTCACTTTCGTAAATGTCTTTTTTCTCCAACAAATCATTTCTCTGGTTATGTTTGGGTTTAAGAAACCTTAACCACCACTCCTTTCTCTTATCCAAATTTGTATACAAAGTCATACTGGGACTTTAACTGGTCTCATCCTTTTGGGAGTCAAAGAATTGGTGTACGTTACAAGAAGTTCCCAAAACTATCACTGAAATAATTTCTGCGATTTGGGTTGCATTTTTAAGTCATTTCTAGTGACGTCTGATGGCTTCACTAACCATACTGTAAGGTAGGACTTTAAAGACTTCAGCTAGCCAGTTGCAATCGTCCTTACATGATTGCAGGCTTCTAGGAAACCAAAATGTTATGTTTTCATTGCTTGCAATTTATGCTAAATTTTAACCGTTATTTTTGACATGTTTGTTTCAAGATCCTGCCATCCATAACTACTGGTAAGCACCAGAATATATTTCACAAATATGTGTTTTCGAGAGAATTTTAGAAAAGTTGAGTCTTGTAGAGTGTGAATCCGGGCTGTTTAGGTCAACTACAAAAGCAGGGGATGTTTCTGCGGGTCTGCATCTTCTAGCAGTTGAGTTAGCATTCAACTATGCACAACTAATCCTAATTTAGCACACAAGTAGAAATGGACGACTGGGTGTGGATGTGATTCTTTGTTTTCGGCATCTGTGGTAGATCCTGAGGGGGTGCCGGTAGATCCTGAGGGGGTGCCGTGAGCACGTATGTGCACCCCAAAAATTTCCAAGACTAAAATTTTCACATGCTACCGTGGACCATATCTGACAATTCAACTAGCACTTATTAAGTACACCCTTGTGTACCATGGATTTGTCCTATGATGTAATCTAGTGCACCCCACACAATATCCTGGATCAACCCCAGGGCATCTAGACCCAAGGAACTGTGAGCAGACGCATGAGAAAATTTTGTGCCTAACAATAGAAAACAAAGAAAGCTTCCTTTTCAGTTATTTCTTATTTCACCAAAGGTTTTTCCAACTTTACTAGCTTTACATCCATTTTTAGCAAATAAGAACAATCTTACCACGCAAACTGGTACTCAGGATCCATTGGAAATATTTATTCATTTAGTTAGGCTCCTCTACCTTAAAGGTAATCAGATGAGTTTGTACAAATAGTTCATACTCTTATTGTAACATTTATGACTGGTACCAAACGAAATGTGTCTGACATTTTCAAAATTCAAAATGGGGCATTTGGATAATCATACAAATATTGAAACTTGACTTTTCGAATTCAGCAAACCAAACTTGGCAAACCTATAGTAGATACAGAAATTTGTGACATGAAGGCTCTCTAGCTAATTATACACCGGACAACTGTAATTTTCCCTGCTAACTTTACTCCTAGTCCTAACTTAAACCAAACCACCTGTCCAGTACACCTCTAAGATAGAGCCACAGTAGCCTGCACCGAGTTCAAATTGCTCAAGGCAAAATTGTCACACACATGTGTGTGCTTAATTGGGAACACAACTGACTGTACAAGTGATTGTTGACCAACCAGAGTGGAACTATACTCTTTGAATGAATTGTCAATCAAAGTGTGGTGATCAACTGTATTTAGAACTCTAGGGCTATTCCTAAATATGTTTGGGCAGGAAGTTGCAAGTAACTCCGGCCCTGGTTTGGTAGGATGCCATATCCCTTTCAAAGGTCTGTGGATATATAACCAAAATGGCTGTTTTACTCCACAATCATAGATTAAGATCCTCCAATAAAAAATCAGTTGGATTTATGTGAATATCTTTTACTATTCTCAAGATATACCTTTTCAAAGTTTGACCATTTCTGAAATTACTCATTTGCTATGGAAAGTTGGGGTGTGTAGTGTTGCATAGGGTCTGAATTTCTTTTGTTAATAATCGTATATAAATAATCTGTTTGTTAGGAGCTAGTTCCTAGTTTGGGTTTTATGAGGACATTTTCAAAGTAATCAATAGCTACTTCAAAAATGAGCACCTCATAGCATACCAACATTACAACTGTCCTTGGAATGAAGGTTAAACAACAAAGGATAACATAACACATACCTCATGGTCCCTCTTTCCGTGTAACAGGTTTGCATATGTAGCTCATGCGCATTCATGATATGAGTGCAAACACAGTAATTGTCTTGTAAAGTGATCAATTTTTGATGGGAATTGTGGCTATCTGGAAGGTTTTTAATACTTTTTACATCAAATAGGCAGGTGTTACATTAACATGTCTAAAGACCTTTAAAGGCAGTAGGCAGGGCCCCCCAAAATTTGCTTTGAAAAATCAGCAGACTCTTGCAGTGCCAAATCTTGTATTGCATTACAATCACCTCTGAAGATGTTTTGAACATAACTATTACAAACAATAGGTAAAGTAAGGAGAAATTCTCCTTGAATTTCACACTTAACTAACAAAAACTTTGTCACATGATCAAAATAGGCCATTCATGAACTAGAGTGATGGGACATGTAACTCTGAGTGGGGCGATTGCCTACTGCCTTTAAGTCCTGTACTATTTTTTCCATGAGTGCATATTGACCCCTAACCACCGTCTTGGAACAGAAGCAGTGTATAAGTAAAAAATGGTCTTACTGTGGGCTGTATCCTATTTGAATAGGTTACCTTGTTATTGTCAAATATATACAAAGTAAAATTCCTGGGAGCCATTGATATAAGTTGTGAACTTGGTTTGGCTAGTAGTACTACTTTGGACTAATGCAGAGAAAATGGGGGTTAAAGTTACTTGACCAGCTCTGACTGCCATCTTGGAATAGATACAATCTACATCGCCCCTCTCTTACCTCCTATTTACCTATGTAATCCCCACTTACCCGCAACTAAACCCTGGTAAACTAATAGCACAGTAGCCAGGGAGGGCGCCCTCCGAGAGGAGGCCGACCTCCCAAGTCCTCTTCCGCTTACCACCAGACGGTTTGAACGGCAACTTTGGTAAGTATCGGGGCTCGTAGATTCCCAATCCAGGGAGTTTTGGGGAATATGTGTTACAACAAAGTTTAAACTTGATGTAGATTGCATCCCATTGTTCTATGTCACAAATACCTTAGGATACCTTAGGAACCTCAGTGGACGCAGGTCTAATGACCTCTATGTCCGCATCTTCTTAATCTTCATGATCTGGAACTGTAGTAACGATCAAAGAGCTGTGGGTGACTGCCATACTAAACTTACAAAAAGTCTGCCTTGTAGTTATATAACATCTCATGGCCAGCCCAAAACCTATCCAAAGCCTTCTCAAACTGCAAAACAGTAGTTACAAATAGCCATTGCTTTCTTGGAAATTTTCACAGAAAGACAGAAATGAGGGGAAATCATAAAAAGTGCATTGACACCTAGCCGCCATCTTGGAACTTCAGCGATATGTATTTAAATAGTGAAATTCATTTAGGCTGTATGCTCTTTTTGTAGGTTTTAACCCTTTATTGCTCAATAACTTGTGTTTGGTTTGGCTAGTACCATTATGGGCTACTGCAGAGAAATAGGAGATTGGGTTAAAATCAGTTGACTTCTAAAAACCATCTTGGAATGATACAGTATGTACTTAACCAAGTTTAGATTTGCTGTAGATTACATCCCATTGTACAATGTAGAGCGCGGTCATTGCTTTCTTGATTGGAAATCCTCACACAAAGATAGAAATGACAGAAATGGTAAAAAGTGCATTGACCCCTAACCTCCATCTCAAAATAGAAACAATGTGTATACATAAATTGAGGATTTGCTCTCAGTTGTTTCCTGTTGTGCTTTTCTTATTGGAATGAGCATCAAATGATGAAAATCAGGGAAATTTAGACCAAAAGTGCATTGACCAATGGCCAATATTTTGGACTAGGTACAAGATGTCTGAAAATCAACACAGGCATGTATTAGAATCACTGTGCTAAGTTTAATAAGTTATTAACCCAAAGTACATAGTTCTTCCAGTGTGCAGGCCTAATCAGCTGTGCTATCTGAGCTGATGCAAGTGGAACATATCACAAGATACTATGTAATATACAAAATGCAATTCTGCTTATTTCAAAGTGTTAACTCTGAAGTACTGTTCCTCTATTTGAAAAGCAGTAAACTTGTTGTTTTCACACAATATTATCCAAACATACAGTTTCAATTCATTACTGAGAAAGCTTTAAAAAATGTAGGGAAATATGTAAATTGATACAATTTGTGTTGTGGAGAAAAATGGTCAAACATCACACATTTTTCCCAAAAATGTGAAAAAAATCACCAAGCCTGGTAAATGTAGTATCATTTGACAGAAATTTTTTCTCTCATATGGCACCTTAAACCTGTTGACAGGAGGTTTTATGAAACTTTTTTTATCTTCAAAACTCTTCATGATTACTTAGACATGGCAAACATTTTGGAAAATGGTTGCCAGGTCCACAAGCAATGGATAGTCCGTTCTACCGTATCTGAACATTCCAAGTGACTCCCTGTGTGCTCATTCATTTAGATATTTATACGTAGTTCATCTACCCCAAGGCATTGGGAATGAAGTAGTAGACTTTGATTATTTTGCATGTGTGATAATGTGGTGCTCTCTTTTCTCTTGATTGGTGTAGATGACATTTGTAACAGAGGATGGGCTGGACCATGACCATGATCACCATGCTGATGGTAATATACCCACACATGCTGAGGAGCTGCAGAAACAGGTTGGTAGAGTACTTGCACAGTTTTTTTTTTTTTTTTTTTGATTAATGGCCATAGGCAGGGATATCTATGTGATAGTGATGTGTGAGTGTGTGTAAGTGTCACACTCTTTGCTTGTATTCTTGTATTCATGGTAACTCAAGAAGGGTTACCTTGAGGGATCTCATACTTGGCATGTGGATGCCCCTTATGAGCTCATACAAGCGAAGCTGGTGTGAACTTTTATCATCATGGGGAGTCTATCCATCTTTCTGTCCACAATTGCATAAAAATTGTGAAAAAGGTTAATATCTAGGGTGGTGTTTAGTGAATTTATCTGAAAGTTGGTCACTTTCTTCTTGGGGTTAGGGGCCTTCAGAGGGGTGTTCAAAAATTTTGGTCATCTAAGGGTCATTTTGTACCCTAGTTTTGTAAATTTATAAACAGTTTCTACCAAATGCATTAATGAATTGTCATCAGAGTTGTTCAGAAGTATGACAGGCATGTGAAGAGTAAAAATGATATCCCCAAGTTTAGATCAAAAATTACTTTGGGACCTTGTTACTGGCTTTGTTGCAGCCCACCCAGTTTTACGAATTTCCCAATCTTTCTTCTGCATCCCTTTAACACTATCTGTTCAAGAAAGCAACTCTGGGAGTTAGGTAAGATTGCAGTGTGAGTTTGTTTAGATAAGCAATAAATATGTGATGGGTATTTCAAAGCTGCCTCTACTAAAACCTTGTGTAGTGCAGCGGCGTAGCTATGGGGGGGGGCCTGGGGGGCCTACGCCCCCCAGATATTCGTCAGGCCCTCCAGATTTTTTGTGTCCTAATAAAATGTGTAAGAATTAAGAAAAAGTAAATGTGTGAAAAACACAGTTTGCGCACGTATGAAATCAACTTATAACTTAAAAATGCCTACTTTCACTAAATTAGGTATATAATCTGCACTGTCATTTAATTCTCATGTAATTCACTTGGACGATGAAACGAACGCCCTGACGACTAATTCGGATGTGGCACTGTCAGGTTTAGACCCTTTCTGCCTTTTGGATGGCTGGTTGATTTACTGAAAACATGGCAACCATACACTGAAGACCATTCTTACACGACCATTGCTATACGGTATCACACACAAAATATGCCGTACGGTAAGGTACTGCATTCGAATAATTCTTCTATCCTTAATTAACAAGTAGGTCTATGTCGTGTCTCTCTCCTTGTCCATGACAAGTGCACTGTAGAACTTGTTTTCGACAAGTCCTCTTTTTAGTAGTTTGCACTGGCGTCACGGTCCGGATGGATTTGTAAAATTGCCAGCAAGTCCGGATTTCATGTGTTTTCCACATGATCCCTACTTCCGCTTTGCGGGTTGAATAGTTTAAAAGATTTACTGGTGGTATTTTAGGTCTGAACAAGTAATATACCGATGACTTGAGTCCGTGAACAAATACAGCACCATTTTGCATCTAGACACAACTGAAAACCGGAAAAATTTCCAAAGCGAGGGGGACACCCTTAGACCTACATCAGGACAGTGATCTATGTCCTCCTTGCTGGAAAATAAATATGGTAACCATAGGTTGGAGACAAATGGTATGATCTAGGGGATATGTAGTTGAGTAGTAGACATGTAGCCTATGGCTAGGGTGATGGACAAATGTAACAGACATATACTAGAAGGTGAATATGGGAGAATTGCAGGCAGAATAAATGAAAAGGGATGCATAATTCAGTATGATTCTTGTATTAAGTCAGCTCAATATGATATCCACAGCCGTACACAGCCGGGGGGGGGGGGCAATTACCCCCAGAAATTTTTAAAGTGCACTGTTTCCAACTTTGAGAATATACAGAGAAAACGCAGTAAAAATATAAGAAATAGCTGTGATCGTATTGATAGAACTTAAACAATTTCAAATAGGCAGATCAATATTTTCATGCCATTGGTGGTCTCCGCTTAGATAGTCTTGACAAGCCTGACCCTTGGCGGTGCCGGCCCCCCCCCCCATTTGTTACCTAGGCCCCCCTAAAAATTTCATCCTAGCTATGCCCCTGGTGCAGGGAGCCTGTGTCTAGTGAGAGAATGTGCTGTTTGTGTAAAGTTCCAATGTAGAAAGAATTGTTAAAGGGCAAGAGCAGTCACCCCAAACTTATTTTGAAGCAACTGCTAAATCTCACAATTTTCTTCTTATTTCTCTTCAAAGTATCTTTCATAATATTTTAAGACTTCAATATTTCATATTCAAAGTAAACCAATCAGTTACTTCGAGTAAATTTCACATTTGAGGAGAAAAAATATTGTCACATGAATCTAAAGAGCCAATTATGAAACAGGACAGTCTACTACACTACTTCAAGTTGGGGTGACTGCATTTCCCCTTTAAAGGTGGTAACTCCAATAGGTCAAACACAGAATTTAATTGTGCATCTATGCCACTGAGTTGGTGCAGCTGCAGTGCAGGGTAATATTCTATTTGAGGTTTTGATGCATATAGTGGGATAAAGGGTTGCTCTTGTAGGATCATTTTGTTCATTTTAGAAGAGACTGTGGAGACAGACTTTTCCCTAAAACTTACCTGTTATGAGCTTATGCACCTCTTGGTGCTCTAGTTGATTAGATGATCCTTATTGTTTGTGGTGAAGGTCAAAGGTCATTAGGGATCACAAGAGGTCAAAATGTCAAAAATTATAAGTACGATATCTCCAGTGGGGGAACTTTGATGAATCTCATACTTAGCATGGGGGTGCCCCATATTTATAAAAAGAGGCTCATGGTTCTTCACAGAGGTCAAAGGTCATTTGGGGTCATCAGCGGTCAAAAGGTTAGAACCTTATAAGAATGACATCTCAAGTAGGGAAACTTAGGTGAATCTCATAACTGGCATATGGATGGTTACCCCGAGGAGCGGATGAAGTTTTTTCGTTCAGCTCATCGCTGCGAAAAAACAAACGTCCGCAGGCTTTGGAAACAAATTCCTTTCATCTGCGTAGAAATCCAACGCAAACTTCATTTACATAGCTCTAAGGGGATTGGATGAAGCAACAGTACGTATAGTCACAGTGGTCAATGCAACTCGACACAATCCTGGTATTCCCTGGCACTGTGTGTGCATACACAGTACAGCGACTCCTCAACTAATTACTAACAACCTACCACTCAGCCACGAGAAAAGACTGTTCGATATCTTTCAACCGAAGATTATTTGTCAGCTTCTAAACGAACTCTTTGATATCAGTTGTCATTGTTTGTAGGAGATTGTCCATGATCAAGACTTTTATCTAAATTAGAAGCTTTAACGGACGAAATGTATTTAAATTGTGGTCAACGTAGCATTGCAAAGATCCAAGTCATTGAGCACCGCCTACCTCAGGAATAGACAGGGTTCAAAGTGATCCTATATTTCCTATAATTTCCTATAAATTTCCAAAAATCCTATATTTCCTCTATTTGTATGATTTTGGGCTTGTTTTCCTATATTCTCCTATATTTTTCGTATCTTGGCAAAAAACTTTTCTTTTATGTGGTGTTTTGGGGTGAAATTTTCAGATGTATTCTTTTTCCAAGATAGCTGCCGTAGACTCGGAGTGGCTTAGTCAGACAGGTAGCAGTGTATAGATGCCAAGTATCTTAATTAGATGCAAGTACATAAAGACCAATTATAGGATTCAGAAATATTCTCATGTGAAACTACATAGGACACTAATAAACACTTATTTCATCACCCATAAATGTTCCACTTTCATGCCTGTGATTTTAAGTACTCTGTGATTTCATCTCTCTGAGGAAATTGTAGTGGTATTGTAAGGGGGTGGATTAGATTCCTTTGCCTGGCATCCCCAGTAGTCATGCAGTCCTCCACATTTTAAAACCCTTACCTATGCTTTGCATGCACATAGCTGGTCTGTGATATGACTAATTCTTTAATTCAAAATATTGTAGTACAGTGGTTCGAAATACCAGTATTTTCCGTGTCATCTACTGTACCATCTTCCCTTAAACTGAGTTCTACCATTAAATCAGTTGATTGTTCAAAGTGTTGTACAATTACAATTGTCCCCTAAAGAAAAAGAACTTAGTACTTTGAGAAAATTAAGAGTCTCTCTGTAATGGTTACAAGTTTACAATGTGCAAATCTCTAAGGAGGTTTTCCCTACTGTAAACTCCACAAGAAGCTCTATGGCAGGTCTCTGGATGCCACATCAATTTATCCAACAGACCAAAGTGGAAATCTAATCCATGTATGGGATCTGGTGCTGAAGTGCCCATCACTGGTGGCAAGGGGGGGGGGGCACTTGCCAAGTTGTCCTTTCCCTAATTTTGTCATGTAACTTCCTCAAGTGAGATTTAAGATGTTAAGTACTGTATGTTAATGCACAGGCAGTTTTGCACACTGTAGGCATCTTGACAAATGGGGACTACACTGTTCTGCCAAGTTGTACAAATTCAAAGTGAGCAGCACATTTGTAGGGGAAGGGACCATTGGACACTGCCCTCTCTCCTTCGCTGATGGTAATTTTTTCTTTAATTTAGTAACCTAAAATATGTAAATTTTTTGAAAATTGTACAAGTTTCAAAAAGATAACATATGTAGCACCAGATTGCATGTAACTGACCCAATCATTCAAAAACTTTTAAAGGGGAGGGGGAACCCACTCCCCTTAGACCCCTCCCCATGCTGGCAATCACAGAATAAACTACATGGCCCCTTGAGACAGTTCTGGCTATGCCACTGGGACATGAGTTCGAAGGTTTTCATGGCAACCATACAGTTGTCACAGGCCTATGATCTTACTGTCATCACCCACATGTCACACTTATCAAGATTGACTAGCAATACAGTGTAGTTTATAGAAAAATGTTGTATTAATAGACCATTTCCTGTTACAGTATTTAAGGTGCAAAAAATTTGAAAATTTCCCCGCCTCAACCCCATTATTATTGGAGCTGAGGTGAATTCTATTTGTGTACTTTAGGACAGTAGCAACAGTTCATTGTCCACATTAACTACCCATCTTTTGAAAGCACTATCATAGTCACATTATGTGTTCTCAACTTCAAATATTGCAAAGTTTGGTGCCTTTTTGATATGCACAAATAATAACATTTATGGATACTTTATTCCAGGGTCAAAATATGCAAATACACCACCGTCAGGGGATTTGCCCTTTCCCTTCCACCAAAATATTTAGGTGGTTTTCTTAATTCCATGTTGATGGTAGAACCACACAGTTCTGCCACATGGTCCACACTTGTGATACTTTGAATCACATTTGTATCATTTAAACAGTATAGTTTATTAGTTTCCTAAGGTACCATGTTTTCCCCATCCACAACTTTGAGAAGTTTTGAAGATAATTAGAACTGCTAGTGTGTAACATTCCTATATTTACTCTATATTTTCCTTGAAAAATCCTATAAAACCCTATATATTCATCAGTATCCTTCCTATAAAACCTCCTATATTTCTGTGATGGACCACTTTGAAGCCTGAATAGACCAATTGCTGTTCATGCTCATGAATATTAAGTTCATCAACTTTGAGGCTCAGTGAAAGGAATTTATGGCTATCGCCGGCAGGCTCTGAGGGGCAGCAGCCTGCAAAAGGGGCGGCAGCCACAGAGGCGCTACGTAGGCTAATGGATCGTCCATATTGAGTAGGTGGGCCCAATTATTCTTGGTGGAGGTCAAAGGGAGTCACCAGGGGTTCAAAAGATAAAACCTTGACGTGATTGATATCTCAAGCAGGGAATCTTGGATAAGTCTCATACTTCGCACGTGGGCGCCCTATATTGAAAATAAACTTTGTTATATTTTGTGGAGTTCAAAGGTCATGTGGGGTAGTTGAAAGTCAAATGGTACACACCTTGAAAACTGCTCATAATGACTCTTTCTCATGAAGGGTAACTTAGAGGGATGGCATAGTTGACATGTGAATGTTCCATACTGGGTAGGTATACTCTTCGGTTTTTGGTGGAGGTTAAAGGTCACTAGAGGTCACCAGAGGTCAAATCGTGAAAATATTGTAAACATGATATCTCTTGAGTTAGAGTTTAGAGTTAGATGAGGTTTTACAGCTCAGTTTCTAACCAGTTGGTTGAAGTCGGGCTGGTCACAGCCTTTTTTCCAGTTGTGACTTACTGGCTTGTTTCCCCTACTCCATTGCTTATGCTGAGCACCAAGCACAATGGCAGTAGGTTCCATTTTTAGCTCATACCAGCATGCTGGTGTGAGCTATTGTGATCACGCGGCATCACTCTATCTATCTATCTATCTATCTGTCCACACTTGTTCAAAATGCTTCTCCTCCCACATGCTTTCATGGATTTGTTTGAAACTTGGGCACAATGTTCCTTGGGTGGTGGGCCATTTGGGTTGTTCAGGAAGTTTTGGTCCAAGGTCCAGTGTGGACCCTAGGGCCCATTTTATGAAATTCTACAAAATGCTTCTCCTCCTACAGATTCTCTTGTACAATGTTGGTGGTTTGCCATAATGGTACTCTGTTATTGGTCCCTTCGGGGTGTTCAGGAATTTTGGGTCCAAGGCCCAAGATTGACCGTTGGGTCCATTTTGTGAAATATTGCAAAGTAATTAACTTCTTCTCTATTTAATGTTTAAAGAGAGGTAACAGCCTCTCGTTATAATGCTTGGTTAGTGATCTCATTATGGTGTTCTTGAATTTTGGTCTAAGGTCCCATGTGGGCCCCAATGGCTCATTTTATGAAATTTTACAAAATACTTTTTCTCCTTCAAATTGTGTTGTACGGTGTTGATGATTTGACATAATGAAGCTCTGTTAATGGTCCTTACAAATTACTTCTCGAATTTAGAATGAAGAATGCTTTTGATACCTTTCTAACCAATTTTGTGCCACCCCTCTATTTTACCAGTCTCACAAAATCACTTTACTACCTATTTTTCTCTGTACTGCACCCTCTTTAAAACTGTCTGTGTAGAAGAGGTCAATCCTGTGGAGTTGTTTGGGAGCTGCTTAATGGGATTTCCATTGGGTATTTCCATTGTGTGCATTGTCAGAGAACGTGGGTGTGTTTGTCATAGTGATCCTCTCTGTTAATGGTTCTTTTTAGGGTGTACAGAAATTTTGGGTCCAAGGCCCAATGTACCCTAGGGTCCATTTTGTGAAATATTGCAAAATGGTCAATTCCTCCTCCAGTTAATGTTAAACAGAGTTGAAGGCCTGTCATAATGATGCTTGGTTAGTGATCTGTTTATGGTGTTCTGGAAGTTTGGGTCTAAGGTCCCATATGGGCCACATGGCCCTTTTAATGACATTTTGCAAATTGCTTACTCCTGCAGATTCTCTTGTACAATGTTGATGGTTTGTCATAATTATATTCGGGTAGTGGTACCTTCAGGGTGTTTAACAAGTTGGGGTCCAAGGCACAAGATGGACCATAGGGTCCATTTTGTGTAGTATTGCAAGTGATTAACTTTTCCTCCAGTTAGTGTTTAACAGAGTTGACGGTCTGTTATAATGATACTTGGCTAGTGATCTGTTTCTGGTTTTGTGGAATTTTGGTCCAAAAGCCCATGTGGACCCAATGGCTCTTTTATAAAGTGTGCAAAAGTGCATCTTCAACTACAGATCCTCTTGTACAGTGCTGATGGTTTGTCATAATGATACTTGAAATTTGGGGTCCAAGGCCGAAGATGGGCCCTAGAGGCTTTTGCTTTCTTAAATTGTATTCATGAAACAACTAACAAAGCAAAGATAGCATGACAAATTTTTTGTGACATTCAGGAAGGTGCCATCAGGGTATGTGAGATTTGGGGTCATAAGCCATTTGACATCATTTAAAGTCATATGATGCTTGTACTAATAAAGACTAGAAGCCAGGGACCCTTAATTGGTTGAAGGTATGAGCTTCAGCACCATTGGTGCTCTAGTTAAAGTCTTTGGTATGACCCAGCCAGGAGTCGGACCTGGCTGCAAGTCAGATGCTGTAACCACTTGACCACATGTGTGCAGTTGGTCTCTAGAAGCAAAATGAATAATTCTGATATGTACAATATAATTGATGTATATTTGGTGGAAATCAAAGGTCATTTGAGGTCACCAGGGGTTGAGAAGTGAAAACCTGGTATACAAGATATCTCAGAAAGGGAATTAATTGAATATTCTTAGAATGTGGACACTCAGTTTGAAGTGCAAGATCTCTGTAATATGAGATGGAGATCAAAGATCATCTGGCACTGTAAAATGCTTCAGTAAATGGTATCTCAAGAAAGACACAGTTCATGAATGGCACACCGTACTTGGCAACTGGCATGTGAGTGTCCCATATAGATTGTACAATCTCTTTGTTTTCAGTGAAAGGCCGAAGTCATTTGATGTTGCTAGAGATCATGAAAACTTTTGACACATTGGTTTAGCAGTCATGACACATTTGGATCTCAATCTGGCATCTGCAGTAATGCCCTAAATTAAAAGGAATCAGTTGATTTTTTACCGTGCTAAGAAGATATGGTATCAGTCTGCCAGATCTATGCCCATGGGTCCTAAACATTCTGTGCCAAAGTTGTAAACTAGTAATTTATGAAACACAGTCAATTTGGCAAGACAGTACAAGACTCACATTTCAGTGGCAAGGAGTCACTAAGCCTTATAGCTTTCTGGTTTTAAGTGTAACCACACACTTAAAAAACTTTTTTTGTTTGTACTCTTAAGCTAGCCGCTCACTAAATGACTTCGCACACTGCAACTCAACTCAATCATTGGGTCTCAAACAGTCGTGTAGCGTGCGTGAGTTTACAACTGCAACTGGTAGTTTTAAGACCAGTTTTAAGTCGTGTTGCCTTCAGTCGGGAAGAATGAACATGTCTTCTCATGTTTTAACATGTCCCCATGAAAAGGGGACCAGTGGTATTTTCATCATGCATCACCAGTCTAATGATGAAGGCAAGATAAAATCTCCTGGTTATAGTGACATTCACCTTGCCTTTTTGATTCCTTGCCGAAGGCAGGCAAGGAATCTATGTGATGGTGATGTCGTGTGTCTGTGTGTATATGTGACGCTTTAGCTTGTTTACATGATATCTCAAGAAGGGTAACTCTGCTGATGTGAGCAGGGGTCAAATTGTGACCACATCATGCAAAATGATGTAATAGAGCAGTATGAATTTGATGGATGAATCTCAGTGTAACAAAGCACCCCCCCTTTCGGCAAGGAATCACTAAGCCTTTTGGCTTTCTGGTTACGTCTGTTGGAACTGTTTTGCCATATTGGAGGATCACCTGTGATATTGCAAATGTAGAAGTCAAATGAAGGGCATCATTTGAGACTTTCGTTTCAAAAAAATATACCTCATATTTTTTCAAGGAACTCTTCTTTATGGATAGAAAATTTGATAATGCGATATGACTTGCTAGAGTCTTTAATTAGAAGACACGACTTACTGCACCATTACTGTAGCAGTGCAGTTAATGCAGAGTGTGGTTCACATTTGTGTCAATGTAATACTGAAGTACAACATACATTCTTAAATCATCCTATATGTATTTAAAACCTGTGAAACTATTTAGGCCATTACAAAGGAAGAACAAAGGAAAATAAGGAAGCTGGCAGTCACAAAAAAGTGCAAAAGAAGGAGATAACATGCACCATTAAATAAATTAATGACACTATCTGTTTAGAATTCCCTTTCAAATCCATATTTGTATTGTAAGAACTCCAGTCTTGGAAAATTTGGAGCATCCATAAATTCTAGCTTTATTGCAGGTGACCAAAAGCATAAAATACCACTGTAAAGTATCCATTGTAACACATTGAAATGTTTAAGTTGACTTCTTGGGCAGAAAGCCACCACATCCTACCAAACCTGTGGGATGCAAAGCAGACAGTAAACACCTCACTCTCATGACTTTGGAACATTATGGCTTCGAGGCCATACCCTGAGGCAGCTGTGGTAACAAGAATGTCCAAAGTATGGTCAAACAGCTGCAAGAGCATTACTGCTTTCTTTATGACCTGAAAAGTCACTTCAAGTTGTCTGGTCGACTTAATTTATCGGGCCCTACTGTATGACAAAAAGCTTGTGTCTGCATTGAAAAATTCTGAATGAATTTGGAGTCTTCACTGAACTTAGAAATAATGTTACCTGATCTAATCCTGTGGGATTGCCTTCATCAAATCTGGATTTAGGGACAGTCCACTAAGGCCAATGACATACCCCAATCAGATCCTTTGAAAGCAAGCTAGTGTAGAAGCTAACCAGAAACATACCCAATTAAATTAATACACAGCTTCATGTGAATTTTGTTAAATTGTGGGCAGTTTTTTCCACCTGTAATTGGTGATAAGCAGACTATAAAAATACAGTTCAGAGTAATATTTTTATATCTCTCATTTCTGACAAAAGCACATTGATGTGACAATGGGTCATGTTTTTCAATTACTTTAATCTAGATGCACATCTGAATCCAAGCATCTTTTGCCATACTACTACAACAGACAAGACCCATTCAGTTGCCTCTTCCACAGGCATTAAGACTGCATTCTTCTTGGACCTGTTTTAGCTCCACAGCAACTTTCTCACATATTGCAAATGACAAGCAGTGCAGTTGCCGTTGCACCAGCATAATCCTTGGTTTGAGTTAAATTACCACTTTAATCCTAGTCCTTCTGAAAACAAGTCAGCAGATTGTTTTATGGCAGCATAAAAAGTCATAATATTTAGTGCTGGGCAGGAGTTCTCTTATTCCCCACGACCAAATGTGCTCATTCTCTACTATTACTAGTAACACCCTGAACACTTTTGATTTGCAAACAGGATAATGAATGGCCATCTAATTGCAATTCTTTGCTTTGTATTACATCCTCACCTGTGAATTGAGTCCTTTCATCAACTTCATATATTTGTGTACACATATCTTATCCCTTGTTCTCAACCTTAGCTACAAAATGCCCCATATTTGTAGTGGTGCTGTTATTTTATGACTAAATCCTAATAGGAGCTGGTATGAAGAATTCTTTAGAAAATACCTGTCAAAAATTGTTGTATTCGTAATTGTTACATCTCATCCTGCTTTAATTTGCATTTGTAGCTTGACTTTGTTCGCCTAAACTTCACAAATGATGCTTGGTCTGGGCCCCCCATCAGGTACTGTGGTTGCATGGCACTGGAAATGGCAGCTGTACCTTCTTTGCAATACCTAACACTTGTGCACTTCGGTGAAACCCACTATTACTAGCTTGAGCCATGAATTCTTTTATAGATGTGTCTACATGGCACACTGTGGCATTCTGAAAAGTTATAGTTCGATGCCCAACATTTCCACTCGAATTAAACACTACTCTCATTACACTGCATTCTGATTTATAAGCTACAATCTTTGATACAAATACATAGGACAAGCCTCACTCCCCGTATCAATATTGAAGTCTCAGAACATGTTGGGCTGCTGCAACATTGAACAGGGGAATGGGGTAGCAGAGGGGGATGGTGATCTGGCTGTTGCTTATTTGCTTGTTTTACCCCATCATTTTTGTCGAGGGTTGTGTTTGCTGTTGAGATCGACAACAAAAACAGCATCGTTACTCTTTACTTTGGGAATCACAGTGCTTGCCAGACTTAAGTCTTCTTAGTAGATAAGCATTGTTACCAGGTTTGCGATACCTATTGATGCATTTCTGTCATGTATGGGTGGCTATGTCACATTCATGTTTGCACAAGAGGCCACCTCAGTCACTGTTAATGAGTTGTAAACAGTTTGTATCAGTTTTGGTAACTTGACATCAGTTTCTAAAGAAACCTTTCCCTGACTCTCCTTGAATTCATTCTTCCACAAGCTGATTTCTGGTCATCTTGTAACAAAATCTGTCAAAACTGTATTGGGTAGATAACTCAGGTAAAGCTGAAATGTATGTATCAACACCTATCCCTAGTAATTGTTAAAAGTTTTCAAAACTGTAATGGGCTGCAGCCACATCAATAGTCAGCACAAAGCATTTGCCCAATGCCTGAGTGTAGTTTCATAGTGGTCCCTCTCCCCTGTTTCTGAGAGGGATGAGGGCAGGGAGGAGGGGGTAGATTTGTTGGCTCTCTATACGTCTCAGGGAATCTGGTAGTATTTTCTGCTTCTGCTGCACTAACAATGCATTTGTTTCTATTGCCAGCATGCAGTTCAAGAACATACTTTCCCAATGTGGCCATGGTATAGGCATCTCTCTGTAGCTTGACAAAAGTGTCAACAGAGGAACACTTCCAGAGGTAGTCATAATGCTGAAAATTACTTTAATGGCTTATTTTATCTTCACTGTCACGTATTGTAGATGTAACTCTAATAGCTAAGATGATTCTGTTGGATTTTTGTCAGGATAATTTATTTGGCAACTGCTCCCTGTCACAGTATGTCTCAGAGAGGGCATACTTTCACTATACAAATCATACAGATTTGGGAAGAATAGATTGGATTTATTAACCTCCACAATAGTATTAAGGGTTGGTTTATTTCAAATTTTGGTGCAGAACTTCAGCTTAAAATTAAGATCCTCATGTGAAAGTTACAGAACTATTTCATAAGTCAGACTTCATCCCAGTGAGAGATGTACATTAAGGTAGTGTGTAGTCATGCTAGAGATGCACAATTGACTTGTGAGTTGATGTGAAAATATTACGACTAGGTACCATTGATCAGAAATCAACTTAAGCCTGATTGTGTCATTAAATAATCAGTAATCAACAGTAGCAGAGTATGGTATAATTGGTCAAACATATTTAATATCAACAAGAGACATGCCCTGTCAAACTTCAAAAAAAAAAAAATAATTGTTGTTTTGCACTGGTTCTGGGTAACTTAAACTTGGGGTGTCTCCATTTACCTTCAGGTGTAATGTTTGTTATTGACTTCATGTAGTTTTGATGTGGTAAATTGAAATGCCTAATGTAAAAGGGACGCCCATCAGTTTCCTCTCTAACGAATCAAGGAACACTGTAGCAGTGGAGGAAGTCTTTCTACAGTAACTAGGACAAAAGTTCTCATCATTTGGGGTACACTTACATAGTTTTCGTTGTAAACATTCATCTTGAACAGGTGCAGATCCAGGTGGGCACACCCGGCGCAGGCCCCCTCTTTTTTCGATGACCAACGATTTTTTGACCAACGATATGGAAAATATGCTTCCCAGATGCTGGGAAATTGCATCTTAGTGCATCTAGAGTTCAAATTTTCTTGGGGAAGGATCCCCAAACCCCCCACTGTGGCTTTGCGCCTTTGGCCCTCGCTCACCTGCCTTTGGCGGATGGTGTGTACGCCCCCCCCCCCCCTTTTCAAAATCCTGGATGCATGCGTGTTGAAAGTTTGGGTACCTTAGGAATTGGTATCAGTTTAAAAGACACATGATCTAGTAGGAATATGGGTTCCTATTACAAAAATTACCCCTCATGTCTAGTTCAAGTAACAATTTTACAGTGCTGTAATATGTTTATGTGACATGAAATGTTTAAAGACTTGCATGAGATGCTGTACATTGATATTGTAACCCACATTTTGTCTTAGGAATGATACATTAACTTAATTTCTGTTGTCATACATGGTGTTATTGCTTTAAAAGCAAAGTGATGCCTGCAAGTGGTGGGTTTCTTCCATAAAGCCTGCAAAAAGTACTGAGTATACATTCATTGTTATAACTCACAGTTGTAGTAGTCTAACCTATTTCATGAATGGCTCTTGAGAATCATGTGACAATATTTTCCTCACTAAATTGTGAAATTCAGGAGGAGTAAATCCTTGGTTTACCTTGAATATACAATATTTAAGTCCTGAAGTATCATGAAAGATTCTTGGGAGAGAAATAAGAAATTTGTGAAATTTAGCTGTTGTTTCAAAATAAGTTTTGGGGGAACTGCTTATGCCCTTAAAAGGATGAATTTTCTCATGCCACACAATTAAGATTCTTTCAACCATGTTAACTTCAAGTCCATCCTCTGGGAATGGGATACCAGCATTGGGGTATCCAGGGAGTTTTGGGGAAACAAGGTGGTCTGTATAGCTTACCATCCAAAAGGGCATGTCATGTTACAGCTCAAAATAAACTTTTACTAAATACTGACAGTTGCTATAAGCATCTTCAATTTAAAGCTTTTCCAAAGATTGCACTTTTTACATTTAATGCACTTCATATTAAAAGCACAAATTCTCAAAGAAGAGGGGCACTCCTCTTAAATGACTGAACAGCCCCCTATCCTTGAAACCCAAGCAAAAACTACTAAGCATGTACTAAAAGTGAGGTGAAAATTTTCAAAATCTCTGCCACAGACAACACCTTTTGCATCTTAGCCACATCACATTAACAAAACTTGTTTAAAGGGATAGGGGGACCCTCCTTTGAGACCTAACATCTGGACACCATTCCCTGCAATGGATGGCAAAGTAAGAATCTGCCCTATGTGCCAACTACTCTCAGAACACCACCACTCACATGAAAAAATACCTGTCTATGGAACTTCTCAGACAAAGATATACTGTATAGCGGAAAAATTTCCGCGAGGCTAATTTTTGTGAAATCTGTGCCTTGTTCACATACTTGTGGAGTGAAGAATTCGCTGTTCCAGGCAACCAACATAGTCTTGTACAAACTAACGACAGTACTTTCCCGGGTCTTAAACTCGCAGTTAGATACTTGGTCGCGAAAAGCGCAAAACTTTAACCCCTGTGAAAATTTCTCACTATACAGTAGCCTGTATTGAGTTCAATTTCCCAGTTGGCCAATCAAGTTAAGGAAATATTAGGTGTCTGATAATTTGTGCCTGCACTTTTCTTGACATAAAATTTAAAATGTACTTTCAAATACAAACCATTCTGATTGGTCAGATGAATTTTGCAGATAAGTGACATGTTTGGGATGATGATTGAGCTACTTCAAAATTTATCATTTCGAATGTATATGGGTGGGTAAGTGTTATTGCTAATGAAAATGTTGAAAATGCCATTAATTGTCCTCTTTATGATTGTAAGGCTATCAAGTGCCCAGGGAAATTATGTGTCTTTTTCATTTCTTATTCTCCAAAGGGGAGGCTCCACATACACCCTTCCCCCCCCCCCCCAACAGTGGTTGCACCTTCCTTGCTCTTTTGAGAGGACTTCATACTTGTGATTAAGTGAGCCCCCATTCTCCAAACCCTGAAATGTTGTACCTACTCCTGCATATCAAGTGCATTAATATCAGAATGTAATCTTCAATCATCTCTGTAAAACAAAAGCAATGATTAAAGAAGATCCTATGAAGTAACAAAATGCTTTCTCTCCTAGTTTCCCCTGAGATCATTGTGATTTCAACGAGTAAAATTTGTATGATTTATACCTTTTTATGGAAGTGTTTGAGATTTGAAAATCAAAGAATGTTTACATATATACCACCTATGAGTACTGGGAAGTACAGTATTTTGGCACTCTAGGAAGCTTGTTGACAACATTTTGTTTGGAAGTACACTAGATTTGCCAAGCAAAGATGATGTTCCACTGAGATACTGTCACATGCAATTTAATAATGCACTAGTGTTGGGCGATATTGACTTTTTACCATCCTGATAACAGAACAAAATTTATTGCAATAAATCAATATCCACTATAAATTTCATAAAGACAATTTCCCTTGAAGTTCACTTCCGTGCTCATGCATGTTAGAATATTCAGTGATGAACTTTAACTTTCATTGACTATTCATCAGTTCAATGTAAAAAAAGAATGTCTTCAATAAAAAAAACCATTTTGGAGGCAGCAATGAGAAAAAATAAAGCATTTACAAGGGAAATTTTTTTCATTTTTTTTTGATTCCTTGCCGTAGGCAGGCAAGGAATCTATGCGATGGTGATGTCGTGTGTGTGTGTGTGCGTGTGTGTGTATGTGTGTTTGTGACGCCACTTGTAATCGCGATATCTCAAGATAGGATTGACCGACACTTTTCATATTTGGTATATAGATTTGTCATGTTGAGAGGAAGAACCCTATTGTTTTTGGAGGAGGTTGAAGGTCATCGGAGGTCACCAGAGGTCAAAAACGAAAACCTTGTAATCGCGTTATCTCGAGATAGCGATGACCAACACTTTTCATATTTGGTATATAGATTTGTCATGTTGAGAGGAAGAACCCTATTGTTTTTGGTGAAGGTCAAAGGTCATTTGAGGTCACCAGAGGTAAAAAGCTGAAAAGCTCGTAATCGCGATATCTCAAGATAGGAATGACGGACACTTTTCATATATGATATATAGGTTTGTCATCTTGAGAGAAAGAACGCTATTGTTTTTGGTGCAGGTCAAAGGTCATTTGAGGTCACCAGAGGTCAAAGACCAAAAACCTTGAAATCATGTATCTCAAGATAGGAGTGGCCTGTATGGATTTGTCATGTTGAAAGGAAGAACGGTATAGTTTTTGGTAGAGGTCAAAGGTCATCTGAGGTCACCAGAGGTCAAAAACCAAAAACCTTGTAATCGCGATATCTCGAGATAGGGATGACCGACACTTCATATTTGGTATGTAGATTTGTCATGTTGAGAGGAAGAGGCCTATTGTTTTTGGTGAAGGTCAAAGGTCAATTGGGGTCACCGGAGTTAAAAAGCCGAAAAGCTGCTCAATCACGATATCTCAAGATAGGAATGACAGACACTTTTCATATTTGGTATATAGACTTGTCATGTTGAGAGAAGGAATCCTATTGTTTTTGGTGGAGGTCAAAGGTCATTTGAGGTCACTAGAGGTCAAAGACCGAAAACCTTGAAATCGCCATATGTCAAGATGGGGATGGCTTATATAGATTTGTCATGTTGAGAGGAAGAATCCTATTGTTTTCGGTAGAGGTCAAAGGTCATCTGAGGTCACCAGAGCTTAAACTGCGAAAACCTCGTAAATGGCTTGTAAACACAATATCTCCAGATAGCAATGACCGACACTTTTCTTATTTGGTACATAGATTTGTCATGTTGACAGGAAGAAGTCTTTTGTTTTTGGTGAAGGTCAAAGGTCATTTGAGGTCACTGGAGATAAAAAGCTGAAAAGTTCATAATCACGATATCTCAAGATAGGAATGACCGACACTTTTCATATTTGGTATATAGATTTTTCATGATGTAAGGAAGAACCCTATTGTTTTTGGTGGAGATCAAAGGTCATCTGGGTTACCAAAGGTCAAAAAGCAAAATTTCCCAAGAATTTTCAAGATTGTAATCTGGCATCACTGGGGTCAAAAAGCAGCATTTCCCAAGAATTCCCAAGATTGTTATATGGGGTCACCAGAGATCAAAAAGCAAAATTTCCCAAAAATTCCCAAGATTGTTATATGGGGTCACCAGAGGTCAAAAAGCAAAATATCCCAAGTATTCCTAAGATCGTCATCTAGGGTCACCAGAGGTCATCTAAGCAAAATTTTCCAAGAATTTTTAAGATCCAAGATCCATTGGAGTTGAATCCCTTTCAAGACACTTCAGATTTTCTTTTTTGTTATATTGGGTGGGGTTCAAAGGTCATGTGAGGTCAGCAGAGGTCAAATTGTTAAAACATAAAATGATGTAGTCAAGAAAGATAAATTTGAGGGATAAACCTCAGTGCAACAAAGCATCCCCATTCGGCAAGGAATCACTAAGCCTTTGGGCTTTCTGGTTCAAGAATTTATCGTCATTTTTGAATTCTTGTTATTGTATCATGATAAAAAGAAATTATTGCGATAACGATAATTTTCGATATATCGCCCAACACTATAATGCACTCCACCATACGATAATGTCCTTACAACCTTGCAGCCTTGAAAAAGGGCACCTCATATGCAGGGTTATGGCTGTCCAGTTGGTAAATCCTGCCCTGCTAGTAAAGCCCTTTAATTGTTCATGTTGACCATATCTGAACCTTTAGAAATCCATTTTTGTTCATTTTGGACCTTTGAAAAAACCTGTATTGTAAGTTAAGGGTCTGGGAGGCCTTCAGTTACCTCGCATGTTCTGAGCAGCTCCCTGTTCTAAGGAAATTGATTGACCATGCATTGCAGGAGTCATGTAATATTTTCTTCCTTTTTAGTTTTTGTACTGAGAAAAACTTTATCAAAAACGGTGGTGTTGTTGGGAATATACTTGTTTTTCTAAAAGGAGGTCCTCATATGGAGTGCATTTTCTCTGTTGTATATAGAACAAGAGCAAATCCTGCACCACTAGTGCTAAAGTGACACTTTGTTACAAAGTCAGTATTCAGATGTTGCAGCTGCCTCACTGTAACCAACTACTACTCATTACCTTGCCATTTCCAGGCGTACATTAACAGTTTTCATTACTTCTGTTCTGTTTTCCAGTCATCTTTCGTTGTTTCACATGCCAACTTCCTTGAGTGTCAGCAAAAACTCAAGATTTTGAGTGCAATACGATTAATAAACCATGTAATGCTGCAGCAGCAGTCCTCAGTCATAGCAAGGCTTCACAATCCTCATCAATTTTACAGTGCATGTTTCATTTGTGTTTGAAAGGAGCTTGTAGACAAACCACAGTGGCAGAAGGGTACATGACTGGCATATTGGCAAGTTGAGGGTGAAATGTAATTAGGCACATACAGAATAATCTGCAAAGTCATCCTGCTGCGATCAGTTTCTTTTGTAGCAATATGTAGTTAAATGCCCTTACACACTTACATGTATACCATTGCACCTAAGAAGCTTTGTAAGAAACAGGTGTTAGACTGAAGTTGTAGACTTTGAAAGAATAACAGAGAGTAGTATATGAGCAGTTTGACCAGTTGCAGCTAGTTTTTCAACATTACGTGATATCACCCTTACTCAAATCGCCCACAACTGAACAGTGCAAATCCCGACCTTTTGGGGGAAAAGTCGGGATTTTACATGATGTTTGCACCAACAGATTACAGCTAAATGTTGGAAAAATCAATAAAAATATGATAAAACCTGATAAGCATCCCAAATGCTATAACCTGTAGGTGCGAACATCAAGTAAAATCCAGACTTTCCCCCCAGAAGGTCGGGTTTTGTACTGTTCAGTGAAGAGCGATTTCAGTAAGGGCAATATCACGTAATGAAAGTGGAGCATCCCACGTAGAAGAGAGAAATACAGTAGGTCAAGGGAGGTTGATAGAATTTACCACTTTCCTGCTTACAGAGTTTATATGGGGCATTAAGAAGTCTGGAATTAGGGGTTTTTTAATATGTTAAGGCTTTCAAACTTGGAATTTTTCTGTAAAAACACTGTTGTGGGGAAAAGAAACTTGACCCCATTACATGGATTATGGTTTGTTAGTTTCATAGAGATATACCACAAATTCAAAACAGTTTTAATTGATCATAGAAAATATGAGAGGTATGCCAAGGTATAGATTGCCAAATTTGAATGTATTCTGACAAAATTTAGGAGCTGATATGAAGGGTTAGCAGAATAAGTTGTCCATGAAAGGTCAAACACCATAGATTGTATAAAGTTGTGCCAAAAAAAATTGTGATTTTAAGGTATAAATCCTTTCTCTGAAAATTGAGATTTTGCCATTTTCTAATGTACTGCCACCTTTTGAATAGTGTCAGTATGGTGTAATAGGGAAAGTCCATAAAAAATCTCTTATAACTTCCATCCTTTTTGCTTGCCTACTGGAGACAAAAAGAATCCATGTGTGTGCATGTATATTTAGGTGCTTTTGAAGTACTTGTGATCGTTAATGGTTACGATGCTGCTGGATCGGCGTAACCATTGCAGTCAACTTGGTGTGTTTGTGTGTGTCCAAGCAAAGTTTGTGTACAAGCAAATGGCTAGTGGGAAAGGTCTGCTGTGCTTGATATTTTGCAGGCATGTGGACCTGGGTGTAAAGTGCCCTATTGCTTTTGGTGCCTAGTGGGCAGGGCTAAACATAAAAAATCTTATTAAAAATGGTGATATCTCTTTGTCAAGATGGCTGATAAGCTTTGTAGTTGGGTATGGGTAACCTAATAGGCAGAGGTAATAGTTTTTTGAGAACAGTACATCACTTTTATTAATATTCATGAGTGGGTGGGGTTCACTTTTAAAATGGCTGAAAATGCTTGTGTACCAGCAAGCCCCTAGTAATAATTTCTGCTATGTATGGAACTTTGCAGATATGTTTACCAGGGTGTAAAGTTGTGCCCTGTTGCTTTTGGCACCAATATTATTTATAGTAATGAGTGGGTTGAGCTAAATGTAAAAATCTTAAAATGGCAGTATCTCTCTGTTAGGATGGCTGATTAGCTCCATATTGGTATGGGTAATCTAGTAGGCCAAGGTCATAGTTTTTATGGAACAAAATGTCACGATCATTAATATTCATGAGTGGGCAGGGTAAATATTGAAAATGGCTGAAAATGCTTGGGTACAAGCAAAGACATAGTAGGAAAAGTCTACTGTGCTTGATATTTGGCAGGTGTGATGACCGGGATGTGAAGTTGTGCCCTGTTGCTTTTCGCCCAGATATCATGCATAGTAATGAGTAGGCAGGGCTAAACCTAACTACACCACCAATGGTGTAAACCTCGACTTCAGCTGATTCAGGATTTCAAGCTGGAATGGCATGGGACTAACCAGGGCTGGTCATGAGAATTTTTCAGGAGGGCAAGCAACTGCCCGCCTTGCTTTAGCTGTCACACTTCAAGGCGGGCAACTAGTTGCCCACCCAAGATTTTAGGGGGGCAGTCGTGTAAATATAAAATTTACATTTAAATTTATCTTAGCTAAAAGCATAACAGTATTGTACAAACTGAACTGCAAAGACACCTTGTTACATAATAAAAACAAGAATGAGGATGAACACTTCATGTTTAACTGCAATAACTGCGCAAAACTCAGGCTTGGCTCAACCTGCCCCATCTAATCAATGGGGAGGTTTTGACACTGAGCAATGGGCCGTATGTACAGCAAATCACCTGGAGCACAGATCATGGGGGTCATGGGGCAATTACCCTCTCTGAAAATGAATGTTAGGGGAAGCACCCCCCCCCCCCCAGCCAGATCCAAACTTAGATGCTACACTGCTAACAAAAACAGTGGCATCATATTTTCTAAAATCATGTTATAAATCAGTCAAAAAATGAAAATAATTGTATCTCAACTTGCCACAAATACCCCAATTAGCAACAACATGGCACCCTTCAGGGTAGAGTTGGTGCTCTATTCCCTTCAACCATATGCACCACTGTGGACACTGGGTGGACCAAGTCCAGACCCCCACCCCCACATAGCAACAGAATGAGGATTTAGAGTGGTGTTATGTTCATGTCACTTTAAGGACTTCAAGAGACTAAAACTGTTTCCTTCTCGTAACAGTAATATATATGGCAAAAGGCTTAAAAACATTCAAGTTGGTTTGACAAGCAAAGACGTATTCTGGCCATAAATATGTGTGAATACTCATACCAACATCTCAGACAACATTTGATAACACTTTGGAACAAAAATGATTGGTAAATTTTAGACCGTGCAGCTCTGCGAGTAAGCAGACAACTTCTGCACATTGCAGCATCTTAGTAGGCCTATCCATGTATTTTACACATTAGGCAAGGACAAAATTGCAAATCCCCTCTGGAGAAATGTGCCTTGTGGTGAAAAACATTCGAATTAAAAATTGTCAGTATTATGTAGATATTTGGTTGAGAGTCTTTTGAACATGTCAGGACAATGGTTTTGTCATTTTTGACAAATTTGGTTATGTTTGACACTCAAAAATGATGTATTTTCAAATAGTACTCTCTGCAGTACAAGATGCATGCCGCAAGCTGTAGCTTACTTGTGCTATCGAATCCAGGGTTACCAGCGACAAGTGACAAGAAAACACTAGATTTGCCAAAATAAAACGCTAGAAAATGCTAAATATGAGTTTTCACTAATTGTGTAGTTTTCAATCATGCATACAGTTTAGTGATCACTTTTAATAACAATTTAAAAAGGTTTAGTCCATCATGATCAGGAAATATTAGGAGGAAATTAACTGTGGATTCGACAAAGAGACTGATTTAAGTGTAGTAATGAAAAGCCTTTCATCATAGGCCTATATATAACTTAGGAGAACTGTTCTTGATTTAATGAGTAAACAACATCGCATAATCATAGAACTTTAAGTACTAGCTTGAAGGTAGTGTTTCCATGGTATAATGAATATATCTTTCTCGTTTCTCAAGTTCTGCCTTGGAAAGACATTCAGAGTTGCCAACTGGTACGGTCACCACAAGTCTACGCAAGGCATTATAATATCACACCATGCATACAGCTAGCTATACCTATACGCAGTTTCCGTTGCCCATGGCCACAAGTGCACCTGGTGCGTGAGCGCGCAGTGCAGCTTGTACAGCCATTCGTATAAAAACGATACAGTTTATGCGGTGTTCAAGTATAAAAGCAACAGAAGCACAAAAATAGATTTTATTTGGTTTCAAAGTGGTAATTTGGTCTCAGAAGTATAAGAAAACAGGTTATTTTTTTGTTTTTAATTACCACTTTTGAGAAAAAATGCTAGATTTCATTAAATTTGAAAAATGTGAGCTAGAACGCTAGAAGAGGCAAAAAACGCTAGATCTAGTGTAACAACGCTAATGCTGGTAACCCTGATCGAACCATGTAAAATCAAGCCGTGCGGTATTGCCAGATTGTATGGCCGGCTGTGTTCACTGTGGAAGTTGCCGAATATTTTGGTGTGGTAAGTCTTTTTTTGGGTCTTTTAAATGTGCTAATCTGCATGTATTCTGATGTTTTTAGCATTGTATTTTCACACGGGCGATCATATTTTCTCAAGGTGGGCTGTTTGTTGCCCAGCACACAATTTAAGGAGAGCATTTTGATGCACACCTTGGCAAGTGTTTTTGCTTCCAAGGCGGGCGTTTAGGCGGGTACGGGAGATTGCCTGGGTCATATGACCAGCCCTGGGACTAACTCCATGAGGGCAAAGTCTGCAGTTACGAGCACCATTTGTACGATGCCTCGAAAGAGGGAGTGGGGTGGTTTAAGGAAAAAACTTGAAATTTATACACTTGATTGGTATCTTATGCACTTGATTGGTATTTCTGACATCTGACAATTAAAATAAACACCACATATTGTCGAGCAGCTTTAGGACCTTCTAAAAAAGGTGGTGTCAAAAAAGGGGCCCCGCTACAGCTATGAAAGCCGAGCCCCTCAGGAACTGCGTCTCAGTGTAAGTGCAATTTTGGTATATAAATGTATTGGAAGGTGATTGGACAACATCTGGACGATTCTAACTTGGTGACATTCGAAAACGGGACGGTATATTCTCAACACGGAAACTTTTTCTTGGACAATCCACCCAATATGCCTAAATATGAAAACACTACTTGTCAACAGCCATTTACTGCCCTTCAATGGCATCTCATTCAAGCTGATTTCTTAACAAGAGAAGGGTTGATCTTTGGGTAGTGATTTTTCAGGCAGTCCAAAACCCTGGGTTATTAAAATATGTGTATCTTTTCTAATTCCTGATTTGATTATATAAATTACATACTGAAAGAAAAATTACACACAAATGTCGTAAAAATCCTATATTTTAGATCAATACTAGCATTTTAAAGCAAAGACAATATTCGAAAGGAAATTGAATCGTTTATAAGCAACAGGGGCGGGCCACGAAATAGCTCCCTTCATTATCGACTATTACAATTTCCCATGTAGCAGGCTGCACTGCATATTCGTTGTTCAGTCATAATTATATTTGGGAAGCCCCAAAGAGGAAATGAGCAGAGAGAGTACGCTTCGTGGTGTACTGTTTTCATTGTTCAAATGGGGAGCTGCTACTCTGTGGCAGCCCCTGGTTCGAATTACCCTGTGCAGGGAGTTGTTACGTAAGATCTCCCTGCCTTGTGCGAAATTGCAAACAATGCATAGCTTTGTGTAGATTTGTTGTGTATGTAAACAGAGGGATTGCTCCAGCTAGTCCTGTGTTTTCATCATGGGTTCATTGGCAGGAAAGATGTTCATTTGGCAAATTCGTGCACGAAATGTACAGCGAAAATGAATGCCAAATGATTTCACTTGGTGTTGTCTTGGCGGTCTTGGCTTCAAAAGGCCAAACAAGTGTTTGCCCTTAGCAGGATTGATTGTTTTGGACGAAAAGAAGGCAAATTCATTTCGAATTTTCTCCAAGATACGTCCATGAAATGAAATGAAATTTGCAGAGAAGATTACTGACAAGATTTAAAAGCAACTGGCACCAGTTAATTTTTTATTTTTTGTTCCAATCAGGTGTAAATCCTGCCAACGTGGAACGGTCCACTTTGAATTGAAAATTGCCCCCAAAAACATTGTTTGTCGTGATATCGATTATTCCTGAAGAAGATGTGAACATGGGCTACCCATGAACTAGTGTGCAAACTTTTTGGCACAAATATTAAAATCTCTAGAGGAAGATAGCAGGCTTCAACAAATTGATTTTTCTTTACTTGTCTGACGGGCTAGCTGTTTACTAAATCTGCTTGCCCACATGAATATTTACTTGTGCAGTTTGAGTTTGCCCAATTACCTCTGTGGAAAGACTTTGCTGGGTTACTTGCCCAGAGGACTATGATATTGAACAGTGCCCTTGCCCGAGTGATTTTGTTCTTGCCCCAGACTGTCGGGTGGGGGATTTGTCGAGCCCTGAAGTTAGGTTTATGGCCAAACATTGAAAAATAGGCTCTAGAGATGTCATATAACCATCGAACAACACAAAATTTTAGTGGTAAAATTAACAGAACACGTTTCACATCCTCTCCAAATTTCAGATCCATAGCTTACAAAACAGCCAAGAAAGCACAATTCAAAGATAAAGTCTCTAAACACCTCTCTAAAAACCGCTATGACGATCACATTACTTCGACTAGAAGTCTTCTAGTCGAAGTAAAAATCATGAAATGGCAGTATCTATGAATGAGGATGGCTGATTATCCCCATATTTGGTGTAGGTAATCTAGTAGACAGATGTAACAGTTTTTTGGAACAAAATACCACCTTCATCAATATTCATGAGTGGGCAGGGTTAATTTTGAAAATAGCTGAAAATGCTTTGTTACAAGCACACCCATATTGCAAAAGTATTGCTTTACACAAATACGCTGTGGGTCCATTGACCAGGGCTGTTACAGTTAAATGGGAGTTCTTTGTTGTGTCTGGAAGGTTTGAGGTCAAACAAAGGCTGTGTGAGGGTCATTTGGGGACATAGTTTGAAAATATTGGAGAAGACTTCTCTCCCCTCAAAGCAGGGGACTGCTGTTGAAGTTCACTGGTGTAAACTTTGAACAGAGTTCTTTGTGTGATGCACAAGAATTTCTATTTGGACATACCAACATTGTCTCTTCAGTAAACGTTTAGAAACATGAGGAAAACATTAGATATAATTTGTAATTGAGTGAGATTGCTATTTGATAAACAGCAGTGTGCAACTTTCCTGGATAAGGACCCATGAGCATGCATGAACTGGAAATTGGAATCAATTAATTAAATGCTACCACAGGGTATTAGTTAAAAAAGTACTAAATTACTGACCATTTGGATCAAATACCCTTGAGCATGCATGAATTGTAATTCCTTAATTGAATAAAACAAATTGTAACTGTATATTGTCGTGTGAAGATTCCAGGTATACTTGTTTGGTCAAAAACTGCTACCCTGTGACTTGACCCAGCAGCAGACAAGTGAGCCTTTGTATTTCTTCAGAGCAGTGTATTTCTGCTTGAGTGTGTTTGCACAAGATATGTGCAAACTTTCAGTTCAAATTGGCTCTTTGGGCTTGACAATTGCATGTATGTAACTATGCTGAAAGTACTATGACTAATTGCATGAATAGTAAAGTAACATAATAGTTTGTGGCATCCTAACCATTGTAGAGTTGTCTCTTGTTATAACTTGTTAACACAAAATCTATAGTTACAAATGGTAAATGCTTTTCATACTTTGCTTACAAGCTAGTCACATTGAGAGGGTGAACCTTTTGTAGGGTTACCATATTTATTTTCTAAATAGGAGGACATGGATTGCTGCCCGGGAGGGGAGGGGTCTCAGGAGAGGGGGAGTCCCAAGTTTTTTCCTTAAACCACCCCACTCCCTCTTTCGAGGCTTCGTACAAATGGTGCTCGTAACTGCAGAATTTGCCCTTATGGAGTCAGTCCCCTACCTTTCGTGCTTGAAATCCTGAATCCGTCGAAGTCAAAGTTTACACCATTGGTGGTCTAAATAAAGTTGTCATGTTAATGCATTATAGTTGGTAGAAGAACTGCCGAAGTGTTTTTGATTGAGTTCAAAGGTTATCTTAGGTCACAGAAAGTGACTTTATGGGAACATTTACACTAGATCCAGATCTGATTGCCCGATCTTATCAGTAGATAGAGTTACACATGTGGCTTGATCCTGGAGCAGTTACACTTGTCTTGTACTCTGATCTTCCTCCCTGCTTCAGCGGAAGTGGCCTCCAAATGAATTACAAAATAGAAGCAATGCATGTGCGCACCAAAATGTAAACAAAAACGAGAAAACATGTGACCATAATAATGTGCATAATGTGAGGTCACCGTTAATCTTGGGTCACCATTGATCTCAGAGCATTTACACTACAAGTTTTGATCACCTGCACGGGGTCTGATCCTCCCCTCTTACCAGGATAAAAATTGGGCGATCAGATCCCGATCACATCTGCGTTTACACTACAAATTTGATCTCAAGCAGTGGATCTGATCCCGCGCAGGTGATCAGATCTGAATCTAGTGTAGAGGCACCCTATGAAAGCCTTGTGGCTTGCTTGGAAAAATGATATCTCCAGCAGGATAATATTAAAGACAGACATTCATCACCTCAAAAACAATTTTGGTTGGTAGTAACCTAACTTTTCAGTTGGTGATTGCTCTTTGATTGGCATCGGAGTCAGAAAGTTCAAAAGATGCAGAGGAATTCACGTTACCCAGCATGCACAGTGGGTTCTGATTACACATTGGGGCCTTGTATGCTCACCAGGATATGACCTAAGCAATAAACTAGGTTTGTGTCTGTACAATGTATTTTGAGAGGGGCTAGATGAAACTTAGTTGGAAGAATTGGATCTGTCTGGGATAAGATTTTCCCTTTAAGGGATCTCACACATAGCACATCAATGCCCCATCCAGAGTTGCCTGCCCGGCGGGCATGTATTACTCCTGCACCTATATTGGCTGCACTTCTAATACCAACGTCTGCGAACTTTTGCAAGAATTATTCGTCAAACTGCGTAAAAACTGTACGCTGTTAACTATTCATATATACAATCACAACAAACACAATTATAAATATTCAATGCAAAAACGACTAAAAGCAAGTCTTGATTATCATGCTTTTTCAAACGACAAATGCCAGTGGGGTTTTAGTATGTGATTTTGCCCGCTTCAAGCTCACACAGTGAAGTCCCATTGACTTACTGTGTAAAAGTGAATGTTGCAGCAGAAGCCTTTTCATGCAATATGAATATTCATATATTGAAACCAATCAACAGTCGAGAGAGTAAAATGGTATTGGACTCATGAATATAACGAAATTGGATGATCTCCGTCATTGTTCGCAGGTACATGTACGCCAAAGAGGAGTACATATTCGACACCTGCTATGAAGGTAACATCCAGAGTTCAAGAAACCTATCATTTTGTGTGGAAGTCAAACGTCATTTGAGGTCTTGAGATGTCAGGTGTGGAAAACACATAAACATGGCATCTCAAAAATGGTATAACATTGAGGGATCTCATACTTCGCATGTAGGTGCATTACATTGCCAGAAGCTCATTGTTCTTGTGGAGCTGAAAAGTAGTATGAGGTCATCAGGGGTGAAATTATAACCTGGTGAAAATGATTTCTTAAGAAGCCTAACCTTGAGAGATGTAATGAGTTACAAGTAATGCTGTTACTGTATACAGTGAAAAACCTTGAAAAAACACTATTTCAAGGCAGGGATGATGGATCCTTTACATACTTGGTATATAGATGTGTTACTCTAAGAAAGGGGGAACCCTATGAGTTTGTTGGAGGTTGAAGGTGTATGAGGTCATCAGGGGTACAACTACGAAAACCTTGTAAAACTAAAAAGCTAGCAGGCGGTACCTCCATATTGTGTCCGGCACGGTGTTTCGTGACCAACAAAAAGTCAGAACTCAGTGAATTTTTGTACCATTCCAAAGATAAAGTTGTAGAGAACATTTATTTTTTTCACGAGTTCTTTGATGGCATAGTGGATTAGTGCTTGGCTTCTCACACAGATGGCCCGGGTCCAAATCTCTTCAAAGGCACTTTTTTTTTTATATATTTTATTTTTTGTTATTCAACTTTTGGTGGGGTTCAAAAGTCATGTGAGGTCAGCGGAGGTCAAATTGTGAATGCATCCTAAAAAATGACATAGTATTAAAAAAGAATAAATTTGAGGGATGAACCTCAGTGTTACAAAGCACCCCGTTTCGGCAAGGAATCTCCATGCATTTGGGCTTTCTGGTTTATACAAATTGAAAGATGGAACAAGCAACATGGAACACAATCATCTCTGAATTCTCTGTTTCCATATTTTAGTAGCAGAGTTATTAGCCTGCTTTCAAACATTATGTCAATTCAACTGATGTTGAAGCTGATTTCAAAGCACAATTTAGGCAACCATAATATTATTTTTGGTAGATCATTTTCAAAAATAGTGTATGCATGCATTGATTTGTGGAGTTCACATTCATTATTGCTTTGCTGTGTTTACTACCAATGTTAAGCTCATGGCAGGATTGTGTGGCTATATATGAGGCTATGCTTCTTTTTCAGATAGTTGTAAAAAAATCAAGATTTTGAAATGTAATTCAAGTGATCTGAAGGCAGGTTTCAGTATTGTTGATGTTTCTAGCAGATCTCACTTCTTTCATGATTGCAGAGTTTGGTAATTGTATCTGACTTTATTTCACTAATTGACTGAGCTTCTTAAACTTGCATTTCTAATATTGACTCCACTGACTTTTGCCTTCAAATTCACAACAACACAACAGAAACAATTTCAGAGAGACTTGTGAGATGAATGTTGCTTTCTTCACATTGAAAATTGATGAAATAGAATATAAGCATTGTAGGCTAAGAGAAAGACATCACAGAAGGAAGAAAAAAGCTAATTTTACCAGACTCTGTGAGAGAAAATGCCCCCTCATGGATCTTCCTTCTTATCCTGTGTGATTGAAATCCTTCTCCATAAATCTAATTAAGTGTTTGTGGAGACTTTTTATGCCATCTCACTTTGTGTGCATGAAATGCATAGGTATTGGATTATTCTGTTTAAAATCCATGCACCTAGACATCTCTGGTTTCAGGCTCAGATTATCTTACCAATTGATTGGTTACACCTTTTACACACTTTTGTGCTGAGAAGTTTGTGCATTCATCTTCATGCTTTAGTCAGTGAAAAGAAGTTGGTATGGTTCAAGCATGTGGAATCAGCTAGCTATAGTAATGTAATTTCCTCAGATGATTTGCTTGAAGGTCTGCATGGTAAAGTTTCTGTTCACAATAGCTGTTAGCTTCACAGTGAGAGCTTTGTTGAAATATTAGGGGAATCAAAGAAGGCAGCATATCTTGACATTCACTTAATAAATCTTCTTACTCCCTAATCTCCTTAACATTGCCAGCAGAATGACAAAACTTACATTTCACCTGGACTCCATTCTTTTCAAAAAGATCCTTGAGGAGCCAAGAATACGGGCATGTAAAAAGTAAGGCTAAGGTAGCCTAATACATGACATGGTATCATGTAAATCCATAGCATAATAACATAATAGCATATAACCACATCATAAAAGGAAGCTTGTAGAGTCAATATTTTAACCTTAATCTTTAGAAATATCTTCTGTTTTACAAGCTTTGTAGATTGAGTACCTAATTCTTTTTAAAAATACCCTTTTTGACTGGTTGATTTCCTTTGGATTCTACCCTAATGAAGCATAATACTCTTATATCTTTAATATCTAGTTTCTTAAGTTGCAGCCCACGGGCCATTTACAGCCTATGACCAGCTCTAACATGCCCAAGGAAGAGGCAAGAAGCCCAAAATTTAAATGAGAATGAGAAAGTAAACTATGTAATTCAAGTTTGGTAACTGCTATTGTTACAAAGCAAAATCTCAAGAAAAAGTAGCCCTTGACCTAAAACACTCAAGAATCTCTGCTTTAGTATATCACATCAACTTTCCTAATGCAGAATTATCAGGAAATGGAGACAAATGTGTCAAAATTGCTGTAAGACTTGTAAAATATTTAGGAATTCATGTTAATATGGATTGATGGTGCATGTTCATGTTTCAATAAAAAAAAACTTTCATATATGAAGTGGGCACTAGAGTTATTCCAGATGCAAGAATAATAGTGGTGGAAAGTGCCTGTGAGTTGTTTGCATGCAATTATCAAACAGTAGTTTAATGTTTTGGGTGCATGAATGAACATTTTAGAGATAAGATAATGAAACTGACAGAGCACAGCTGTAAAGGCTGCCTGTCATCAAGTTTTCTGTGTAGTATTACATTAGGTTTGTTTCCACTTCCTAAATTGGTTAGATTGTTGTGTACTGTATGAAAATGCATACACATATATAGATATATATATATATATATTTTGCTAATTTGGGATTTAGGCGAAAAAACCGTACGAAAAAACGCGACTGTTGGGAGAACTCGACCCTTAGGCGAAAACTCGACCCTTAGGCGAAAAAATCGTTTCGCCTTAACGTTTTACACACTGTTTTATATAGGAATGCGTAACTCTAAACGCAAGTCCGATTTACCACATAATGTTAATGCAATTACTTAGTTCCACACCAACTTACGTGCATGTATCCATTAATACTAAGGACTTACGGGCCATTGAAATAACGTGCATATATATCTCAGAACCAAAAGGGGAAATATAATCATATGTATTTTATTGTTTTTTTCTTCGCCGGTTGTATTGGCGGTATACCGATTTCGCCTAACAGGTCGATCTAGCGTTATATACATATATATATATATATAGGTCGAAAGCTGTGTTTGGTGTTCGATCATGGAGTTGAAATCAATCCCACGTGCTGGCATAGCCTTTTCACACAAGGGAAAGTACAGAAGAAATAAATTCAGAGAGAAAAATCAAGTCACAACCAGGAATTGAACCCGGGTCTCTCGCGTACCGCATACCTTAACCACTTGGCCATTGTGACACTTGTGGTTCAAGACATAGAACAAGGTACAAATACTGCCGCACTCACTTTTTCTATATATATATATATATATATACATATATATACATGTATGTATATATATATATATATATATATATATATATATATATATATATATATATAGGTAAAAATGAAGTAGTAAATAGTGCTAAAAGTTTGTGAAAAATTCCACGACGTTTCGGGTTTAAACCCTTCATCAGGTGGCAAAAATGCAACTGATCGTTGACACGGCCAAACGTACAATTTAAAAAAAATACACAATAAAATTGGGCACGGTAAACCTCGGCTAGGAAAACAGACAGTGTTAAGTGGTTACCACAAGTCAAAAAAATGCAGGAATTGCTGCGTTATAACAGTTCAAGTCTAACGTTCAGACCATGTGGGGACAGGGTTCCAAGTTTCATGATTAGGCGGTTTTCGGCAGCTAGGCGGTCATGATCGGAACCTCGACACGAGATAGCCGCCGAAACCATCAAGTCACGGATCGAGCATGTTGACG